>OU785236.1:16488358-17153358 GCA_917051295.2 Erebia ligea | reverse complement strand
AACATCCGGCCAGGCTGGGGGAAAGGTCTCGCGGGCGGGTCCTTCGGGCGCGAAGGGGAGCGTTCCCAGCCAGGACACACCTCGTGAGAAGGACCAGCAGTTAGGGGATCTAGCGACTCCACTTTCGGGGAGAAGCGAGCAAGCAGGTAACGTATCCAGGTCTCCGAACAGTGCCGAATATGTCAGCGCTACCGGCTCGCCTAGCTCAATGTCGGGAGTCGAAGAGCTGCCGCGGTCGCGCAGGAGCAGCGAAAGCGACCTGCCACCAGTCACCTCAACCCCAGACCCCAGACCTAAAGGGGAGCCGATGGTCGCGAAACCTAGATCGGAATCTTCTCTGCTGCGAATTAAGGCCCAGCTTAGGGCAGCCGCGGCAGCAGATCTGGGGAAAAGTGTGCGGGGCGCTGAAGAGCCGCGTGACGATGAAGGAGGCAGCGAGTCATTCCTGTCAGACACCTCAATGGTGGGCGGAGGAGCACTCCACGAAATGCCTCGCATCGCCAACGCGCTCTTATTAAAGACGAAGACAAGGCTCGAAGAAAGCCGTAATTTAAACAGGGACATCAGAGAGGACGTCAGCAGTGGCATACATGGTCTCTATGAGATGGTGTTGAGACTGGCAGACTCGCGAAACCGGCACATTGCTGAAAAAGAAAAACAGCGTGCCAGTTACGAGCGCCTGATCAGCCGTACGAGGGCTGAGCATGTCGCGGCACTCGAGAGACTGCAAAAACAGCAGCAGGAGGCAATGGCGGATATTGCAGCCAATGTAACAAAAACATTTAAAGAGGCGGAAGCATCTCGGTACTTAGCATATGAGATGGAGGCCCACCTCAAGGAACACGTTGCCAAGGCCAACACAGGCCCTTTATTGTCTTTCCCCGGCCAGGAGCTGCGGAATGTCCAGGAGGATATCGCTACCCTTAGGCTGGAGCTCGGCACCCTGAACCTCAATATTGAGAAGGTCCAGGCTGCCCAATTGGTGGACAACGAACCCACAGCTAAGGAACTCAAGAAATTGAGCAGTGACGTCTCTCAATTTAAGGGGGAGATCCGCAGTGTCCTGGAACACATCAGGGCTCCACAAGGCCCGGCTGGGCATGACGGCGATCAACTAAGATCAAGATCCTCTGTAGTTGAGACCCGGCCGACCCCGCACGGATCTGCTATAATGGCAAACAAAACTTATGCGGGGGCTGCCTCCACTCCCAAGGCTGGGGGCTCACTGCCACGCTTCCCGCTCCTGATCGAGTCGACCGACCCCAGAGACACCTGCGATGACGTAGTTAAGTCGGTCAAGACCAGTGTTGACGTCATAGGGCTGGGGGTTGGAGTGAGCTCGGTCAGGAAAAGGAAGAACCAAAAGGTTGTTATAGCTTGCGACTCTTCGGATGGTAGGGATAGAATGGAGCAAGCTATCAAAAGCACTACCAACAAATTGTCAGTCTCGAAGATCAAGCCTAAGAATCCCCTCCTTAGACTGGTGGGGATCGTTAAAGATCTTAGTGATAACCAGGTGGAGGAGGCGGTCCTCCGCCAAAACAGTGGCATGGTGTCTGTGGCGGAGACCGAGGATAAATCGGTCAGAGTGGTACGAAGAGCGAAAGGCAGAACCAACGATACGTGTAACGTGGTCCTTGAGGTGGCTCCGGGCCTGTACCACCAGATGGTTGACCACAAGTTGCGCATAGGGTACCAGGTGGTGTGGGCTGTAGACCAGTCACCGGTAGTTCAGTGCTATCGGTGCATGGGCTTCGGTCATTACGCCAGGGAGTGTCGTAACCCAGAAGCCAGTTGTGGCCATTGTGCTGGCAAGCACGACACCCGTCAGTGCCCAAATAGGTCTGACCCCCCCTCATGTGTTAACTGCGCAAACAACGGGGAAGAGTCCACAGACAGACAGCATGCGGCTTACAGTGCCTTATGCCCACAGTGGCAAAAGTGGGACCGCATAGCGCGTGATTCGGTCTCGTATTGTTGATACGGGCACTTCGGGGACCAACATAGGAAAAATTTCGGTTACTCAAATTAATCTGGGTAGGGGGTACGCAGCGATGCAGGAGTGTCTCACCGAGGCGACTAAACAGGGGACCTCCCTGTTATTGCTGCAGGAGCCGTACGTGGGGGCTCAGGCCAGAGTCTCATCCAGACACAGGGTGATCCAAATGGGAGCAGTAAATAGAGATCATCCAGTAAAATCGGCTATTTTGGTAATCGATCGTGGGCTGCAAATCATTGAGAACTCAGACTGGATTAGCGAAAACATTGTTGCCTGTATACTTAGAGTATCTAATAGGGAAATAGGCTTCATAAATGTCTACCTCGAAAAAGATAGGGACATCGGGGAGGACCTAGACCGTATCGCGTGCCTTGTCGAAGATATGAAGACGGAAGACATTGTTATTGGGGGGGACTTCAATGCGAAGAGCCCCTGGTGGGGCAGTGCGGTGGAGGACGATAGGGGAACGGTCGTGGCTGAGGCGCTGGCTAGACTCAATCTGCACGTAATAAACGAAGGTAGCTCACCAACCTTCTACGCAGTCAGGAACGGAATTCCCTACACAAGTATCGTGGACCTGACGCTCAGTACGGGCAATTTGCTTTGCAAGATACACGATTGGAAGGTGAACCCAGACGTGGTCACACTGTCCGATCATCGGGCAGTGACATATGAGATCAGACTCGGGGCTGGAGAGGAAACAGCCAAAAGGAACACCACCAGACGGTTCAACACTCGCAAAGCAAAGTGGCCTGACTTCACCAAAGTCTTTTTGCAAATCTTGGAAGAAGGGGGAATCTCAGAGGAAGCAATAAGAAGTATAGAGGGCAGTGATGAGTTGAATAAAATGGCCCAGGAATACACGAGTGGAATTGTCAAGGCATGCGAGCAGACTATTCCGCTTATCGCTACAATAGTTAACCTCCGGAAAACAGAATGGTGGACTCCTGAGCTAACAGAGAAAAAGACCATGATGATAAGGAAAAGGAACAGAATTAAGAACGCGAATCCCCGGAGGAGGCAATTTGTGGTGGACGCTTACTTGACAGCATTAGAGGAGTACAAAATGCTAATGCTGACCACCATCACCGAAAGTTGGAAGAATTTCTGCACTAGACAGGAGAAGGAGGACCTCTGGCAGGGGATCTTCAGGGTCATTAGGAAAGGGAAACCAACAGAGGAAGACAAACTACTCAGGTCCCCTGTGAGCCAGTCTATTTTGACTCCGAAAGAGTCGGTGGACTTGCTAGCGGAAACTTTTTATCCGTTAGACGACCCAGGGACGGACACGAATTACCAGAAGGAGTTAAGGAAGGCAGTGGAGGAGGAGTTGGAAGCCCTAACACGGGAAAAGTCACTACCATTCACCCTTCAAGAGATCTCTGCGGTGCTAGAACAAATGAGCCCGAAGAAGGCCCCAGGAGAGGATGCATTAACGTCTGATATATGCTCCAAGGCCTTCTACATCAAACCTACAGTACTGCTGGAACTCTTTAATAAGTGTCTAGACCTTGCATACTTCCCGGAGTGCTGGAAATCGGCAACAATAAGGATAATCCCAAAACCGCAAAAGCCGGACTATACTTCACCAAAGTCATTCCGACCCATAGGACTGCTTCCTGTCCTAGGGAAGTTATTAGAGAAGATGTTCGTTAATAGAATAGCGTGGCAACTCGGAAAAGAAGGCAAGTTACACCATAGGCAGTACGGGTTCACGCCCCAGCGAAGTACGGAAGACGCCTTATACGACGCCGTTAAAGTTGCTGAGGGGGCAGTCCGCTCCAAGAGATTGGCGGTTCTGGTGTCCCTCGATATCGAAGGGGCATTTGACAACGCCTGGTGGCCGGCAGTCAAAAATCAGCTTCTGAGGAAAAAAGTTGATCCAGCTATGATTAGACTAGTGGCAAGCTACCTATCGGCGCGGAAGGTGACAGTGAGGTACCTGGGGGAGTCAAGCACCCGGGAGACAAACAAGGGATGTATACAAGGTTCCACGTGCGGACCACTATTGTGGAACGTACTCCTGGACAGTCTCTTAGTGGAAACGGAACGATTGGGAACTCACGTACAGGCGTTTGCGGATGACATATTGTTGATTGGGGTTGGTAAGGATGGGCTAAAACTAGAGCAGGAACTAAATAACGCTCTAGACATAGTTTCGGCATGGGGTGAGCGGAATAAACTGAAGTTCGCTCCCCAAAAAACTCAGGTGCTCATTCTTACCAAGAAATTAAAATATCATAAGCCAAGGCTGAGAATGTCGGGGATAGACCTCATTGAGAGAGATACCCTGAAGGTGTTGGGCTTGACCATCGATAAAAACCTTAGTTACCTGCAGCACATCCAAGAGGTAACCAGTAAGGCGATAAACATCCATAAAGGATTCTCCAAAACTGCCCGTGCACACTGGGGTCTTAACTCGGAGATCCTTCGAACAATTTACATTGCGGTGGTTGAGCCCACAATGTTATACGCCGCAAACGTCTGGGCCACTAAAGCAAGTACGATCCAGATAAAAACCAAACTGGACCGCATTACGAGAATGTTCGGAATAATAATCTCCAAAGGACATAGAACGATCTCGCTAACCTCCAGCGCCACATTGGCAAGGATTATCCCTCTGGACCTGCGGGCGGCCGAAAGAAGAGAGCTGTACGAGATTAAGAGGGGTAAACCACTGGCAGAACTTCCGGGACGAGAATTGGAGGTGGCCGTCAACCCGGGGGCACTTCCTCACCCAGCCAGAAGACATCCAATCAACTTCGGCATAGTGGAGAGCCAGGAGGAAATATCCAAAATCAGCATAGAAGGGGTGGAGATATACACCGACGGTAGCAAAATTGAGGGGAAGGTGGGCGCGGCAGTATCCTGTTGGATGGAGGGCCAGGAGGTCCGACGTCGCGTCCTGCCCCTCGCAAACTACTGCTCGGTGTACCAAGCAGAGCTGGTTGCGCTCCAGGGTGCCATTCAGCTCATGACAGAGGACCCTAGATTCAATAAAGGGTGCATATTTAGTGACTCCAGGTCGGCTCTGGAGGCCGTAAAGAATCCCACCTGCACCCACCCGTTGGTGGCTGATGTCAGGAAGAGGATCACGCACTTAACAGATAGTGGGGGGAGCGTGGAACTCAATTGGGTCAAGGCTCATATCGGGATTATCGGTAATGAGCGGGCGGATGAGCTGGCGAAGGCAGCCGCGCTTAAATCAAAGACAGCGAAAGTATACGACCGGTTCCCTATCTCCTACGCCAAGCGCCTCATCAGGGAGACAACCATTGCCAGTTGGCAAGCGAGATACGAAAGCAGTGGAACCGGGGCCGTCACCAGAACTTTCTTCCCTGAGGTCCGGGAAGCCTACCGCGTCATGGCCAAAATCAAGATAGACAACAGCAAGACTCAGTTGCTGACAGGGCATGGGGGGTTTAGGTCCTACCTGCATAGGTTCCGGTTGGTGGGGGACCCAGGCTGCCCCTGCGACGGGGTCACGGAAGAAACAGTGGAACACCTCCTCACAGAATGCCCTCGTTTTGGCATCCAAAGGTTCAACTGCGAGTGCAGCCTGGATCTCCCCCTTACTAGGGAAAACCTAAAAATCGTTATCTCTAACGACTTTGCTCGCGAGGTGTTTTTAGACTTCGCGCTCAAGGTCGTTAGAGTAGCCGGGAAATGCAACGGCTCCAGATCGTAGGCTTAAAGTGTACGGGGATGTAGGTCAGTCTGAGTTCCATTTGGTTGCTAGTAGTAAATGGTTAAGAGTAGGGTAATAGCGAGAATAAGTGTATAGTTCAGTAGTATAAGAGTAGTAATTTAGGTAAGTAGTTGTAATAGTGTGTGTAATAATCTAGGGTTGTATTACTCGTTCTACTACGAGCAACAAGGTGGCATCTGTTACAGGATTTAAAGCATTATATACAGGGCTCACAGTAGTAGTAAGAGTAGAGTGTACTTAGTGCTAGTGTAAGTATAAGTGTAACTGTATATATATATATATAAAAAAAAAAAAAAAAAAAAAAAAAAAAAAAAAAAAAAAAAAAAAAAAAAAAAAAAAAAAAAAAAAAAAAAAAAAAAAAAAAAAAAGGATATAACGACTAAAAAAAAGACTATATAATAAAAAGCAATACCAGAAGAAAAGGGGAAAAAAAAAAAAAAAAAAAAAAAAAAAAAAAAAAAAAAAAAAAAAAAAAAAAAAAAAAAAAAAATATATATATATATATATACAATATAGAATAACATAGACTTAATTTAGTGTAGAATAACATAGATTTAATTTAGATTTAATAAAGATTTCGATTAGAAGCTATGGTCGCGATTCAGCGCGTAACTTAACAGAATAAAATATTAGATAGCAGTTTAATCTTTTTGTTAAAAGGGTGTCGCAAGATTAATAGCGACAGGTGGGGTAGGACCGCTGGTTGGTTTTTAGTGGGTAGTCCGGGAAACCGGGAGTCCCACATACCCACTCGGAACCTGCGCGGCCGCCTTAAGCGAGCGTGCAGCTTCCGAGGGGGATGCGTAAAGGCATTTTCCACCAGCGGGATACAAATAAAAAAAAAAAAAAAAAAAAAAAAAACCTAACCTAACCTAACCTAACCTAACCTAACCTAACCTAACCTAACCTTTTTTTTTTTTTTTTTTTTTTTTTTTATCGCTGGGAAATGCTTTTAGGCATCCCTCTCGGATGCCTCCGAGAGGGTATGTGGGACTCACCGGGACTCCGGAATACCCACTAAAACCCAGCGGCGCTCCTGCGCATCGCCTTAAGGCTGAGTTACGGGAACACTTGCGCAATCATCCGCGACCCAGCCAGCGATATCCGCTCTCGCGGACCCTCCTGCGGGGGCGTGTTGCCCCGACTCCCCGTGTCAGGGGCACCATCCAGGTGCGCCTCCTCCCCGCTTGGGTTCCTCCGAGACTGAGGCTCAACGGGCGGCAACGACGACGACGAAACGACGACGAAGTCGGGCAGGCCGCCCGGAGCCCTTGTCAGGGAGGAAGTCGCCGGTCCTGCGCCCGTCTTCGGCGCCCAGCCCTTCGGCGACGGAGAGGGCCCGCGTTGGCGTCTGCCTCCCGCAGCCGCTCCGCCGCCTCCTTCTGTGTCATCACCTCCTCGCAGAAGGAGGCGACGGCGTCCCAAGACTCCTCGCTGCCCACCATGGCTCGGACGACGGTGGGCAGCGAGAGGTCCTGCCCCACCACTGCCACGAGTGCGGCGCGCTGGGGCGCCCACTCGGCGCACGACTCCAGCGTGTGCTGCGCCGTGTCCTCCGCGTGGCCGCACTCGTGGCACTCCTCGGTGGGCTCCCGTCTCGCCACCACGCACAGGTATCTCCCGAAGCAGCCGTGCCCCGAGAGAACCTGCACGAGGTGGAAGGAGAGGACCCCATGCGTCCGGCCGGTCCAGAGCTCCAGGACCGGCCGGATCGCCTCGATCGTGCGTTGGCCGGCAGTCGGCGCCAGAAGCCGCTCCCGCCATCGAGCGGTGAGATCGGCCTCCGCCAACCGCCGCCAGGCGCGATCCTGCGCCGGCGTAGGGTGTTCCCCCCGGATGCGGGCATCCACCCTACGCCAATACGCCTCCGAGAGCACTTCGGCGTCTAGGTCCCAGGGCGGCGTCCCCGCCAGCACACAGACCGCCTCGCAGGACACGGTCCGGTATCCCCGTACCAATCTGACCGCCATGACCCTCTGCGGCCTCCGCAGCAGGGCCCGGGTTTGGGCGGTCAGAGTGCCCGACCAGACCGGCGCTCCATACAGCGCCATGGCCCGCACGACGCCCGCGTACAAGCGGCGACACCGCGAGCTCGGTCCGCCCAGATTTGGCAGGAGCCGACTAAGGGCTCCAGCGGCTCCCACGAGCTTCGGGACGAGACGCCGGAAGTGCTCTTCAAATGTCCATCGGCTGTCGAGGACGAGTCCCAGGTACTTCATCGTACGCTCGACGCCGATGGACACTCCACCCACCACCAACTCGGACCGGGCGGGAGGCGCTCTCCGAGGCCCATGAAAACACAGGGCCTCGGACTTGTGCAAGGCCACCTCCAAGCCCAGGGTCCGAATTCTCGCTACGATGTGGGCCACGCCAGCCGTGGCCCTGCATCTAGCCTCTCGAAAGGTGCTGCCGCGAGCCGTGACGAGCGTATCATCGGCGTAACATATTACGTCGACGCCCGCCATAAAGCCCCCGCGCAGCACCCAGTCGTACCCGATGTTCCACAGGAGGGGCCCGAGTACCGAACCCTGTGGAACACCGCACGACATCCGTCTCTCCGACCAGTCCCCGCTGGTCGGATAACCGACCGATCGCCCGGAGAGGTAGGCCGCCACGATCCTCTCGAGGTACAGAGGTACCTCGTGGTACCTCAGCGCTTCCCGAATGCAGCTCCAGGGCAAAGTGTTGAAGGCGTTGGCGATGTCGAGAGACACCGCCACCAACACCTCGCCCCGGGACACCGCACTCTCCGCAAGGGCCCTCACGCGTAGAATGGCGTCTACGGTGGACCTGCCCCTGCGGAAACCAAACTGGTGGTCGCTGAGGTCCGGCCCCACACTCTCCAGGTGGTGAACGAGGCGAGCGGAGATGACACGCTCGAAGAGCTTGCTCACCTCGTTCAGCAGCACGATCGGTCGGTACGACGACGGCTCATGGGCCGAGCGGCCGGGCTTTCCGATCAGGACCAGTCTCCCCTTCTTCCACTCCCCGGGAAACTGGCCCCTCTCGAGACACGCTCCGAACAAGGCCCGGACCCACGGCTCAAGCGGCCCTAGAGCAAGAGCCCAGGCGCGGCCAGGGATGCCATCTGGACCCGGGGCGGTGTTTTTAGCGCGCATGCGCAACACCGCCGCCGCCAACTCTCCCTCCGAGACCGGGGGCGCGACCGGGCTCCGGTCTCCCTCCTCAGGAGGAGGCGCCATGCGAGGCGCTCCGCGGTCGGCCCTGTCGGGGAACAGGGTCGCGACCACCGACTCGACCACCGAGGGCTCGAGGCTCAGCGTGATGGGGGGGCCCGGCGGTCGGAGTTTCTTCCGAACCGCCTTATACGGCCTCCCAAATGGGTCCCCATCCAACGACGCCAGCATCTCGTCGTGGGCCAAGTCCATGGCCACGCCGATCGCCTCGCGCAGCGCCCCCACCGCGTCCCTGTAGACGGAATAGAGCCGCTCCTCCTCCGTCGGGACGCGCCTCCTCCGTCGGCGGTACCGGGTGTATTGGCGCCTCGCCGCCACGCACGATCTGCGCAGCAGCGTGAGCTCTTCAGACCACCAATACACCGCCCGCCTCGAGGGGATGGAGTGCACCCTCGGCATCGCCCCGTCGCAGACGCTCGTCATCGCCTCGCTGAGACGCGCCGCTTCGGCTTCCACTCCGCCCAGGCCGCCCTCTCGAGGCGCGGAAAACCAGGCCTCGACGAGGGCAGCCTCGGCCAGGAAGTCCCGGTCCATGCGTTTAAGGGCCCAACGAGGACCGGGAGGCGAGGGCCGAGCCGGGCCACCCGCGGTGACTGCGCTCGCGGAGACGGCGAACCTGATGTAGCGATGGTCCGCCAGTGTCTCCACGTCCTCCTCCACCCGCCAGCCCCGGACGCGGCGCGCCAGGGTGGGATCGGCGAAGGAGACGTCCACGACGGAACCGCCTTGCCGCCGCACACAGGTGTGGACCGACCCACGGTTGAGGACCGCGAGGCCGGTCGCCGTCACCCACTCCGCGAGCTCCTGCCCCCGAGGGTCCGTCGCTGGACACCCCCACGCCACAGATTTGGCGTTCAGGTCTCCAGCGACGAGCACGCGGCCGGGGCGACTTCTGCCAATCAGAACGCCGACTTCGTCCAGGAACTGTTCGAAATCGGCGAGACTCCGATTGGGCGAGAAGTACACCCCGACGACAAGGATGTCGCCCACCGCGGCAGCGACATATCCCCGACCTCGGACTACGTCGACGAAGGCCGGGGAACCCACCCCGGGACGGGACGTCAACGCCACCACTCCGTCCCGGTCTCCCACCCAGTCGTCCCCGGCTGGGACGCGGTAGGGCTCGGCGACCACGGCCACGTGGATCGACCACTCCGCCATGCTCTGAAACAACAGGTCCTGAGCTCTGGCGGAGTGATTGATGTTCGCCTGGAGGAGGTTCAGGTCCATTATTGGTCCATCGCCATCGGAACCTCCTCTGCCCTACGCGGTGCTTCCGCTTGCTGGGGTGGGGGTGGGGGGGAAGGCTTGTCGCCCTTCCCTCCTCCCTTCTTCCCTTTGGGGGGGGGCACGCAGGCCTTGCTGCCCGCCCGGTGCTCCGACGGCCGCCCGGCCGACGCACAGGCAACGCAGCGCAACGCCGCGGTGCAGCCGCGTGCCTTGTGGCCTGTCTGGCCGCAGCGGTAGCATACTCCGCTGCGGTCGACCCCCTCCGTGCACTGCGCACCCATGTGCCCAGGTGCTAGGCACCTGTAGCACATCAGGGGGCGGTCGTCCAGCAGCTCGACGCGGGCGGACACCCACCCCACTGTCAGGCGCCCTCCCGCCACGACCTTCTTGGCGGCCGCGACGGGGCAGCTCACCAGTACGGCGCCCAGCCCGTCGTTCCTGACGCCTACCCCACCGGCTCGCACCTGCTCGGTGGGGCAGTCTCCCGCCTTGGCGACCGCGGCAACGACCTCCGCGCTGGTGACAGAGTCGTCCAGGCCCGACACCCGCAAGTCGGCCGACTTTACGGGTCGGGTGACCCGGACCACCCCGTCGCCCAGGACCTCCCGGAGCCTAGTGGCCAGGGAGTCCGCCTTCTCCGCGCTGGCGGCTCCGGCACCGGGGAACTCGAAGATACGGCCCCCCGTAGCCGCTCTCCGGAACCGGACCCCCTGGGCGCCCAGGTCCGCCGCGTCGATTTTAGCCTTCGCGGCAGCGATCACCCGTTCGTACGTCGCGCCCCTCTCGGCAGCCTCCGGCAGCAGCGTCAAAACCACTGCCGATGACTGGGGAGTGCGGAGCTTGCGGGGCTTGCGGGCGCGACTCTTCGCCTCTGGGCGCCCCCCGGGACCAACCCTCGTCCACTCCGACGGCGGCTGCGACCCCTGCTGCCGCCGTTCTTGAGGGCCAGGCGCCTGACCGCCCTGCCCTCCCCTCCTCTTGCTCTTCCTCTTCCTCTTTGTCTTCCTCGCCTCCCTAGTGTCGGAAGGCGTGGAAGAAGAGGAAGGAAGGGGGCCGTCCCTCTCCGGCTGGGTCCTGGACGGCCTGGGCGGCCTGGACGGCCCCGGCGTCGGCCCCGCTGCGCCCTGGGACGGGGCACGTTCAGCGGGTCTGCTCGGCGCGCTTTTAGCCGGCGCCGAGGGTGCTCGCGCTCCCGTCGTCCCGGAGGGTCCCGCAGCAGGTCTCGACGCCGCGTCCGCGTACGTGGGCCCACCTCTCCTTCGATCGGAGGCCAGAGGCGGCCTCACGTTCTTCTCCGGGAGGAGACGGTCCTCGATGGAGGCCAGGCGGGCATTCAGCATCCCGCCGACCTGCAACATCACCGCCCGGCAGATCTCCTCCACGGACGACGCAGACGACGACGACGCAGCAGCAGCAGGGGCAGGAGGGGTGGCCCCTGGGCGTCCACCCCTGTCCCCGTCTTTGCGGGGAGGAGGCCGCGGCGCAGAAGGCGCCTCCTCGGCCCTGCCCGGGGGAGTGGGGGCGGAGGCCTGCTTCCGCGCTCTCTCCATCTCCTCCCTAATTTTGGCCATCTCCCTGCGGAGGCTGGCCATTTCGGCCTGCAGGCGGGCATTGTCCGCCTGCAGCTGCCGCGTCTCCTCGGAAACTGTGCGCGACGCCAGAACAGCGACAGCCTCTTTGATGGAGGCCGCTGCGTCCTTGAGGTCGCGCACAAACGTCCCCTTCAGATTGGAGGACTTGGTCGCTACCTTAGCAATGAGGTCCAAGTCCTCCAATATGTTATCCTGCAGCCGGGCGGCGGTCTGTTCGTCCGCCCGCTGCCCCGCCACCGGCATGCGCGTCTCGCGCCTGTGGCGCGCCACGGTGGCCTCCTTAAGGAGTTCCACCTCCGCCTTCTCCCTGGCCTGGGCTCTCGCCTCTGCCCTCTTCTCCAGGGCAAGAGTCTCCCGAGCTTTGCCCAGGCCAACGTATCTTCCGTGAGTGGGGGGACGCCCACGTCCTCTGACGGTTACCGTCCCCGACCTCTCCTCCTCCGAGGAAGCGTCGTCTCCCTCACTGAGGCGAGGACGCTTCACTCCCGGCATGCTTTGCACCGCCGTAGACGACGCAGACCCCGACCTGGGCCTGCTGTCAACGGATAGGAGGCTGCAGTCGGACTCCGACTCCGCAACCTCCATATCCCCTCCCTTCTCCTCCCTCCAGAACCTCCCACTTGTTCTCTGCCCCTTCTCTGTCCTCGTCTCCTCCTCCATTTGGTTTTTGTTTTTTAATTCTTCCATTTTGAATCCCACGAGTCTGGGGGAAAAACGGTCCATCCGGGCGGTGCCCCCTGCACCCGGATAAGCCTACATACGTCAGGGTGTCGGCCGGTTCCCTGACGGGGGTGCGCTATCGACTGATTCCCTGTGAGGACAGGGCTAGATCCATCAGCCATTCATCCTCTCGCCGCGCACCAAAACTTAGGATTTGGATCATTTTTTATAGAGGTTTGTTCCTCGTGGTCCGGGCGACCAAGCCAGGACCCTCGGTCCCGTGTCGGCATGAGACATAACCACGCCCGACACTCCTAAGGGGTTCCGAGTTGGTGGCGAGGACTGCGTGGGACTAGTTCCCAAACAGTCCGCTCGGAGGCAGTGTGAGTGCACACCGAGCTCGCCTGAGGATACGCTCCCCTCCAGAGCATCCTCCCTCCTCCGCGTGCCCTCTGAAACAGAGGCACGCTGGGCGTTCCCGCCCCACTTCGGTTATTTTTTAACGAGGTTTTCTTCCTCGCGTTGGGCCTCCTCGCCCTTCCGCCCCCCAAGGTTCCTCCACTGTGCCCTCTGCTGATCAGAGGGACACGCGGAGAACCTTTCCCCCCCGCCAGGTTATTAGCCATGGCTAGCAATATCCCATAAAGGAAATTGCTAACCATGTTACCGGGGTGCACCGGCCCAAGCACTGCTCTTCCCTCCGGACGTATCCAGAGGGACCAGCAGTGCCCGGGCACTCTTGGAGGTTACCTGGCCCGCCACCCCAACCTAACCTAACCTAACCTAACCTAACCTAACCTAACCTAACCTAACCTAACCTAACCTAACCTAACCTAACCTAACCTAACCTAACCTAACCTAACCTAACCTAACCTAACCTAACCTAACCTAACCTAACCTAACCTAAAATAAAATGTGTGCGATAAAGTGTGTGCGATAAAGTGTGTGAGAAATGTTTAAGTATAGAAATATAATGTATTGTATCTAGATTCTAACAAAACTAACATAATTAACATATAATAAGATTGACGTGCTCGTTTCGATGACACTAACAAACACCAATTGTTAAAAAAAAAAAAAAAAAAAAAAAAAAAA
The DNA here is from genome assembly GCA_917051295.2 of Erebia ligea. Taxonomy (NCBI): domain Eukaryota; kingdom Metazoa; phylum Arthropoda; class Insecta; order Lepidoptera; family Nymphalidae; genus Erebia; species Erebia ligea. The sequence continues at coordinate 17,139,876 of OU785236.1, read as the reverse complement.
AAAAAAAAAAAAAAAAAAAAAAAAAAAAAAAAAAAAAAAAAAAAAAAAAAAAAAAAAAAAAAAAAAAAAAAAAAAAAAAAAAAAAATATTATATATACATATACTGCTATTATATATGCTGTGTTGATTGTAAGAGTGGTGAGTTGTATGAAAATTGTATAATAAATAAATATAAGAAAAGAAAATTAAAACCTGTTAAAAAAAGGCATGGACCAAGAGTCTATGGAGTGTACATTTATTTAAAAAAAAAAAAAAAAAAAAAAAAAAAAACCTAACCTAACCTAACCTAACCTAACCTAACCTAACCTAACCTAACCTAACCTAACCTAACCTAACCTAACCTAACCTAACCTAACCTAACCTAACCTAACCTAACCTAACCTAACCTAACCTAACCTAACCTAACCTAACCTAACCTAACCTAACCTAACCTAACCTAACCTAACCTAACCTAACCTAACCTAACCTAACCTAACCTAACCTAACCTAACCTAACCTAACCTAACCTAACCTAACCTAACCTAACCTAACCTAACCTAACCTAACCTAACCTAACCTAACCTAACCTAACCTAACCTAACCTAACCTAACCTAACCTAACCTAACCTAACCTAACCTAACCTAACCTAACCTAACCTAACCTAACCTAACCTAACCTAACCTAACCTAACCTAACCTAACCTAACCTAACCTAACCTAACCTAACCTAACCTAACCTAACCTAACCTAACCTAACCTAACCTAACCTAACCTAACCTAACCTAACCTAACCTAACCTAACCTAACCTAACCTAACCTAACCTAACCTAACCTAACCTAACCTAACCTAACCTAACCTAACCTAACCTAACCTAACCTAACCTAACCTAACCTAACCTAACCTAACCTAACCTAACCTAACCTAACCTAACCTAACCTAACCTAACCTAACCTAACCTAACCTAACCTAACCTAACCTAACCTAACCTAACCTAACCTAACCTAACCTAACCTAACCTAACCTAACCTAACCTAACCTAACCTAACCTAACCTAACCTAACCTAACCTAACCTAACCTAACCTAACCTAACCTAACCTAACCTAACCTAACCTAACCTAACCTAACCTAACCTAACCTAACCTAACCTAACCTAACCTAACCTAACCTAACCTAACCTAACCTAACCTAACCTAACCTAACCTAACCTAACCTAACCTAACCTAACCTAACCTAACCTAACCTAACCTAACCTAACCTAACCTAACCTAACCTAACCTAACCTAACCTAACCTAACCTAACCTAACCTAACCTAACCTAACCTAACCTAACCTAACCTAACCTAACCTAACCAGACACCAGGTGAGCTCGAGGGAACTCCGCCTCCCCCTATCCCAAACCCACCGTGCGAGGGCTCAAACGAGTCGTCGTGACGAGACCTCCCCACACCCCCCATCCAACCCAAACCTCAGATTATATACCCCCCCCCCCCCCCCCTTTTGTGCCTCCCTGCCCCCGCCCCTGCCTCACCCCTCCATATCGAGTAAGGGCTCAAACGACTCGTCGTTTTGAGACCTACTCATACCCGCCCCCCTCTACCTAAATTAACCTTTACGTAAACCACCCCCCCCCCCCTCCTCACCCCCCTTCCCTTCACAAACCCCCCCCCCCCCCCACCCCCCCCTGTGTGAGGTCTCAAACGACTCGTCGCAGCGAGACCTACTCACAGGCAGCCCCTACAGAGTCCTCCCACCCCAAATCCCGCTACCCCCCCCCCCCCCCCCCCCCCTTACTTCCCAACCCCCCAAAATCTTAGACCCCCTAAATCGTCCCCCCACGAGACCCCCCCCTGACCCCCCCAAATTTTTATCTCACTAATAGCCTCCCCACGAAACCCCCCCCCCCCCAACCCCCCCCCACTTTTAGTGCCAAAACCCCCGCGGCCTATAACTCGGGAACTATCACACCTAGACCCCCCGAGTTTGGGTTCATTCGACGCGCCAGGGAACAAGGAAACTTTTGGCTCCAGCACATTCCCAAAATTCCCCCTGGGTGAGGAGTTTTGGCCAAAAATAGTTTCGGGTCCAGAAAATTTTTCTGACCCCATATTCGAATCCCTTGAAAAAATTATTTTTTCCCCCCCCACCCCCTCGAGCAAAACCCCCGCGGCGGATAACTCGCGAACTATCAGAGATACCCCCCCCGAGTTTGGTGTCTCTGTACTCGCAAAAGAGAGAGGAATCTTTTGGCTCCGACACATCTCCGAATTTCATCTCCTGGAACGAGCCAAGTCGTCGGGAACTGGAAATCACTGCACAACATCAACAGCAAGAGACCAGACCATCGGGCTCTAACGCGCAGAAATAAAGAAGACTACACAGCAATAAATTTTAAGTTAAGTCTAGTCTAGTATAAGCAAATTATTGTAGTATTAAGTAAACCAAAATGTCATCAAAAAGCGGAAACACCCAACAGGCGGTGGCGGAGACTGCATCGGTCTCCTCAAAAAGTTCTTCGAAATCAGCAACATCAGTCCGCTCGACCTCGCGCCCAGCAACACAAAAGGAGCAGCAGGGCGAAAGGCCGAGTAGACCGCAGCGCAGCTTGCGCGAAAAGGTTCTCGTAAGGACGACATCGATGAGGTCGTCAATGAGCGAAGACGCACCGGTGCAGCCCCCGCCGCCGCTTCCCAATTCACCGCTCCCCTCGTCGCCAATCGACATTTCAGCCCAGAAAGTCATCACCTGGGAACAAAAAGAGGCCTCACCCTGTCAGGTAGACTCGGAGGACGATCTTTCCGAGGGCTCCTCGTTTTCAGAAAGACTGCAGACGGGGAGACCCAGCATGGTCTCCTTCACCTCGAGACGAACGGGAGTGGAACCCGAAGCTCAGTCACCCCCTTGTAAGGACGATCAGGGAAGACCTGGGGGACCTAAATGCAGCTGGCAAGAGGTTGCGATTTTTCTGGATACGAGCGCACATAGGCACACCTGGGAATGAGCGAGCGGACGAGTTGGCAAAAAGAGCAGCCGGCAGCACGGACTTGCAACCGGAATACGATAAAATACCATTGTCTTTTGTAAAAAGGAAAATCCGAGAGGAATCAGTGAACAAATGGCAAGACAGATACAGCACCTCGCAGACCGGCAGGGTCACAAAAATCTTCTTCCCTGACGTAGGCAAAGCCTATAGTACGATACGAAAGATGAAAATGACCCCGGTGCTGTGTCAAGCATTTACAGGTCACGGAGGCTTCTCGGAATACCTGCACCGCTTCAAACTAAGGGACAGTCCAGCGTGTGAGTGCGACCCAGACACACCTGAAACTGTGGAACACATCATCGTGGACTGTCCTCGGTTTGCCAAGCTGCGTATGGAAACAGAACACAAGATAAATGCGGACATAGAGACAACAGGACTTAGCTGTTTGCTAGCAGATAGGGAGAGACGACCCATCTTCCTCAACTTTCTGGAAACTGTTATTCGCTCAGCTACCAAGCTCAACAGTACTCCGACACCAATCGACAACAGCTCAAATAGGACAGACCAAACCGCGGACCCACCCGATCTACCACCCATGAACCAACCCATCACCACCATCCAGACATTGTCAAATCGGCAATTTCTCTTACTAGGTGAAACGGGAGAACCGGGTATCAGAATCCGTGGAGTCTCCCTGTTTATGGACAGCAGTGCAGAGAAACTCGGCATTAGCTTCTGTATAGCGGGCGCTTCGAGCAGGGTGATGATTTCGCCAGGTCTCGCGGCGCTCATGAACGGGAGCACCTCAAAGAACACCATGAGGCGCAGAGTCTATGAAGCCATGCCTGTGACCGCGCTGGCCAAGCAACATTGCAGGCTGGTGCGAGTAAAAAACAAGGTAGTAGCACTATTCCAGTGGGACAACCTTGAACCACCATTCGCACAGGCAAGCTCTGCGATGGTCGAGATCTGCACTTCGGGCGCAACAGACCACAAGACAATAAGTGTCGACGCCATGGCGGTGGGCTACGAAAAGGGGAGAGTGGAGGACTACCTCGGGTTTATGGAAGCATCCAAAAAACACGAGGTAGTCATCTACGAAAACAGGGGAGAAGACCTAAGCTTCCTGAGACCCCAAAAACCAAAAACCGCCACGGCGGCACCCGAGTCCTCGAGCGGTGCGGAGAGACTGCAGCAAAAACAAAAAGAGGCGCAAGCCATCCCTACGGCACACCAACCAACCGAAACCCGAGGCGCGCTGGAGAAAGCGACAAATATCTTCAGCGCGATGGTGCACCGCACTTCCGGTTTGGCAGTAAAAGTAAGAGAAGAGGCCTCCACCAGCAGAATCGGCACGGCACTGAGGGCCTTCTTTAAACCACCCACCCGTGAAACACCTCACGAAGCTAGAAGGCGAACGTTGGCAGACAAGGGTCAAGTCGAGCCGCCACAGCTCAAAAACGCGGCAACACCAGCGGACCACATAGCCAACGCCTTCCTCGAGTTCCTAGCGCTTACCAAAGCCTCCCTCGAGGTCAACCGGAGGACTTGCGAGGCCATCATGCAAGCCTTCCGGCATAACAACATTGGCCTTCTAGAAGTGAGACTCGAGGAAGCCGAGGCGGCCATATACGACAACGAAACTTCCCAAACACTGCACGGAGTTGTAGACGGGGAGTACATGGCCGCCTACAACGCAACTGCTGGTTTCGTGGAGGCACAGAAGGAGGACCCAACGTGCCAAAAAATACGTTTTAAAACGCCACCATCCGACTCCATAGTCATAGTCGCGAAGTGTACTAAAATTATGCTGGAATGCCTGATCATGGAAAGGGCAAAGGAGATTGCGATCGATGATAACGACCTCACGGAGCACTGGGAAACACCCAAATTCACCTGGGTGAACGGAGTCCCTGGTTGTGGTAAAACAACCTGGATAATCAGGAACTTCGACAAAACCCGTGACGTAGTTATCACAGGCACCAAGGAGGCGGCTAGCGATCTGAGGGAAAAACTCGACCAAAAAGGTGTCGAGAACACAAGATCCAAAGTCCGCACCATGGCGTCCGCTCTAGCGAATGGTTTCGGGGGGCCAGCACGAGAAGGGCTTAACCGCCTGATCATCGATGAGGCCCTCATGAACCATTTTGGAGCGATTGTCATGGTAACAAAACTTGCGGGCGTAGGAGAAACCCTCATGTTCGGAGACGTCAACCAGGTGCCATACATCGACCGCAAAAACGCCTTCAACATCCTGTACCGCCGTCCCGACATGATCACGGGTATACACCAGGAGTTACTGTGCACACATAGAAACCCAATGGACGTGGCATATGCCCTCAGCGAAGTGTATGGGGGCATATACACGTCCAATAGTCGGATTAAATCCCTGGAGCAGAGGAATTTCACCGGCGCGCAAATACCGAAAAGTACTAACAACACCTTGTACTTGACCCACACCCAAAGCGAAAAGGCACACTTGATAGCCGAGGGCTTTGGTTCGGGTAACGGATCGCGCGTGAACACCATTCACGAAGCACAGGGAGCTACGTTCGACACGGTTTTAATTGTGCGCATAACTCAAATCAAAAGGAGGATCCACTGCGAAGTCCCACATGCGGTCGTGGCTGTGTCGCGGCACACTAATCGCTGCATTTATTATTCTGACGATCACACAGACGCGATCGCATCGTTTATCTCCAGGGCAATGAGAGCTGAGCCCGGCCAAATTCGGGACTATAACCTGAAGATGGCCATCAGAAACGGGGACGAGGCGGTGGTGAAGAAAATCGTGGAGACCGTTAAAACCAGTTAAATCAGTGGCATGTTTGTAATTATAGTAAAAATACCTAATCTAATTTAAGTTAAATAACTAAATGTAACATAGAATAAGATGTCGTGCTTGTCTCGATCATACTAACTAACTAACAAACGTCAATTGTTAAAAACATAAATGTATAAAATTATGTGTTAAAAAAAAAGTGGCACGTTTGTAATTACAGTAAAAATACCTAATCTAATCTAAGTTAAATAACTAAATGTAACATAGGTAATAAGATGACGTGCTTGTATCGATCATACTAATAAACGTCAATTGTTAAAAATATAAATGTGTACAATATAATGTTTAATATGAGAAAAAAAAAAAAAAAAAAAAAAAAAAAAAAAAAAAAAAAAAAAAAAAAAAAAAAATGCAATTAATAACAACAGACAGAACAAAAAAAAAAAAAGAGATGGATACAATTATTTGTGAAAAAAAAAAAAAAAAAAAAAAAAAAAAAAAAAAAAAAAAAAAAAAAAAAAAAAAAAAAAATTATATGCTGTGTTAGTTGTAAGTGTGTGAGTTGTATGTAATTTTACAATAAATAAAAATAACAAATAAAATTAAAAAACCTGTTAAAAAAAGGCATAGACCAAGAGTCTGTGGAGCGTAGATTTATTTATAAAAAAAAAAAAAACCTAACCTAACCTAACCTAACCTAACCTAACCTAACCTAACCTAACCTAACCTAACCTAACCTAACCTAACCTAACCTAACCTAACCTAACCTAACCTAACCTAACCTAACCTAACCTAACCTAACCTAACCTAACCTAACCTAACCTAACCTAACCTAACCTAACCTAACCTAACCTAACCTAACCTAACCTAACCTAACCTAACCTAACCTAACCTAACCTAACCTAACCTAACCTATCCTAACCTAACCTAACCTAACCTAACCTAACCTAACCTAACCTAACCTAACCTAACCTAACCTAACCTAACCTAACCTAACCTAACCTAACCTAACCTAACCTAACCTAACCTAACCTAACCTAACCTAACCTAACCTAACCTAACCTAACCTAACCTAACCTAACCTAACCTAACCTAACCTAACCTAACCTAACCTAACCTAACCTAACCTAACCTAACCTAACCTAACCTAACCTAACCTAACCTAACCTAACCTAACCTAACCTAACCTAACCTAACCTAACCTAACCTAACTACCTAACCTAACTACCTAACCTAACTACCTAACCTAACTACCTAACCTAACTACCTAACCTAACTACCTAACCTAACTACCTAACCTAACTACCTAACCTAACTACCTAACCTAACTACCTAACCTAACTACCTAACCTAACTACCTAACCTAACTACCTAACCTAACTACCTAACCTAACTACCTAACCTAACTACCTAACCTAACTACCTAACCTAACTACCTAACCTAACTACCTAACCTAACTACCTAACCTAACTACCTAACCTAACTACCTAACCTAACTACCTAACCTAACTACCTAACCTAACTACCTAACCTAACTACCTAACCTAACTACCTAACCTAACTACCTAACCTAACTACCTAACCTAACTACCTAACCTAACTACCTAACCTAACTACCTAACCTAACTACCTAACCTAACTACCTAACCTAACTACCTAACCTAACTACCTAACCTAACTACCTAACCTAACTACCTAACCTAACTACCTAACCTAACTACCTAACCTAACTACCTAACCTAACTACCTAACCTAACTACCTAACCTAACTACCTAACCTAACTACCTAACCTAACTACCTAACCTAACTACCTAACCTAACTACCTAACCTAACTACCTAACCTAACTACCTAACCTAACTACCTAACCTAACTACCTAACCTAACTACCTAACCTAACTACCTAACCTAACTACCTAACCTAACTACCTAACCTAACTACCTAACCTAACTACCTAACCTAACTACCTAACCTAACTACCTAACCTAACTACCTAACCTAACTACCTAACCTAACTACCTAACCTAACTACCTAACCTAACTACCTAACCTAACTACCTAACCTAACTACCTAACCTAACTACCTAACCTAACTACCTAACCTAACTACCTAACCTAACTACCTAACCTAACTACCTAACCTAACTACCTAACCTAACTACCTAACCTAACTACCTAACCTAACTACCTAACCTAACTACCTAACCTAACTACCTAACCTAACTACCTAACCTAACTACCTAACCTAACTACCTAACCTAACTACCTAACCTAACTACCTAACCTAACTACCTAACCTAACTACCTAACCTAACTACCTAACCTAACTACCTAACCTAACTACCTAACCTAACTACCTAACCTAACTACCTAACCTAACTACCTAACCTAACTACCTAACCTAACTACCTAACCTAACTACCTAACCTAACTACCTAACCTAACTACCTAACCTAACTACCTAACCTAACTACCTAACCTAACTACCTAACCTAACTACCTAACCTAACTACCTAACCTAACTACCTAACCTAACTACCTAACCTAACTACCTAACCTAACTACCTAACCTAACTACCTAACCTAACTACCTAACCTAACTACCTAACCTAACTACCTAACCTAACTACCTAACCTAACTACCTAACCTAACTACCTAACCTAACTACCTAACCTAACTACCTAACCTAACTACCTAACCTAACTACCTAACCTAACTACCTAACCTAACTACCTAACCTAACTACCTAACCTAACTACCTAACCTAACTACCTAACCTAACTACCTAACCTAACTACCTAACCTAACTACCTAACCTAACTACCTAACCTAACTACCTAACCTAACTACCTAACCTAACTACCTAACCTAACTACCTAACCTAACTACCTAACCTAACTACCTAACCTAACTACCTAACCTAACTACCTAACCTAACTACCTAACCTAACTACCTAACCTAACTACCTAACCTAACTACCTAACCTAACTACCTAACCTAACTACCTAACCTAACTACCTAACCTAACTACCTAACCTAACTACCTAACCTAACTACCTAACCTAACTACCTAACCTAACTACCTAACCTAACTACCTAACCTAACTACCTAACCTAACTACCTAACCTAACTACCTAACCTAACTACCTAACCTAACTACCTAACCTAACTACCTAACCTAACTACCTAACCTAACTACCTAACCTAACTACCTAACCTAACTACCTAACCTAACTACCTAACCTAACTACCTAACCTAACTACCTAACCTAACTACCTAACCTAACTACCTAACCTAACTACCTAACCTAACTACCTAACCTAACTACCTAACCTAACTACCTAACCTAACTACCTAACCTAACTACCTAACCTAACTACCTAACCTAACTACCTAACCTAACTACCTAACCTAACTACCTAACCTAACTACCTAACCTAACTACCTAACCTAACTACCTAACCTAACTACCTAACCTAACTACCTAACCTAACTACCTAACCTAACTACCTAACCTAACTACCTAACCTAACTACCTAACCTAACTACCTAACCTAACTACCTAACCTAACTACCTAACCTAACTACCTAACCTAACTACCTAACCTAACTACCTAACCTAACTACCTAACCTAACTACCTAACCTAACTACCTAACCTAACTACCTAACCTAACTACCTAACCTAACTACCTAACCTAACTACCTAACCTAACTACCTAACCTAACTACCTAACCTAACTACCTAACCTAACTACCTAACCTAACTACCTAACCTAACTACCTAACCTAACTACCTAACCTAACTACCTAACCTAACTACCTAACCTAACTACCTAACCTAACTACCTAACCTAACTACCTAACCTAACTACCTAACCTAACTACCTAACCTAACTACCTAACCTAACTACCTAACCTAACTACCTAACCTAACTACCTAACCTAACTACCTAACCTAACTACCTAACCTAACTACCTAACCTAACTACCTAACCTAACTACCTAACCTAACTACCTAACCTAACTACCTAACCTAACTACCTAACCTAACTACCTAACCTAACTACCTAACCTAACTACCTAACCTAACTACCTAACCTAACTACCTAACCTAACTACCTAACCTAACTACCTAACCTAACTACCTAACCTAACTACCTAACCTAACTACCTAACCTAACTACCTAACCTAACTACCTAACCTAACTACCTAACCTAACTACCTAACCTAACTACCTAACCTAACTACCTAACCTAACTACCTAACCTAACTACCTAACCTAACTACCTAACCTAACTACCTAACCTAACTACCTAACCTAACTACCTAACCTAACTACCTAACCTAACTACCTAACCTAACTACCTAACCTAACTACCTAACCTAACTACCTAACCTAACTACCTAACCTAACTACCTAACCTAACTACCTAACCTAACTACCTAACCTAACTACCTAACCTAACTACCTAACCTAACTACCTAACCTAACTACCTAACCTAACTACCTAACCTAACTACCTAACCTAACTACCTAACCTAACTACCTAACCTAACTACCTAACCTAACTACCTAACCTAACTACCTAACCTAACTACCTAACCTAACTACCTAACCTAACTACCTAACCTAACTACCTAACCTAACTACCTAACCTAACTACCTAACCTAACTACCTAACCTAACTACCTAACCTAACTACCTAACCTAACTACCTAACCTAACTACCTAACCTAACTACCTAACCTAACTACCTAACCTAACTACCTAACCTAACTACCTAACCTAACTACCTAACCTAACTACCTAACCTAACTACCTAACCTAACTACCTAACCTAACTACCTAACCTAACTACCTAACCTAACTACCTAACCTAACTACCTAACCTAACTACCTAACCTAACTACCTAACCTAACTACCTAACCTAACTACCTAACCTAACTACCTAACCTAACTACCTAACCTAACTACCTAACCTAACTACCTAACCTAACTACCTAACCTAACTACCTAACCTAACTACCTAACCTAACTACCTAACCTAACTACCTAACCTAACTACCTAACCTAACTACCTAACCTAACTACCTAACCTAACTACCTAACCTAACTACCTAACCTAACTACCTAACCTAACTACCTAACCTAACTACCTAACCTAACTACCTAACCTAACTACCTAACCTAACTACCTAACCTAACTACCTAACCTAACTACCTAACCTAACTACCTAACCTAACTACCTAACCTAACTACCTAACCTAACTACCTAACCTAACTACCTAACCTAACTACCTAACCTAACTACCTAACCTAACTACCTAACCTAACTACCTAACCTAACTACCTAACCTAACTACCTAACCTAACTACCTAACCTAACTACCTAACCTAACTACCTAACCTAACTACCTAACCTAACTACCTAACCTAACTACCTAACCTAACTACCTAACCTAACTACCTAACCTAACTACCTAACCTAACTACCTAACCTAACTACCTAACCTAACTACCTAACCTAACTACCTAACCTAACTACCTAACCTAACTACCTAACCTAACTACCTAACCTAACTACCTAACCTAACTACCTAACCTAACTACCTAACCTAACTACCTAACCTAACTACCTAACCTAACTACCTAACCTAACTACCTAACCTAACTACCTAACCTAACTACCTAACCTAACTACCTAACCTAACTACCTAACCTAACTACCTAACCTAACTACCTAACCTAACTACCTAACCTAACTACCTAACCTAACTACCTAACCTAACTACCTAACCTAACTACCTAACCTAACTACCTAACCTAACTACCTAACCTAACTACCTAACCTAACTACCTAACCTAACTACCTAACCTAACTACCTAACCTAACTACCTAACCTAACTACCTAACCTAACTACCTAACCTAACTACCTAACCTAACTACCTAACCTAACTACCTAACCTAACTACCTAACCTAACTACCTAACCTAACTACCTAACCTAACTACCTAACCTAACTACCTAACCTAACTACCTAACCTAACTACCTAACCTAACTACCTAACCTAACTACCTAACCTAACTACCTAACCTAACTACCTAACCTAACTACCTAACCTAACTACCTAACCTAACTACCTAACCTAACTACCTAACCTAACTACCTAACCTAACTACCTAACCTAACTACCTAACCTAACTACCTAACCTAACTACCTAACCTAACTACCTAACCTAACTACCTAACCTAACTACCTAACCTAACTACCTAACCTAACTACCTAACCTAACTACCTAACCTAACTACCTAACCTAACTACCTAACCTAACTACCTAACCTAACTACCTAACCTAACTACCTAACCTAACTACCTAACCTAACTACCTAACCTAACTACCTAACCTAACTACCTAACCTAACTACCTAACCTAACTACCTAACCTAACTACCTAACCTAACTACCTAACCTAACTACCTAACCTAACTACCTAACCTAACTACCTAACCTAACTACCTAACCTAACTACCTAACCTAACTACCTAACCTAACTACCTAACCTAACTACCTAACCTAACTACCTAACCTAACTACCTAACCTAACTACCTAACCTAACTACCTAACCTAACTACCTAACCTAACTACCTAACCTAACTACCTAACCTAACTACCTAACCTAACTACCTAACCTAACTACCTAACCTAACTACCTAACCTAACTACCTAACCTAACTACCTAACCTAACTACCTAACCTAACTACCTAACCTAACTACCTAACCTAACTACCTAACCTAACTACCTAACCTAACTACCTAACCTAACTACCTAACCTAACTACCTAACCTAACTACCTAACCTAACTACCTAACCTAACTACCTAACCTAACTACCTAACCTAACTACCTAACCTAACTACCTAACCTAACTACCTAACCTAACTACCTAACCTAACTACCTAACCTAACTACCTAACCTAACTACCTAACCTAACTACCTAACCTAACTACCTAACCTAACTACCTAACCTAACTACCTAACCTAACTACCTAACCTAACTACCTAACCTAACTACCTAACCTAACTACCTAACCTAACTACCTAACCTAACGGTTGTATTATGTGGCCACGTTTACAAACTTAACTTTGCCGTTTTCTCCGTACATTTTACAGTCATTGAGTTACACGTTATATTGGTCAGTAATATCTCATTAATTATTCGAGTTTTACAATTAGTTTATGTTTTGTTACATGCATAGCTTTCCCATTTTATACTTTTGATCTAATCAGGTTTTTCAATCTGGCAGTTTTGGAGAAAAACTCATTTACAATCGGGCGATAATTGACCACATTGAAACAATATTTCGTGTTCAAAAATCGTAAATAAGTAATAAAATTCTACTTCTGTATTTATTAATGTCCTTGGTCCTTAACTTATAATACTGGTAAGAAGTCGACGGCCGTGAAGCTTCAGTGTGTCGGTCCTAAGACCTCACTAAATTATTCAATCGGTAGTAGCGATGGGCGGTGTGTACTTGGGGCAGGGACGTAATCAACGCGAGCTAATTACTCGCGTTTACTAGGAATTCCTCGTTTATTGAAAAAACCACCAACAGCGCGGCGCATAAATGCAACTACGAGCTTTTTAACGGCAACAATTTTAATAAGTTTGTGCTGCTGCTGCATGGCACCAGGCTTGCCATCCAATTGTTCCTCGTTGAATATTCAAAGTGTACTCATTTCGTTTACGAAGCCTCGTAAGAGTCCCGTATCGTTATTTTTCGTCACTACCTCCCCGTGCCGGGAGTGGGTAATTTGCGCGCCTGCTGCCTTCCTCCGATGTGGTAGCCGTTTCTCAGGCTCCCTCTGCGGAATCGAACCCTGACTCCCCGTTACCCGTGACCACCATGGTAGTCGCAGAAACTACTATCGGAAGTTAATAAGGCAGACATTAGGAAGATGCTGCGCCGGTACTGGACCATGCGATCAGCAATAGGTGATCCAGATTCATCAAAAGTAACGACTTTGGACGCGAGGCCCTCCGTCGACTGGTTTTGATCTAATAGAAGCACTCGCCATCACTGGTCAGAGTTCTGATTGCATGTATTAGCTTTAAAATTGCCACAGTTATCCAAGTAACTGAGTAAGATCTAGAAAAAAAAAAAACTGATATATTGAGTCATTCGTAGTGTTGCCTTAATACGGCTTGCACTGAGACAATATGAATGATTAAATCTTTGAGACAAGCATATATATCGCTGCTTGAATACAAAAGGGACACAAATGGAAAAAAAGTGAAATCGTTTTTATTTCAAAAATGCGATGTTAATAGTATCATATTTTTGTATTTAAAAGAGACTCCCATTGATTTCGCATTATAATATACGAAAACGATACTACCGCCTTTTTAGTATTTTCTAGTTTCGGGGACCAAGTATGAGCAAAGCTGCCATTTTTTCAGTTGCGACCCGACAACCGAAGCCAACGCACGTTTCCTTTATGTTAAAGTGCCATATGTCAAAAAATCCTTAACTTTCGTTAGTAATTTTATAAACAAAAACGCCATATAGTGAAATACGTCCGTTTTGCTTAAAAAAAATCACGTAAGTTCATTCCTCTTTCTTTAACAAAAGTGCCATATTTCAAAATGCCCATTTTGTATTAAAGATTTACAGAAGTTTAAGTTCCTTTTTCAAATCAAAAGGGCCTTAATAAGGATAGCGTCCGCTTTGCTTATAATATTTTAGAGGTTGTAATACTATTTGTTAAACGTTAGGGCCATATTTTGGAATGCGCTACTTTTGCATTTTTTTACATGGGAGTAAATTCATTGTAATTATAAATTTGATATACAACCAATATGAATATTAAGTATTTTAGTGGATCATTTTTATTTTTTAATGTATATTGACTTATAAGTGATTTAATATAATTATTTAGGTACTGTTTTTTGTTAAAGAATGAGTAGTAGAGCATAAAGAATTCAAAATTCAAAATTCAAATGTTTTTTATTCAATTAAACTTTTACAAGTACTTTTGAATCGTCAAGTGAATCTACCACTGGTTCGGAATGCCATTCCTACCGAGAAAAACCAGCAAGAAACTCGGTGGTTGCTCTTTTTACCCGACTGCGGAACGCACAGGGTTATGTGTTCATCAGTCTATATATGTATATTTCCTTTGTGTCGCACTACAGACAAAACGGCTGAACCGATTTTGATGATACTTGCACCACTAGATTTGTCTTAATTTTCCGAGTGTCATAACGGAAGCCGAATTTGAGAAAAAACAATGGCGCCCACTAGAAGCCATATTGTAACAAATTTAAAAATGAAAGTCAATAAACTATGGCAAGTGGGGTATCGATGAATAGGTCTTGTAAAATCAGAGTTAGGTTCCCTAGACCATTTTTTCATTTTAACGATCATTTAGGATTAACGAGGTTTCAAAGGTTCATTTTTAGTGTATTCCTTTGTGTCGCACTACAGACAAAACGGCTGAACCGATTTTGATGATACTTGCACCACTAGATTTGTCTTAATTTTCCGAGTGTCATAACGGAAGCCGAATTTGAGAAAAAACAAAATGGCGCCCACTAGAAGCCATATTGTAACAAATTTAAAAATGAAAGTCAATAAACTATGGCAAGTGGGGTATCGATGAATAGGTCTTGTTAAATCAGAGTTAGCTGTGTCTTTGAACATTTTTTCATTTTAATGATCATTCAGGATTTACGAGGTTTCAAAGGTTGTAATCCTTTGTGTCGCGCTACAGAAAAAACGGCTGAACCGATTTTGATAGTACTTGCACCACTAGATTTGTTTTAATCTTCCGAGTGTCACTATGGAGGCCGAATTTGAGAAAAACAAAATGGCGTAGAAAAACAAAATGGCGTCCACTAGAAGCCAATTAATAAATGAAAGTCGATAGGCTATAGGCAAGTGGGGTATCGTTAGATAGGTCTTTTAAAATCACATCTAGGTTCCTTAAACCATTTTTCCGTTTAAATGATAATTTAGGATTTACGAGGTTTCAAAGGAAATGTTTAAAGTTCCTACATAAATCATCTATCTATCAAACTAGGTATGATACCTATTATAAAGAGAAAGATTTGGATTATCTCAAAAACTACTCAACCGATTTTAAAAATTATATCACTTATAGAAAGCTACATTATTAACATGTAAAATAGGCCATATTTCATTTTTTTAAAAATAAGAGTACCCTACGAAAATTGCAATAATGTGAATTCAGTCGGAAAGAATCGTCTCATCTGAGAGCTTCGTTGCGTGCGCTGAGTAAATAGTTAAAGTTACACGAAAATAATGTATGGTGGAATAGTTTCTCTTAAAAAGTTCTATAAAAAAGTCCGCGATAGCATATATCTAACTTTTAAGCTGACTAACAATAAACATTTTTATGATTTTCAAACTTGGTTTAAAACTATGCTTTACTTGTGAAGGTGTTTTTACCGACATAGTATTAATCCTTATCAAAATAAATATGTTCGTCATCTTCAGTATTTAATTAAGATAAAAATTGCTCTGTACACCATTTAATTTAGATGAATATTTTATGAGATATCATAGAAATACAGTAACGTTCAACAGAAAATGACGCGGCCGGCAGCGGATAGAAAAGGGTGAAGGTGGGGCGCGTACCTACTCTCACAATATAATATTACGGTAGTAACTTAATATCATTGTAAAAGCTTAATGTGACGACATAACCAGTCTCAAAAAACTTGATGATTTGTACTCCTTCAATCGATCAGTCAAAAAATCAATAAATTCATCAATGCCACATGCAGAAAAAATAGCAGATTCACGAACTTTACCAAACCAAATTTATATTAGCATTATAACATATTATGCAAATTTGATGATGGTTATGGTGATCACCATGGTAGTCATTACGAATAAATGAATCCGCTGCTTATTCACATGCTCTAAAATGCTACCACAAAATCTATAATAGTACCTTTGGTACAACTTCGGGCAGAAAAAACGTCGCCTGTTTACAATAAATACTGAACTAAAAAGTTTGAAATAAAAAAATCCATACTAATATTATAAATGCGAAAGTGTGTCTGTCTGTCTGTCTGTCTGTCTGCTACGCTTTCACGGCCCAACCGTTCAACCGATTTTGATGAAATTTGGTACAGGGATAGGTTGCATCCCGGGGAAGGACATAGGCTACTTTTTATCCCGGAAAAAGAAACAGTTCCTGTGGGATAACATGCTCTTTTTCTCGCATTTTTCTTCAATCACGCTTCAACGGCGCAACGGATCGACGTGATTTTTTGCATGGGTATATTTAAGGACCTGGAGAGTGATATAGGCCAATTTTTATCCCGGAAAAACAAACAGTTCCTGTGGGATAACATGCTCTTTTTCTCGCATTTTTCTTCAATTAGGTGGCAACGGCGCAACGGATCGACGTGATTTTTTTGCATGGGTATATTCGAGAACCTGGAGAGTGACACAGGCCACTTTTCATCCTGGAAAAACTGACAGTCCCTGTGGGATAGTATGCTCTTTTTCTTGCATTTGTTTCACCGTTACCACGTTCACACGTTCAGATTAGCCCACGTTCAGGTTATCATAACCTTCCAGTTAGCCCACGTTCAGGTCAGCCGACGTTTAGGTTAGCCCACGTTCAGGTTATCATACCCGTCCGGTTAGCCGACGTTCAGGTTAGCCGACGTTCAGGTTAGCACAAGTTCAGGTTAGTTGTCGGTCAGGTTAGCCGTCGTTCAAGTTAGCCGACGTTCAAGTTAGCCCACGTTCAGGTGAGCCGACGTTAAGATTTATTTAAGGTCAAGGAAAGTAACATGTGCTACCTTAGTAACATCGTGTCGTACTAATATTATTATAAATGCGAAAGTGTTCTTGGAAGTTGTTCTCATTAAAGTTAAAAAAATTGGCAGTCAGGACTGCCGATAGAAGTGAAAACTAATATTAAAATATAAACCGTAAAACTAAGGCATTACAGTTTAATTATATTTAAGACCTTTAATAATAAGACCAATAATTTATATTTAAGACCTTTTGTCTTCGTAACAACGCATGGTGTCAGTCACGGTTACACATCACTTTTAAATATAAACCTAAAAACAAAGGCAGTAGTTTTTTAGTTTGCAGACGAAAAAAAAACAAAAAATTTCTTTTTGGGGGGTAAATAGTAAGTATAAGAATGACTAAAAAAATAGAAATAGAATAGAAGAGATATTCTGGTTCAGAATTCAGAGTGCAGAGTTCAGAGTTCAAAGTGCAAAGTTCCGAGTTCCGAGTTCAGAGTTCAGAGTGCAGAGTTTAGACTTCAAAGTGCAGAGTTCAGAGTGCAGAGTTCAGACTTCAGAGTGCAGGGTTCAGAGTGCAGAGTTCAGAGTTCAGAGTTCAGAATGCAAGTGCAGAGTTCAGAGTTTAGAATGCAGAGTTCAGAGTTCAGAGTGCAGAGTTCAGAGTGCATAGTTAAGAGTGCAGAGTTCAGACTTCAGAGTGCAGAGTTCAGAGGTCAGAGTTCAGAGTGCATAGTTCAGAGTTCAGAGTACAGAGTGCAGAGTGCAGAGTTCAGAGTTCAGAGTGAAGAGTTCAGAGTGCAGAGTTTAGAGTTCAGAGTGCAGAGTTCAGAGTTCAGAGTATAGATTTCAGAGTTCAGAGTGCAGAGTTCAGAAATCAGAGTTCAGAGTTCAAAGTGCAGAGTTCAGACTTCAGAGTGCAGGGTTCAGAGTGCAGAGTTCAGAGTTCAGAGTTCAGAATGCAGAGTTCAGACTTCAGAGTGCAGAGGTCAGAGTTTAGAGTGCAGAGGTCAGAGTTCAGAGTGCATAGGGGTAAAAAGTAAGTATAAGAATGACTAAAAAAAATAGAAATAGATTAGAAGAGATATTCTGGTTCAGAATTCAGAGTGCAGAGTTCAGAGTTCAAAGTGCAAAGTTCCGAGTTCCGAGTTCAGAGTGCAGAGTTTAGACTTCAGAGTGCAGAGTTCAGACTTCAGAGTGCAGGGTTCAGAGTTCAGAGTTCAGAGTGCAGAGTTCAGAGTTCAGAGTTCAGAGTGCAGAGTTCAGAGTGCAGAGTTCAGAGTGCAGAGTTCAGAGTGCAGAGGTCAGAGTTCAGAGTGCATAGTTCAGAGTTCAGAGTGCAGAGTTCAGAGTGAAGAGTTCAGAGTGCAGAGTTTAGAGTTCAGAGTGCAGAGTTCAGAGTTCAGAGTATAGATTTCAGAGTTCAGAGTGCAGAGTTCAGAAATCAGAGTTCAGAGTTCAAAGTGCAGAGTTCAGACTTCAGAGTGCAGGGTTCAGAGTGCAGAGTTCAGAGTTCAGAGTTCAGAATGCAGAGTTCAGACTTCAGAGTGCAGAGGTCAGAGTTTAGAGTGCAGAGGTCAGAGTTCAGAGTGCATAGGGGTAAAAAGTAAGTATAAGAATGACTAAAAAAAATAGAAATAGATTAGAAGAGATATTCTGGTTCAGAATTCAGAGTGCAGAGTTCAGAGTTCAAAGTGCAAAGTTCCGAGTTCCGAGTTCAGAGTGCAGAGTTTAGACTTCAAAGTGCAGAGTTCAGACTTCAGAGTGCAGGGTTCAGAGTTCAGAGTTCAGAGTGCAGAGTTCAGAGTTCAGAGTTCAGAGTGCAGAGTTCAGAGTGCAGAGTTCAGAGTGCAGAGTTCAGAGTGCAGAGGTCAGAGTTCAGAGTGCATAGTTCAGAGTTCAGAGTGCAGAGTTCAGAGTGAAGAGTTCAGAGTGCAGAGTTTAGAGTTCAGAGTGCAGAGTTCAGAGTTCAGAGTATAGATTTCAGAGTTCAGAGTGCAGAGTTCAGAAATCAGAGTTCAGAGTTCAAAGTGCAGAGTTCAGACTTCAGAGTGCAGGGTTCAGAGTGCAGAGTTCAGAGTTCAGAATGCAGAGTTCAGACTTCAGAGTTCAGAGTGCAGAGGTCAGAGTTTAGAGTGCAGAGGTCAGAGTTCAGAGTGCATAGTTCAGAGTTCAGAGTTCAGAGTGCAGAGTTCAGAGTGCAGAGTTTAGAGTTCAGAGTGCAGAGTTCAGAGTTCAGAGTATAGAGTTCAGAGTTCAGTGTGCAGGGTTCAGAGTTCAGAGTGCAGAGTTCAGAGCGCTGAGTGAAATGTCTCAAACAGGCAGTCACAGTTAAGTTGATAATTGACAATCTTTCACATAAAACTCAGTTATTGTTCCCTTGAGCCACGCGAGCGAAGCCGCGGGTAATAGCTAGTTTTGTGAAATAAATATTATGGTAGATTCATTCGACTCTTCCTATGCACTTGTAAAAAGCCTATTTGAATAATAAAAAAGTTTTTAATTTTGAATTATGAAATTTGCAATTTGCTTCTACGCCTCCATTCGTTTAGCAAAGCGTACAACGCTTGCTCGGCGAGCGGTCGAACAGGCCGCAAGCATCTTTGTAACAGGATAGTTGTTCGAATATGATAGCCTAAATGTGGTCTTGACAAGAAAGGTCGCTCTACCGGCAAAGACGTGCCAAGCTTTTTATTATTTCCGCGTCGGCAGATGTGGTGAGACCCTTCTAGAGCGATCCGATACGACGCCGTTGATACGATGTACAAATGGATTGCGTGTGAATGCCATGTACCCTAGCAGGTTAGCCTGCTACCATCTTAGACTTCAATGGGTAACTCTTCAATTTTCCGGGATAAAAAGTAGCCTATATCGGACGACATTAGGATTTTCATGTTTGTGAGAATCCCCGCATTCCGTTTACGATTGAAAACATATATAAGTTTTTTTATTTATTTATTTTATGAACTAACCGTCGGGCGTACGAATTAATTAATATTATGTAATGATGTAATGAGCAATTAAAAATCGAGGCATATTTTTTAAAAGGTTTTATTACAACAATTTTCTTTCTTCTAAATTTTTACAACCTTCTTTACAAAATATAAAAACGTATCGATCAATCTCTCAACATACAAAACTATTTACTCTCAATTAGATCACTCTTTTTAACACTATTTACAAAAATACATATTTACAAAACACGATCATTCTACAACACAATAAATAAGGCGGCACGGGCGGCACTGTTCGACACAAATATCACACTAGACGAGCACTGTGAGGCGCTCGGGCGGCGGGTGGCGGACGGCGGCGGCGGCGGCTGCGGCGGCGGCGGCGGGCGGCGGCGGCTTGGAGAGCTCCTTGTCGGCGGCGGGCGGCGTGTGGTTGCGCGCGTCGGCGTTCTGCGCCTTGTAGAGGTCGCGGGCGCGCGGCAGCGGCTCGGCGCGCAGCGGGTTGGCGTAGCGGCGAAGGTTCTCCTCGTTCTGCAGGTTGTTGGACTTCTCCTCGTCGCGGCTGCGGCGCTCGCGCGCGGCGGCGCGGCGGCGGCGCAGCAGCAGCGCGGCGGCGGCGCCCGCGCCCAGCAGCAGCAGCGGCGCGGCGGCGGCCAGCGCCAGCCAGCCGGGAGCGGGCGCGGCGGCGTGCGGCGCGGGCGCGGGCGCGGCGGCGTGCACGTGCAGGCGCAGCGCCGCCGCCAGCAGCGCGTGCGCGCCCAGCCGCCGCCGCGCCACCAGCTCCGCCAGCGCGCGCACGGCGTCCGCCAGCGCGCTCTCGCCCCCGCCCGCGTCCTCCTCGCCCGCCCACTGCAACGCACGCACACAGTAAGACACTAGTTACGTGCGCAACTTTCGCAATAATAATATAAAGTTGCTCGTGTCATCTCGCTCTATCTGATAATTACTCTAACTAATTATAGATTACAGATTAGGATTAACTGTATCTTTATATAGACTAAGAGATTGTAGCCATCTCTTAGTCTGTATAAAGAACAGATAGTTTTGGTAACTATCGCCAGGAAGGCTGATTCAGTATTAGGTGGGTGTAGGGCTTTCCACTGATGACGATAGTGACGGTCTGCCCGCATACGGATGGGCCTTTCACTAGATATGACCACCCAAAGACGCACTCTTTTAATTTTTGTTTTGAATGTTACTTCTTTTGTCTCATCTGCTATCAAATTTGGTAGTTTATTATAAATTATTAAAATATGGGCCTATTCGAGATAGTGTTATTAGGTTGAAATAAGGTTCAACCAATTTTTTTTTCTGCGTGTCTCTCTGACGTTATGCACTTTCTAAAATTTTAAAAAGATGCATATTTTTCCTAACAAACAAGGCAGTCTCCATTATATATATAGAGGGTAACGTTAGAGGGTATGTTTACGTTTTTGAGCGGCCATATCTAGTGAAAGGCCCATCCGCATGCGAGTAGACTGGCAGATTTCCCACCAGTGGAGAGTTGAACCCACCAAATACTAAATCAGCCTTTCTAGTAGTAGTCACCAAAAGTGCATCTATCTCCTATAATAATACATGCGCCACGAAGCTACTGGAAAGATTTATTAAAATACTAATTTTCATCATTACATAATTCAAAATTAAGATTTAGGTGGTATATTTTGTTGTTTGAAAACGGCGGGCTAGGGATCGTCTACTTTTACTGCGTCGTTACTGCATAACTATTTTTCTAAAAGCAACTTGTTTTTTTCGAGCATAACTGTCAGAGCGCCTCACTGAATGGGGCTCATTGTGTTGTACACACTCTCTAAAGTAAACTAAAATTACAGACAGAACTAGATTTAAAGCTGTTATTATATTATGTAAATATTATATTCCATCAATTTACGGGAATCAGTCACTCAGTCTTTTTCTTTTATATATAGTTAGATAGAATATACTGACGATGGCGAGGTCGAGCGAGTCGTCGTCGTCGGGTGCCAGGTCGCACAGCAGCGTGAGCGGCGGAGCACGTGCGCGCTCGGCCAGCGCCGCCGCAAGCGCGCGCCGAAGCGCCGCGCACGCGCGCTCCACGTGCGCGCCCGGCGCCAGCCGCTCGCGCGCCAGGCGCAGCGACGCGCGCGCGCAGCCCGGCGGCGGCGCCGCGCGCGCGCCCGGCCAACACGCGGGCGGCGCGGGCAACGCGGGCGGCTCCACGCGCCGCCCCGCCACGCGCCGGCACTCGCCCAGCGCAGCGCACGGCGCGCGCAGGCACAGCGCGGGCGCGGCCGGCACGCACACCTCGTCGGCGCGGCACGGCGGCGCGCCCGGCGCCAGGCAGTCGGGCAGGCCGCACCACAGGCGCGTGCACGCCGCCGCGCCGCCCGCGCACCGGCACGCGTTGCAGCCCCACCACCACGTGCCGTTGTCGGCGCCGCACGCGTCCGTCGCCGCCGCCGCCGCTGCCGCCGCCTCCGCCGCCGCCGCCGCCGCCGCGCCGCCCGCCTCGCCGCTCGCCTCGCCGCCCTCCGGCGCGTCGCCGCTGTCCTCGCCCAGCCCGGCGATCACTGAAACCAACGATAGCATCAATAACGACACCGTCCGAACAAATTGAAATAAGTTTTTCAATACACTTGCTCCCAAAAAGGCACTTACAGAGCTTGTGAGTTAAATTTACTACTTCTATATTTTGCAGTTTTTACCATTGAAAATGGTTATCAGACACAAATCGCCTGAGACGTATTTTATATGACCAAAAATTCGAGGAGGATTTTGAGAGGATCGAGATGAGTACCAAGATTTGTGGAATTTATCGAGACACGTGTGTGAGCGTTTGAATTTTGAAAATCGGCTGGTTACTTTTATTGGAATTTTGAAACATTTTGCATTTTTCAAAATTCCAATAAAAGTAGGTAAGTCGGGTTTTAAAAAAAAATTGAAATTCGGTTAATAATTATTGTGACCTTTAGATTTGGAATTGTAGAAAAACTTGTATATCCGTATATAAAAAGTGATTATTGACCGATCGTCATGGTAAATGGTAATGGTGTTAAAAGATGCGGATGCAGGCGAGAAGTGCATTCGAGTTGAAATTTTGAAAATCGGTTAATAAATTTTTGAAAAATTTTGAAGGAGAGATTTCACTATTCATTTTCAATGCTCCGATTCTTGCGGGGACTGCGAAATCTGTGTTTTTTTTACCCTGTTGTTTTATAATTTAAGAGTGTCTGACAGGGGGTTGCGATCGTACTATAGGTGTCTGACATTGGACAACGTTGTTTCTAATATTATTCCAAAGAAAAATATTAAAAAACGGAGCCCTTTACCGAATACTACGAAACGGAGCCCTTTACCGAATACTACGAAACGGAGTACTTTAACGAATTTGAGGTGCCACCTTGTCTACCTGATACCTTCCAAAGCAACCGCGATCCAAACTTCATAGTCGGGGATCGTTTATACCTCTATTAGAGACATACATTTTTTTTATCTGATTTATTTGTGGGCTTTTCTTCACAAAACAAAGAACGTCAGCCCCATCGTTCCCTGACAAACTTATACCTAACTAGTTCTATTAATTATCTTAATTTAAAATCAAAAAGCATTCTGGCTGCCTCTGAATCCATACCAGCATCGTTCATCCATCCCAGCCATACCAGCATCGTTCATCCATACCAGCCATACCAGCATCGTTCATCCATACCAGCCATACCAGCATCGTTCATCCATACCAGCCATACCAGCATCGTTCATCCATACCAGCCATACCAGCATCGTTCGGGATCCCAACGCGACCATCTGCCGAGTTCCTCATCATTGCATTTTTAATTATTCATCTCTTTTTGTTATAAAAAACTGTTCCACCCCGGCACAAGCTATGATCTAGTTAGTCGCTACTTACGCTCTAGGCAGCGACGAGCGAGCTTGTCGGGCGGCGCCGGGCACACGCAGCGCGGCGCGGCGCCGGCGCCGGCCGCCCGGCACGCGGCCGGCGCCGGGCACGGCGGCTCGCAGGCCGGCACGCCGCAGTCGGCGCCCGCCCAGCCCGGCGCGCACTCGCACGCCCACCAGCCCGCGCCGCCCACGCAGCGCGCGCCGTGCCGGCACGGCGCCGACGCGCAGCCCGGCGCCGCGCGCTCGCAGCGCGCGCCCTCCCAGCCTGCGCGACACGCGCACGCCCACGCGCCCGCGCGCGCCACGCACGAGCCGCCGTGCAGGCACGAGTACGCGCCGGGCGCCGCGGCCGCCGCGTCGCACGCCGCGCCCGCCCAGCCCGCAGCGCACGCGCAGTGCGCGCCCGCCGCCGACTCGTCACGCACGCACGTGCCGCCGTTGGCGCACGCCGGCTCGCACACGGCCTCGTCGCGAATCGAGCAGGTTTCACCTGAAATCGATGCAAGTTTCAAATGTTAATAACTGTTGCTGATCGGTTCCACACCGAAGCGGCGCTAACTATGAACAATGAATATTCGTTAATTATTAAAAGGTTGTTCATTATAGAGGCGGCGGCACTCACCGGCCCAGCCCTCGCGGCACGCACACGCGAAGCCGGCGGGCGCGTGCGCGGGCGCGGGCACGCAGCTGCCGTCGTTGCGGCACGGGTTCGGCGAGCACGCGTCCGACTCTGGCGAGCACACAGAAGCTGATCAGCGTTTAGTACGAGCGTGGTGGTGGTCAGTGTAGTGGCTAGCATAAATAAAGTCACATCAAATAATTTACAATTAAATTCCAGACCACATAAATGCTTCGGAGAGTAATACTTACTACTATTACCTATTCTGTGGTAATACAGCGTTTGTTAGTTCACTCAAAAAAAAATCGAATAGATAGGGCTTATTACAAATTAAATGACTTTTTTTTAAGTTAAATAAAGCAGCCGTCTCTCTTATGTCACTGACTAGAGGACGCCCGCGACTTCGTTCGCGTGGCTTAAGATTTTTAATTTCCACAGGCACGCCTTAATTTTCCGGGCTAAAAAGAAGCCTGTGTCACTCCCCAAGTACCCAGCTATACCCATGCAAAAAATCAGGTCGATCCGTTGCTCTGTTGCGTCGTGATTGAAGTACAAACTCTCTATTTGACGTCGTTGGGGATAGAAATTTCAAAAATGTTGAAACACATACTTCTTCTTATTTAACCAAAAGCTTAAAATCTTAGTTTCATGGCTATAACTTGAGAAATGAAGGACTTTCATACAATCTTTCATCCCCTATTTCACCACTTCGGGGGTAGAATTTTCAAAAACTGTGAAACACGATATTCTTCATTTTTAACCGGTAGCTCATATACCAAGTTTCATGGATATAACTTGAGAAATATCGGACTTTCATACAAACTTTCATCCCCTATTTTACCCCCTTAGGGGTGGAATTTTGAAGAATCCTTCCTTAGTGAGCGCCTATGTCACAAAATGAACCTACTGTCAAAATTTCGAGTTTTTAACCCCAGCGGTTTAGGCTGCGCGTTGATATTATATAAGTCAGTCAGTCAGTCAGTCACTCAGTCAGGACTTTGAATTTTATATAATATATTATAGATTTCCTGTGCTCCGCCGGTTCCAATATTGCAATACGAACTATAGTACCTATATTCGATTGATGTAAATTACTTATGTACTTATTGAAAAGTAAATTAATGAATTTGAATATTGGGTGACCAAATTTTGTATCGGAAATAGTTCCAGTTCCCTCCGTCTCGCCCCGGTCACCCGGCATCGTTCCTCAGTCGGACAGTCTCACGTCCGGTAGGGGGTGGTAGTTGGTACGTACGGTCGCGCGCGGCGCGCTGCGTGCAGTTCTTGCCGCTCCAGCCGGGCGCGCAGTGGCAGAAGTAGTCGTCCTGCGCCGTGTAGCACGGCGCGCCGTTGCCGCACGGCGCGCCCGCGCAGTGGTCGCGGTCGTCCTGCGCACACACACACACACACGCGTTACACACGCTGACACACAGCGCACAGCGGAGCTGCGAACGTGGACCACTCACCGAGCAGTAGCGTCCCCGGCAGGAGGGCAGCTAGAAGCAAAGGGCGGGTTAGTATGCTTTAGTGCGGCGGCCGATAGCTACGGAGAGGTTTAGTGACGGCTTGAAAATGATTCATTATTGGTAGATTAGTGAGAGATATATTTAGTTATGTTAGCAACGATTAGTGTACGAGTACGATTACAGAAATGAATTAATATGATAAAAGGAAAAGTTAAAGTACAAATACGGCGACAAGTGAATTAGTGAGGTTAGTGAGGTCAGGTTAGCGGCACCCGAGGCGTCGGTCGCACCTCGCAGTCGGCGCCGGAGAAGCCCACGGGGCAGATGCAGCGGTAGGCGTCCAGCAGGTCGACGCACTCGCCGCCGTGGCGGCACGGGCGCGACGCGCAGTCGTCCACGTCGCGCGCGCACGTGCGGCCCGCGTAGCCCGCCGCGCACGCGCAGTGGAAGTCGTCCACGAGGTCGATGCACGTGGCGCCGTGCAGGCACTGGCCCGTGCAGTCGTCCACGTTGAGCTCGCAGTCGCGGCCCGTCCAGCCGGCCAGGCACGCGCACGCGTAGCCGCCGCGCGTGTTGTTGCACGCGGCCGCGTTGACGCACGGGCCGGCGCCCGCCGCGCACTCGTCCACGTCCTCCTCGCACGTGGCGCCCGCCCAGCCCGCGGCGCACTCGCACGCGAAGCCGGCCAGCCGGTCGCGGCACGCGGCGCCGTTGCGGCACGGCGCGCTGGCGCAGTCGTCGGCGTCCTCGTCGCAGCGCGCGCCGCTCCAGCCGCGCTCGCACGCGCACGTGAAGCCGGGCGCGGCCGGAGCGGCGGCCGCCAGCGCGCAGGCGCCGTGCGCGCACGGCTGCGGCGCGCACGGGTTGTCCACGCGCTCGCAGTCGGCGCCGGAGAAGCCCTCGGCGCACGTGCACAGGTACTGGTCGGGCGCCGTGTTCTCGCACGTGCCGCCGTGCCGGCAGGGCTCGTGCGTGCCGCAGTAGTTGAGGTCCTGGTCGCACAGGATGCCGCCCCAGTTGGTGTCGCACGTGCAGTCCCACGAGGAGCCGTTGCAGAAGCCGTGCTTGCAGCCGGGGTAGGGCTGGCACTGCGCGCACAGCGCCCCGCGCCAGCCGGGCCGACATCTGCCACAGGTCATTACACGATTCCTCGTAACAGCTCGTCATTAATCTCGTAATGAATATGCGAGCATGTGAGAAGTCGGTATGAAGACAGCTTATTTTTTAGTTCTAAATTTATTCCCAGTATCGGTCCTTTCCGTGTTTTTAAACACAGACACGTAAAGGGAAAGTTGTGATAAAACCTATGGTCTAATTACTCATTGGTAGTATTATTTTTTAAAGATAATTATATAATATTTTAAAGTTAATTAGGAATAGAGTCGAAAAATATATATTTTTTAATTTTTCCCGTAAAATTGACGAAAAATGGCTTTCAAAATGGAGATTTAACGTCCAAATTTGACCTCAGAACTCAATCTCAATTTTTTGAGAGCCTGAAAAGTTTCAATTATTTGAATAAATATTATAAGGAAACGAAAATATTTAATTTTTAATGAGCTTCAGTATTTTTAACAGAACTTCACAATGATGTCAATAGATGGCGCTCTGTAAAAGTTTATTCGTTTGTGCTTACAAATAATATAATAATAATAATAATAATATTTGTTTATTTATGCCAAAAAATCAAGTTAGGTTACATATTTTACAATTTAAGTTAGACTTCAAGTTTACATCTTATTAACACTATACAATTGATACATTAAGTTAGTGTAAGTGTAAGTACGTACTGTTATAATTTTCCAGTTGCTAATTTAATTTATTTTTAAAAATCTGGACTTCTGAAGCTGAACTAAGGTGGACCTGTGCTTCAGCTTCAGTGCCGACTCCCCTAGTGTTATTTTTCTACCATTTAATTCATTAAATATATAATATTTTATAGCCATTGTTATAGAATGCATATATAAAAATATTTGAACCCCTTTGGAATAAACTAATAAAATAAAGGTGCATGTCTGTATTTTGTGTGTGTAATGTGTAGTAATGTAAAAGTGTAAAGAATTCTCAATGCGTAAGCAATTTTACTGTAAAGGGTAGGTATAATACTAAGAAGATTAATGATTAACGTTCCCCTAAATAAGTAAGTCGAAAGAGGTACCTAGTAGTTATTTTTAATGTATTAAGCAAGTTTTCGGTATCTTCATATTATGATAATTTTAGTAAGTAAGTTATAACCGTTTTTTTGCAATTATTTCTATTTAGTGGGTAGATGTAGGTCGATGCATTTACTTTGTTATATATATGAGGCCCCTGGAAATAGTAGAATTTTTTAATGAAGGATATTTTTGTATGGTGCGGTAGACTTGCTACTATATGTTCCCTGCGTCTGTTTAGATAAGAGGTGTCATATGCTAGTTCAATATGTTGTTTTAATAAGATACTCAATACAAATAGCTTTCTTACAGAGAGGACTTCACAGCTTTGATACAGCAGAGATGTAGGGTACCGAAACGGGCGAAACGTAGATACCTTTAAAATAGTTCGTTGAGCGACTTCAAGTTTCATTAATGTAGTTTTAGAGGCACCTCCCCACGAAGAAATGCAATATGTGAGTACAGATTGGCACAGGGCTAGGTATATACGCTTAACAATTGTTGGATCAACTAGGTACATGCCTCAGGTTTTTGAAAATGTAGATCATTTTATTCAGTCTAGTCCTTAGAAAGTCAATGTGTTTGTTAAAATTTAAGTTACAATCCAAGGTCATACCGAGATATTTTATGTATTGAACCTTTTCCAGCATTGGACAAAATATGCATGAGGAGCTAATTGCGTGAGAACACGAATGAGCTGCTATTTGTAGGTCATTAGGAAGGTTAACGGTTTGCCTCATTGAGAAAGTTATATATTTAGTTTTGTCAATGTTTAGAGATAGGATATTATCATGTAGCCACACTTTGGTGACATCTTTAAGCCCTTGTTGAGCTACTTCAAATACTTCTCTCCATGAATTACCAGCAAAAACTAGCATCATCAGTGTCATCTGCATATGAAATTATCTGACCGTTGGTCAGTTGGAGACGAGTGAGGAAATCAATATAGATTAGAAAAAGAGTGGGGCCCAAAATACTGCCTTGAGTCACTCCGTGTGTAACAAGCAGTTCACTACTAGTATAAGAGTCTACTCTAACGCACTGTACTCTATCTGACAAGTAATCCTTAAACAGATTCAGCTGAAGGCCTCTAACACCGATGCATTCGAGATTTTTTAGTAAGATTGGGATTGATACGGTATCAAAAGCCCTAGCCAAATCCAGAAAGATACCTATACGTTTTTTACCCTTATCAAGATTGGTAGCTATATAGTTAGTTATAGAATGCACTGCGTCGTCCGGGGATTTACCACGCCTAAAGCCAAATTGATTAGGAGATAAGAGATAATTATTTTTCAACTTGTATTAATTATTTTTTCTAAAATTTTGGATAAAGATGAAAGGATGGAAATTGGTCTATAGTTGCCAATATTTGTTTTGTCACCATTTTTAAATATTGGAACCTCAGTTAGATAGTTTTAACTATATATATATATATATATATATATATATGTTTATATATATATATTACAATATATATATATATAGGTACAACTATCTTATAAATACCGCGAGGTCTCAGTTCGGGGCGAACCACTAGTTAATATAAATAAAATAAATAATTGAAAATGCAGAGGTACTCACATGCACTCGCCGGGCTGGTCGCAGCGGCCGTGCGTCGGGTGGCAGCCCTCCTTGCAGACGGCTGCACAACAAACGAACACAGGTTATTGCGCGTCTACCAGCAGGTACAGCTCAGTGGAGGGCAGTGGGCAGTGGCACGTACGCTTCTCGCAGTTGTCGCCCTGCCAGCCGGGCAGGCACTGCTTGCCGCCGTGCGGCGTGCACGCGTAGTGGCCGAACTTGTCGTCGCGCGCGCGGCAGAACGTGGTGCACGTGGCGTTGTAGTAGTTGGGCTGGCACGTGACGCGCACGCGGTACGCCACGCTGGCCGCCGCGCCCGCGTGCCGCAGCGCGTGCCACGCCGCGCCCGGCTCCACGATGCCCGACCACCACGCCTCCTCGATCAGCCCCGTCTCCTCTGCAACACACACGCGCGCGCTGTAGCCGCCGCCGACACGCAACACACACACACCACACGCGCCGCGCCGCGCAACTCACCCGGCTCCGTGTAGTTGTAGTCGTCGTAGGCCTGCAGGATCAGCGTGAAGGAGCGCTGTGGACAGAGACGGCACGGTCAGTGGGCGATCGCTCGGGGCGGCAGAGCGCGGGAGGTAAGGGTCGGAGCAGCGCTTACGGTCCATCGGAAGGAGAAGGGCAGCGCGAGCGTGTAGAGCGGGTCGGCGAGCGTGAAGGAGTCGGTGCCGAGCACGGGCGAGGCAGCGCGCCCGAACGAGCACGCGCCCGGCGCCGCCGCCGACTGGTACTCCTTGAGGCACAGCGCGAACCGCGTGCGGCACGCCTGCGCGCACGAGCCGCCCGCCGCCGCCGCCCCGGCAGCCGCCGCCGCCGCGCCGCCGCCGCAGCACGCGCCCGACGCCAGCTGCAGCCGGTAGTTGGAGAACTCGAGGATTTGCAGCTCAAACACGCCCGCCCCCGCCGCGCACTGCAACACACGACACGAGCCGAGCTCAGTACATCTACAGCGAGCTATATTATTGGCTCATAGAATATTTTTTTTTTTTTTTTATCCACTACAGTTTAGCCCAATTGACTGCGATCTCACCTGATGGTAAGTGATGATGCAGTCTAAGATGATAGCGGGCTAACCTGTAAGGGGCATGGCAGTTATGCCCCATTTTGGTTTCTACACGGCATCGTACGGCGTACCGGAACGCTAAATCGCTTGGCGGCACGTCTTTGCCGGTAGGGTGGTAACTAGCCACGGCCGAAGCCTCCCACCAGGCCAGACCAGAGAAAATTTAGAAATTATAAATTCCCAAATTGACCCTGTCGGGGATCGACCCCGGAACCTCCGTACGTTAAGACAGCAGCGCTACACACTGCGCCACGGAGGTCGTCAACTGTCGTCATATTAAAGTTGAAATCAAATTCGCTGCTGTTTATTGCATAACATTATAATACATACGAGCGAGCTACTTTCGCACAATACTAACTAACTATCGCAACCGTATATTATTGTTTGCAAATCGAACATACCTATCTATACTAATATTGTAATTTATGCGAAAGTTTGGCTGGATGGATGGATGGATGGATGGATGGATGGATGTTTGTTACTCAATCACGCCAGAACGGCAAACCGCAGTACGGATCTGGATGAAATTTGGCACAGAATTAGATTAGGTATATAGTCTGGAATAACATAAAGGCAACATTCTTCAGTTCTCGCGGGAACCGAAAACCTTAATTAATCCACGCGGTATAAATCTCGTATTGTAACACAAAATGTCAGTAATTCTTAACGCGTTAATATCAAGTGAATTGTTATTAACAATATAATTTTGTCCTGAAGTTATAGTTGAATATCTAACTTAACATAAAACTTTACGGAAATCTCTAATGAATTATTCTAATGAATGACAAGGTATTATTTTATGGGAAAATATCGTCACATATCAAAAAAATTATACCAGCACAAGGTTTACTTTTTTTACGGGAACGTGATTTTTTATCAATTTTTCCTTTTTATCCAAGACACAGATACTTAGTTGAAGTGGAAAATAGATTTCATAATTTTATTATTTCATTTTTATTTAGCGATTCAACTTTCTTGGCAGCTGTGATGTACCTTTTTGTTTACGGTCGAAAAACGATAATAAGTTAAAAATCCCTCCTAGTCGTACAGGGGATGTACAGGGGCGTACACTAATTCATTCACGGTTAAGGTTGTACTGCTTTGGAATGAATTGCCGAGCGACATTAGGCAGGCAAAGACTTTAAATATAATATTTAAGAGTCGTGTTAAGGAATAATTACCTTTCTAATATGCTATAGAATATCTATGTATTTTCTTTGGTATGTAGGTTTATATATGTTCTGCTATATATGTATATGAGTTTATATTTATATATATTTAGTTATTTATGTATTATTAGTATGTATAGTTTAAGTAGTATATTATTATTGCATGTTTATTATTATTGTTGCACTTTCCCGCTCCTTTTTAAAGTTCCTTAAGTAATGGGTTGTCTGGAGGAGATCACTTAGTGATAAGACCGCCCTTGCGCTCGCGTTGTTTTCCGTTTTTTTGTTTATAATTATGTTATTTCTAAGTCATGTGTGGCAATAAAGAATTTATCTATCTATCTATCTATTCACATAGATTATTATTTCGGGGCAAATTAATACCCAACCAACAGACATAAGACAAATAGTTAGGTAAGTATACTTATTTGAATATCGGAGCTGAGAGAGAGCATAATTACGCGATACGATATGAGCACAGTTAAGAGTACCCAGAAGCACCGCAGTCAACCAGATGACACTTAGTAGGTAAGTGGTAGACAAGGCGGAACTGAAAGGCGTTGGGCGTATGCCTCCTCCCACGTATTATTCTCATATACCTTCCAGTACCTACCTAGTTACATTCGTTTAAAAAGTTAATATGATTTTTTTTGAATAATCTCGCAAGAAAATTCTAAATGATAAAATAGTGTGTTTGAGTGGGTCCTGAGATGCGTAAGATTTACAGTTAACGGACCCAGCAGGTGGCGCTGCAATAGAGTTCTAGTTTCAGAGCAGGACCACGTCAGCTGCCCACGAGTATAATATGTATTTAAGTAGGTACGAGTATATACCAATGTGAGTTTGTTTATTTCGCCGCAACTTCTTAAAATAATACCTGAACAGATTTGGGTGTATCGGGTGTCGTTAGAATCTTAGCATCATCCCGAATGACACTGGGTATGAATTTTGTGATAACAATGTTCTTTTTGGAGGAGTCGTGTGTTTGAATTTTTTTAATTTTACCTTGTTATCACCGATGTACCTAACGACGGGCTGCCTATGCAACTCTTAGAATATTAAGTACTCTTTGATCGCTTTTACGGTAAACAAATTGAAAATAGGGTGATCGATCAATGACTAAAACAAACATTTTAAAATATTTATTTAAAATGGTAACCGCAGGGTTTTACAGAGAATCCGTTAAAATGAACTGCAAACTTTCACTCAGGCCTCAAAAGGTATTTGACATTGATGTAGAATTTGAGTAGGTAGTATTGGATGTGCATAAGCTGTGAGTGTGGGCGTGCCCGTGCTCCCGCGTGCGCTCAGCCGTGCGGCGGAGGGCGGCGCCTGAGTGTGGGCGTGCCCGTGCTCCCGCGTGCGCTCAGCCGTGCGGCGGAGGGCGGGTCAGCCCGCGCGCCGCCCGCGGCACTGCTCCACTTCCTACTGTCGACGTACCTACTTCATTTCCTTACAGACCTCGTGTCAGTACACACGTATGTACAACTCAAAAGGATATCTATTGTTGATAAAAAATGTAACTCAAGGGGCATTATCGATTTTCGTTCGAATCGCCTTGCAAATGCCAAAACCTGTATGTTTTATGTGTTATGAAAGAAATGGTTTTGATTATATTATTTAAGCTCAAAAGATGCATAAAGGCATTCTATTACAAACAGGCTGTATACTCAGAGTAAAGAGAAAATGAGGAAAACCCTGTGGAAAAGTCATTTGTTTCCGTATGCAATTAACTATCTAGTAAGTTAAAAAAAAAATACTGAGTTCGTGTATGGCAAACTATACAGCGAATTTGTTTTTAAAACTATAACATCTATCTAAGATTAGACTGTTTACCTTTTGTAATTTACATTTACTTTCCAACCCTGAAATAATCCAATTTTCAATTTCGTCAATCGCAAACGGTCATCACATGCTGCATGAACGGAATCGCTACTTTACAAAGTGTTCATACTCGTACAGCAACACTTTACCCTCCCGCGCATCCCGCCCCCGCGTCGTGTTCATACTCGTACAGCAACACTTTACCCTCCCGCGCATCCCGCCCCCGCGTCGTGTTCATACTCGTACAGCAACACTTTACCCTCCCGCGCATCCCGCCCCCGCGTCGTGTTCATACTCGTACAGCAACACTTTACCCTCCCGCGCATCCCGCCCCCGCGTCGTGTTCATACTCGTACAGCAACACTTTACCCTCCCGCGCATCCCGCCCCCGCGTCGTGTTCATACTCGTACAGCAACACTTTACCCTCCCGCGCATCCCGCCCCCGCGTCGTGTTCATACTCGTACAGCAACACTTTACCCTCCCGCGCATCCCGCCCCCGCGTCGTGTTCATACTCGTACAGCAACACTTTACCCTCCCGCGCATCCCGCCCCCGCGTCGTGTTCATACTCGTACAGCAACACTTTACCCTCCCGCGCATCCCGCCCCCGCGTCGTGTTCATACTCGTACAGCAACACTTTACCCTCCCGCGCATCCCGCCCCCGCGTCGTGTTCATACTCGTACAGCAACACCTTACCCTCCCGCGCATCCCGCCCCCGCGTCGTGTTCATACTCGTACAGCAACACTTTACCCTCCCGCGCATCCCGCCCCCGCGTCGTGTTCATACTCGTACAGCAACACTTTACCCTCCCGCGCATCCCGCCCCCGCGTCGTGTTCATACTCGTACAGCAACACTTTACCCTCCCGCGCATCCCGCCCCCGTGTCGTGTTCATACTCGTACAGCAACACTTTACCCTCCCGCGCATCCCGCCCCCGCGTCGTGTTCATACTCGTACAGCAACACTTTACCCTCCCGCGCATCCCGCCCCCGCGTCGTGTTCATACTCGTACAGCAACACTTTACCCTCCCGCGCATCCCGCCCCCGCGTCGTGTTCATACTCGTACAGCAACGCTTTACCCTCCCGCGCATCCCGCCCCCGCGTCTCGATCAGCGCCGGCCGCCGCTGCTGTTCTGCTTCGGGATGGTCGTCATTCAATTAGTACAAAAAAATTGCGATCGCGAGTAGTCAGGAGTATTTTGTCAAGTGGTTGAGTTCACTACGTTCCATCGATTTTTAAGATGAGCTATTTTTATAATTTTTTTCTAGATATGGTACTAGGATTCATGTATCGTTTTTCTCCAGAGTTATATTTTGTAGATTTTATGCATTAACGAATCAGGAGTATTTTGAATTTAAAATCGAAATGGTCATTTGTTTCCAGTTCATTTATATATCCATTTCGCTCTAAAAAGCTCTTGAACGTTTGACTATTAAAAATATAGTAAATATCTGTTGGTTTCATTTATGTCCAACGGTAGGTCATTACACTCCTGGCAACTTTATCAAATAAATATTATAAATGCGAAAGTTTGGATGGATGTATGGATGTATGGATGTGTGGATGTATGGATGTATGGATGTTTGTTACTCAATCACGCTCCAACGGCTAAACGGATTTGAATGAAATTTGGCATAGAGATAGATTATAGTCTGGAATAGCACATAGGCTACTTTTTATCCCGGAAAATTAATGAGTTCCCGCGGGAACCGAAAAACCTAAATCCACGCGGACGAAGTCGAGGGCATCATCTAGTTATAAATATAGTAAATAGCTTTTGGTTTAATTTATGTCTAACGGTAGGCTTAGTAGTGAGTCCCACATAACCACCTAGTGTGGTAAGCGTAAAAGCATTTTTCCAGCGATTAAAAAAAAGAAGAAAAAAAGGTCATTACACTCCAGGCAATATTCATTTCTTTCCACTGGTTCATTACACTCCATCAATTTTTTGGATAACTGCTAGAGTTACGAAGAGGCCTTCCACATGTAATTGTTTTCATAGTGTTGTTTTTTTGTGTATAATATAGAAAATAATTATGAAATTTTTTCAAAAGTGCGCTTTTAATACGAAAATCGATAATGACCCTTAACTAAGTATATTTATGAGAGCGTCACTACCCACTACCCAACGAGACCGATTAATAGATGATTAAATTTCCTCAGTTAGATACGAGTACACCTACGAGTAGTAGAATGGCACCCTAATATTACTTCAACTGAGATCAAAATCATAGGTACATTAGAACTCTAGATGTTATACAGGTCAAACACATACCAAAAGGACTAGACACAGTCTGTGTATGTGGAACAAAACAACGCAAAGAAGTTACATTTTTTACTTAAAATAATTTTCAGTAAGTGTATGTTGCACTTATTTATAAGTGAAAAAGATACTAATAAAAAGATACTAATAAAAAGATACTAATCACTTGAATTCGATTCTAAATATTTATAAATTGACAAATTAATCTAAGAGTAAGAAAACACGACGAAGCGCTATAAATTAAAAGTGATGCACACTTTACGACGTGTCTCTTTACAAAACAAATCTAATTAACATAAGCTTGCCTCAAAGGGAAAGTTGATTGAGGAACATTAACATACGTCAATTAGCGAATTAATGTTTGTAACCAATAATTATATAATTAATATGCTAAAAGCACACCATCCATCACTTGCGAACTGCGGTCGGCACTCGGTACGATAAACAAGCTTGAAGCCACCAAAAATTTTGTTTTTGTCACTTAACGCTCTGTTTTAAACAAATGAGCGTGTCTCGGCACACATACGACTTTAGAGACAACGTATTTTGTTTTGAAAGTTATGTAGTGAACTGGACTTTGTTTGTGCGTGTGCGTGTCTGTGTGTGCGCGTGTGTGTGTGCGTGTGTATGTCACCGTCCAGTGACCGAGCCGCTCAACTCTGATCATGTGAACAAATTAGGTGTGACTAACTCATATAACGGATTGCCAGACACGCAATAATTAGGGCTCCGAATCTTGCGTAGTTAGTTGCTAATTTTGCTATTATTTCGTATGTGGTATAGTTTTTTGCCAATAGGTACTACTGCCCATCATTATTTACAAATACAATGAATATTATGTATAACTGGAGAGAGTGATCAAAAGTTTTTTCAGCTCTCGCTTTTCATGTCTGAAAATGAATATTTTTTTAAATATTGTAGTGTGTAGCGGTGATAACACAGCAGCTGTGCTCGATCTCTCTAGATACAGTTCTTATAGTTATTTTTTAATACAATTTATTATGAGTGTAACAGACAGTCAGGAGCACCGGAAGGAACTATAATTAGGCTGTGCTTGTGCAGCGCGGAATCTTACGAACACCGTCTACGAGTCGCGTGTGCCATTGTGCACCGATGCTCGTAGCGCAGCGCGCACCGGTCGCGAGCGAAAGACTTCAACGCGCTACATGCTCGATTATACTGACATTGTTAGCTGTTTATTAACGAACCCATATAAATATTGTTTATTATTAAGTATGCTGTTACAACAAAAGCAATGAAAGCCATGCTGCCGTGAGACGTGGTAACTAACCACGGCCGAAGCTTTTCGACAGATCAGCCTTCCGACGATTTGATTCCTCGCCTTTGCCAGGAACCGAATCCGCGAATTTCGACTTAAATAAATAAAATTTTATTTCGAGTATCATATAATTGACCGAGCGAAGCGTAGGTCTCTGAGTTTACTTGAGTGAATTTGCACTTGTCCGTCCGTCCGTCCGTCCGTCCGTCTGTCAGAGCCTTATAACTTCTGAATTACTGAACGTATTTACTTCAAATTTAAATATAATTTGTAAACCGATGGCCTCCCGCCGAATATGGCTTAAAAAGTTATAAAAATCTTTATAGGTACATAGGGTTGCGGTATATCATTTTAAAGATAATTAGGAATAGAGTCCAAAAATATTTTTTTTTAATTTTTCCCCTAAAATTGACGAAATGAGGGGCTTTCAAAGTGGCTATTTTCTAACGTCCAAAGTTGACGTCAGAACTCTCAATTTTCTGAAAGGCTGAGCCTGAAACTTATCAATTATTTGAATTAAATCCTGTACTTGAACAACAAATACTAAAATTAGATAAATATTATAAGGAAACGAAATTATTTAATTTTTAATGAGCTTCAAAATTTTAACAGAACTTCACAATGATGTCAATAGATGGCGCTCTGTACAAGTTTATGGATACCGCGAGGTCTCAGTTCGGGGCGAACCACTAGTTTGTTAGTATTTACAAAACTTATTCATAAAAAGACGTATTATAAAATTAGGTCATCATCGCTGCGCCGTTCAGCTAACCAAAGAGCTAACCAAAGAGCTAACCAAAGAGCTAACCAAAGAGCTAACCAAAGAGCTAACCAAAGAGCTAACCAAAGAGCTAACCACTGCACCATGGAGGTCGTCTGAATAAAACGTTTAATCCGAAAATCGTAAATTCAAACTCTTTACATGAACGATTACTGCAGCAGGTAGCTGATAGTCTTGTAACAGTTCTGTGATGGCGTGTTCTCGTTTGAGCGCGCGAGTACATTAATAGCGTAAGTAAAATCGTTTAGTGCAGCAAAAAACGGGCAATTGTAGCGCAAGCGTCCGTTAGCGGCGCACAGACCGACGCTATTATATACCAATTATATGTGGATTGGTGCCGACTGCCGAGTGAGCACACGTGGCATGTGTGCGGGCGACGCGCGGCACTATTGGGTATACTGCTCTCCGAAGTGGATCACGAGCTGAAGTTCAACGGCGACGATAGAATAATGAGTGAAATGGTGAAGGAAAACATCGTGAGGACAACTTACCCTGTAATTATTGCGATCGAGGTAAACCAATCATCGTTATAATAAAGATTGAATTTTGTTCAATAGCAAAAGTGTTAACAAATTAATGGTGTCACAATCGTTTTACCGTAATATACGAGTAGACTAGATAATAGTACCCCTGCATGCCCTCTGTAAATGTTCAAAAGTATTTTTTAACTCAAGCTTGCAAGCAAATGAGTGAGTTCAGGACTAAGAAGAAACAAGAAACTGAAAGAACTTAAAATAATTATTAATTGTTTTCTTGTGTTATTATTAGCGCATCAAGATATCCTTTTTTCAACGCTGCGGGTGGCGGCCGTGGCGGCGGGCGTGATAAGGGAGGACACGATTGTACTTCTATATAAAAGAATATGAAAACTTTTCCGTTTCATAATTCAACTCCGTAGTAGGAGCACGAGGAAACGCCCCATAACTTTCAGTACAAAATTCAGTCACACTAATGAAGCTAAACAAATAAAAAAATGCAAATAAAAAATATTCTATTCTATTCTATTCTATTCTAAACAAGGACAATTCTGTGATTGTAGCTCAAGTCAGTTACGTTTTACTAATTGAACTTTTACTATCAGCTAAAAAATACAATATCGACCAGAGAGATTTGGCTTAGTTTAACACCAAGTTATCCGCAGTGAACTCAAAACCAAGTTACCTAATAAGTACCTAGTTCAATATGTTACGCTCGAAGTGTTGTTACTCGTGTATTACGCAGTTCCTCGGTGCAGCACTCAGGTTCAGGTCTCTCAATTAAAGGTTCTCCTTAAGGGTTCGCGGTCTGTTTTTCACGCGGTTTGTATAAGGCCCGGACCGGCATATCTGTCTCGATACAGCGTGCGCATGCGCGCGGCGCGCCGACCCGCACCCAATGAATATGCATGCCGCGTGCGCGCGCAGCGTGCGCGTTCCCACGCTCTGACACTATACATCTTAGTCACTAGTCTTTTTTAATTCCACTACAAGTTAGCCCTTGAATGCGATCCCAGGTGATGGTAAGCGATAATGCAGTCTAAGATGGTAGCGGACTAACCTGTTAGGGGTACGGCATTTGTATTATATTCATACCCCTAATATGTTGTACTGCACGGCGTCGTACTGAAACGACGGTACGTCTTTGCCGGTAGGGTGGTAACTATAGCAACGGCCGAAGCTTTCCAGATTAGACCAGAAAAAATCAGAAATTATAGA
This sequence comes from Erebia ligea, assembly GCA_917051295.2. Taxonomy (NCBI): domain Eukaryota; kingdom Metazoa; phylum Arthropoda; class Insecta; order Lepidoptera; family Nymphalidae; genus Erebia; species Erebia ligea. The sequence continues at coordinate 17,099,574 of OU785236.1, read as the reverse complement.
TTCCCAAATGATTGGCCCACACAGGCGAGGCATCTCGGTTCTCAGAGCCAGCAACAAGTGACTCCAACGACGTTACATTCAGTATCAGATCGAGAACTTCTCCAATGAGAAGTCGATGGATGCACGCGGCACGGGGGATCAAATAGATGTTTCTGGCAAGTGATTAAATCATAATTATGACCTTAAAATTATTCATCCGATATAAATAAGGAGTATCAGAAATGCATTATGACTTGTGAGATGGTGATTCATAAAAATAATAATTATATTATGCATGTGACAAAAGTTTTTAAGTTTGAATATTTCCTTCGTCTACTTTGTTAAATGGATTGAACTGAAATAAAAGACTTTCTAAATTCATCTCCTATTTATACATTACTAGCTGATGCCCGCGACTTCGTCCGCGTGGATTGAGGTTTTTTGATTCCCGCGGGAACTCCTTAGATTTCCGGGATAAAAAGTAGCCTATGTGTTATTCCAGACTATAATCTATCTCTGTGCCAAATTTCATTCAGATCCGTTCAGGCGTTCGGGCGTGATTGAGTAACAAACATCCATACATCCATCCAAACTTTCGCATTTATAATATTTATTTGATAATATTGTTTACACAATCTATTCCCTAGTGCATAGTAAAGTGCAATTCCCTGTAATTTGTTTCATTACTTTAAAATGGATTGCAATGCAGTTTGGCCATGAATTCAAGAAGTTTAATTATGATATTATGATGTGTAACACGTCTACATTATAATGAAACCGTCTATAGAATAGAGATACAGATACCGTAACGAAGCCGCGGTGAATCAGCTAGTCGGATTATCAAATAAGTCGCATGGTACTATAACTACCTTATGGTAAGCAATGGTAAGACTGGTTAACTGGCAAAATAATTGTATTATTTATGGCCAAGACAAGTAGAAGAAATGCGTTGACACTTTCGATGCATCTCGGGGGCGGTCAGTTCAGATGTGTGAGAGCCTGGGAGCGGAAGTGCTGGCGCCGGCGCAGCGCGGGCGCCCCAGCAGCGGCGCAGGAAGTCAGCTGCTCGCATGCGGCGCCGGGCGGCTGACATAGCTCAGCTCGTTTATAGGCCTCGACGCGACATTGTCGACTTCATTTAAATACCTCCGTGACGTTTTGGGAAGAACTGCTCGCGAATGTAACACGTTACCCGACGGTTACAATAATTAACGATGGAATTCGCGGCGCGAACTCGCGTGGTAATTAATACGCATAGGAAGCGCTTATGGACCTGCACTTTCTATAGCTACATTTGAATGTTCTTGATTATTTTATCACACTAATTAAATTCAATCTTATCGAACAACTTTTCAAAAGTTCAAAGAAGGACTTTTGGCATACGAGCTAGACTCTCGCCCGCCAGGAACCATGTGATGGGAAACTAGCTAGACTTGTCAGTGATAGAAAACGATTAAAGACGTTAAAATACCTATATTTTTAGAGTTTGAACAGAGTTCATAGGAACTACTAGGTTATAGACCTATGCCATCTTATTTTGGCGCGAGCTGAATTCAGAATCCAGCCGGATCATTAATTTGATTATAAACAATTGTCCACGAGCTTTTTGTAAGTGAAACGAACAAAACTAGTGGTTCGCCCCGAACTGAGACCTCGCGGTGTCCATAAACTTGTACAGAGCGCCTTCTATTGACATCATTGTGAAGTTCTGTTAATAATACTGAAGCTCATTAAAAATTAAATAATTTCGTTTCCTTATAATATTTATCTAATTTTAATATTTGTTGTTCATGTACAGGATATAATTCAAATAATTGATAAGTTTCAGGCTCAGCCTTTCAGAAAATTGAGAGTTCTGAGGTCAACTTTGGACGTTAGAAAATCGCCACTTTAAAAGCCCCCCATTTTTGAGAATGGAGATTTATCAGATGTAAGTAACTATAGCTGCCTGTATCCTTGGCTACTATCAAAAATTTCAAAAGTGTTTGACAGCGTTCTTAAATAGCTAAAATTTTAATACAATCCTAGATTGATGCGTCACTGCTTGCTCTGTCAAGTTTCCTTAAGTTCAATTATTTTCAAAATTGTATTGAAAAATGAAGGTTTTCCCAATTTTGTTACATCGTAATATCACGAACATAAATTTATATTCGAACAGTTTAAACCACGGCTTTTTAATATATATATAGCTGCTCGTGCTGACTGACTGACTCATTGATCACCTCTCCTGTAAAATTTTGTATGAAAATATTTTTTTTCACTCATCGTTTCGTATAGAAGACAAAAATTCATTCGGAGGAAAAATACGGAGAGAGCTGATGATTGAGGATTTCGAAGACGGATGAAGAGCACCAGCCAGGGTATCGAAGATAGGTGGGGGGTGCTCGACCAAATGTCACTCGAAACTTCATCCGATTGACAGTGAGCTGAAAAAAAATTCAAAATGGCGGATTTAAGATGGCCGCCATACAAATTTCATCGGTGTCTATCTCGGAGAGTATAAAAGATGGAAGAGTGGTTTCTTGGCAAAAGATGATCAGGACATGAAGGTCTACTTGATGAATAGGAAAAAAATTCAAGATGGCAGAATTTATTTTTCCATAGAAGAGGGTATTTAAGATTGGTGGGGGGTGCTCGAACAAATGTCACTCGAAACTTCATCCAATTGACAGTGAGCTGAAAAAAAATTTCAAAATGGCGGATTTAAGATGGCCGCCATACAAATTTCGTCGGTGTCTATCACGGAGAGTATAAAAGATGGAAGAGTGGTTTCTTGGCAAAAGATGATTAGAACATGAAAGTCTACTTGATGAACAGCAAAAAAATTCAAGATGGCGAAATTTATTTTCCATAGAAAATGTATGGCGAATATTGAAGAGGCTACAATTAGTGTAGAACTATGCAAGACTACGGTTCCTTTTCAAGATTTGTTTTTATGGAAGAAATCTCATTTTGACGAATGGTTCGGAGAAAAAAATATGGAGAGAGATGATGATCGAAGGTTCGGATGATGGGTGAGGAGCACGGTCAGGGTATTAAAGATACCTACTTAGGGGCTGCTTGAACAAAAAGGGAGGGGCGGAAGGTTGGTGGTCTTTGTTTTATGTTTTTCCTTTATGAGAATTTTCTTTTACGTCGGACGCTTGGCGTGCTGGCGCTTCCACTGTGCTCACTAGCATAGCAGTGTGTTGTTCAGATCAGAACACGTAGACAGTAAATCAGCTGCCCGATTATGTAAGAATGGTCGATCAAATCGTCAAAGTTCGGCGTCAAAGTAAAATAAACCATAACACCATTGAATTAGAGCTCAATTTCGTGTTCGAAATTGAGCTATAATTTAATGCTGTTATGGTTTATTTTACTTTGACGCCGAACTTTGACGATTTGATCGGCCATTCTTACATAATCGGGGGGCAGGATAGTAGGACAGCGAGTAAGTAGACAGTGGACCACGCGGTACAATACGCGGTCCGCTGTAGCGGGCCGCGCAACCACGCGCCATACTAGTCTTTTTATATAGGTAGTCGATGCACATAATAATATTATTGTTCAGGAATGTTTGGCAGTCGGTTAATGTGATTTGTTCCTATCCTAACTAAATACGTGGTTGATACTTGATGCACATCTCACAGCCTCACACGCGTGAGACACAGATGGAATTATAATTACTGTGAGATCTATACAGAACTGAAAATTAATCATTTATTTTATTATAATTAATTAATTTCATTCATCATCAAACATGTAAATTTCCCAGAAATAAACCGTAACTCCACTACAGAACGCTATGATGAACCTATGCTACGAGTTTAGATACCTAATCATAATAATCGATTAATTTTTGATCTCCATAATGTAATCGAATAACTCAGAAGGTATAAATTGCAACGTTGTGTTCCAATGAAAATTTAATTTGACAAACTGGTTTATGAGATACTTACGACCAATAAATTGGAATAACCGATGAAGAGGCAATGTGTCGTATATCTAGCGCCTAATCGTTGCGGTACACCGCGCGTCCACTGCGCCGGGGACCTGTGGAGATTCGTAGCAAGGGATTTGTGTTTGTCCCAACTGTGGGATCATCCAATTTGCTGATCGCCTATCACCTCTAGTAAAAAAGGGCGTTAAGGTATTAAGCAATAGGGACAGTCTCTCCAATTAGAATATGCTGAATAGTTTTAATTAGATTAAATTTTCTTTATTGTGTTACATTCTATTAAAATAAATTCTTATTATTACACTAGATAATATTTGAATCCAAAAAGATTTTTCTATGCCTACATCATTGGACGAAGCTAATATTGTGCATACCAGTGAGGGTTGGGATCAAATATTACGATAGAATATTATTTAGTAATTTGTAGAATTAATTATTTAGTCTCGTCATTTAATTTCTTAGAATTATAAAATATATTTGTTTTGTTTAATAATCTAATAAGACATTATTTCTATAGACATTTATCATATACAATTTATCATTATCTTTATGTATAAATAATTATGTTTGTGGTTTAACATGTTTTTAATTTGCACGTCAGTAACGACGAAATATGTTTGGTCAAATTTAGTCTTTTGTACATTTTTTCCAGCAAATGAGCGATTTATTTATTTATTACTGGGCGTTTCGATACACAACATGGCGTTGGAAGAAAACTGCCTATAACATTCAGCTTCAGTTTCAAGTGAATCTACCTTTTTTTTAGCTTCGCTTTGTTGGGAAACCAGCCTCAGCGATCACGGTCGCGACGTCTAACTCGTGAGCGCGTACGAGCTAGCATCAATAACACATTCCGTACTCACTACTCAGGTGATCAGTATTCAGCACCACACGAGTGCGCTGCAAGTTTATAGTTATTGATAACACCGCGGGTCAGCGTTCACGTTGTTTGATGTTGTCGTCGGAATTTTTAACTGTTTTCGGATTCATTTTATTACACACACTATTCAAAATAATTACACAACAATAAATAGGCATCAGCGATTGGTTTTTTGTTTTTAAATTAAATGATCACATTTAATTTTAATTTTGATACCTTTAAAACTTTGACAGTTAATGTGAGTCTAAGGTTTACATACATTTATATTTGTACCTGAAACAAAGACAGGCTACAATAATTGAGATCCAATATAAATTCCTAAGCTGATGTAGAGCCTGAAAGGCTTTTATAGGTTTCTGGGAAGGCTTCCAATTCACAAGCTAATAAGACAGCTAAATTCACATTTTTCGCACCCAATAAACACTTCAAGCTGTGTTTCTGATTTCTTCATTCGTTCGTTTTCACTGACTCTTTGAATCTATTTATTTGTATGTTTTTTTTTTCTTTATTTATTTAGGGGCTTTTATTATTTGTATGTTGTAACAGAGTATTTCGTATTAATTGTTCTTAGTTTATCAAAATATATACCTAAGTGAATCAGCGTCATTCATGTTGCTCTACTGGTTTGTCTGACTTATTAACAAGGAAAATGACAATAAATGGACCTAGCGAATTAAACTTCTAGTTCATTCATTCTAATGGACTTCCGCAAAGTAACGCCTGCTTCTATTCAAAATTACAATACTTATAATTCTTATCAGAATAATAATTTTATCAGTAGTTTTTTAAAAAGATAATAATGCGTGTGTCTATTATTACATATTGCATAATGACGAGCCATTACGGAACATTTTTGCATTGTGTTGATTTTTGTAAGTTTACGAATGCTATGTAATGGTTTGGAATGGGGCATGTTTAATTTTAACTTAATTCTGTTTATGGCATATGAATGTGAGCTCGCAGACCAGATCTGCGTAGTGTGCACGATACACACTGCACACTTGTGAGACGCGTACACCGTACACTGTACAGTAGGTACGGTATGATATTATTATGATTGTCTCCAATTAAACGCGGTCGCCGGGGGCGTGCGACCGCGCATGCGTAGCAACTAGCAGCGACACTCGTCACCTGTTGCAAACACCGCGCTGTGCCTGTACGCAACACTACACAACACACTTTATGTGCCTCTCTGTACTTATACAATCTGATATCCTACAAGAATACCTCGTTGAGTTTGTAGGCTTCGTCTTAAACCTGGGCGCATTTGAAACCTTTATTTTAGTTTTAAAGTTGATGAATATTGTTATCTTTATCACCTGAGTTTAATGCTTTACGTTATTGTATTTCTTTATATCCATATCATAATAATATTATAGTGATGAGTGTTTATTCTCAATCCACTGAATTATTTCATGTTTTATGTTAACAGTTGCTATGTTGAAGTTCATGGGTATTATGTTGATTTTAGATATTAGTATTTTTATGAGTAGATACGTATTTTATTAATTCTTTTATTTCTCTCCAGTTTAATTAGTGTACAGTCGTACACATTGTCTGTTTAAACTCTTCATTCATTCTAATGGACTTCCGCAAAGTAACGCCTGCTTCTATTCAAAATTACAATACTTATAATTCTTATCAGAATAATAATTTTATCAGTAGTTTTTTAAAAAGATAATAATGCGTGTGTCTATTATTACATATTGCATAATGACGAGCCATTACGGAACATTTTTGCATTGTGTTGATTTTTGTAAGTTTACGAATGCTATGTAATGGTTTGGAATGGGGCATGTTTAATTTTAACTTAATTCTGTTTATGGCATATGAATGTGAGCTCGCAGACCAGATCTGCGTAGTGTGCACGATACACACTGCACACTTGTGAGACGCGTACACCGTACACTGTACAGTAGGTACGGTATGATATTATTATGATTGTCTCCAATTAAACGCGGTCGCCGGGGGCGTGCGACCGCGCATGCGTAGCAACTAGCAGCGACACTCGTCACCTGTTGCAAACACCGCGCTGTGCCTGTACGCAACACTACACAACACACTTTATGTGCCTCTCTGTACTTATACAATCTGATATCCTACAAGAATACCTCGTTGAGTTTGTAGGCTTCGTCTTAAACCTGGGCGCATTTGAAACCTTTATTTTAGTTTTAAAGTTGATGAATATTGTTATCTTTATCACCTGAGTTTAATGCTTTACGTTATTGTATTTCTTTATATCCATATCATAATAATATTATAGTGATGAGTGTTTATTCTCAATCCACTGAATTATTTCATGTTTTATGTTAACAGTTGCTATGTTGAAGTTCATGGGTATTATGTTGATTTTAGATATTAGTATTTTTATGAGTAGATACGTATTTTATTAATTCTTTTATTTCTCTCCAGTTTAATTAGTGTACAGTCGTACACATTGTCTGTTTAAACTCTGACTGACTCGATACATCTGTAACTATTCCGTTTTTCGGGTTGCCTGGAAAGTTATCTTTTTACTTTTTCTAATTGTCTTGAATAATCATGTTATTTAATAAAGATTCAAAACTGCTTTTACTAACACCTATTCCAAAGAAATATTTTCTGTTAGATGAAATATTGTTAATAATATTATCTAGTAAGACTGACTTGGTTTCAACAGTCCTAAAGTGGAATGTTTCTCAATTCAAAGTGTATTCAAGAATTGATCATTCAAATGTACTGCTTTGTTTGCACAAAACGTCCGTTGTAAATACATTTCTCATGAGTTACTTACTTTTAGTAAAAGAGCACTTAAAGGTGAACTATGTGCAATAAAAATGGTTGTCTCTTTACATATTTTAATAATTTTAATCAAAATAAATTCTGGTTTGGGTTTGGAACTAGTTTAGCACTTTTATAAACTATTAATACAAAATTAACATCCTTTAGTGCCAGTTTATTAGTCGCAGTCGGATCTAGTTTCGTCGCTATCGCACGTCTACATCAGTCGATGCTGCCATCCTCATACGTCTTGTTTCTTTATATCCATACCGATTGACCGCTTGCAGGAAAATTTTCAAAAATTTTAACGTAGATAACGTAAAAAATGGATTGAAATATTATATTATTGCATCTAATCGTGATCACAATTTATGGTCAATTTTTATTAGTCTCTAATTGTGGATGGAGATACTTTTACAAGTTTTTTTGTTTCGATTGAGACTCTACAATTAGTTACTTTTTGTGATTTTCTGGTTTGATGATTTGTGGAGAAACTTCAAAATTTCTGTTTTGTCTTGACTTTTGAAAAATTCTTCCAAGTTTATATGTTGTCTACCAACATAATAAAGTGCAACAGTTTAATTGGTATTTAATATCATACAGATCATTTAAATGATTTAAAATTATTCTTCTGGATATGATTTTCTAATGCATTCTGAATTTATGCTAGAATCAGAACTTGAAAATTCGAAGAACCGAGAAGTGTAACCTTCGCAAATCTTAAATTACAACGTTCAACTTTGATCAGTTGCTCCTATAGGGTTTGTTTTGTCAGAAAGCTCTTCTTTCAAGCATTTGCCAAAGCTCGATCCCTATATCAGTCGGTGTTCTGCTGCGTCGCTGTGGGGTTCCGGAGACAGGGTGCTGGGTGACGTACTTGCAGGGTTACGGCGAGGGCGAGCGCGAGCAGCAGCGGCTGGGGCCGCGGCGCCGCGCGCATGGGGTCAGCGAGCCCCGCGGCCCGCCATGCCGCCTGCTCCGGCGCACTGCACTCGACACTGCACACCACTGTACCGCCGGCACTGACTGGCACTGCACTGGCTCGCGTCGCTGTCGTGGTCGCTCGCGGGTCGCACTCATGAGACGTGTAGCCGGCGCGGGGCTCGGGTCTGCACTGAGGCGGAGGAGGCCTGCCGCCTGCGCCCCGCGGGCCGCGGGCCGCGACGCGCCGCCCCGGCCGGCCGGCCCGCCGAGCCCGATTACATTTCACGACTCTAATGCCATTTCGAGATAACTATCTCTTCGAGAGACCACTCTGTCCGGTGATTTATTTTCATAAGGATTCATTTGTCATGAGGAGGTTTGTGAATTTTATTAACCGACATAGGTACGTAGACAATCGTATCTATCGTAGATATTCAGATATAAGAGTAATAATTCAACGAGAGTCAATAAATGGCAACGAATAACGATGCTAGGTACAAATTAAAGTGACTCTACATTTTCAGAGTCGATTTTTATTTTACACACAATTTGCAAATTAATGCTTTTTTACACTACAAATATAATTGTTTTAAGCTGCACTACTCGCATTAATTGAAAATTAACCTAATCAGTAATCACGAAGTAGGATTTAAAAATGTTTTGTAACAATATTATGATACTTTTGTCTTATAGGTTACACAAAACGAACAAACAAACTAAAGTGGTACACAAAACACAGCATCCGATCAGTGCAGGAGAGCGGCGCAGGCAGGGTGATAATAGCAGCGGCACAAAGGGTGTTAATTGCTTACCTGCGCCTGCGCACCTGGCCGCCGCCGGCAGGCTGGCCCGCGCCGCCGCGCCGCGCGCCGCCGCGCCGCGCGCCGCCGCGCCGCGCGCCGCCGCGACCGCAGCCGCGACCAACATACTAGCAGGAATGTGGACTCCAATATTTCATTTCTAATTAGCCAACGTATGTGTCGACAGCAATTTTTGATGCTCACTTTAAATATTCAAATTAGATGTAAATCTTTATAACCGTCAACTGGCAGCGACTCTATAATCTTCAACGCTCCGAAGATGATTCAACTTGATTTGCTAAGCCAATGCTTTGTCTAAACTCTAAGTAACGAGTAATGTTACGCCAAAGAGCAAAAATGTTACAACCTAAGAACAGCATGTATTTAATTGTCCCAAAAAACTGCTTTAGCACGCTGTAAACTGTAAAGCATGCGTTGGATACGTGATCCAGCGAGCGACTGACCACCTGATTTTGACCACCCTTCAGGCACAGTGGTGATCGCTGTTGTGATAATTTAAGCGAGAGGTACCGGTTTCGATCCCCGGGTCGATTTGGGAATTTTTCATTTGAAACATTTTGAAACAACTTGAAAATTAATTTCCGAATTTTCTGTGGTTTGCAAGCAAGTGATATTTAGTTGCTTTAAACGCACATAACTTTGTTAAGTAAAGGTAAAGGAAACAGCAGGTCGGGTGTCTCAACCACTGCCATACCCATATCGATGTATACTGACTTTAAAGCCGTTCACAAGCCTTATCAGTTGAAGTACAAGGTCGGCGCGGCCCTTGACCCGCGGGCTCGTGTCACGTATGTGTGTCGACTGTCCCCGGACGCGTCGCGCCGCTCGCTCCTCAGCAGCGGCAGCCGGCGAGCGGCGATCGGCGGCTTTGTGCGCAGCTGTCGGCCGCGACAACCCGAGCCTCAGTAACAATCAATTGCGTACAATACGCGCCGAATCTACTCCATTCATATTATTATCTCACTTTGGATCCGGCTCAACTATGCGCTTCATTATAGCTTCCTGTCGAGTGGGCGTGCCGCGTGGAGTGTCAGCGCTGCAGGTTCGTGTCTCACGTACGCACACAGGTTCTCCATAAACTTTGGCTTCTTTGATATTTGCATTTCATCATCCGCTTTTTCTTTATTGCCACTTCGAGTAAGGTTTACTTACCTGATGGTAAGTGATGATGCTGTCTAACATGGTAGCGGGCTAACCGGTTTGGGGTTCGGCAGCCCGTTAAACCCATATTAGTTGCTACACGGCATCGTACCGGAACGCTAAATCACCTCCCACCAGATCAAAGAAAATTCGAAAATTATTAATTTTCAAACTGAACCTGCTGAGCTTCGAACCCCGGGCCTCCCACTAATAAGCCAACAGCGCTCACGGCGCTGCGTCGAGGAGGTCGTCAAACAACTTTGGACATATTATCGGCTCATATCTTGATCTCGACATAAAAGTATTATGCGTCTCAGCGACACCGACGTCAGCGACGAGTCGCTCGGCGACGCGACGCAACGCGGCGAGGCTGAAACGCGCTGATGAGATTATATTCAACAGACACTTTTACGCCTCATTTATTATGCCGTCTTCAAATAAAACTGGGTACCTATTCGTTTGATTTCGATTCCATTTAAACATGACTCATAGTAATGACGTGCCCCTCGCTCTACAAGCGCGCAGTTCGCCGGCGCGGGCGCTACGATGCGGTACGAGTTACGACAACGGTTTGACTGATGGGTAAGGTCTGAATACAAGGATATTACGGATCTCAATATGCTTCTGTGTTGTTGAATACGATAGAAGCTTACATTAAGGTTATCTATATATATAAAATTCAAAGTCCTGACTGACTGACTGACTGACTGACTGACTTATATATCAACGCACAGCCTAAACCGCTGGGGTTAGAATCTTGAAATTTTGACAGTAGGTTCCTTTTGTGACGTAGGCGCACACTAAGGAAGGATTTTTCAAAATTCCACCCCTAAGGGGGTGAAATAGAGGGTTAAAGTTTGTATGAAAGTCCGTCATTTCTCAAGTTATATCCATGAAACTTGGTATTTTGGCTTAAAGTAAAAAATAAAGAAGTACGTGTGTCACAGTTTTTCAAAATTCTACCCCCAAAGGGGTAAAATAGGGGTTGAAAGTTTGTACGAAAGTCATTCATTTCTCAAGTTATAGCCATGAAACTTAACATTTGGGCTTTCAGTTAGAAATGAAGAAGTACGTATTACACCATTTTTGAAAATTCTACACCCAAAGGGGTGGAATAGTGGATGAAAATTTGTAAAAAATTCCTTCATTTCTCAAAACATTTTTCAAGTTATATCAACGAACCTTGGTATTTCGGCTTTCAGTAAAATATAAAGAAGTACGTGTGTCACAATTTTTCAAAATTTCACCCCCAAAAGGGTAAAATAGGGGTTGAAATTTTGTATGAAAGTCCTTCATTTCTCAAGTTATAGCCATGAAACTTAGCATTTGGGCTTTTGGTAAAATAAGAATAAGTGTGCGTCAACATTTTTCAAAATTCCACCCCCAATGGGGTAAAATAGGGGTAGAAAGTTTGTATGAGTCCTTTATTTCTCAAGTTATTTATTTCTCAAGTTATAGCCGTGAAACTCAGCATTTGGGCTAGCGTACGTGTTTCAACATTTTTGAAAATTCCCAAAGGGGTGAAATAGGGGATGAAAGTTTGTATGAACGTTTTTCAAATTATATCAACGAAACTTGGTATTTTGGCTTTTGTTAAAAAATAAAGAAGATCATGTGTCACAGTTTTTCAAAATTCTACCCCGAAAGGGTTCAAATAAGGGTCGAAAGTTTGTATGAAAGTTCTTCATTTTTCAAGTTATAGCCGTGAAACCTAGCGCTTGGTTTTCCAGTTAAATATGAAGAAGTATGTAATTCACCATTTTTAAAAATTCGATCCCCAAAGGGGTGAATTAAGGGATGAAAGTTTGTGTGAAAGTCCCGCATTTCTCACGATATTTTTCAAAATTCAAAGTCCTGACTGACTGACTGACTGACTGACTGACTGACTGACTGACTGACTGACTGACTGACTGACTGACTGACTGACTTATATATCAACGCACAGCCTAAACCGCTGGGGTTAGAATCTTGAAATTTTGACAGTAGGTTCCTTTTGTGACGTAGGCGCACACTAAGGAAGGATTTTTCAAAATTCCACCCCCAATGGGATCAAATAGGGGTAGAAAGTTTGTATGAGTCCTTTATTTCTCAAGTTATTTATTTCTCAAGTTATAGCCGTGAAACTCAGCATTTGGGCTAGCGTACGTGTTTCAACATTTTTGAAAATTCCCAAAGGGGTGAAATAGGGGTTGAAAGTTTGTATGAGTCCTTTATTTCTCAAGTTATAGCCGTGAAACTTAGCATTTGGGCTAGCGTACGTGTTTCAACATTTTTGAAAATCCCCAGAGGGGTGAAATAGGGGATGAAAGTTTGTATGAACGTTTTTTAAATTATATCAACGAAACTTGGTATTTTGGCTTTCGTTAAAAAATAAAGAAGATCATGTGTCACAGTTTTTCAAAATTCTACCCCGAAAGGGTTCAAATAAGGGTCGAAAGTTTGTATGAAAGTTCTTCATTTTTCAAGTTATAGCCGTGAAACCTAGCGCTTGATTTTCCAGTTAAATATGAAGAAGTATGTAATTCACCATTCTTAAAAATTCGATCCCCAAAGGGGTGAATTAAGGGATGAAAGTTTGTATGAAAGTCCCGCATTTCTCACGATATTTTTCAAGTTATATATAACGAAACTTTGAATTTTGGCTTTCCGTAATACGTGTGTCCCAGTTTTTCAAAATTTCATCCCCGAAGGATTAAAATAGGGGTTGAAACTTTGCATGAAAGTCATTCATTTTTCAAGTAAAAGCCATGAAACTTGATATTTGAGCTGACGGTTAAATATGAAAAAGTACCTACGTGTTTCACCATTTTTGAAAATTCGATCGCCAAGGCCGTTCAATAGAGTTTTTCCTTCAATCACACTGCAGCAACGGATCAACGTGATTTTTTGCATGGGTATAGTTGAGGTACCTGGAGAGTGACAAAGGCTCCTTTTTATCCCGGAAAATTAAGGAGTGCCTATGGGGAAAAAAACTTAAACGCTATATAAAATTCAAAGTCCTGACTGACTGACTTATATATCAACGCACAGCCTAAACCGCTGGGGTTAGAAACTTGAAATTTTGACAGTAGGTTCCTTTTGTGACGTAGGCGCTCACTAAGGAAGGATTTTTCAAAATTCCACCCCTAAGGGGGTGAAACAGGGGGGGGAAAGTTTGTATGAAAGTCCGTAATTTCTCAAGTTATATCCATAAAACTTGGTATATGAGCTACGGGTAAAAAATTAAGAAATACGAATTTCACAGTTTTTGAAAATTCTACCTCTGAAGGGGTAAAATAGGGGTTGAAAGTTTGTATGAAAGTCCTTCATTTTTCAAGTTATAGCCATGAAACTTGGTATTTGGGCTTCAGGTTTAAAATTATGAAATACGGATTTTACAGTTTTAAAAATTTCTATCCCCAAGGACGTCAAATAGAGAATTTGTCTTTCAATCACGCCGCAACAGAGCAACGGATCGACGCGACGCGATTATTTGCATGGGTATAGTTGAGTAGGCTGGAGAGTGATGTAGGCTTCTTTTTATCCCGGAAAACTAAGGAGTGCCTGTGGGAATTAAAAAACTTATGCCACGCGAACGAAGTCGCGGGCGTCCGCTAGTTCTATTATATAGGATAAAAAAAAATTGGTAGTCATAGGGACATTATGCCGATAGAAGTGAAAACAAAATATATAGATACTATTCGCCAAATTCTACGAGAGGAAACTAAGTATTCTGAGCTACACTAAATATTGTATGAGCACGCAGTTTGTCCTGAGTCTGTTCCGCCCCGAGCCCTCGCAAGCTGGACGTTCAGCCATTCGTTCATAGGATCAAACCTGGCAGTACTTGTATGACGCGATGCCTCTGATACGATACGGAATGCGTTTTGCGCGGATTAGCAATTTCAATGGCTGAGAGCTGAGAGCGACGGCTCGAGCTTCCAGACACGAGGCATGTTGCTGAGACGTCTCTAACTGGCATGTATCGGCTAATGCCGCGCCGGTTGCAACATCTTTTTATAAATAATATATTAGAAGCATACTTTGTCTTGGTTGGTGCAATGCGTGGTGGCTCAGGATTGTCTTCACTGTTGGTATTATTTGAAATATAATATTATGAAAGTCGTTTTATAAGGGCGCTACAGGGCAGTAAGTGGGATGGGTTGCGTGTTATCACGGCGGGGATCGCCGCGCGCCTGCGCTATGCTCCGACCAATAAAATAATATTATTATTTGTCCTCCGCGTCCCTCCGACTCGATGTCAGTAAATGACAGAGACGAGCTTCACAACTTGTCGCGCGTCGCTGTCCAGTGTCAGCCCGTCGTCGGTCGCGGCGACTGACATGAATTTGTAACTTTGTGAATGCATCAATTGTTATGGTAATAGTAACACGGATGTAGACAGCCTACTGGTTAAAAGACTTCGGCGTCCTAGTCGGGCCGTGGATTCGATCCCCGGGCAATCACCTCTCTTTTCTGAGTTGTGTGCGTTTTAAGAAAATAAGCCAGTGGAAACAAATAATTTTTCAAAATTCAAAATTCAAATGTTTTTTATTCAAATAAACTTTTACAAGTAGGTACTTTTGAAGTGAATCTACCACTGGTTAGGAATGCCATTATTCCTACCGAGAAGAACCAGCAAGAAACTCGGACAGGAAGAAACTCGCCGAACTGGACGAAGTCGCGGGCATTAGCTAGTAATAATAATATAATGTTTATGGTGATATGGTACATTAGATGATGCCCGTGACTTCAATCATGTTAATGTTTTAAAATCCCGTTGAAGCTTTGGTTTTGGCATTAGTAAATACACGTATATATATATATATATTATTAAGGATAGAGTACGAAGGTTTGAACAGTAAACTTTCTCACTTTTCTATACGTTACATTAGCCTGCAGTACTGTGTGTAACTCTAACTTTAGCCATAATTTATAAAGTCAATTTATCTAATATCGATTTTATAATTATTCCGCCACTGCTGCAAATAATTCCTACAAGAAGCGGGGGCGTATAATAAGTATAGTAATAGAACTGTATCGTAATTCGTAATCGTACGTGAAGGGGCCAAGCCGGTACTTTGGACGCTCTGTGCAGCTTCCACCGAACTATAATAAGACATCACCCTTTTACGACCGACGTGGATTTCGTTGTAGAGAGATGTCGTTTAGTAAATTACTTTATCTACACTAATGTTATAACATTCTACTTATGTTTCCAATACTTGACTTATAATTACTACTGTTATAGCGCAGATAACAAAACACTCAATTTAAGCAATTTCACATGATGGTATAATATCCACATCGATATCGTAAAATCTCATTATAACATCAATAAAACGCGACCAATTAACCTGGCGAGCCTTATGTCAAAATCCTCATACAAGTTGTATAAAATTTTGACATTAGGCTGGCTTTTGAAAACAGTTGGGTTATACGTGAAAACTTCGTCGAAACTACTAAACTTACATACACAAAACTCTTTGGTAAGATCTTGTGCCAATTAAATAAAAAACGAACAGCGCACGCTCGCTTCTGATTGGCCCTGCGCGCGCAGCTGCGCTCTCATTGGTTAGATTTTAATGGCGGCAAGTTCACTGTGACAATACACGTATATACATAAACTATTGTCAGCTTTTACTCTTGTTGTTTGATAAATTGCATTAGTGAAGATAAAGTAGTGTATGCAACTGCATATAACACGGGTATTAAAACACTCGTTACTATTATGAAACTCGCTGCGCTCGTTTCATAAACTCACACTCGTGTTTTAATACCCTTCATTATATGACAGTTGCATAAACTACTATTATAAACGAATGTTTGGTATTATGTAGGCGGGCCTTACGTTAGCTTCCCCTATCGCTCTGGCCCTTGCTACTTATCAGTTTGTGAAGTTTTGGTTTTACTCCATCGACCGAGTTATACCTAGCTCTAGTAGCCAGTCAGTAGCTACAAGTTACTACTATTACCTATTCTGTGCTACAATAGAGGGGCCAGTAGAGGGGAAAGTAGTTAGTAGTTACAAGAGAATCAGAGAGAGAAAAAGCAATTCCTATATTTTAGTTTTAACTAAGGGTTTAACCCCTCGCGCATTTTCGAAATGAAATAAAATGAAATGTTTAATTCATGTAGGACAACTTATGATATGCCAGGACTCTCAGTTTCAGCGCCTAATGATGATGTCTATTTGTGTGATCACTTAACTTGTTATTTCACTTAAGAAAGAGAAGATGCGATATACTTGAATCATGATGAGAAGTAAGATAAAGTGCAGTATATTTGTTGGTACACATTATATTTAGCATGTAGCTTCTGAAGTGGCATTGTTCTCACGCGAATATGCGACAGCTCAATTATCATTGTTGAGCGGAGATGCGGATCATAGGAGCGTGTGCCGGACGACGGGGAGGAGTGGGGGGAGCGGGGAGGGTAGGGGGGGGGGCAACAATTAACGTGATGACGGCGCGCGTGCGGAGTGGCGGGCGTAGCGTAAAGTGTCACGACAACTGGATGATATAATCACTTGCGGTTATAAACTAGCAATAAAAGAAAGTGCATCTAAGCTAACTTCATTATATTGTGTATGAACCGATTGGGGGTAGGTATGGGTTTACACTTTACATGGCCTCTATGAACTGCACAGATCAAAAGTTGATATAACTTAATATTCTGTCAGATATCGCCACTCGCTACTTCAATACATCACTAAATACAGTGTGTGTCAAGTTACTGCCTACCATCAGAATTCAGTAAACACTTATGTAATCCGTCCCGCCGAAGGAATGGAAGCGATGCGAAGAGAGCATGGGAGCGTATTTTGCATAATAAGTGTCGACTGTCGATCAATTAAAACTACTACTATATTTGGAGTTTAGACGTTCCATGATGCAAATCAAAATAATTAGCTCTCGCATCACGTGTAGCAATGAAAGTGAGGGCGTGAAGCGTGAGAACCTGCCGCCAAATGCGGCGCTGCAGCGATCGGCGCCAACACCGCGTCCGTAGCAGCCTGCCACACTCCTGCGTCCTGGGTGCCTTGTAGCATCATTGTGGAATGTTTATAGGACGCATATACTATATACTTATACATAGTTCCAATATAAGTCACTTTTAAGACCATCCTTGAGAGACATCTAATGCCGCTGAAAACAATTTAAAAGTCTTCGTCAATATTTTGATATTCACCATTTGTTTTTGTGTGACTTTGCGTTCTAGAGAATTTTTTGGGGTCGTAGCCGTGAACTGTGAGGTGTGAGGAGTGAGGTGTGAGGTGTGAGGTGTGAGGTGTGAGGTGTGAGGTCGCCTCATACTGCGGATGCTACATAACAGTTTTCTGCCTCAGACATTTGCATGCTAAATGCTCACTGCCTTTTCAGTTGAATACGCATAATTAGGAGGTATATCTGTGAATTTGATTCTCCTGCAGTTTAGATGTTTAAGCAGGCGCTTGGATTAAATAAACACGGGATAGGAAATTTATTAAATTACGTTCGACTAACTTTTGCGGGGCGAAGGGAGAGCGCCTTGCCATTTTCCTGCCCAATTATTGACACTAGAGAAACTGTCACAGTTCGCGGCTAGAGGGGTAAGGCCAATACGGGCCCCTCGGTTAATTCGTCCGCGAGCAGGCGTCGATCCTGGCATCAAGTGTTCAGCCTATCAGCAGCGGTGCATGCGGCGCGCGCAGGTCGCCGCGTGTCGTTCACTCGCTGAGCAGTCGCGGCGCAGGTTCCCAGGCTTGCGCCGTGTGCGTGCGCACATACGCGCGTGTGCGTGTGTGCGTGCGCGTGCGCGTGTACGAGGAGCGCGGGCTTAATTAAAATACCGGCGCAGGCGCAGGCGCGGGGGAGCAGCCTCCCGGGCCCGGGGGCACACTGCCGCCGCTTAATGCGGTATTACTTTAATATTGTTGACGCTCTTGTTGCAGAATTATACTCCTTATTTCAGGGACGTCAAGGTACTCACACGAAACTGTAATTAATAAACAACACTGCTTTAAGTGATGGTGGTATGCCCCCAGGACGACGTGCGCGGGGCGATGGGGAAGAGGGCAGGGAACGGGAATAGTGCTTTGCTGTAAGATACGGCTGACGATTTTAATTAAATTAGAGCTGCCATGAAATAAATAGATTCGGGCCTTCCTATCAGCGATTTAGATTACGACGCCGAAGCGAGCGTCCAAAACAAAACGAATACCTCGGCAGATGATGGAGCTCTCTGAAGATGTCTAAGATAATATATTGGGCGGCTGTCTCTGTTGGAAACGCACCCTTAATCCAAAAAATAAATTAACTAAAGGATAAGCAACACTCTTTATGTAACGACTAGTTGATGCCCGCGACTTCGTCCGCGTGGATTGAAGTTTTTTGGTTCCCACGGGAACTCTTTGATCATCCAAGACAAAAAGTAGCTTATGTGTTACTCCAGACTATAACCTATCTATGTGCTAAATTTCATCCAGATCCGTTCTGTCGTTCCAGCGTGATACAGTAACAAATATCCATCCAAACTTTCGCATTTATAATATTAGTATAGTTAATAAGATCTCATCCCAACTGGTAGTACGTAGTCGTACAAACCTTGAAAAATGACCCTTCAATAAAAAAGTAGGTCATTACCAAGCAGTGTTATTGTCACGTCCCGGTTCCAGAGGGGTGTTCTACAGCCCGGGGCTCCGGCCCGCCGTCCAGCGCCAGCTGCGGCGCGCGCACGCCGCGCCCGGGGCGCCCGGGGCGACCGGGGCGACCGGCCCTTTGACCGGGGTACACCGGCTTACTGCTACGAGTGTTTGCCATTTGTAGTCACAAACACATAAACATACAAACACTCATAGTGTACGCGGTGTGCTTATTGAATAAAGAGACACGACCTTCAGACGCACCTTCGTTTAGAACTTTAGTGTGTTTATGCAGACACAGGAAGGAATATCTAAATATTATAAATATTGAAAGCTTGATGAATTTTGGTATTCTTTCATTAATTTTTGTAGTCTTGCTTTAATAATCTACTAGCTGATGCCCGCGACTTCGTCCGCGTGGATTAAGGGTTTATGGTTCCAGCGGGAACTGTTTTTTCCTGAATAAAAAAGCCTATGTGTTAATCTAGACTATAATCTATCTCTGTACCAAATTTCATCCAGATCCGTTCAGCCGTTCTGGCGTGATTGAGTATCAAACATTCATTTGAGGTTTTTTGGTTGCCGCGGGAACTCTTTAATTTTTCACGATAATAAGTAGGTAGCCTATCTATTATTCCAGACTATAATCTACCTCTGTGCCAGAGGTCATCCAGATCCGTTCAGCCGTTCTGGCGTGATTGAGAAACAAACATTCAGTTGATGTTTTTCAACCGGTAGCTCATGTACCAAGTTTTTCATGGATATAAATTGAGAAATGAAGGACTTCCATACAAACTTTCAAACCCTATTTTACCGCTTTGGGGGTGGAATTTTGAAAAACTGTGACACACACACTTCTTTATTTTTTACTCAAAGCATAAATACCAAGTTTCGTTGATAAAACTTGTAAAATAACTTGAGAAATGAAGGACTTTCATACAAACTATCATCCCCTATTCCACCCCTTTGGGGGTCGAATTTTCAAAAATGGTAAAAACATACTTCTTCATATTTAACTGAAAGCTCAAATGCTAAGTTTCAAATGAAGGACTTTCATACAAACTTTCATCCCTATTTTACCCCTTTGGGGGTCGAATTTTCAAAAATGGTGAAAAACGTACTTCTTTATATTTAACTGAAAGCCCAAAGGCTAAATTTCAAAATAAGGACTATCATACACTTTGGGGGTGGAGACCTGAACAATTGTGAAACACGGATTTTTTATACAAAGCCAAAATACCAAGTTTCGTTGATATAACATCCTCTATTTGAGCATTTTGGGGGTTGAATTTTCAAAAACTGTGAAACACGTATGTCACCATTTTCAACCCGCAGCTCATATACCAAGTTTCATGGCTATCACTTAAGAAATGAAGGACTTTCATACAAACTTTCAACCCCTATTTCACCCCTTCGAGGGTAAAATTTACAAAAACTGTGAAACACTTACTTCTTTATTTTTAACCGGTAGCTTGTATACTAAGTTTCATCGATATAACTTGAGAAATGACGGACTTTGATACAACTTTTCACCCCCTATTTTACCCCCTTAGGGGTAGAATTCTGAAAAAATGTGACACACGTACTTCTTTATTTTTTACCGTTAGCCAAAATACCAAGTTTTGTTGATATAACTTGTAAAAGATCTTGAGAAATGAAGGACTTTCATACCAACTTTCATCCCTTATTTCACCCGTTTGGGGATCGAATTTTCAAATACTATGAAACACGTATTTTTCATTTTCAACCGGTTGCTCATTTACCAAGTTTTTCATGGATATAACTTGAGCTGTTAAACACGTATTTTTCATTTTCAACCGATAGCTCTTGTACCAAGTTTTTCATGGATTAACTTGAGAAATGAAGGACTTTCATACAAACTTTCAACCCCTATTTCACCCCCTTAGGGGTGGAATTTTGAAACACTGTGACATAAGTACTTCTTTATTTTATACCGTAAGCCAAAATATCAAGTTTCGTTGATATATCATGTAAAACATCTTGAGAAATGAAGGACTTTCATACAAACTTTCAACCCCTAAATTTGTAAAAACTGTGAAACACGTATTTCTTCATTTTCAACAGGTAGCTTGTATACCAAGTTTAATCGATATAACTTGAGAAATGACGGACTTTCATACAAACTTTCAACCCCTATTTTACCGCTTTGGGGGTGGAATTTTGAAAAACTGTGAAACACGAACTTTTACTAAAAGCCTAAATACCAAGTTTCGTTGATATAACTTGTAAAATAACTTGAGGAATGAAGGACTTTCATACAAACTTTCAACCCCTGTTTTACCCCTTTGGGGGTCGAATTTTCAAAAATTGTGAAATACGTACTTCTTTATATTTAACTGAAAGCCCAAATGCTAAATTTCAAATTAAGGACTATCATACAAATTTTCAACCCCTATTTTACCACTTTGGGGGTGGAGATCTGAACAATTGTGAAACCAACCAACTGTGCGATACCGCACATAAGATAATTAAAGGAAACAAAATTACTAAATAAAACATACTGTTTACAAGACTATCACACTGATCGCGAGCAATTTACTCTTATCCGTTGAAGAGTTCCATTATCTATCTTCGAAGATATTCATCAGATCTTCACCAAATTTATATGGGACCACTTCGAAAGTATACCCTTTCAAACAAAAAAAGAATTTTCAAAATCGGTCCAGGCGTCTTCGAGTAATCGGGGAACATACATAAAAAATAAAAAATAAAAAAGATTCCGACGAATTGAGAACCTCCTCCTTTTTTGAAGTCGGTTAATGAGCCAAAAACAAAGATATTAAAAATTTGCGAGTTTGCGATTAGGTTTTCTCGTCGCTTGACATGCTGTGAGCAAGTACGTAAGTGAATTGCACTTTTTTGAATGACGGGACGGGATTTTCATGGCTATAACTTGAGAAATGAAGGACTTTCATACAAACTTTCAACCCCTATTTCACCCCTTCGGGGGTAAAATTTACGCAAACTGTGAAACACGTATTTCTTCATTTTCAACCGGTAGCTTGTATACCAAGTTTCATCGAAATACCTTGAGAAATGACGGACTTTTATACAAACTTTCAACCCCTATTTCACCCCTTTGGGGGTGCAATTTTGAAAAACGGTGAAACTCGTATGTCTTCATTTTTGACCCGCAGCTCATATACCAAGTTTCATGGCTATAACTTGAGAAATGAAGGACTTTCATGCAAACTTTGAACCCCTATTTCACCCCTTCGGGGGTGAAATTTACGAAAACTGTGAAACACGTATTTCTTCATTTTCAATCGGTAGCTTGTATACCAAGTTTCATCGATATAACTTGAAAAATGACGGACTTTCATACAAACTTTCAACCTTCATTTCACCCCTTCGGGGGAAAAATTTACGCAAACTGTGAAACACGTATTTCTTCATTTTCAACCGGTAGCTTGTTTACCAAGTTTCATCGAAATACCTTGAGAAATGACGGACTTTTATACAAACTTTCAACCCCTATTTCACCCCTTTGGGGGTGGAATTTTGAAAAACTGTGAAACACGTATGTTTTCATTTTTAACCCGCAGCTCGTATACAAAGTTTCATGGATATAAATTGAGAAATGAAGGACTTTCATACAAACTTTCAACCCCTATTTCACCCCTTTGAGGGTGAAATTTTGAAAAACTGTGAAACTCGTATGTCTTCATTTTTAACCCGCAGCTCATATACCAAGTTTCATGGCTATAACTTGAAAAATGACGGACTTTCATACAAACTTTCAACCTTCATTTCACCCCTTCGGGGGTAAAATTTACGAAAACTGTGAAACACGTATTTCTTCATTTTCAACCGGTAGCTTGTATACAAAGTTTCATCGATATAACTTGAGAAATAACGGACTTTCATACAAACTTTCACCCCCTATTTCACTTCTAAATCCTTCCTTAGTGTGCGCCTACGTCACAAAAGGAACCTACTGTCAAAATTTCAAGTTTCTAACCTCAGCGGTTTAGGCTGTGCGTTGATTAGATAACGATTTTATATATATAATAGATTAGTAATTTTCCAATGTAAACTTGTGTTAAGTAAGTATGTACAACTTTTCTCAATGGCATGATGTAACTATCTGTAAATTTAATTGCGTGTGTACCTAGTACCTGAGCCATTTAACATTTTGTATGTACCTTCTACATGTTGTTCTGCTGGTAGTTCAAATAAAAAAAATTAAAAAATGGAAATACAGAGACAAAACTTCAAATTTTAGCGGCAAATAAGGGATCCTTTTGCGTTGTGCCATATTGTGTCAAACTTCAGGGGTGTCAGGGGTCAGGGGTGTTCCCTGCAGGCTGCAGCGTCCGGCCCACAGCTCGCGGCGCTCGAAGCCTCCCGACCAGCGGCCGGCTGCTGCACAGTAGGTACGCCCGCTCACGACTCGCTCGGGGCGATCGGGCCCTTAGGTCGAAGTATTGTACTCGTAAGTGTGGCTCGATGGGGTTATTGTATAAAGAGACGACCATCAGCTCTGTTTGTTACTGACTGTTCTACTAACCGTTCACAATCGCAATTCTGTATACTCATACTCATATTTTTTATATTGTAAATAATGTAAGACTTCGTACTAATATTATAAATGCGAATGTGTGTTTGTTTGTCCTTCAAACCCGCTGCAACGGAGCGACGGATCGACCTAATCTTGCCATGAGCATAGTCGAGGACCTGGAGAGTGATATAGGCAACTTTTTAGCCCGAAATATTAAGGAGTTCCAGTGGGAATTAAAAAAACTTATTCCACGCGGACGAAGTCGTGGGCATCAGCTAGTTGGAAAATAATTAGGAAACCGTATCAACGTGTAAATAGGTATATATGTTCATGTGAAATCGATGGGAAGTTGGTTATAATCAACGACCTCAATTTACTTACAGTTTACAATTAAGTAGGAACTAGTGTAGTTTATACGGCATCAGGCATGGTTGGAGGATGTCAATAATAGTCATCATATTCATCGGTCGGTCTAGACTCAGAATCGTGATGAAGTCCGCAATAGATAGAACCCGTGCTGGATGATAAACATTGTATTGTGCGTTGTGTGTTGTGTCGGACAAATTGAACGGGCGCGCGGCCGCGGACCGGGCTACAGGGCTATAGGCACACACACGCACGCACACATACACGCACACGCACGCACACACAGCTCGCCGCGCGCCGACATGAACCTGCACGCACTGCACCTTCCGTTGCAGCTTCGCCCGACGCTCTCGAATTTAAATCGCAGGAAACAGGATACCTTATTAACATTATCCTTTAGTATTCTCATTCAATTACTAACGAACCGTACTCCACGATCGAGGGAACTCTACGTTATTTTTTTGGCACCAAGTTGTGTACAGGAATGTCGCGGTAGGAGAGGCGGCTGCAGCGCTCCGAGCGAGCGCGTTTGTAACTCGATAGAGATGATCGTTTCATTGATTATTTCCAAATTAAAAGAATTACATGGTCAATCGACGGCCGGCGGCGGCGCGGCCCGGAACCGGTTCCCTCCCCCCCTCCCTCCCTCCCCCCTCTCCCTCGCTCCCCCTCGCTCCCCCCCGTGCCCCCCGCGGCGCGCAATCTCAGCGCGGGAACACGCTGCACCCTGTTTATTTTTAGCCGACTGGTTGAGAGTTGAGACAAATCCGCGTCATTTCTACCTGTAACCTGCAGGCTTGTAGTTCTGACTGCGATGCGCGAGGCCGATAATCCCGTCCCTGTAGTGCCTGTAGGGGGAACGTATACCCAAGATTATCTTACGCCGTGATGCGGGATTTGACAACATCTGATTCGATCCCGTTCGGTGCCTGAACAACGTGCAATGTGTTCCCAGTAAATGCTGCATTTATGGTATTCTTACTGGGCCAGGAATTTTGACTAAAAACCAATCAAAACAATAAAGATTGTAACATAATATTACTATTGAAGAAGCTTTTAAGAAATAAGGCAACATGAATTTTCAAGTGAAATTAATTTTGATCATTCACATCAAGATTCCATATATGAATTGTACCTATAAGTCAAGATGATTCATATCCACGCTCATATAATTTGCTATAGTTTACTTATCAAATAAATATTATAAATGCGAAAGTTTGGATGTATGGATGTATGTTTGTTACTCAATCACGCTCCAACGGATGAACGGATCTGAATGAAATTTGGCACAGAGATAGATTATAGTCTGGAATAGCACATAGGCTACTTTTTATCCCGGAAAATTAAAAAGTTCCCGCGGGAACCGAAAAACCTCAATCCACGCGGACGAAGTCGCGGGCATCAGCTAGTATATATATAAAAACGCTAATGACTTACTAACATACAGATCAACTAGATAAGTTAGGTACAGCTCGAACCACTGACTTTGAGATTTACCGTTTGTATCTAACAAAAAGTAAATCCAGGTGGAGGACTTAGTAGTGGGAATAATCTGGTCTATAAGCGATTAAGGTGTGAGTGAAAAAAAACAAAGCATTTCATTATATTATATCAAAATCAAATCGTGAACCATCGTCACAGAGCATCGTCTGCGGCTCGGCGTTCAATCGAACTGACTTAATATTATATTAGTTGGTCGTTTCACAGTCATTAAGCATTGGTCGAGCTCGATCGCGCTCTGATGCGATTAACGCGATCCGTGAATCACATCACGGGCAGACAGGAGTGCTCGGCCGATGTTACCGATAGACGAATAATAAAAGCACGAGCTTAAATTTTTTTAGGCCCCGCTTTTTCCGCTTGTCGGTCACGGATTATTTTAGTTTCTTGTGGCGGTTCTAGATTTGGTTCAAAGTCCTCCCTTGACGACAAGACTGAAAAGACATCAGCTTACAGAATGTAGACAAATGCGTTCCAACCACAACAAGTAACAAATAACAAGTGTCTGTCTACCAGCGGCCAACGCAGTGCCATTTACAGGGACGAATTGAAATACCTATACCGTGCCTATACCTAATAAAAACAAACTTTAATCATTTCATAATAAAAGAGAAATATAAAAACTAACTACTATGCAAAAGTAACTACTTACTATTTTAAGATATTCAACTATGGAACAGTCAAACGATTTTTATGAAATGAACATTCCGTAACAATCAGAGGACTACAGACAAACCCGTGCTCCAATTAGCGGTACAGAAGGTTGCAGTACTCAATGACTAAGCCTAAATTATGTGATAATAACACCTAAGTATTAAGCCTTTTAAATTACAATTAACATTTTTAATTCCTCATCTACTTCACAATTCGCGTCTTAAAATTTAAATGCGCGAAATGTGGTTTTCTAGTGTCAATTTTGACCAAAAATAAATAAAATACCATCAGCATAATATAACCGATAGCTGTTGAGGGTGTAATCAATAGTCGTTCGCGTGGTGCTTGTGGTCGGTCGAGTCGTGCGCGCGATCGCGCCCACTGCCGTCTCGTTATGGCGCTCAATTGAACAATAAACGCTCCATGTTAGATGATAATATTAACAGGTTTTATTGCTTAATAAATATTTAAGTTGATCGTAAAGCGAAATGGGCTCGAAGCAGTAAATATCATTCGCTATACCGCGCCGCAGCTGACGGACAGGCTCCGAGACTTTACTCTCGATATATATAAGACTTAAGTAGATTTTGAACACAAAACGATGACTTTATGAATTGGGTAAATAAATAGAAACTTATCAGTAGAGCTTCACACTGAAGATAGGTAACTACGAGTAGCAAAGTTACTTAGCTACTATTACTTACTAAACTTGTGTGAACCATTGCTGCATGGTTACAACATCAACTGAACCCTTCCAGTTCACACTAAACCAATGGTGCATATGGCTGTCATGCTTAGGAGTTACGGCATAAAGCATCATGAAAAAAATACGTTTGAAAATACGGTTACAAAGTTCTGCGATAATGTCGAAGAAGATGCGATTCCAGAAATGTATGAACCATCATGGACTTAGAATTAAAACGACAATTGGGGCTGATTCTGTAGTGCACAATCTCTAAACTAAAATGACAGCATTAAAAGTACTGCTAACCCTTTCATAATACTCACTGCGGAAAGGGACAGAACTAGATTCAAAGCTGTCATTTTTGTTTAGTTTAGAGTACAGAATTGTGTTTTTGACACCTAGTTAAATCAGCAATTTTTTTTTCAAACGTCAAAATCCGTGCTTAATATGGTATTTTGTATGAAATTTTGAATTGTGACGTCATCAAAGTTCGACACACTTTTTTACTTTAATCGATAGTTTGAAATGGTTATTGAACACAAAACTAGCAGGGGACGTGGATATTACAGAGGATTAATATCCACGTCCCGCTAGTTTTGTGTTGAAGAATTACGTGGGTATTACTTTTGGAAGATCCTTTATTTAATAATCACTAAACAATGATTTATTTCACTAGTAGTCAAATACCCAATTGGCACCAATAATTATTATAGTCAGCATTTTGCCAGAAACATGTTAAGTAGTTAGCAAGGCACAGCGAAGCCCGGTGCCCTGCGTGGTAGAGCATGGTATGGTGTGGTCACTCGCCGTTCGGCAGTCGGGTCACGCGCCGCGCCGCGCCGTGCGGGCGTGCGGGCGCGCGGCGGAGGCTCCCTCGCTCCCAGCAGCAAAACACACACAACAGTATCATTGTCTTCCAATATTCTCAGTTTTGAGAACGATTCATCAATTGCGAGCAAAAACTGGAACTCGCAACAATTGAGACAGCTTTCTGCTTTCGTTAGTTGCGTTTGTACCTTTCGTTTGATACATCCAACGTTCAAAGTTACCATTTCCCGCAACTGGGGGTTAACTCTCTTTCTCTCAAACGAAACTTCGCAAACAAACGAACGAAATTTCGTTAACTCCTCTCCTACATAATATTATCTCTATGCTCCTCTCTGTTTCGTTTTCGTACACGCAGACGAATTACGGATCCATACACAATTTTCGTGACCGATTGGATTGAACGATTTTGTGTGGGTCTAATAACCGACTAATTACGTTCGTTTGCGAGTTTCGTTTGAGAGAAAGAGAGTAGACCCCCTGACTCTATAATATTACTAGCTGATGCCCGCGACTCCGTCCGCGTGTTTTAAGTTTTTTGATTCCCTCAGGAACTCCTTAATTTTCCGGGATAAAAAGTAGCCTATGTCACTCTCCAGGTCTTGCACTATACCCATACCAAAAATCGCGACCGTCGATCCGTTGCTCTGTTGCGGCGTGATTGAAGGACAAACCAACACACTTTCGCATTTATAATATTAAGTATGATATGATAGTATGATAGTGATTTCACTTGCCTTAATCGCATATACTCGTAGACCAGATTATTCCCACTACTAATTCCACCATCTGGACTTATTTTTGTTCTAGAGACAAAGGAGAAGGTTCACCTTCGGTGTAGTCTTTACACTCTACCATGAATAGAGGAAAATACATAGATTGTATTAAAAATATAATTATTTAGAATATTAAAGTAAATAACGAGAAATAAAATAAAATGTATTTCAAGTTTTCGATACGTTTCCAAGATGGCAACCATACTATACCACCACCACAACCATAGAGATGGCAGTAGGCGCGAAATGTATCAAATGTCATTTCTGACAGTCACTGTCAAAAGAACGTGTTTTTCCCAGGTTTTGTGTTAACACTTGACAGAAAACGTCAAAAAATATGAATCCGCCATTGTTACCCACTCGTGTTTGGTGTTGCTTATCGTGGAAAGATTAAATAATTACACCACTGAATTTTTTCTCTTTCATTTCTCTATTTGTAAAAGGACCGGACCGACGCTCCATACAAATCTGAACCGTCTCCTTTATGGTAAAGAATCTCAAAGTCAGTGGTTTGAGCTGCTGTACCTAACTTAGCTACATTGACCAGTCTAGTGATTAAGATATTAATATCTAGATTAAGCCAATGCAATCCTAAACTAGTAACGAGTAAGTAAGTACCTACACGCGATCGTCAATTAGCATCAATTAACGCGTGACGCACACTCGCCGTCTCGCGCAACTACCGCGACGCGGATTAACAGCGCTAAATATTCATTCGGTTAATTCAGTCTGCTCAGGATATGTTAGCTTTCTTTTTCTTTCTCATAGAAAACATGTGAAGAAGTCGAAGACCTAGAATTGTATTAACTTTAATTGTGTATTTACCTACGTGATGATACTGCGGCACCAATTTGTATGCAAAACTTGCGCTCTTATCAGGATTCGGACTTACGAATAATGATACCTTGGGCTTTAACGTCCCTCGAGATAGACGTTAAAGCCCTTAACATCAAGGCAATGACAACCCAGGACGAAAATCCTGGCGATTACGTACGAGGAGGCCCGACCGACCGAGGAGAAAGAAAGAATAACAACACCTCGTGGGAAACAGCAGTGAGTTAGCGAATGCAGAATATTCTCAGATACTTGTGTGTTTATTGTTCTTGTTATACAATTTATGTTATAACATTATTTACTTACAAGAGACTCTTGGCCTATAAATGGTATGATGATCGTAGACCTTTGCGATTGGCTTACATTATGTCACTGAAAACTTGCAACTAGATAACCATAAAAGCTAATCCGAAGTGTGGTTACGCTAATACTAAACTGAAAAAACATGAAATCACACTTGGTATATATATGTATATTGGTATGTAGGTATATATACCTAGCCTTGTCCCATGTTAATTGGGGTCGGCTCTCCTAACCATTTTTCTCCAAGCTGTTCGGTCTAGGGTCGTCATTGTGTCAAATGAAATTCAACTTGTATGTATGTACCGAATCCGCGCATCATCAGTAGTCGCGCAGCGTGCCGGCCGGCCGATAGCTTCAGTTCAGCTCACACGCCTCGGCCGTGACTCACTGGCGGATTGCTACGCCGAGCTCGCAGGAAATCATGATCAGATACTAAATCAGCTTTCTCTTTTATATGAGCTCCACTTGTGATTAGTTTTATTAGTACGGCTGTAAGTACGAGTACGCTATGATAACCAGCCGAGCGATCGCGTAACTTCTGCATCAATCATTGTTACAGTATCAATTGTTGTAATTGGCTGAATTTATGGCATTCTTGCTGCGTCAATGGATTATGTCCAATAGTGGAAGAGTGTTAACCAATCAGAGGTGATTGCGATGTATCAATGATTGATGCAGAAGTTACGCGATCGCTCGGCAGGTAGTAATAACGCATCTAGCGTCTTTACAGAAAATTGTGCGTCTTAGAAGCTTTAATACTCCGTCCGCGTGGTTTAAGTTTTTTTAATTCCCGCGGAACTCCTTAATTTTCCGGGATAAAAAGTATAGCTCCATATCACTCTCCAGGTCTTCAACTATACCCATGCCAAAAATCACGTCTGCAATCCAATGCTCCGTTGCGGCGTGATTGAAGGACAAACCAACAAACAAACAAACTTTCGCATTTATAATATTAGTATGATTTTAGTCTTCAGCACTCGAACATAATTTATTTACAACATGAATTTATAATTGCATCAATTTTAATTTATAATTTTAATTTGCTCTTACCTTAAACTTATCCTTATACTTTGTTCAGTTTTTTATTTTTATTGATATCATCATCAAAGATCTAACACATATATATAATAAATATTATGTAAACCACATTATTGGGCATTGTAAGTTTACGGATAAGAGAGGATAGCTGCGGGCCGCCGACGTGAGGCGACGGACGGAGTTGTGGCTACTTGTGATTGTTATTGTTATTCCACTTCCAGTCACACGAACACATTAGCTGTTTGTTCAGGACATCGGCTCCACAAACAAACCTCAACTCAATTACGTGTTTGTACTCCTCAGTCCTCAGCTTACATCGCGTCTCAACAGAAGGATAGTAGAAATTCGTAGGTGGGTCCCGAATAAGTTTGGTTTGTTAATTCCTGCTCAGTAGTTATCTGAAGAAAAATCACATAATATTAAATGATCGACCGGATCATTGGCTTCGCTACGAGGATGAGTAACAGTAACAGCTTACTCGTACTTTAGAAAGGAAAGCGGCAAGCAAGAATGCTACGTGACTAAAGACAACGATGGTGAGACGGTGGACAGACTCAGTTTACAATACGGAGAGCTGCAGTGATTGAACTAAAGCAAGATGAAGTGTGTGCTCAGCGCTGACTGTCGGTGGAGAGTGGAGAGTGGAGTGCTGTGTTTATACAAACTGTATTAGAGGAACGAGGGTCAAATTAACGCTGCCCAAAGTTTGTTGTTAGAAAAAACTGGTTAGAAAAAACAAGAGTGGCCAGGTGTGCGCAAACACGCGGCGCCGGAGTTTGCCGAGCACTCGGCGAGCGCCGCCCGCCCCCCGCGCCCCCTCCGCCCCGCTCGCTCCGGCCGTGTTTGCTCGCCGTACACCAAATATTATTGGATGATGATACGCCATTTACGCGTGTCGGGCTGTCGGACACCCGACACCGGCCCGACCCGACCCGACCCGACCCGACACCCGTGGGAACCACGCGCCTTCTATATTGCCTTTTAGTTTTTTACACTTTAATGTGTTATTCTTACTCGTTGGAGTTTGAACGCTCTCAAATATCCAATAAGCATTCAATATTGGTTCCGTTCAATTAAGTTTTGTATCCGATATTACCAATGTAGAGCGCTGGTGCCTGCCTACATGTCCAGTATTTTATTTTTATTTCATATGGCAGCCAGGCTCTGTTACAATACTGTATGAAAATATATACTACATAATTACATAGGTATTTGTTTAATGGTTAACGGGTACAACTTACAAGTGTAACTGCGGTTTTAAATGAAATTGTTACAAAATCAGGATTTAGGGAGAACGTCGCACGGGTGACGGGAGAGCAGACTATTTGAAAAGAAAACATCCATTTACCTGTGCGTGAAACCCATTGATATCTAATTCACATTGCTTTAGCAATAAGACCGCCTTTGCACATTTCTATGTAGTCTTACTACTGCTTTTCAACTGTATACAGTGGCGTAGCTAGGTAATCAAGGGCCCTGGGGCAAATTAAAAAATAGGGCCCCACTGCTATGTAAACTGATTAGGTTTTATCAAATAAAAATATGAAATATTAGGTCTTTACCTATTAAATTGCCTTTCTTCAGTAGGTACTGCTCATTTCAAATAAAAAAAGTTTGTAATGGCTCTGTATTCTAAATTCAAATTAATTTTGTTTTAAAACCATGACATTCTTTTTACAAACTCAGTCTTTTGTTTTTTGATTAGCGTTGTATTTTCATTACGTTTCAACATTTTTCGTCATAATGGATAAGTACTTTAAAAATTCGTGTTATTATGGAATATGAGTTCCGTCGTGGCACCAACGCGACACAAACGGCACGTAACATCAAAAACGTTTACGGAGAGAACTGTACAAACGAACGCACAACCCGTTATTGGTTTTCCCGGTTCCGTTCTGGAAATTTTGACTTGAAAAATGAAGCTCTTGGTCGTCCGGAGACTTTGGTCAACAATAATGAATTAAAGGCGATTGTGGAAGCTGACGAAACTCAATCTACAGCTGAGCTAGCAGCAGCTTTTGATGTAAGCATCAAAACAATATTGATCCATTTGCGACAAATTGGCAAGGTAAAAAAGCTTGATAGATGGGTGCCCCACGACCTTAACGATCGCCAGCGCAACGTACGCGTCGAGACCTGCCTTGCATTGCTCAACAGGTAAAGAAATGAAGGAATTTTGAAACGAATTGTTACGTGCGACGAAAAATGGATTCTGTTCGACAATCGAAAGCGCTCAGCAAGTTGGTTAGATCCTGGTTCAGCACCAAAGCAATGCCCTAAACAAAAAATGACCCCTAAAAAGGTGATGGTCACTGTTTGGTAGTCTAGTGCGCGTGTGATTCACCACAGCTTTTTACAAAACGGCATGACCATTAATGCAGATGTGTACTGTGAAGAACTGGAGAGAATGATGGAGAAGCTTGCACATCTGCAACGCGACCCCATACTGCGCAACAGACAGTCTCCAAGCTGCAAGAGCTGGGGTTGGAAGCTCTCTCTCATCCGCCATACTCACCAGACCTTGCACCTACCGACTATTACTTTTTCCAAAATTTAGACAACTTTTTAGTGGGTAAAAAATTCAATTCCCGAGAGGCAGTACAAAATCCCTTTGAAGAGTTTGATGCCTCCCGTCCAGCTGATTTTTACAAGAAGGGCATCAATAAACTGCCAATCCGTTGGCAAAGATGCGTCGATTGCATGGGTGATTACTTCGAATAACAGAAATAAAAAAGTTTGAAAAAATAAGTACTTTCACTTATTCCATACAAAACGGTACAAAAAAGTTTATTGACATTAGATTACTTACTCCTGATACAGCATTAATTTTTTAACCGTTCTCGAAAAAAAATCAACTCGAATTCACAATAAAACGCACATCGATGAATAATAAAACGCACATATCACTATCCGTCAAATTGACAACACTGCCAACCTACAGAAAGAATTAAGGGGAATTCCCTAGGCATAACTTTTGAATTTCTCTCAACTGAGTTGTCATGATTAAAGTGGGGTTGCAACCTGTCATATTTATTTTGAAATTAGGAGAAATTTCCAAAAGTTCAGTTCGATCGAGATTTCTGGTAAGGATTCGAGGGCCCCTGAGCTTGAGGGCCCCGGGGCACTGCCCCGCCTAGCCCCTAGGTAGCTACGCCACTGACTGTATACTGTATATTTTGTGATGTGCAATAAAGATATCTAAATAAATAAATAAATAAATATCTATCTTCTTCAATATATAATATATAAAAGCGAAATACCACTCATTTACTCTTTCACTGACTAATCCTTTCGTCAAAATCGCATTTAAACAGATGCGTTGTGAAAGCGTAGCAGACAGACAGACACCCTTTCGAATGTATAGTATGGATATTGTTGGCGCTCTTGTTTCAAAATTATAATCCATATCTTAGTTCTTAAAATCCTTATCTAAAACTTATAAGTATTTTAAAATAATACTGTTTTCAAAAGCAATGTTAGTGCTCACAGTATAATATGAGTCGATAAGCATTAGAA
This sequence comes from Erebia ligea, assembly GCA_917051295.2. Taxonomy (NCBI): domain Eukaryota; kingdom Metazoa; phylum Arthropoda; class Insecta; order Lepidoptera; family Nymphalidae; genus Erebia; species Erebia ligea. The sequence continues at coordinate 17,065,509 of OU785236.1, read as the reverse complement.
ACATCCTATTGAATAAATAATTATTGTCGTCGAAATCTTGGCTACCCCGGCTCGACTCGCGCACGGTCCTCGGTTCACATCCTACGTGATGTAATTTCTGTGACGTAAAAACTGCGCAAGTCGCGACGCGCCGGACATGCGCGCAAAAACGCGCTTCCTTTCCCATTGAGACCCGCGCACCACCACGCTGCGAGCTACGGGGGCATACTGCCAACGCTTATAGCCATATTGTTTCATTATTGTTGATTATCGTGTTGTAGAATTATAATCCTTATTTTAGGAACGTCAAGGTACGTGACATCAAACTGTCATTTTAAGTAATATTGCTCAAATATTGCTCTTAGCGTTGGCAGTATGGCACTCACTATCTAATCTGGGGGTTTTTGACAAAAAAATTATGTCAAAACCATTACCCATTAAATTATGTCAAATTCATTACCCTATCAGTTTTTTTTGATTAGGCATTTGCTAATTATTGTGCTCGTGTGGATTAAGAGTCCAAACCTAACACTGACGGTTCACTGGAATATTTACTCGAAGATTTAAAAGCACTTGTAAAAGTTTATTAGAATAAAAACATTTGATTTGATTTGATTGAACCGTACTGACTACTTAAGTAATGGCGACGCCTAACTTTTGATTAATCTTCAGGCATCATCATTAAAATATAATAAGTACGTTTTGAACTTTAATTAATTTAATATTTTTTTAATAAGTCAATGGAAGTATATAAACTTTTTTAATTCAATCGTCGTAACACAGTTTTAATCATAAATCCACAACACACATTCGTAGAAGCTCTAGTTGAAGCTTTAAAAGTTTATAGTTCAGTTAAAACATCCACCCAAACGACGCAGAAGATAATTTTAACATTATATTATAAGTTGCCACGGCAGTGGCAGTGGGTCGTAAAGCTCTAGAGATGTAGTCGCTGATAGGAGTTCAAGTGGAGGAGCTCTCGAGGCTGGTTGCAGACACGCGTCCCGTCAGCGGCGAGCGCCCAACGGGAACTCTTGTAGAGTCCCACAAACTTATCAGGCCCAGTTGGAACTAATTTTTATGCCCGTTTAGTTTTTGTTTTTATTTTATTTCTCACTAGCTGATGACCGCGACTTCATCAGCGTGGATAAAGTTTTTTTGATTCCCGCGGGAACTCTTTAATTTTCCGGGATAAAAAGCCTATGTCACTCTCCAGGTCCTCAACTATCCCCATGCCAAAAATCACGTCGATCCGTTGCTCCGTTGCGGCGTGATTGAAGGACAAACCAACAAACCAATAAACCAAAAAACCAAACAAACACCCTTCGCATTTATAATATTATAAGTATGATACATATTATAGTTGCGAGTTGCGACGCTGCCACCGGATCAGATAAGTTTGTCCACTGTATGCCCACTGTATGCCCACTGTATGCCCACTGTATGCCCACTGTATGCCCACTGTATGCCCACATATGCTCTGGATCACACAGACAAGGAATCAACCATCCGTTAACTTCTCAACTAGGAGAAAATAATAAGTATGGCAAACGTTTAACCTTGAGAATCGAAGAGATTTTAGTTATTTTAGTAGCCAAACAAAGAAATTCTCCAGCGAGAGGCTGAAGAGATAAGGTAATTATAATATTCATATTAATTTATTTTCTTTGTTTACTTAGCATTCCCATTTTTACAATTATTCTTATAATTATACACAAACAAATTACAAATTATATTGCAATATTGGACACCCCGGTGAGGTACAGCAAATTAATTATTGATGTATAAAAGAGAGCAGCCTTATTTATTTTCAAAATAGTCTTTTATTTTGTAGAAAGCTTTACTTAGTAGCATCTTGAATGAGTTAACAAATACTACTTACTTTTCAATTAAGTACTACTTATTACTTTTCAAAGCTTTTATGTTGCCTGGAATTTTCTTGTAAATTTTTACATACACAGGGTTGGGCTAAAACAGAAAAATAAGACCATGTTTGGCACAGATGTTTGGTAATACATATTTATCAATTCCCATAGGTCATGGTGAGATCTTCAAACATCTATCGTACGGTCCGAGATACAATATCGTGGTTATTATTAAATAACTATCATAAGAGGAACTCGTTTTACTTCCTTCTTGCATGTAGTCGGATGTTATTGGTATTTGTTTTTCCCTGACTTATCCCTCCCCTCCTACAGGGCCATAGCTTCCCGGTATGTGGCGAGTAACGACAAGAAATAACTCATTCAATTCTTCGATGAACCAGAGCTATGTATCTCATATTATTGCGACAGCACGTTTTTCTTAATCGTTAATATCGTTTGTTTTTTACCTCTGGCGCTTATCGACGTTTATGGAAGTTGTTGCAAGCTGATGAAAGAAGTTAATGATTTCCTGTCTTACGTATGAATTATTTAATGTGATATTATCAGTTCATATTATCCTAAAGACTGTCCGGTTATCTATCCGGGCAGCATGTAGGGTTCAAGCATTTTTCGATACTCAGCTCTTTGGCTACTTCCATAACGTGTATTTCAAATCTTAGTGTCAATTTTTAAATCAAGGAAACGATGTTCAAACACGTTCAAGATATATCTTTATATATTTTCAGAGTCAGTAAAATGGTGATTTTTCAAGGGGTTTTCTCTACAAGACTATAATGGCTTCTCAAATTTATTTTGGTATATACAATTTAGAATTGAATCGCATCAAATATAAGGTACTGTGAGGCAGTAAGGCGTGCGCAGGTGCGGTGCGCGGAGGAAACAATTACAAGATGTGAGTTTTTGCGGCGTGCGGCGACATCGCAGCGGTGGTCTCTCCCTAATGATCGCCTTCCACACGTGTTGCACCATTTTAGTTCTTCTACTGACGGCTCAGGGATCAAAATACTATGATGCAGGGAATAGTTTAATTCAAATGATATGTGGGATGGATCTTTCGCGGACACCGACAGACAGAGTGGCGCGGGGGTTTACTATGCAAACTACGATGACTCAGGGATTGACATTTCCCTTTAGAAGTTTTACCAAAAAAAATATTAATTTATACTCGTACATAAAGTAAAACAAATTGTAATCACAGCTCTAGAAATTAACCAACTAAAAACATGCACAAGATTTTGAAGCTGCTTCATTTTCTCATTATACAGTCAAAACTCATGAATTCATGATTTGATTTTTGAGAAACATAATGTTCTTTTTTGGACTTGTAGTTAGATCTATTAAAATTTCCTATAATAAAAGACTGCTAGATACAGCGTGGAATAGTGCAAAGAAAGCAGCATTCTGAGCACTATTCCACGCGGTATCTATTTGTATTAGATTGAGTCTGTAAAACGTCAACAGCACTCAGAAACAGAAAAGTTGCTTAAATCAGTAAATCTCGCACCAACTTGCAATGACGGTCGCACCTAGCACGCAACGAGTAATGCGTCGGCAGTTACAAGTGCGGCAGATGAACGCGCTGAGGCGATGATACATCTAGCCGTGAACGGGGAACGCATCTCTCCTCCGTCCTACTGAAGTGCCTGGAGCTATAGCCTTGAAGTCATTAGTATTCTATGAAGTATTCAGAGGTACAAGTGCATTCACTTGGTGGTAAAATCCATGGTACCATTTAATCCAGAGGAACCAGAACAATTTCCTATCAAGGACAGAAAATTATTGCTAGTTATACGCCCTTTAAATAGCCACATGCTTTAGTTTTGAGGAAACATCAGATGCAAGCTGATTCGATAATTTTCTGGTACACGGCAGAAAATTCCTGGAGTAACGAGTGGTGTAAGAAAACCAGGTAGCCAGGTCGTGGGGACGTTTGTTTCTACGACGTGAGGTGCGATCAGAATATAAGGAAGGTATTAGATCAAATGACTTCTCAGGACACCCCACTGCTTAGAGTCGATATAACAAAGGAAACAGACGTCTCTTCGGTGTTCTGGGGGTACTTCGACGGAAAAGTCATGTCTTTTCAATCCGGTCAATTTAAGAAGTTATAGATGGTAGAAGTAGTAGATTCACTCGAATATTCAAAAGCACTTGTCAAAGTCAACTTGAAAAAAAGATTTGAATATAACGCGAACTTGAGGTGAAGGCGGATAACAACTTCGTTTTACAGTAAACATAGAGATAAAATATTTGAATTAGTTATGGTAAATGTGTCGTAGAAAAGGCGTTACTTACATTTAAATTAAGACCATTCTGCCAGAAATTTATCAGACCTTTCTTTATATACTAACTTTACGAATAGCTACAAGGTACGAGTAGGTATGCGTGCCGGCAACCGCGGGCTCTACACCTATCTCTAGACGTTTCATTAAAATTTTCCGTAACACTTTATAGCACATAGTCGGATACTAACATCTGCATTAGCACCCTTAACTGCCTGAACCCGGACCTAGTTTGAATTATTCGATTCCCTCATTAAAGTATATTTATTGTTGTAGCTGTTGAGTTAACGATGGGTATTTCTTCAGCGGTCGTTTTAGCAGCGACAAGTAAAAAGTTTATTCCTATTGCAGCTGTAATGGGGCGTTCTATTAGGGTTTTCACACTTCTCTTGTGCCATACTTTCATACTCGCCATATAAGCGAGTGAGTAATGCGCTCTCAGCTTCGATCAAATAAATTTCCGCAGACCGATGCCAATTAAACTGATAGAGCTATAAATACTATGCTTTCTTATTCGACTCGCGCATTATTAACATTTTTTCTTCTTTTTGTCATTTTTATTTGCAAAGGACTGATACAGAAGAATATGAAGGATATGTAGCGTATTCTTCCTCGGATATGCACTCAATCAGCACAAATATGGCTACAGACTTAAAACCAAAATCTAAGCATTATATATTACTAGCGATCCGCCCCGGCTTCGCACGGGTAGCACTAATAATCCTAATCTATATAATATTAAACTATCCTATCTCTCAAGTTAGATCGAACTACACATGGTGTGCGAATTTTATTATAATCGGTTAAGTGGTTTAGAAGTCCATTGAGGACAAACATTGTGACACGAGATTTATATATATTAAGATGTACAAAACAAATAATAGAACAAATAATATTAAGTTTTTGTGGTGGGCGGGGCAATGGGCATGTTACTAGTTCTTCTCAAAATAGCGCCGAACAAGTGGTATTATTTTACGATTCAAAAGCACTTGGAAAACTTTATTTCATTAAGAAAACGTTTGAATTTTGAATTGAATTGTGTGTTCCGTGGTTCTTATTAAATGGCTAATACCTATTATGACACTAGCTGAAGTTCGCGTGGATTGAGGATTTTTGGTTCCCGCGGGAACTCTTTAATTTTCCAGGATAAAAAGTAGCCTATGTGTTATTCCATACTATAATCTATCTCTGTGCCAAATTTCATCCAGATCCGTTCTGGGGTGATTGAGTAACAAACATCCATCCATTCAAACTTTCGCATTTATAATATAGAGTATAGATTGATTAAGGTTTCATTTTCACCTCGTACTAATTGTTAAGTTCACTGCAACTATTTTCATCTGTAAGGCCGATCCTATCCATAACCTTGTGTTATGGGACCATCACGCACTCGCACGGGCGTGGTCGCGGCGCGGGTTCTCCGCTCGCTAAATAAAATTAATTATGATTGCTAATAGTTTTTACTGTTTATCGCTCTGCGCCGGACTGCAGGCCGCCAATTAAATGTTACTTATTTACAGATTGACTTTACAATCTGTACTCTTGAGCAATTTCATCTTAAATAGAAGCTGAACTAACGATCTTTTGCCGATCGCTTTTAGACAAGCAATAAAAAACCTGCCAATAATATTATTTTTATTTTGTATCCGTTATAACCTGTTTGCGGTGTTAGGCTGGTTATTGGAAATTGTGAATTTTTACCGATAGATTTGTTCTGATAGCCATTGCCATTTGTTTTATGAGTATCAGTATTTATAGCAGAGTTTTACGATATATACAAAACTGTATAAAACTGTATAAAAGCAAGCAAGTGATAGCCTAGCTAAGACTCCAGTCTCCTGTTTGAGGGTTGTTGGCCCCATAGCCCACAGGTACCCACGACTTTACCGCGGAGCTACCCGTATGTACGTTTTTTTTTTTTTTTTTTTTTTTTCGGATTGAGTATGCTGCATAGGCCCTACTGGCCGCTACAGCGTCACCGGGGGGTTGGGCGAGCACTAGGCGTCGCCGAGAAAAGAGCCCTAGGGCTCGATGACATCGGGGGGGACAACGTCTTCCTAAGGGCGCCTCCTATGAGACTCGGACCTCGGCTTAGGATGACGTTGGGACGAATTGGAGGTCGGTTGGACTAGATTAGTCCGTACGCCCCCGAGGCCGTGGGTTGAGTCCACCACGTCCGGGTGACGTAAGATATCGGGGTCCTCGTCTTCGCCGGCGAAGACGCTGTGTTTGGCTGGTGTTGGTGTGTGGCCCTACCATATAGGGAGCATTGTCGGTAGTGATTTGGTCGTCGGGGTCGTTAAGGACGTGTTTGGGACGTCTTTTGTCTGGTGGGTCATTTCGGTCGGGGATGTAGGATGCAGTCTGAACTACAAGAGGGTTGGGGTGACTGACTGCCCTCTCAAAATAATTTTTGGAAAGCTGTTTGAAGTATTGGGCTATGGTGGGGAGTTCGAGATCGCGATGGAGGTCTACGTTGCGTACGAACCACGGGGACCCCGTGGCCATACGCATGAACTTGTTTTGGAGGACCTGGAGACTGTTAAATCGAGAGTGGGGGAGGTGTGCGAATAAGACGCATGCGTAGGACATGATAGGGCGGATGCACGTTTTATAAAGCGTGACTTTGTGGCGCAGGGACATTTTGCTTTTACTGCAAATCATGGGATATAGGCGGAATAAAACATAGCTAGCTTTGTTACGGACTCGGCGTATATGGGCGTTAAATTTAAGTTTAGTATCGAAGGTTACACCTAAGTATTTGGCATTCTTTTGCCATGGGATTGGGCGACCGTATAAGGTGATTTCAGGGAGGTCTAACCGCTTCCTATTTTTGGAGGAGGAGCAAAAGAGCATCGCGGCGCTCTTATCGGGGTTAACTTCTATTCTCCATCGGCGGAACCATTCGCCTAGGCTACTGACTGCCGTTTGAAGGCGGGATCTAATATACATGCGGTTTGTCATAGAGCAAAAGAGAGCGGTATCATCCGCATACTGGGCCATGCTGACCTGAGGGGACGCGGGAATGTCGCTGGTAAACAGCGAGTAAAGAAGGGGGGAAAGTACTGAGCCCTGTGGGACGCCAGCACGAATCGGTCTGGGGGAAGATAGGGTTCCGTCTATCCGATAGCGGAAGGTGCGATTTGTGAGGAAATCTCGTAGCAGCCGTACGAGTCTTATTGGTACGCCGAGGTGGTGAAGCTTGTAAATCAAGCCGGCATGCCAAACCCTATCGAACGCTTTCGCAACGTCAAAGAAGAGGACTCCGGTCGGGATGCCTTTACAAAGGCGACTGAAACCTGAGTAGATATGTTCCGTGAGGCGGTGCGCTTGATGAACGCAAGAGTGTCTGGCCCGAAAGCCGAATTGCTCGTCGTTTAGGAGTTTTTTCTCTTCAACTACGGACTTAAGACGGTTGAGAATAATTCTCTCATACACCTTTCCGAGCGTGTTGAGTAGACTTATAGGACGATAGCTAGATGGTAGGTTTCGGGGTTTTCCCGGTTTAGGGATGCCTATCACTGTTGCTTCCTTCCAACCGTCTGGGAAGGAGCATCCGGCCATTAAGGTATTAAATATGACTACTAGGAGGTTTATTATTTGATCGGGGAGCAATTTCAGTGTTTTGTTGTTAATTGAATCGGGACCTGGAGCTTTTTTAGCGTGTAACTCTTTGATAAGTCCTCGGACTTCGCCGCAAGTTGTGGGGGTGAGAGGTTCCTCTTCAGGAGAGGGGGAGGAGGAGAAGAGGGTAGCTAGTTCGTTATCGACTAGCTCTACGTGGGACCTATCAAGGGAGGTTGTGCTTGGTGAGCATTGGGCTTCTAAGCTATCAGCTAATAATTCGGCCTTATCGACATCTTCAAAGGCGGGCGGTTGGTTGGGACGTAACAGCGGAGGGGTGGCCGAGACAGGGTCGGCTTTGAGAGCCCTAGCCAGTCTGTAGTACGCTACATGCGATGGCGAGAGCTCGCTCAGCTTCCTGTCCCATTGTTCGTCGCGGAGTTCGGCAAGGCGAGCCTTTACCTCCCTCTGGGCTCTCCAGAGTTCTCTCCGGTTGTCAGCGGTCGGACATGCGTCATGGGCTCTACGTTTGGCGTTTTTAATAGTAATTAGTTCTCTGGCGTCGTCCGGTAGTTGCTGGCGGATAAATCCGTTAGGCATTTCCCGGGAACAGACGCTGAGAGCATCGCGAATATGGTTGGTTAGGTGCAGTGAGGCTGCATGCGCTTCATCTAGGCTTTCTATTTTGTCAGGAATTTGAGAGAGGTGCACTGAGTCTATGGACTTAAGATGCTCGGAGAGTTTCTTGAAGTCAATGACTGTTTTGGTCGGGGGGGCTGCAACGGGCGGGGGTCCTAGCCGGAGTAGGACGGGGCGATGGTCTGAACATAGTTCGGATAACACCTCCAGAGGACTCACCTGTAAGGTGATGTTCTTTAGAAGTGCTATGTCTAATATGTCCTGTCGGTCTCGAGTCCGTTCTGTAGTTGGGTAACGAGTCGGTCTGTCAGGGGCCAAAAGTACAAAATTAAGGTCCTGTCGGTTTGTCAGTCTATCGAGTATAATTCCTCGTTGGTTTGTTTTGTTACAATTCCAGCGTTGGTGTTTGGAGTTGAAGTCTCCTGCCAGAATGACAGAGTCACCAAGGGAAAAGAGTGCGCTGATGTCACTCTCTAGGAGCTGTTTCGTAGGAGAGAGATAAACGGATGCTAGTATGACCGTCGGATGGCCGGACATACTAACCTGACAAACAGATGCTTCTATATTGGTAAGGGGTGGAGGGTCGAGAGGAGTGCAGTGAAGAGCCCTTCTGTAATAAATCGCGGTGCCGCCGAGGGCGGTTGCTCTATCGTTTCTAATTAAATTATAATTGGCAATTCGCGGATTGCTTCTGCTAGGTTTTAAGAAGGTCTCTTGCACTAGGAGAATGTCGATTTGATGTGCACAGACAAATTCGCGGACTTCGTCTATTTGGTCGATAAGGCCGGCTGCGTTGTAAAATGCGATCGTTAGGGAGTATGGTTTGATTCTATTGGTTGTGTTAGCCATTTAAAAGGGAGTCATGTAGTTTTTTGATCGAAATGTAGAATTCTTTATGTTTTTGGATGGCAGCAATTGGGCTGGTCCTAAAATCCGAAATGAATCTGTCCAATTGGACGAGATCTATCGTCAGGAGAATTTGGTTGAGGGCATCGAGGTTCCTGCTAGCGTTTGCGTAAGCGGTGGAGACGGGATCAGAAGGCTGATCTGTGTTGGCCTGACTGGCCTGGTTGGGCGTTGTTTGAGAAGCCTGGGTCGGGGTTTTCTTGGCGGTCATATCCGCGGGAGCAGGGTGATTAGTCCTGGGAAGAGGTTTGTCCCAAGCGTTGGTGGCCGGGGCCGGCGCCGGGACGAAAGTTGGGGTCGGTTTGGAGGAGGCGGCAGATTTGCTGCCGGCCGGTTTGACCCTTCGCTTGGGTTCCTTGGGGGCTTTAGGGCATCCGCGATAATTCGCGGGGTGCCCTTTAGACCCGCAAAGAACACAGCTTGGGGGCTCCTCGGTCGGTTGCGTCCTAGAGCAATCTGCCGTGCCGTGGTCCCCTAGGCACTTTACACACCTAGGACGGGCGAAACAATTCCTAGCAGAATGTCCGTATAACTGGCAGCGATGACACTGCCCTAATTTACCGCGTTGACGGGGGGATTCGACCTTGAGGCCAGAAAGACGACATATTGCCGTAATGTTATAGATTTTCTTACCTTCCGGGGTAAGGTCTAATATAACTAGCACCATCTCGTAGGGGGCTTTGGATTGGGCGTGGTACATCCGGTGTACCTCCCGAACTGGAAATCCTTGGGAAATGAGATCATCCTTTATGATGTCGGTGGCGAGTTCCTTCGGTAAGTTACGTACTACTACGCGGAGGACGCGTTCCTCGGGCAACGCGTACGTGTGAAAACCTATGTTTTCCTGGCGGAGAATGGTTGTGAGACCACGGTGGTCTCGGGATGAAGGACATTCAACTCGAATGCCTATGGCGGTGGAGCGGGCTTCAGAGAAGGTGATGCCTTTCTCTGTTAAAATCGGGAGGATGCGCTGCCAGCTCAGCTTTTCGCGGATGTATAGGGGGGGGGACTTTCTCCCTTGCTGGTTCCTCCATTGGGGAGTCTTCCGACTCTTCTCCGGAGGAGGCTTGGGTAGCGGATGGGCTTTGGGGCCTGGGAGGGTTTGATGAGGAAGAGGTAGGAGTCGGGATGGTGACACCCACCTTCTTAGGAGGGTTGGCGACGGATTTTGAGGGTTTAAGCTTGCGCTTTTGGCTTTTGGACTGGACGGGGGTGAAGTCGTCCGATTCTGACGAGGCGGGAGAGGTCTCATTATGAGGTTCCTCGGATATAGCTGGAAGAGCTATTCGGGCTGGGGGACCTGGGATGGTTTTGGACGGGGTTGGTCTAACAGGGGCGGCTGAAGGCCCAGAGCGGGGCAAGGAGAGAAGCTCCTTGGTTTTCGGGTGCACGGGGGTGATCTCCATGGCAGTCGACGCCTGAGAGGTGGTTTTTGGCTGCCTGATGGGCGGTTCGGTTGGTGGCATGACCGGGGGGACCAAAGTTTTGGAGGAGCCATAGAAATAGCTCAGATATTCTGGACTGCGCTTGTGTAGGTCCTCTAATAGAGCCTGAATATTTAATTGGGCTTGCTTCTGCGGGACCCTAGTGGCCCCGAGAGCGGGTCGGTCGGTGGGTTGGGGGTCCATAGTGGACCCGGGAGCTAAAGGTGTCCCCCCTGCCGGGGCAGGGAGGTGGGTACCTAAGGTGAAAACCCTGGCTGAGTCCCCGTCCTTTGGGGACGGGGGTGTGGACCTATGCTGCGCTTAAAGTAGTGTACTCACGGAATCCTAGACCCTGGAACTACACTACACTATACACAACGCTGGAACACGTCCGTTCAGAGGGGAATCGGTAACACTGTCGAGCGTGCATGGGAGACGTCCGCTCGGGGCGAACGCTAAGCACGGAATGTATGTACGTTCCAATATCACTTGTTTTTAACGTTGAAGGAGTCCCCCCCCCCCCCCCCCCCCAAGGAAACCGGCATGCCTGAGATTTTTTTATGATGTACTCAAAAGAGTGTGTCTACCAATCCGCACTGCCCTGCACTGATCCTCCGCGTGGTGGACTATGAGCTTAACCTTTGTCATTCTGAGAGGAGAGCCGTGTTCAATAGTGCGCCGGTGATGGCTCGAGATGATAATAATTAATATTGTGAGCTAGGAGGTGCAGCTTTGCTGGCCGCTATTATCCTGAGCCCCAGTTCATTTGTGCCAGTATTGATTTTTTTTAATCCACTACAAGCTAGCCCTTGACTGCGATCTCAGCTGATGGTAAGTGAAGATGCAGTCTAAGATGGTAGCGGGCTAACCTGTTAGGGGCAACCCAAACCCCTATTCGGTTTCTACACAGTATCGTACCGGAACGCTAAATAGCTTGGCGGCACGTCTTTGCCGGTAGGGTGGTAACTAGCCACGGCCGAAGCCTCCAACCGGGCCAGACCAGGGAAAATTCAGAAATTATAAATTCCCAAATTGAGCCTGCCGGGGATCGAACCCGGGACCTCCGCACGTTAAAGCAACAGCGCTCAACACTGCGCCACGGAGGTCGTCAAAAAGTTTTGTGTTGAATCAGCAACAAACAAGCAAGCAGGTCTTTTTGACTCGCGGGGATATTCTTTATTACATGTTAGATGGCTAGCTACAGATGTCATTATTCGAGTCGTATCAAAACTATCGTAACAAGTCTACATCGTCTATTTTACGAGTATATTTCAATCGAATTGAATTTAATTCCATAAAATTCGAGACAATATTTTACTTACAATCAAACATAACGTGTTATCAATTGATATAATATTTTATTCGATCTCCAGCCCTTTGCTGTCGCAATAAATCCGCCTCGTAATTGACAGGTCATGTTTCACACACAGCAATTACAATAGCCGCCTGTCGGGTCGTTAATGCGATCCCCGCGAGCTGCAGCGCCGCGCCGCGCAGATGCGGACAAGTGCGCTGCGCCCGCGCACAATGCCGACGCACAATAGATCGCTCACTGCGCTAGTGCCAGTTTTCATATTGCGATTTCCCTTCAATCAAAAAAAAAAAAAAAAGAAAAAAAAATTCGAACGTACGGACACATAGGCTTCGAAGTATAATGATCCCAAACGCCCTTGATTTTAAATCACAAGTTCAGTACAACCGATTTTAATTTTCATACGTTTCCGTTTGAAACGCTGGCTTGAATGAATACACGAAATTGAACTGTAAAACAATGCAGTAAATGTTTTATTTATTTAGATATTTATTGCACATACAAAATATACAGTATACAGTTAAAAAGCAGTAGTGAGACTATACAGATACGTGCAAAGGCGGTCTTATTGCTAAAGCATTCTCTTACAGACAACCTGTGGTGAAAGGATAAATAAACCGGAGCGCGGGATGGTGCTGTATTTAAAAATAAATAAATAAGTAATGCATACACGAAAACGTACATTATCGTGTTCGAACGCTTAAATACGATACGATCGATCGAAATTGCAACGCTACAACTTGGACTAAGGGTAGTATAACGCGACTCCCTCTGTAACATGCCAGCTAACCAGATGGGCGGACTGAAGCTCACTATAACAATATTGTTATTGTGTGGAGCTCGAACATTATACCCGTCAGTGAGACAGACATGTTATGATTAGACGATTATTCTCATTATAACGATGATCTCTCAGGCGCAGTGGTGTGTTGTGGCCTAACAAGTGGTTTTTTTTCGGATTGACTATGCTGCGTATTCCGTACTGGCCGCTACCACAGAGTACCGCTACTGCGTCACCGGGGGGTTGGGCGAGAGCTAGGCCGTGCTAGAAATAAGCCCTAGGGCTCGAAATGTCATTCCGAACCAGTGGTAGATTCATTTGACAATTTAAAATCACTTGTAAAAATTGAAGTGATTTATTTGAATAATAAACCTTATGATTTTGATATACCTCCCTGACACTGCACAGTTCGTTGTAAACAGACCTTTGACATTCATCGACATCGACAATCGACATGTTCTGGCGTAAGTACTAAGTAAGTACTGCAGACATATACCTACTGCAGACATAATGAGTGGTAACGAGATTTGTCCGTTGAAATGATCGTGGGAATCGAAGCCGGTGGATATTGCAATGCCGACCTCGATTTATTAAATTACCAATCACCAAATATTTACATTGACTTTTCTGAATAGGTACTTGACATTAAGAAAGTGGATAGACGATTTGATTTATAGCTAATATAGCTTGCTTGTATAACTTTTTATCAAATAAATATTATAAATGCGAAAGTTTGGATGGATGGATGTATGGATGTATGTTTGTTACTCAATCACCCTCCAACAGATGAACGGATCTGGATGAAATTTGGCACAGAGATAGATTATAGCCTGGAATAGCACCATAGGCTACTTTTTATCCCGGAAAATTAAAGAGTTCCCGCGGGAACCGAAAAACCTCAATCCACGCGGACGAAGTCGCGGGCATCAGCTAGTAGGTATATAAAGAGACCTTGGAGGTAAAGGACTGAATGTATTGTTTAGTTTATGACATCACGCAGTCTGCGACCTTGCACTACGTCCATGAACCATCGTGCAACGTCATCGAAGACTTTGTGAGAACCCGCATTTGTCTCAAATTAAATTTAGGGATGTTTGTTTAGCACGTGAGCCCGTATTGGCAGAGCAGCATCTAAGAAATATTTAAAAAAAAGAAATTTGCTTCGTGCGGCGCAACGTCTTTAATTCCCAATATATCGTCGCTTTAGTTGGAAAAATGAATAACTAACAAAACCAATATCGCGAGTAAAATGCGATTTACTGTTTTTTTGCGTTAAAAATGGGGATAACTTTTTTTTCATAAACAATTTAACCGTCCATGTTTTTATATGTTATAGATTGTTGCTGTATCTATTTTAGAATCTACTTGTCATACATTTTTATTCATTTGTTTGTGAGAAAAAAAAATAAAAAGCAACTATTTAATTTTCCCTCGCCGAACTTTTGAATATTTGATGCAGTTATTTATTTGTGTATGTTAGTTATTTAGTTCTTCTTCGTCAATATTGCGTTGAAGTTCGAAAAATTTACGATATAAGTACCTTTATTTAATTTTTCCCCTTTAGTGAAATGATTAAATGACCTATTATTTACTTATTTTACTATGACTATCCTATTCATGGAACTAAAAATAGGAAGTTTTTTAAAAGGAAACCAACAAATAAATATTTATTTTTATTATAACTGTGAAAAGTAATCAACAAAACTACTGAAACACTTAGATTCTTCTAACAACATTAAATATAAAAAAAATAAAACCACTTATCAATCTATTAATCAACTCTACTCATGAATTCAACAAAATTTCACTTTTAATAAATAACAATTAAACTTATCAAAAACTTTGTATCAACTGAAATGATAACTATCAACTTTTCTTCAGTTAACAATTGAGATCAGCCTTTTCAAACCAAATAGCTTAATAATTTATGAGTAACGTACAGTATAATCAAAACTTTGTATTTAAAGATTATTATTAACTAAGAATTAACTAAGAATGGTTTAATCGAACTAGGATTATGTAAGTGAAGCTAGTAATTGTTATAATAATGACTCTATTCAGAAAATAATAACAATTTACACAGTTTGTAGAACACAACGATTAAAGACTAGCTGATGATTGATTCCCGCGGAAGTTCTCTTAATTTCCGGGATAAAATATTGTTTATGTGCTATTCTGATGTATAAGCTATTACATCATGAAGTTTTATCAAAATCTGTCGTGTAGTTTTTGCGTGAAAGTGTAACAAACATTCATCCATCCACTCTCACAAACTTTCGCATTTATAATAGGTAATTATTACTAGTAGGCATAGACTTATTATATTAGTAGGACATCAAAATCAAAAAAGTACACACGTCCATTAAAATTTAAACTAAGTAGTTATCTATTGAAATTATAACAGCTATCAACTTTCCTTTAGTTTTACCTCTATAAATTTTACATTTTAAACCAGATCAGTTCAAACGAACTTAGCATAAGTAACGTTCACTAAAATAAAAACTATCAATTATTATAAATATAATTAAGTAACTGAGAAAGGTTTAATTATAAAACTAGTACGATTGAACTTATTTCAATGTAGATAGGTATGCTAAAAAATTACTATGCCTGTAAAATTTAGCCTAATTATTCACGTACAGTTCTATAAACCATTCTTAAGCAGTCCAATCATTTATTAATCAACTTTTTAGTTAACTACGAATTACCAATTAATTACGGCTATTGGGAATTATTTCCGGATTGCTTATAAAATTGTTATAGTACGTATAATATCTTTGCAATCATGGGATGAATAATTAAATAAGTGACTTTGTTTAATTTTTCCGAACTGAATTGCCCCTGTAAAGAATATACGCGTCGAGGGAAAACTAAATAACGAACTTTATGCATTTTATTCGCTCTCGAAGTGATGCATGAGAGAACTTGTTTATTATTTGATAAGTTATTCAACTTTCATTCGCTACTTTTTTATCAATTTTTCAATATTTATTTTTCCACCTTTGCCGCCTTGCGAGATTAATTTCATATTATCTTTTTAATTTAAACTAGCTAAGAAAAATTAGAAATACAGAAAGATGCGGCTTTAATTGGACTTTCAGGAAATGCAATAAAGTCGATTTCGCAAAAAGAGTAATTATTCATTTTTCCAACTACAGCGACGATATTACCTATTCTGTGGTTTGGGCTAGATTTGAAATATTAAATAACTTATGGGGGGAAACGGCGGCAATGTTAGTATGAAAAAAAAATATGGGAAAAGTTAATGAGATCGTTATATGCATCTTCTATACTAATATTATGAAGAGGTAAAGTTTGTGAGTTTGTGAGGATGTAGGGGGTAATCTCTGGATCTACTGACCCAATTTTGAAAATTCTGATACCGATAGAAAGTCGCATTATTTGTGAGTGTCATAGGCTATAATATTATATATCAACCTGAAAAATCAGAGAGTTCCCGTGGTAATTTAAAAATTTATTTCACGAGGACGAAGTCGCGGGCGTCTGCTAGTATAATAGGTATAATGCAGCCCACAACGAGCCCACGTAGCGCTAGTCATTATTTGGCGACTCTCTCGAGCTTTCCTCACTAGTGCAGTAACACAGCGGGTCGTGTGACGCGTGAGTGTATCTACGCTTATTATGCTACACTCTAATCATAATCGATTTGTTCTACCTCATATAATATTAGAGACACACACATTCTCCCCTCAGTTCAGCTAACATAATCAGGATGTTGTGTTTGTCCTATAGGTATTATTTAAATCCAGATCCGATGTGTTGTCGGGAATGTTTTACTACCATATTATGGGACAACACAGTGAAGGATTTAGAAATGAATGAAAAGCCCCATTAAAATGATTCTTTGATCTTATTTTTTTAAGTGCCAAAACAAGAAACGATGATAAGTATTGAAGAATATTTCTCCATCATCATCATCATTATTTTAACCCGTCGCCGGAACTGCTGAGCAGGAGGTCTCTGATTGAGAAGGGGTTGGCATAGTCTGTATTCACCACGCTGGATAAGTGTGGATTAGCATGCTTTACACACCTCTGAGAACGTTATGAAAAACTTTTAGGCATGCTGGTTTCCTCACAATGTTTCCTGCATCGTTAAAGAAAGTGATATATAATAGCTTTCATCGCACATGAAATGTTAGAAGTGCGTGCGCGAGGGTCGAACCCTCAAACGACCGAACAGGAGGACCAACGTCTCAACCACAAGGCTATCACCGCTTCCCATTATATGATAGATTTTCCTTACATGTTCCAAAATAAATAGTACAAAGCCCGCCTTAGACCTAACCGTTCTCACGCACGTGTCTCACGAGTCACGACGCGCCGCGACGGTACGTTGGGTGCGGTAAAGTCATGGTAAACTACAAAGCGCTTACTTCGGTAAGACACTCGCGATAACACCGTCATAAGTTCATAACACAAGCGCCTGCGTCGCGTCGCGTCGCGTCGGTAGCACGGCGACATAATTATGATGCCCGCGACATCGTCCGCACGGATTAAAGTTTTTAGGGTTCCGTAGCCAAATTTGGCAAAACGGAACCCTTATAGATTCGTCATGTCTGTCTGTCTGTCTGTCTGTCTGTCTGTCCGTCCGTATGTCACAGCCACTTTTTTCCGAAACTATAAGAACTATACTGTTGAAACTTAGTAAGTAGATGTATTCTGTGAACCGCATTAAGATTTTCACACAAAAATAGAAAAAAAACAATAAATTTTGGGGGTCCCCATACTTAGAACTGAAACTCAAAAATTTTTTTTCATCAAACCCATACGTGTGGGGTATCTATGGATAGGTCTTCAAAAATGATATTGAGGTTTCTAATATCATTTTTTTCTAAACTGAATAGTTTGCGCGAGAGACACTTCCAAAGTGGTAAAATGTTGGTCCCCCCCCCCGTAACTTCTAAAATAAGAGAATGATAAAACTAAAAAAAATATATGATGTACATTACCATGCAAACTTCCACCGAAAATTGGTTTGAACGAGATCTAGTAAGTAGTTTTTTTTTTAATAATTTAAAACTTACTACAGGTTTGTACGGAACCCGCGGTGCGCGAGTCCGACTCGCACTTGGCCGGTTTTTTGATTCCCGAGCTCTATATTAAATTTCGTCAGAATCCGTTAAAGAAGACGGACAGACCGACAGACACACTTTCGCATATTATACTTAATATTTACAATATTAGTACCTATGGATTATCAAGATTCAATCGTTAAATTCGTTGTTCGATCAATATTCTGTTGTTAGAGAGGGAAACTTCAGGAATATTACAGGAAATAACGTCCAAAATATTCACACTTGCCAATCATATTTTCATGATATTGAAAAAATAATCCATACAAAATTAAAGAAATTGTAAGGCTGTATGGCGGGAAGGATATAGGCTGCTTTTTGAACTGGAAAATCTCAGCATTCTCACGGGATTTTATAATTAATCCACGCGGTCGACGTCATAATGTTATATCTTACGAATAATATTATAAATGCGAAAGTGTTTGTTCGTTGCTTCATTGATTTGTTGGTTTGTTCTTCAATCAGATCGCAACAGAGCAACGGATAGCCGCGATTTTTTGCATGGGTAAAGTTGAAGACCTGGAGACTGGAGAGTGACATAGGTTTTTTTATCCCGGAAAATTAAGGAGTTCCTGTGGGAATTAAAAAAACTTATTCCACGTGGACGAAGTCGCAGGCGTCAGCTAGTTTTTATTATTTTTTCCCGTAAACTTGTGATAGTCTCTCGGAGTGCGGGTGATTCGATCAGTTCACTAACGGTTCTCGGCGCGATTCCATGGCGTGCCATATATTACGAAATCGATCCGATGCACAAATTACATGCACGTCGCATGCGCATGCGCAGCGCGACGACGGTTAGATACCGTTCATCGCAGCACGAGCACACGTGTGCGGTGTGCCGGCGCCGAGTGGTGCGTTACCTGCTGTTGAGGCTTCATAATGTTGCAAAAGCTTCCATTTCTCTCCCCCCCCGATCCCCGGGGGTCAATTTGGTAATTTATGATTTCTGAATTTTCTCTGGTCTTGTCTGGCGGGAGGCTTCGCCCGTGGCACCCTATACCGGAAAAGACGTGCCGCCAAGCGATTTAGCGTTCCGGTACGATGCCGTGTAGAAACAGATTGAAGTAGGGGTTAGCCCGCTTACATCTTAGACTGCATCTTCACTTACCATCAATTAGTGAGATCTCGGTCAAGGGCTAAGTTGCAGTGGGTAAAAGAAAACAGATTATAAGCAATACCATCACATCTGTGACTCCATTTCATAAGTGATTTCCAATTTCACAGTGAAAGTATAAAATCAATACAATATGTATTGGTTTATGACAAATTTGCCCCATTTATATTAATGAAAATATAAATGATAAGATAAGATAAGATCGCAGTTAGAGATAACGTTTTTCATCCGTCGCGCCAGACCGCGAGGGCCCCGGCCCAATTAGTGGACATGTTCGTGGCTGTAGTTTGTAGTTGCAGTTGTAGTCGTAGTCATGATTGTAGTCGACACGGAACAAGCGCAGAGACTCGTTACGGACACCCGTCGCAGCTATTTGCTCTGCACTTCAATTTGTTGTAGCTTGTACACTCACCTCGACCGTACAATCCTTAGAATACTTAAACAGTTGATAAAATCTTTGTGTTATCGTACTCCAACAACTATCGTCTTCCACCTTCTTATATCTCTTGTATATAAATGAGACAATTTCATTAATTGGTCTGCGATCACTACGGTTGCCTGAGTTACGTTTGGTTACCAGCACTGCTATAGATTTTTGAGCATGGTTTTTTTATTAGTTTTTCATTCCCACATTAAAACTTTCGTAGGACGTATACATAAATTTACCTACATTTTAATTTTTATAATCATTAAAATTTTTTTTTTCCATTTTCACTCAGTTTTTAATGTTTATGTTTATTCATTTATTGCATGATTGTAAGTTACATAAAAAGATATTCAACGTTTTTTGTGGTCATCCTTTACAACTTTTCCGAAATTTCAATCCCATACGATTCCTTGGAAGTTAGAACCTTAGCGTGTCGTCTTTTGGATGTTGGAGATTCGCGCTCTTTGGAACACGTCGTATGTTTAACAGCTTATCTAATCCCCATTCGCCGCTACTCGTGTTACGCACCACGTCTGACGTCTGACGTCTGACGTCTGACCTCCGCGACCGGTTGCAGATGGACCGGCTTCGCGGGTTTTATTACAATTGCTATTCATAACCTTAGCGTTAACGGTTATCATCACAATATGTTAGCGAGTTCTATAACCGTCAGCTGTACGCCATGCTCTCTGATTGTAGTGGGACTAATAACTGGTTACGTAAACTTACTAAATTTTATAATTTATACAAAAGTGTCTACAAAAGAGCAACGGATCGGCATGATTATGAATTTTTTTTAGCTTAGACTTTGTGAGTGGCAGAAGCTAATTTAAACCGCAAAACTAGGCAGTTTTCAAGGCATTTTGAAAACCCTAAATTCAGCTGATGTCGGGGGATCGTTAGAGCTTATAAATGCTGCGAAAGTGTGTATGTTTATTTGTTTTTCTCCGCTCAAAGCCTTAACCGAGTTATGTGTTTGACTCCGTCTTCTTTTCGGGCCAGAATAATTCAAGCGTTATCCTAAACTAAACTACACGTTCTTCACTGATGCGAGTTGCGTCATGGGAAATCGAACCTATCGTCCATCGTCCGGAGCTATCAGCTGATTGCGGAATTAGAAACATTTCATGAAAACCACACACGAACAAGTTGATTATAACCGATGCAATCTAGCGGCTGCATGGCGTGCGGCGACCGGGAGATAGACGGATAAGTGCGGGTATAATGAGCTCGCCTCGGATCCATTTCGCGAGTGGCCGTCCTCGCTTCCTCCACTTAATTAACCAATTACAGTCAGCGAGAGGCCCTCGAGAGCGGAGAGCGGAGAGCGGAGAGCGGAGAGCTGGACCGTAACTCAATCCGCACGCCGTTACTCTGATGCAGATAACATGAACATTCAAAGATAATGAGGAGAGACGCATTGCCCGGGAAGAAGGTTTTCATCATTTGGATGCTAATTTGTTACTACTCCTCAGTTAACAAGAAGATATTGCCTGTATCGGTAGAACGATGAATAGTTACCACTCAATTTAAAAGTAACAATTTATTAAGATTAAATTTGGACTATATAGGCAGAGCCGAAACCGCACATGCGTAGTTACCTACTAATATTATAAATGTGATATTGTGTCTGTCTGTTTGTCTGCTACGCTTTAACAACCTATTTTTGTAACCGATTTTGAAGAAATTGGGTACAGAGATAGGTTACATCCCGGGGAAAGATATAAGTATAGGCTTTATTTTATTCCGTAAAATCAAGAAGCTTCCGCCGGAAGTCGCGGGCATCATCTAGTACTAAATAAGCAACACAAACTATGGGATGTAATTAATATCAAACTACTTCCTACTAAGTTCAGAATCGATCCCAGGTCTTTCCGAAAAGATTTAGGTATTACAATTTGCCGCGCCAGGGAGATCTTGGCGTTTATGACTTATCGGGAAGTTCACTAAAGCTGGAGTTCAATTCAAAGGTCACTACTGGAACGCCACTTTATTAATTTTCTCCGTAATACTGGTTAACCGTAGGTACCCTGTACCTATACCACACGCCTATACCTAACGGTTTCTACACTGGATCGAACCAGAACGCTAAATTGCTTGGCGGCACGTCTTTGCCGGTATGGTAGTATAACTATAAGCCACGGCGGAAGCCTCCCATCAGAACAGATCAGTTAAATTCCCAAATTGTCCCTGCTGGGGATCGAACTCTGGAACTCTCACTTATAACACCACTGCGCCACGGAGGTAGTTACAACATAGTTACATCTTAGGTCGTCGCCTTGTACTTGACCTTTCTATATTATGTAAGTTTACTACAGACACATTCTGTATGCATAGCTAACGATACGCGCGAGTAACGAGCGGCCCCAGCGGGAATGAACCGCTTGATCCCGATGGCGAGGTTCGTGCCAATGAAAGTAAACATCGAGCTGAGACGCGCAGATGCACGCGCACCATCCCCGACCCGACTCACGCACGACAACATATACTCGTATTTCAAGCGTCCTAATTTACCTTAAATCCAGTGTCAGTAATGAATCAGACGTACTGGTACGTACAGTTCAAACAGTGTAGGTACAGTGGAGGCACGTATCCATACTAATATTATAAATGCGAAAGTGTGTCTGTCTGCTACGTTTTCACGGCCCATCTGTTCAACCAATTTTGATGAAATTTGGTATAGAGGTAGGTTACATCCCGGGGAAAGACATAGGCTACTTATCTCGGAAAATTAAAGAGTTTCCGCGGGAATCAAAAAACCTTAATCCACGCGGACGAAGTCGCGGGCATCATCTAGTTTTGAATAAAGCTTTGACTATTGATCCCATGAGTTCGTCACCAGCCCCCCTAGCATGGGCCGAGACTATTTTCTCCCCGAGGAAAGGATAAAATTTTTATTCCTAAATAAATAAATAAAAACTCTAAATAACTGTGGATAAATAGTCCCCCGACTCCCCGTGACATGTCAAACGGGTATAAACTTCTCCTCTCCCCTGTTGCCGTGCTCTGAGAAGTGGATAAGTTAATTTTATCTCTTGTTAGTGGATAAAATCGGGGGATAAAATTTTTATCCCCGGCCCATGCTAGCCCTGCTGGACTAAGTTTTTTCGATTCCCGCGGAAACTCCGTAATTTTCCGGGATAAAATGTCTTTCCCCGGGATATAACCTATCCCTGTACCAATTTCATCAAAATCTACAATTAAATAGGTGGGCCGTGAAAGCGTGGTAGACAGACAAACAGACAGACAGACACATTTTCGCATTTATAATATTAGTATGGATTTTGTATTTGATTACGTCGTAGTGTTCATACTACGGTGCTCAAAATTACGGCTCACAAGCTGAAATGAATCAACTACCGAAGTAGACAGACTTAGGAAATAAATAAAAACTTTACTAAGCAGACATTGGATCGACTTAAAACTTTTTTTATATTTTTCAACTTCAAGTTAGCCCTTGACTGCGATCTCACCTAATGGTAAGTGATGATGCAGTCTAAGATGGTAGCGGGCTAACCTGTTATGGGCATGGCAGTTATATTAAACCCATACCCCTATTCGGTTTCTACACGGCATCGTACCGGAACGCTAAATCGCTTGGCGGAAAGTCTTTGTCGGTAGGGTGGTAACTAGCCACAGCCGAAAACTCCCACCAGGCCAGACCAGTGAAAATTCAGAAATTATAAATTTACAAATTGACCAAACCTGGGACCTCCGCACGTTAAGACAACAGCGCTCAACACTCCGTCACGGAGGTCGTCAAAAGTCAGCAAAAGATTAAAATAGGTTCACCGCAGAGTGAATGGTGCGGGTAGATGCGAGGGCGCGCGGGATACCTACTCGTACCTTGCGTTTTGGAACAACAAAACTACCAGACAGACGTTTTAATTAAGAGCGGTGCGGGGGTGAGGCGCGCGCCTGCCGCGGGGGGAGGGGGGGGGGGGGGGGGGGAGGAGGGACTATCTCTCGTTAATTCGGCGGAAGATAGGGCGCTGTGAACGGGCGCGGTTTTTCAGGGTTCAGTATCCAAAGGATGCCAACGAAACCCTGTAGCAAAGCCTCCGCTGTCCGTCCGTTCATCCGTCGGTCTGTCTATCAGCGGGCTGTATCTAATGAATCGTAATAGATAGTTGAAATTTTCACAGTCCCGCTATAACAACATCGTAACAATAAAATAAAATCTATACTAATATTATAAATGCAAAAGTCTGGATGGATGGATGGATGTTTGTTACTCAATCACGCCAGAGCGGCTGAACCTGTGGGCTGAACGGATCTGGATGAAAGGCACAAAGATGGATTATAGTCTGAAATAACACATAGGCTACTTTTCATCCCGGAAAATTAAAGAACCAAAAACCTCACTCCACGCGGACGAAGTCGCGGGCATCAGCTGGTAAAAAATAAAGGGGGATGCATGCAAGAATTTCTATATTTTCTTCTATCCTAAATCTGGTACTTTAAAGCGGAACCCCCGTGTGCGAGTCCGACTCTCACTTGGCCAGCTCGTTGAGGCTTTTTGTCGCCGCCAGCTATTCCGGCGATGCAGCGATGTCTAACAAAGCCTGTGCTGTCGTCGCGGCGACGGCTGACGGCCGTCAGACAATCTGAGCGTTAATCCGATCCGTAGCATAAGCACGAATATTTTGAATGTCAAGTGAAGTAATCGTATCGAGTGACGATAGCGATACTTACTCGATACTTTAACGCGGAAATTCCTCAGCACGAGCCTAAAAAATTCACTCACGTTACTCGATACGATTACTTCACTTTAACTTCACTACCATTTGCTGCACGTTCAAAAATTCACTTTTACCGGTTTTTAACTTTTTGCAGATTTAGGAAAAAAAATACAAAATTATGCAAAAAAGTAACTAGGTAATTCACATAATTCATTTTTATTCAAAATAAAGTGCATTTTAATATTTTTTCTATAGTTTTCAATAAAATTACCAATGAATCGAAACAAAATTTAAATTTGTTTTTCGACGTATACTCGTCAGTTGTTGTTAATTGGTGTCTGCTAGTGGTGGGTCGTTATCGTATTTTCGACAAACGAAACGTAACCGTTTCGCCGACGACGAAAACGGTTGCAGAAAACGGTTATCGTTGCAACTGGTTTGCAAACCAGTTGCGACGACAACCGTTCTTTAGAACGAAACATATTTGATATGGAAAGAGTTGCGTTTTTTTTAGTGAAACGGTTGCAGTTTCTTACAACTGTTAAGTAACGATTATTATTATGATTAAGTAACATTATCGACTGTATGTCATAGGCATAAAGTTCACTTTTGATTGTAAGAACTGTTTTGAGAACGAACGTGTCGTTGAATAAATTCATTCTCGACTGTATGTCATCGACATAAAGTTCACTTTTGATTGTAATAACTGTTTTGAGAACGAACGTGTCGTTGAATACATTCATTTTCGACTGTATGTCATCGACATAAAGTTCACTTTTGATTGTAATAACTGTTTTGAAAAACGAACGTGGAACGAGGACGACTACCAGTTATTCGAAGACTGGTTTGTGCAACGAAAACTGTTAACTGTTTTACCCAGGACGTAAAAACGGTTTCACCGTCGCAGAGCCGAGAACGGTTTTTTGAAACGGTTTCTCGTCGCAACGCCCACCAGTAGTGTCTGCGGTCTTAAGTTCACGCGCGCCTTTTATCTAATAAAATGTTATTTGATATTACTTAATAATAATTTTTAAATTTCCATAAATTTTGTTATTATAAATTTATAACTATTGGAAATATGGCATTAAGAACTAGTTATGCGCAATACGTTACCTTGGTGGATATTATGGAGAAGTAAGTAGGTACGAGTAATAACTATTTATTATTAATAATTATACCTTTGTACTACTTTATTAGTTTCAAGATTATTATTAGTAGGTAGCATATAATTATAAATACAGTTAACAACTTTTTAACTTAACTTATTAAGTTATCTTCGGTTTATTTTGCAGAAACGGTGACTTATCTAAGCCCACAGGTGGACCTAGACTCTAGAGGCCGGCCGCCAGTGGTGCAATCTAAAATGGAGGGAATTGGCAGAAAAACTTAATAGTGAAGGAGCCGGGGAGTCTTGCACTGAGGACAGGTGGAGAAAGGTGACCTACTAACATTTTCTTTATGAAATTAACTTTACCTAGCATATTTTGTCCGCATTTCGATAATTTTTCTTTACTTTGTTTAAGGTTTGGAGTGATCTGAAGAATAATACAAAGAAAAAATGGACAAAGATCAATAAATCTGTAAAAGGCACACAATACCTGTATGATAAGATGGTATACCTATATCTATTTTGTGTTTATGTTACTACATACTTCCTATTAATACTCATATTTAAGATTGAATCATTATAATTATTTCTGAATAGGATATTTGACTGCATTAAAAATATTATTTGCACTGCTGTAATCCTAACAGATTACTTTAAACATGATAAAATTTATTTCATAGCAATATTTATTCATAATAATAATAATAATTATTTTTGGACTTAATTATCATCATCTTATCAGTAACTTTACTGACTTGTCAATAATAGGTACCTACTTATAGAATTTAAAAAGAAATGTAGAGACCACACCACCTGTGGATAGCTAAATAAAAACCATTATTTCAATTTTGTTGTTTTATTTAACATATTTTCATAAGCGAGTATACATAATTGTTATATAGCTTGTGAAATGCTTTTCCAATCATTTAATTTGACACACACCAAAATAATATTTAAATTAATAACAGAATGCAGCTTAACATATGGAACGGAACACTCTTAAACCCCTTATTACCCTTTCAATATAAATTTTCAGATTAGTTCAATGATTGTCTTCACATCAGTCTTGGAAAGTTTTAATGCAGAACTTGTGTGGGCTTAAAAGTTTAACTCCATCATGATAATGTTTTGTGGTAGTTCTGAAATATCAAATGTATATCAAATAAACTTGAATAAATATAAATATTGTGGGGATATAAATTGTAATTTGGTGACAACTGCCCTGGTATCTTGGTGAGAGCAAGTGGTCTTAAAAGTGTTAGGTAAGTACTGGGTTTGATTCCTGGCAGAGATTCCCTGAATTTGGGAATTTACAATTTTATCTTAATCTGATGGAAGCATCA
Organism: Erebia ligea; assembly: GCA_917051295.2. Taxonomy (NCBI): domain Eukaryota; kingdom Metazoa; phylum Arthropoda; class Insecta; order Lepidoptera; family Nymphalidae; genus Erebia; species Erebia ligea. The sequence continues at coordinate 17,038,967 of OU785236.1, read as the reverse complement.
GTTGTAGCTAGTTACACCTTCCTACCGGCAGTGTTATGCCACCAAGTTTCATTTCCTGCATAATGGAATGTAGAATCTGATTAAGTGTATGGTTTTGATTTTAACTGCTATACTGCTTTCAAGTTAGCCTGCTTCGATCATATACTGTATTATCACTTAGGTACCACTGGGTGAGATCACATTACAGGGCTAACTTATAATTCATTTCAATCAATTATAATTAATTAAATATAATAATATAAGTACCTATCATTTCAATGCTTCAGGAATTTTATAATTACACACTTTGATTTAACAGCCTCCTCTAGGTATATTGCAGTCAAGTTGGTTATTGGCCAATCTAATCAATTAACTGAGTTTGGTTCATCACATTCTTGAATAAGGTTTGCCTTTCTATGTAAACAGCTTGAGAAGTACCAGCGTAACAATTTTTTCCTGCTATCTTGCTAGTATCATCATGCAAACTTTGATGGCAAAACTGCTTCTCTACTGATGAATAAATCTTTGGCATCATGTCTAAATAATAGTAAAGTGTAAGTATGTACTTGAAGTGTACAAAATCTTCCTCTATCTGTAACATTTATATACCTAGTTATTAAATATTATACTTATGTAGGTACTGATAAAGTATGTTTATCCCTGCTCTTACTCTTAATCATAAACAACATATATTATCCATATTGATCTTATTGAACCAGGCTGGAATACTTTTTGCTAAAATAGTTATTAATTAGTAGGTATTCGTAGTGGATAATATACATTAATCAACAAACGCACATTATTTGTACTGTACCTACTTAACCTCAAAATAATGGGCTAGTGAAGTGATAAATCAACTTATGAACTTGGTAACCTGCATCAAAAGGATCCCTAAGGAAAAAACACTTGACGTACGTCCACTATAGCTTTTATTTAGCACAGCATTTAGCAATTTTAGGGTACCTTTTCGGCATTTTTTGGAACACTTCCTTTTCTAGATATTTAGAAGACATAATATCGTACTTAATACACAGATTAGGTACTAGTTACTACGTACAAAATCACACTCGGTCATTGACTTATATTTATACTTGCTGTCAATGCACTCGGTAGACAATTTTACTTTGAGTTTAACTTTAATCACATTAAACATTACATTTACATAATAAGTAGGTAGTCATTACTATTATTTATTATTTCATAATTGTCACAATACCTAAATGACGTCGCGCATCGTCAATTCGTTATTGGTCGGTGGTTGAGTTACAAGTCAAAGGGATCGTCACCGCGGCATTTTTGAATTTATTTGAATTGAATGTTATAGGTAGGTACACGTACTAAGATTGTTTTATGTTATTATTATTATTGTTAGGAGTTATATTACTAAGATTGTTTTATGTTTCTAGCAAACCCACTTACTTTTAGTTCTAAATTTATTCGTTGGGTGGATCTTATGTTCGATTTCAACCTAAGCTCTTCGCAGCGCAGAGGAATTTTTGTAAGTTAAAGTCGATAACTTTTTTTAAATTCTGCGTACGTCCATGGGATCGGACGTATTTCATATATAAACACGTCTACTAATTTCCCTGTTAACAAAAAGTTAAATCGTCAGATTGTAGTGGCTATTTTAATAAATTTATTAATAAAATTAGCTACGACGATTCAAACCTTGTTTCCCGCCCGTTTCTTGCAACTTGCATGCGCCAAGCGAAATAATAAAAAGCCGCCGAGAGATTTCTAGGCTCTCTATCTCTAAACATTTTAAAATATCATTAATTAAAATACTTATTTATTTTATTCACATAAAACAGCAAATATTAAGATAGTCACGTCAATGTTCTCACTTCAAAAAGTTCAGTGAGCTAGGTTAGGTAATTCTCGATAGCCAGCTTTCGAAAACTCTCGATACCGAACGTCAAAAAAATATTCGTGCTGCCGATTTTTTGAATTTGTTCGGGAAAAACGCGGCGAAACCGGACAGTGACGTCATAGCAGCGTCACGTTTAACTTAACGTAGCTGCAGTTGATTCGTGCTGCCGAATTTAATGCCAAAAACGCTCACCAGGAGCGCTGCAGCTGTTTTCATACAAAATTTCTTGTCGGCGTTAACTTAACCTTTACTATTCGAAAGTTGAAAATATTCGTGCTTAGGCTACCGATCGCTTTATTCGTTACTAACATTTTATTATAAGTAAGTAGGCAATCATTAACGAAACGGAAATCTGGATTCAAATGTTTGGTTGCATAGAGAATTTTGATTTTGTATCTAAAATTTTACTTTCACCAATTTTTTTAACTAGTATAATACTAGTTAAAAAAATTGGTGAAAGTTAATTAATTGGTGAAAATTAGTACTAGTATATAGTTATGATTGCAAAACTCTGAAGCTTTTCGCAAGATAATTATTCACGTATTTCAAATAAGAGCTGATGGGAAACTTCAATAGCTAATGCAGCGCGGATGCTGCGCGGACGTAAAGTTAATCAGAAACATCATGATCCTGTTCAAATTTCAAATTAGACGCGCGGGAAATGAGCGATTCAGATCTTGAATATTAGGCGCTGCATTACTGCGCTAATGCGAGATTGCATATCCACCCGAGAGCGGTGGGATGCTGGTCGCACAGTAGACATCTCCCGCGTGGCCGCAAGGACCACAAACGCTAAACGTTAGTTCATATTAAGATTGGATGATTCCCACGACGTCATCCGAGTGGATTTAGGTTCTGAAATCTCGTAGAAAATCGTTGAATTTCCGAAATAAAAAGTAGCCTATACACAATATTGGAATGGAATTAGCATGGATATAAATAATGGCTGATAGGTCATGGGAAATGACCTATCAGTCATTATTTCTATCTACTGTAGTAGTTTCCACTAGTTCAACTGATTAGTTCAACTGTTGAACTAGTGGGAATTTGTTTAACAGTAGTTCAACTGCATTGCAGTCTACATACTTGGTCTATAACAGGCAGATAATATTATATGTAAGTCAATCATCCCCGCTTCTATTTCGTTTGTGATGGGGCTCATACGTATAAATACGATAAATAAACTAAGTAAGTAATATTTTAAGAACTTTTTGTATTTTATGTTTACTTTGTGTTGGATCAGCAAATCAACCTTATTCTATTCTATTCTATTCTATGAAATTTGGTACAGAGACAGGTTACATCCCGGGGAAGGACATAGGCTTTTTATCCCCGGAAAATTGTAAAGTTCCCGCGGGAATATAAAACCAATCCACGCGGACGCAGTCGCGGGCATCGTCTAGTTTATAATAACAGTATAGATGTGCGATCGGCATGTTGCTGGTATAATACCGCGGGTTTAATACAGCGGGTATATGATAGCCGCCAGCCGGCAGGTAGCGCGCACGTTTATCATCGAGACTTGAACCCGGTCGGCGCAGGCGCGCGGCTCATATCCCTCGCTCGCGAATCCCGCGATACATCTCGCAGCGGGGGGTGGCGGGGGGTGGCGGGGGCCCCACACAAAAAAACTTTCGCACGCCGAAACATTAACCCCTTGCCGATCTCAGACCTCAGTGGGATAACAATATTTTGCATAATACCTATATAATTCAAACATACTACAATTATGTTCTTTTCCACTTTAACTATTAATTACATAAATATAAATTATAAATATTATGGTTAATAAATTCTCAATAAAATGTTAGTAAGTATCATAGCTGCGTGCTACCTACTTGTTTTTTAGGGTTCCGTACCCAAAGGGTAAAACGGGACCCTATTACTAAGACTCCGCTGTCTGTCTGTCTGTCTGTCTGTCTGTCTGTCTGTCTCCAGGCTGTATCTCATAAACCGTGATAGCTAGAAAGCTGAAATTTTCACAAATGATGTATTTCCGTTGCCGCTATAACAACAAATACTAAAAATTAAAAAAATATATAATATATTAAGGGGGTCCCCATACAATAAACGTGGTTTTTTCGTATTTTTTTCGTATTTTTTTGCTCAATATTAAAAACGGTAACAGGTAGACGGTTCAAATTTTCACAGAATATTAACTTGTATATTACCTTTCAAAATAAATAATTAAATATCAATAAAGTAAATATTAAAGGGGGGCTCCCATACAACAAACGTAATTTTTATTTTTAATACGTCATAAATCGTAAAACTTATAGTGCGTTCGGTATCATAGTGTCGGTACACCCGCAGGGGCTGCAGACACTTATTATTTTGCTTTTATTTTATTATTCTGCTTTTGTGTACTGTGTTTGTTAACTAAATGCTATTCTAAGAATAAAAAAAAAATACTATTTTGTTTATTCTGGTGGTTATTGTAATAAAATACGAATATTAATAAACACAAGTTAGGTAGAAAAAAGAATTTTAATGAAAAAGGTAAAAAGTATACATAAACAATAGGTATATATATAGCAGATAGCAGAGTCAATAAAAACCACCTTTCACCGTGGCGCGGCGGCTCGATGTAATATGCGAAATTCTCCTGTACCTGTACGGCGGAAAGCGGTGAGCTTGATGTCATGGCGGTGCCTTTGACAAAATGAGGCACGTGCCCCGGCGGCACGGCGGCGGTGCGGTCAAAGGCGACCGTATGAAAACGAACAGACTTATACTACAGGTTTGTACGGAACCCTCGGTGCGCGAGTCCGACTCGCACTTGGCCGGTTTTTTCCCATAAATGTTGCCTTTAGATGGCACTTACCTACCTACTTAAATTAAAGTTTAGAAGGGCAGAAAGAGATGATTTAAAAATACATAAACACTTTGAAACGATGGAAATGCGCTGCATATTTTTTTTATTATTATCAAAAGTTTTCTGTATAAATCAACTTCAATACTCAATTTGTTTATTAGTAAGTACATACAGGTGTATTTTATATGCTATGCTCTTATATTATATCGGAGAGCAGAGTCTATTGAGCTAGATTCAAGTAGGTAACTTAGCAGTGCTCTTTTCAAAAAGCGAAATGTTATATTAAGTAGGTAGGTATACAGTAGTGTAAGTTATTATACTATCCTGTATACTTCAGCGGGAAAAGGTATTGCGGTAGGAGCTACAACTTTCAAAGGGTTAATTTGACCGCAAATCTGTGTAATTTAAAATGTAACATGTAGGTGGAAGGTCGATATTCGTTCGTCGTCTGTCTGGTAACAAGTAATAACAACAACGTGTGGTGTGGATGTAAATGTTGCAGTTCATTTGGACAAATAGCGGTTGTGGCGGTCGCCGGCCGGAGCCGCCGCAGCAGCGACACGCAGGGCTGGCAGTGGGGCCGAGCGTGAGAGCTGGAGTGGGGGACGGGGAACAACTCGACAGGACTTGATTGACGTTGGGGTCGCAACTCGCAGTGTGCTTCAATGGCGACCTGGAAATGGAAAGCTCAGCATTAAAGGCCGATTCGAATCCGAGACAAGTCTAGTCTGGAAAACTTGGGAATCCGGATGTCGATTTCACACTGCGTTCGTTTTGACGCATGTTGTTTGCTCGTCATCGAATTTCGATCGGACGCAATGCAAAGCGTCCATAGAAGCAAGACTGCGATTCAGTCGGTCGGTTCGGAAACAGAAATTCGAATCTAGTGCGCAACTCTTTAGACAAATAGAATTTTTGGATTCGGATCCGATACAGTGCGGGAAGAGCCTGAGTGTGAGATCTATAGAGCATAGTTTGACCAGTAAACAGATCTTTGACTTAGCTCTAACTTAAGACTGAGTTAAAGGGAGACAGATTTATGATACGCACATAAGTCCATCCCGTTTTATCTCAAAGTAAAGCGTGAGCAAAGTCAAAGTACGCTCTATAAATCTCAGCATAAGAGTCGTCGACACGAGCGGCACAAGATCGTGTATTGTGGAAATCCTCGTAAGAGTTAGTCCGGCTGTGGACGTCTATTGCATATTTGTCTTTGGAGATCATTGCATGCCCTGCACATGCACATGATCAGTGTATTTCCGGCAGGGGACGTCTCAAATGCAATTTTTGAACCAATGGAAAAATCAAGCTACATAATATTAAGCCTAATAGTTAGCCTACATGAAATAAACATATTAGAATTAGAGCGAGTTGAGCGCGTTGGCGGCCCTGGGTCAGCTAATGGGCGCTCGCGGCGAGGTCGCGGTTGCGGCGCGGTAACGGTACATAATGACGGAGTAAACGACGAGCGCTCTGCGGCCGCGCTGCCGACTCGCTGCCGACTCGCTGCCGAGTGCCGAGTGCCGACCGGTGCGGCACCTACCCTGGACTGCGGCATCTTTTTGATACCTTTATCTTACACGAGGAACTGCAAGCTTGTTGAGTCGACAATTCGCTAAACCCGGTGAATCTGTATGGTACCGCAGCGTGCGAAATGCCCCTACACATGCAGGTAAAACAATCAATCGCTACACTAAGCTTTCGCTTTAAATGACATATAAATTTTAGTGTAATATAATTTTTGCACACTGTCTCTGACAGTAGATTGTGTATGGGAAGATTCCACATATTATACAGCTGTTATTACCCACAATTTTGCAAAATAAATGATTTATGATTTATTTATGACTTATGATTAAGTACCTTATTCCTAAAACACACTCCACGCATGTTGTTTCTGATGCCAGAGCATACTCAGGAGATGTCGTCATAACATTGTACTTAAATTGTAATGAAGTAATGGTGTACCTTCATTGGAGAAAGAACATAATATCTCGAATAATAAACTATCATAACGTATAATAGTGTTGAAGAAGCAAGGGCAGTACATAGCGCAAAAAACGCTTGTTACTTCTCGTTAACCATGGCCTTCCACAAAGTACCTAACGACGTGATTCAATTTAAACTTGGTCTCATCAAACAGATTCTGTAAAACACAATAATACGAGTGGATTATAAAATTAAATTAAATTAAATTAAATCTTTCGTGTTGTCATATTTATATTTTTAATAACCAACGATACCTAAATGCTTGTTGTTCGCGAATCTTGACTCCGGTGTAGATAGCGTGACATAACGCGGGGGGTGCGGGGGTGCGGCGCGGGGGAGGGGGAGGGCGGAGGGGCGTGGGCGCGATACCGACAGCACACTGACACAGTGGCGCGTGCCGCACTGATAACTGATAACCCTCCGCCGAATTTACCGAACCTTAAGTACTAATACTAATACTAACCAAATTGTTATCATCATTTTACTGAATTATATGAAAGGCTCTGGAGCGTGAATGAAAATGTTTATTTGATGTCAGACAACTTGTGCCACTTATGATATGTCAGGAGTCAGGACTCTAATTCCGAACCAGTGGAAGATTCACTTGACGATTCAAAAGCACTTTGAATTAAAAAAAAACGTGTTTGTGCAATTCTTACACACGGCGCAGAAGTGAAACTTCAGAAAAGTAGCCGCTGTCTCGGGCGCGGTGCTCTCGCCTCTCGCTACACTCCGTGAAACTTATCTGACTCGGTTGCCAATATTTTAACTAATTTTATGCCTGTTAAGGTTTTGTTTTGAAATTTTATTTTTCATATCTACTAGCGACGCTGTGACCGGGTTAGCTGTGTTTGTGGGACTGTGATGCGGTTGTGGTAGGTGTTGCTACTTGCTCCAGATGTGTGCAGGAGATCCTCTGCACGTGCGGCAGCAACGGTACCTGCGCCGCGCCGGAAGTCGCGACTCGCAGCAGGTGCTAGCGTTCACAAGACGCTCGAGTTACACGGCTCATGCAAACACCGGAACTGGACCGAGGAGTCGCGATATTTCGCAGATGTGCTAAGGAGATGAGCAATCACTAACAGCTCATGTAACTGTAGTTTCCAATGAATGACGATCACTACTTATACCGGTTATAATGATAATAATTTGCTATAGGTTGCTAGTATTTTTTTTGAAATACATATAGCGAGCAAATGAGCACGCGGGTCATATGATGATAAGTGATTATCGCCGTCCATGAAAATTTGCAGCACGAGAGGAACCGCTAATTCATTGCCGGCTTTCGAGATACATTTTTGTTAAACGCTCTTTGAAGTGCCCCATATTATAGTCATGAGGGAACACAGAAGATGGAAGCTGGTTCCATAATTGCTAGTTACTAAAAAACTTAATAAATAACTCGCAAGAAGGAAACTTAAACTATACCTACAGTTGGAACTCAAACACTGTTCTATTACCTATTCTGTTCTGAAACTATCTGCTAACTTCTTCTATAGAGAGCATAATATTTTACAATAAACATACAGGTATATTTAAAATAATTAAAAATCTATATAAAATACGAATTTAATAAAAAAAAAATACACACTGTTTTCACACATAGTTTACATATTTTTAGCTAACTCGTGATGATTGTGTGGGTAGATACTGGTAGATACACTGATTATTAGTTAAATGACTCGATCTAAGCGACGCGACGGTAAAAATAGTTTGAAATTAAATGATTCCTTACAAAATTACCTAGGTAGGTATATCATTATGTAGATATTCGTCCGCTAATGTTTCTAAATATTGCATAAATTAACAAGTCTCATAAACGTTGGCATGTTTTAGGAACAAGTCTAAAAAACCGGCCAAGTGCGAGTCGGACTCGCGCACCGAGGGTTCCGTACAAACCTGTAGTAAGTTTTAAATTATTAAAAAAAATTGCTTAAAAATTACGTTTGTTGTATGGGAGCCCCCCTTTAATATTTACTTTATTGATATTTAATTATTTATTTTGAAAGGTAATATACAAGTTAATATTCTGTGAAAATTTGAACCGTCTACCTGTTACCGTTTTTAATATTGAGCAAAAAAATACGAAAAAAACACGTTTATTGTATGGGGACCCCCCTTAATATATATATTTTTTTAATTTTTAGTATTTGTTGTTATAGCGGCAACGGAAATACATCATTTGTGAAAATTTCAGCTTTCTAGCTATCACGGTTTATGAGATACAGCCTGGAGACAGACAGACAGACAGACAGACAGACAGACAGACAGACAGACAGACAGACAGACAGACAGACAGACAGACAGACAGACAGCGGAGTCTTAGTAATAGGGTCCCGTTTTTACCCTTTGGGTACGGAACCCTAAAAACGGATACCAACAAATAATACCTGCACGTTGAGTTGGACACGGATTCGCTATCAGGTGAGAAATCATGTGCAAAACGCGCATGATGTCATACTGTGTCGCGACACAGGCGGCTGGCCGGGCACTGCTGACGCTGCCCGGGCGCAGCTCTTATTGCCCTCTGTCCGACAACTTCCGAATAATTTACCGAATAGCTAACATGCATAAGAGATAAGATAAACTCATACTTTATTTTTATTTTTTTATCCACTACAAGTTAGCCCTTGACTGCGATCTCACCTGATGGTAAGTGATGGTGCAGTCAAGATGGTAGCGGGCTAACCTGTTAGGGGCATGGCAGTTATATTAAACCCATACCCCTATTCGGTTTCTACACGGCATCGTACCGGAACGCTAAATCGCTTGGCGGCACGTCTTTACCCGTTACCGGCCATACTATTCCAGCTGCGTCGTGTGATAACCTTCACTCCACTCTTTACTGAAGAGATAGAAGTCGAGGGCTAACTTGTGGTTCCTATTATTTATAGTGATCATATTTTAAAAAACTATAATGCTACACTACTTCGGGTTAATCTTATTATTAAATGAATGGTATTCCTTAATATGATTAAAGGAACTGCATATTTGACTTGATATATTGATTATTTTTGACTTGATTTTGATTCAGAGAATGATATATTTGCAAAGGTGTTATGCAGTCGTACGCAAAATCTTAGTCTAAATAATAATTGTCAGTTCTAAAACAAGTGCTATGCTTCAAAAAGGGAAATTGGTCAAACGATGGATCTATGGATAGATGGATAGGTAAAAGGCTTGTTAAATTAGATTCAGTGCTGTAGTGGCCATCCACGCTAAGGCGATACAGGAGCCATACTGCCAACGTTAGAGGCATATTGTTTCATTATTGTAGACTTCCGTGTTTTAGAATTATAATACTTATTTTGGGAACGTCAAGGTACGTGACATCAAACTGTCATTTGCAAAAGTATTGCTTTATGCGTTGGCAGTATTGCCCTAGATTTCGTAAACTCTTTGTAGTTGGGCTGCAGCATACAGAAACACAGTTGCGGAGCGGCGGCGGCCGGTGACAGGTCGCTCAAAACACGAAATAGTTCGTTTACCTCGTAATTACCGCGAAGTGGACGAATGCTCGTTTTTGCGTCGCCGTCGAGCTGCTCGTAGATCAAATCAGGCTAATGCCAGCTATAGCTCATTTTAATTGGCTGCGTTTTTAAGAATGTTTTTAGTTAAAAAAAGTTAAGAACATTCCTTACCTTTTTGTCGGTGGCCCGCTGAGTGCTGACTGGAGCGAATGTTCCAACTTACAACCTTTGTCTTTTCTTACTTACGATGAGGTCTTTTTTACTGGCTGTATAAAGTTATGGAGATAACATTAGTGAATAGTGATCCATATTAATATTATTAATGCGAAAATGTGTCTGTCTGTCTGTCTGCTACGCTTTCATTGCACATTTTTTTCAACCGATTTATAGATATCTTCAGAACGGGTCTACTCCTGCGATAGATAAAATTTAAGCATCCTACTGCTCCCACAGCATTCTAAATTCTGGGAATTATAGAATATCCTGTAATTCAGTATATAATTAATTTTAATTAATCAAAGTCAAAGTCAAAACATATTTATTCAAAATAGGTACCTACAAAGTACATCTTCTGAACGTCATGCTTACAAAGTATAAGACGTGGTGGTGATAATTACACTACAGTATCTTAAAACTAAAGCTACGAGGGTTCATTCATACCCATGCCTTCCTATCATTCAAAAATAATCCTTTACACTGTAATAGGACTTTTCAATTAGTTTACGTTTTACAAAAATTTTGAACTTCTTGAGAGACATCTCCAATATGTCTTCTGGGAGTTTATTATAAAAACGTATGCTGTTACCTTAGAATAACTACCTAGGTAGGTAGCAAATGAATTACTAATTTTACAAAGTCTAGAAGCGGGCACTACAAACTTTTTCTTATTTCTTGTATTAACATTATGACAGTCGCTTTACTTCTTGAATTTATGCATGTTTTTATGCACATAATATTATATTGATTGATTGATTTTATAACTTCTTTATTGTCAATAACGATGTGACAAACACTTTGTAAAAATCATTACAAAAATTTAACATAATTATAGTGATACTTACAGACTAACCTACGCCTATTAAAGTTTACAGACAGAATAAGGAAAAAAAGATCATTATCAATACATATCAATATATTTTCTATCGTGAGCTTATTTGAAATACTATAAACTAGACAATTAAGTATTGCGAAATACTTGTACCTACAGTATTTTCGCTTAGCAAACATTAAAAAATGCACATAATATATTAAATTTTCAAATATGTATTGGTTGTGGACCGTCATGAATAGTGAATTGGAATCTTCCTGAAATAGCGAATATTTCAAGTGATTTTAATATATGTGTAGTGGTGCGGGGCGCTGGCCGGAAGCCGCTATCTAGCGGAAGCGCGCCGGCCGCCGCGCACGCGCCGCGCTTATCGCGCGCTGGTACTCCAATAACACTAATTATTGAGATTAGACATTAGGTCGCAAGCAGGGACTACCACACGCCGAGATCAATTAGGATTCCCTTCATTACTGTAAGTAATAATCAACTGTGATGACTAATGAGTGATCAATGACATGACGGCCGACGCGACTCAGCTGATCGAACAGCTACCGGGCTATGTGTCCCCCACTCCTCCCACGCGTTGCGTTCGATGTCTTCATTAGTATCCGATGTGAGTATTATTCATTTAGGAATAACACGAACGATCATTAAGTAAAATATTAGAAAACTGATGATTATAATTTGTGAAGGTTGAGTAAAGATCTAAAAAATAATTGCCGATAAGCATAGTTTCTCACACATACATACAGCTAGGTTTGCTTTAGCGTATAATGTCATCTCTTAACCAAGCCCTCTTAAAAAGCTTCCTGTCAATCTTTCAAACTTCAAAACCCATGAAACGTCACTGTTTTGAGTTTACTATTCGAGTTTAAGAAGTCAGATAGCAGGCAGGGAGATTAATCTCAATTTCAAAAATAAATCTTAGACGCTGCCATAATCCGTGGTCATATTACTGCGTTGGTCTGATTAAATGTGCACTGAAAATACTAGAAGTTTAATTCGCTATAATCCGCCACAGAAGGTAAATCTATGTGGTACAGTGCGTACCTAGGTACTATCTTGAACTTGCAGCCCGCGATATTCTCCGCGATATTGTAGAGTCAACATCTCCTGAAGATGCTCCGGTGTCGGAGTGAAACGTACGTTGAGGGTATTTTGGAAGATTTATGTGGTGTGGTACCTTCTGTGGCGGATTAAACTTCTAGTTTTTCGTTGCTATGGACTTCCGCAAAGTAACGCCTACTTCTATCCAATATTTAAATATGCACTACATGCTCTTGACTTTAAAAAATCCATTGACACCGGGCACCCGCTGTCCTAGGTGAGCGACAGAAGCGACGCCACACAACGCGACGCGATGCGATGCCATTACGTCTAGGTGTCCACCCAGGACAACGGGTTAGAGCCACAGGAACCACGCTAAAACTGTCATCAAAACACACTTACACTCAACTATGCACTTCAGGCAGTGTTGCAGCGTGCAGCGTGGTGCGCGGGCAGCCTTACGCGGGTCGCGGCGGTGATTGCACCTGCAGTGTGCGGCGTGGTGCGCGGGCAGCCTTACGCGGGTCGCGGCGGTGATTGCACCTGCAGTGTGCGGCGTGGTGCGCGGGCAGCCTTACGCGGGTCGCGGCGGTGATTGCACCTGCAGCGTCATTAATCAACGCAGTCTCACAGTCGCGGGAAACATCTCAATTTACGCAGCGAATAAATTAACTATTATAATATTATTATGCCTCATCTATTATGCTAATAAGGTTATACTCGTACAATGACAATCACTATGTTTCATAACTTACGTAATTATAGGTACGTGTTCAATCATAATATTGAGTAAATTGACGTTAAACTTTAGATGTCTGTTTTTATCAGTTTTATACTCGTACCTACTTAGAGTAAGAAATATAATACAATTTTTTTTTAAATCCACTACAAGTTAGCCCTTGACTGCGATCTCACCTGATGGTAAGTGATGATTCAGTCTAAGATGGTAGCGGGCTAATCTGTTAGAGGCATGGCAGTTATATTAAACCCATACCCCTATTCGGTTTCGACACGGTATCGTACCGGAACGCTAAATCGCTTGGCGGCACGTCTTTGCCGGTAGGGTGGTAACTAGCCACGGCCGAAGCCTCCCACCAGGCCAGACCAGAGAAAATTCCAAACCCTGCCGTGGATCGAACCCGGGATCTCCGCACGTTAAGGCAACAGCGCTCAACACTGTGCCACGGAGGTCGTCAATTTGAAATGAATATTCCCATGAATATTGAGCGAAATGCCAAGTTTACAGCAAATAGCTCATCTGACAATCGCGCTCATTGTCTACATTCTAGAAGGATCTGTACAGAACACGGAGTTACACGTCTGTCCAGTACACTTAGAGGATTGCCCAACGCTGCTTTTCGGTACAGATCGCCATTCAAACTCTTCATTCATTAGGGCCTAAAAGCTGAGGAGTCGACAATATGGATGCATTTAAAATGAATTTATCACCACCTTCGGTGCACATTCTTCACAAAAAAACATTGGCAGTTATACAGACTGCCGATATAAGTGAAAACGAATACTTATTTAATTTTTTTTAAATAGGTACTTAAAAAATAAATAAATTATAAACCTTAAAACTTAGGCATTAAAGTTTAATTACGAATGTAGTTTATTCATATTTAAGACCTTTTGTCGTCATAACAACGCGAGGTGTCGGTGTCGGTGTCGGTGACGCGAATCCACAAGTTTACCCCCTACCAAAAAGTGCTCAACGCGGCTAAAGAAGTTTTCTCTTCAAAAAAATATGTGAACATTATAAAGAGCTCTTAGACATTCAGGTAAACTGCCGATGTTTTCTTCACCTACCGTTATAACATTAATTAGCCACCAAATGACCAAGTCCCTGCGCAGAACTTGAAACAAAAAACCAAAGCATGCCATTTCGAAGAAGCAAAACCAGTAATCCGCATAATATGTAGACCAATAAAAGCTCAGCTTCGGTGTGTAGTGGGCAGTGGGCAGTGGGCAGTGGGCAGTGGGCAGTGGGCAGTGGGCAGCTAGTGGCTATCAAGCGGTCTCGGCTTATTTTCGCTTAATTAGCGGCCGCTTCTCACGAGCTGTCGGGCCGCGGACGCGGTTTAGGTATTTTAATGAGCCGCTCCGTGGAAACGCTCGGTTCCCCCACTCCCGCCCCCCGGCGACCCCCCGACCCCCTCACACGAGGTGCTCGAGATTTATGTGTCGCAGTTTTGGCAAAAAGGCCCCATTTTTAGGAACGGGCTTGTAGCAGAACCGTTTGGTTCCCATGACAATCCTTGAGCTATGCGGAAGAAATTGGGAGCCCACCTATGTAGTATTGTATACTTAGTATATAAGGAAGTATTATCTCAAGAAAACTCCTACCATTGTGATTAATGGAAAGGGGTCACCACCCTCAGCTATGATTACGAATAAAAATTCGCTCCAATTAGAATAATAAATAATTAAATACTTAGTTCAGAAGAGCGGTGATATTATAGTCCTGATGTGTCCATATTCCATACTAATATTTTTTTATTCATACATGCGAAAGTGTCTGTCTGTATATCTGTTACGCTATAACAGCCCAACTTTTCAACCGATTTTCATTAAATTTGATATAGAGGTAGGTTACATCCCGGGGATGGACATAGGTTAAGTACTTTTATGCCGGAAAATTAGGGAGTTCCCACGGGAATTATCTAGTATTATCATGAGGAGCACACGTTGTGATGCATTAATGAATTTGGAAGACTTCATAGCGTCATTAGAAGCGCTGTGATAAACAATAAACATACTCATATCTATGATTTAATAGTAGTTTATGCAACTGTCATATAATACCCGTGTTATATGCAGTTGCATACACTACTTTATCTTCACTAATGCAATTTATCAAACAACAAGAGTAAAAGCTGACAATAGTTTATCGCCATGGAGGAAGGAATTACGACTGCCATGGTTTATCGCGTACGTGTATTGTCACAGTGAACTTGCCGCCATTAAAATCTAACCAATGAGAGCGCAGCTGCGCGCGCAGGGCCAATCAGGAGCGAGCGCGCGCTGTTCGTTTTTTATTTAATTGGCACAAGATCTTACCAAAGAGTTTTGTGTATGTAAGTTTAGTAGTTTCGACGAAGTTTTCACGTATAACCCAACTGTTTTCAAAAGCCAGCCTAATATCAAAATTTTATACAACTTGTATGAGGATTTTGACATAAGGCTCGCCAGGTTAATTGGTCGCGTTTTATTGATGTTATAATGAGATTTTACGATATCGATGTGGATATTATACCATCATGTGAAATTGCTTAAATTGAGTGTTTTGTTATCTGCGCTATAACAGTAGTAATTATAAGTCAAGTATTGGAAACATAAGTAGAATGTTATAACATTAGTGTAGATAAACATATTAATCACAACACCTTGATTCTGATTAAAATAAACGATGGCAATAAGTTTCCTCACCATAATAATGTTTATGTAAGTTTGTACTTGGTACTAACTTTACATGGATCTATAATTAATTCTAGATTGATGTTGCCGGAAATCAAATAAGAACAAATATGTACCTACTCGATATGCAATTAATATATTAATGCCACATAATGCACCACTGTCCACTACGCCAAAAAACTGGTCAAAATTTCATGTCCTTGAAAAAAAAAACAATCTTCTAAGATGTAACAATCTAACCGCTGCGCTGCGCTTAAGGCGTCATCGTAACATCTAGAAGAACATTAACGACTTCTACAAATTAGTAACTCGTTGCGGCAAGCCATTGATCGGTGACGACTGACGATGTGCGAACACGCCGTCACGTGACACGCCGTGACGTGACGTGGCACGTGACACGCCGTGACGCGTGCGGCCCGTCCTCAAAGGCCCAGGGCCGGCGGCACTGTTTGATCTACGGGAATTGGCTACCGACCGATCGGCCAGTAGTGCACTTTAAACTATGAAACCTGATCATGTCCCACGCTTGTTAGCACTTCATTTTATGGGAGACTTGTGTTTCTAGCCATTAAGTATAGGATGTGCTCTGGAAATGAAATCTGATAGAATTCATAGATTTCCTTTTTTGCACAAGTTTGCTAATTAAGGATAAGAATTGAAATTAGATCTCTTGATACATGTATCAATTCTAAATTAATAATTAGAATTTTTGTTTTAATGGTAATAATATTGTAGTAATTCACTGTCGGTAGAAATGGTGATAAATTATATTATTACAACTTACAAAAATGATTTCCGTGCATCTTGCGCGATGCGGCAGCTCGATAAATAAAGCAATAAAAACTCTGTATGTAATATTATTATTACAACAAAGTGGAAAAATCTCAATAAAAACAGGTAAGTATCACAAAAAAGAGGTAACGCCATGTAAATTGAGCGTGCAATCGATCCAGTGGCGAGCTCGACGCATCGATGTCCGATGATACACCTGTGCGCTGCGTGCGGAACAGGCGCTTTGCCGCATCGGTGCGCTCGGGCGGTTATGCGCGTTTTTACGCACACTTAATTACCGAGACGATTATCCGGTCCAGTTGCCCCGCGTGGACGATAATGTTTTTATCATTATCTATAAGTATTAATTTTATAAATGCGAAAGGATAGATGGATGAAATTTGGCACAAAGATAGTTTATAGTCTTGAATCTATATATATAAAATTCAAAGTTCTGACTGACTGACTTATATATCAACGCACAGCCTAAACCGCTGGGGTTAGAAACTTGAAATTTTGACAGTAGGTTCCTTTTGTGACGTAAGCGCTCACTAAGGAAGGATTTTTCAAAATTCTACCCCTAAGGTAGTAAAATAAGGGTTGAAAGTTTGTATGAAAGTCCGTCATTTCTCAAGTTATATCCATGAAACTTGGTATATGAGCTACCGGTTAAAAATTAAGAAATACGTGTTTCACAGTTTTTGAAAATTCTACCCCCAAAGGGCTGAAATAGGGGAGTAAAGTTTGTAAAAAAGTCCTTAATTTTACAAGATATTTTTCAAGTTCTATAAGTCCGTCGTTTTTCAAGTTATAGACCTGAAACTTGGTATTTGGGCTTCCGATTTAAAATTATGAAATACGTATTCCACAGTTTTAAAATTTCTATCCCCAAGGACGTTAAATAGAGAGTTTGTCCTTCAATCACGCCGCAATAGAGCAACGGATCGATGTGATTTTTTGCATGGGTAGGTATAGTTGAGGATCTGGACAGTGACATAGGCTTCTTTTTATCCCGGAAATGAAGGAGTGCCCGTGGGAATTAAAAAACTTATGCCACGCGAACGAAGTCGCGGGCGTCCTCTAGTAATAGGTACATAAACTGCTTTTTATCCCGGAAAATTAAAGAGTTCCCACGGGAACCAAAAAACCTCAATCCATGCGGGCGAAGTTGAGGGCATCAGCTAGTGCCTACTTAATATTAACTACTGGCTGATGGTACGCGTCTCTATGGCTGCAGGCTATCATCTGAACTTTTCGTCAAGATTGATGCAATAATATATTGAGCTGTGAAACGGTAACAGACAGATAAATAGATTACACTTTCTCGTATAAAACATTAGATTGAATGTACAAGCATCAGTCGAGTCGAATGTTAACATACCGCCAAATGTCATAAAATGCAGTTATAATTACTCTTTGTCTGCATAATATTCCTCATTGCTAAAAGTCGTGACCCCTTCATGAATAACTCTTGGTAAAAATTTTCTTCATACCTACCACAAGGCATAGATCCTGATCCTGACGCCACCGCAAACGTGACTAAAATAAGCTGCCAACCAAAATAGGGGTGGACAGTTGGCATGTCTGTTGTTACAGCAATACTGTGATGTAACACTTGCAGTGGAACCTTTAATTACAATTTACAGCTCCGTTGCAGCTCGGCCCATTTACATTTGAATACGGCGCGATGGAGATAAGCTGATAGTATCGTTCCTCTATAGGTACGTCTCCGGGCCAGGCAGGATAGCCTAATGCAGTGCACAGATCGCGATAGGATCTCTTCACCGCAGATCGCTCGGCGCGGCCCCCAATAAATCCTTCTCTACTCTCTCTCTCTGTCGAAATGCGAACGTTGCATTGTATTGTACAGCGATTACTCAGCTTATGGCCACAAATATATTATATTTTTTTATCCACTACTAGCTAGCCCTTGACTACAATCTCACCTGATGGTAAGTGATGATGCAGTCTAAGATGGTAGCTAGCTAATCTGTTAGGGGCGTGGCAGTTAATTAAACCCATACCCCTATTCGGTCTTTACACGGCATCGTACCGGAACCACAGAATAGGTAATAGCGGAACGCTAAATCGCTTGGCGGCACGTCTTTGCTGGTAGGTTGGTAACTAGCCACGGCCGAAGCCTCCAGGAATCGAACCCGGGCCCTCCACACGTTAAGACAACAGCGCTCAACACTGCGCCACGGAGGTCGTCGTCGTAAATAAATAATCATTTATTTGTAGAATGATGTACAATATTTGATAAACCGCCATAAGCGTGTAACATCATCGTATCGTAATCTTTTGGTAGCTTAAAACGTAAACGTACTGTTTAACTGTTTAAGGATTTCATAAATGCTTTTTTACGTGCAGGCATCTATGAACCCCGCTAAAGCCCGCCGACCCGCATTGGAGCAGCGCAGTGGGTCTAAGCTCTAATTCCCTCATTCCTATGAGAGAGGAGGCCTGTGCCCAGCAGTGGGACGTTAATGGGCTGTAGTGGTATCTATGAACTCCTTAAACAGGTAGTTATAGGTTTGACTAACGATTACCATTTCCTTACACAAATGGGGGGCAGGTGACACGCACACAAGTGTGCACGCACGGAGTGCAGTCGCGGAGCAGACTGTTCTGCTAACAACGCTGTGCCTCAGATGCCGGCGAGCGTCGCGGGTGGGCGTGACGTCACGCGTCTTGTTCCCGCATTAGCGCAGTTGTTGTTGTTTTGGCCGCCGCGGCCAACCTCGATTACTTTGAGCCCAAATTGGCTGTCAAAGTTTTGATACGAAACCAAATTGAGAAAATTAAAATGGCGCTGACACTGACCTCAGGCCACCAAACTACAACTGAACCGATCGATACTGCTTATAATTCCTTGCTTTACTACAGAACCAGAAAATTTCCTCAAGTATAATTATTAGGATTACTTATTGAGAAACTAGATGATGCCCGCGACTTCGTCCGCGGGGATTAAGGTTTTTTGATTCCCGCGGGAACTCCTTAATTTTCCGGGATAAAAAGTAGCCTATGTCCTTCCCCGGGATATAACCTACTTGTATACCAAATTTCAGTAAAATCGGTTGAAAAGATGGGCCGGGAAAGCGTAGCAGACAGACAGACAGACAGACAGACAGACACACTTTCGCATTTATAATATTAGCATGGACTAGATGATGCCCGCGACTTCATCTGTGTCGGTGTTGGTGGTGTTGAAAAACCCCATGGGGACTGTTCGATTTTCCGGGATAAAAAGTAGCCCATGTCCTTCCCGTGACGCAATCTATTTTTGAACTTTTCCTCAAAATAGGTTGAGTTCAAGTGAGATTCAAGTTAGAAAAATGTAACGTTTGATTTTGAGTTTGAGGCATTATTTCGTTCTCCCAAGTTTAGTTTCAAACAACGTTTTCCTGAAGTCACGCTACACGCACAAAGTACCAACTACCCAAAAAATAGACGAGATAAAATAAAGAATTAATTTTTATATATTTATTGCCTTTAAAAAATTTGACAAAATTAAAAGACTAGATAAAAAACAGGCTGGCGTTTGTAATTTGCAGCCCAAATAGACCATCTGCATAAGGGCTCACAAAATGATCGATCGAATTATAAGAACATGATACTTAATGTTCACAAAATATATCATGTTAATCTTGTCTTAACAAAAAGTTAATAGTAAATATAGTTAAGATATATCGGTATATATTCACGCTGATGTAGGTGGGCAGTGTATGGCAGTTGTAATGATGTTGGATGAAAAGCGCCGCAGTGTAGAGCACCTGCAGCCGCGACAGTCGGTCGAGCAACAATCTGCGCCGCAGATATACAGTCAGCCGACAGCAGACAAGCGGCAGTAGACAAGTGACATGTCCGCGCTTATCGCCATATCGCCGCTGCCTCTCGCCCAGACAGAAGGAAAAGTTAGACTTGAAACCATTAAAACTATAGGTACATCAATGCTTGAAACAGCTCTTCAATAAGTGAACATTTTTGAAGAAATCAATAGCTCTACATCTGTTACGTGGTTTTAACAGAATTGGCTTACTTATACGAAAATAACTATTTTACATGAAGAACGTCCGCGCTGTCCTATAAAAATAACCTATAAGTTATAACCATAATATGACCCCTGCTACCTGTCTGGCCGGGATATAAGATCACTCCAGAAGTCTAGCAATAATTAATTTTGTCAACGAAATCATTAATTGAGGCTGGAAAATCCAGGATGATATCGTCAAGATTAATTCAGGCCAATAACTGGTCATCATCATCAGCCTGTGGACGTCCACTGCTGCGGTCTCCACTCAAGAACTTTTCGGTAATTTCTTGGTTCTCTTGCGTATATTCATGACGAATTCTGACGCTGGAAACTCCTAACATAGTCTTCTCCATAGCTCGTTGAGCATCTTTGAACAAGTGAATGAACATGTCCAATTATATACGCCTCTATAATATTATTATTTAAGGGGTTTTTTTAAATTTTATAGTACCTTCTCTAAGAATAATCATGAGTATACTCGAAGTGAGCATAATATTACTAGCTGATGCCCGCGACTTCGTACGCGTGGATTTAGGTTTTTGGTTCCCGAGGGAACTCTTTAATTTTCCGGGATAAAAAGTAACCTATGTGCTATTCCAGACCACAATCTATCGCTGTGCCAAATTTCATCCAGATCCATTCAGCCGTTCAGGCGTGATTGAGTAACAAACATCCATACATCCATCCAAACTTTCGCATTTATAATATTAGTATAGATTTCCGTTGTATGTGGATCTGTCCATCTTTTCCTTCAATCTTCGCCACAGTGAGAACACAGCGCAATGCCGTGCGTAATGAATTGTCGGACTCAAATTGCGAATTATATCGACAAAGTGATTTATATCGATTCGAATTGGTTTCTCAATAAACCTTCACTTGATTAATTATTAACTATTGATTATGTTCAGCTCGGACGAGTCGATCAACGATTTGTATTGTCAGCTATGAGATGTAATTAATATTTGTATGTACTATCATTTGTACGTTCTCTGTTTACTCGTAATTGTTTACGTTGGGCTCGTTTGTACTTGCTATAGCACCTTTGTATCGTCACTTTTCTCGGTCTGACGACTTCCCTAGCGCAGTGTTGAGCGCTGTTGTCTTAATGTGGGAGTTGCCGGGTTCGATTCCCGGCAATTTGGGAATTTGTAATTTCTGAGTTTTCTGTGGTCTGGTCTGGCTAGTTACCACCCTACCGACAAAGACGTGCCGCCAAGCGACTTATAGCGTTCCGGTACGAAGCCACGTAGAAACCGACTAGGGTTATGAGTTTAATATAACTTCCATACCGCTAACAGGTTAGCCCGCTACCATCTTAGATTGCATCTTCACTTAGCTAACTTGTAGTGGAATGAAAAATACTTTTACTATTAGACAAAATAAATTGCCCTGAGCGCAGCGACGCGACGGGGAGATGTGATAGTGCAATCGTTTGGACCGTCGCGTCGCGTCGCGTCGCGTCGTCGTCGGTCTTCTACTCAGATGGAAGGCGGTTCGATCGCCCGAGAGTGCTTCATAATGTCATCAAATGAGTATGAAGCCTGCCGATCCGCGCTCGGCCAGCGTGGTGGACCACGCTAAAACTTATCATATTCTGTAAGTGTTCAGTAGTGAGATGATGATAATGATGATTCAAAATAAATCTGATGTCAAGATGTATCATAGTTAGTTCAATTCATTCACGTACCTAGCTCCAAGAATGCTCTTCAGGTTCCCTGATATCCGAACTTTCAAAGTTTTCGCTTGTATCTTTGTAAATAATTTAAGTTTACTTCATCATAACAAAATACACCACCGTGAAATGGTTAACGCGATCGAATATCATAAAACGGTACAACTTAAAATTAATTTATTGGAAATTTAATTCATTATTAATTTAAAACAAGCTCTATAAATAAAAGCTCATTTGCAATGCAAATGATATTGCTAAAGGTATTTATATCTAGTGCCAAAATGTCGACGTTCTATACGCTATATAATATACAGGAATTAATAAATAGTATTGAACTTTTGCGGATGTTATCCTCACAAATTATACCTATTTAATAAGCATTTAAATTGGAAGCTACAATTTTTGCATGAGCTGGATTTTATTTTGTTGCCTAACTGAGCCTCTGATTCAAGTGATTGCACATACGAGTAGTTGATACCTACACCGAATGTCGCTTCTTTACGTAGTAATATCTAGTTCGTGTATTCTGAGTTGCTTCGAAGCGCGAATACGCTTATCGTTGGTAGATACTAGGTACTTAATAGAACAGTCTATAAAAAAAATTCGTTCATGCGTTTCACGGAAGTGTCTAATTTTGTCGCATCATATTTGTCGCCTTGAAACTTGAGGTTGCAGAATATCTCCCTCCTTGCTCCCACCTATCACTAGGAAGATCCAAACTGGTGACAAAATACATACACAATCCACAATCTTTTCCTCTTAATAATCTGAGCGACCGACAGAGTAACCGACATAGTTCGAAGAGTCGCCAAGCTCAAGTGGCAATGGGTGGGGCACATAGTTCGTAGAACCGATAAGCGTTGGGGTCCCAAAATGCTTGAATGGCGGCCTCGCACCGGGAAGCGCAGTGTTGGATGATCTCAAGCGTGCAGCTGGGAGCCGCTGGAAACAAGCGGTACAAGACCGTGCCCTGTGGCAATCCATGCAGGAGACCTTCGTCCAGCAGTGGACGTCTATAGGTTGAGACGACGACGACGAATTTGAGCGAGGAGAGTTGGAGAGCAACGCTGTGGTGTGACAGGGACGTGACGGAGGAAACTGGCTGAATTTTCAGTACAAAACCCTGTCAGTCTAATGTCTAATTTGTATGCAGTCTTCTACCTCTCATATTATTAAACCAATAAGCTAAGAACACGTACTCAAGTCTCGATTAATCTGTGTTTAAGATCAGTCATAAGTATTGATTGATTGAGAACATGTTCTTAGTGGGTGTCGGTTTATTTACGAGTCTAATGCTGAGATTATAGAGAGAGCGAACTTTGACTTTGCTGAGACTTAAGACATGGTTAAAACGAGACAGATTTATCTTACTTCAAAGTCCATCTCGTTTTAACTCTAAGTAAAGTCTGAGCCAAGTCAAAGCACGCTCTATAGACTATAGAATATCTCAGCCTTAGAGTTCTGCTCTAGTGGGCGGTGCGCGGTGCGGGCAGGGTCGGTCACGGCTCGCTCATTGTATCGTTTAATTGAACTGATGATAGTCCGTTTGTCCGCGTTGTTACGTGCCTGTGTTGTTACGTGCCCGTGTTGTTACGTGCCTGTGTTGTTACGTGCCTCACAAAGCTCGTCTTTGCGCCCAGCTCCGCTTCGCCCGCTTTTAATAAATTCGATTACGCGCCAACATCGCGGGAATCTCCTGCCGTCAGGGCTGCCTCATAAAACAGGCATAACATTTATAACTTTGTACCAAAAAATGTGACAAGTGAAGTGATGTATTAGAAAAAGAAAGAAATAAAGAAAAAGCGTTTATTTGGAACCACAATACAATAATTGTAGTAGAGAGATATGAGACAGAAATATGAGTTGTATGATCCCAAAATGGACTCCACTCGGCATTTTGCTATGACTGCGGTTCGAGCACAGGCAGAGCGCTGGTCTTCCGTGGATCCACAAGTTTCGGACGAATTAAAATAAAATACTTACAAAGTAGATGTTAGGTAATTTAAAATAGGTTAGTGTAACGTAACGATGCTTAAAAAACTATCGAGATAAAGTAAACAGAGTATGAAAAAGATAAACTGAGATAATATTATTCTTATTATAATAATTATATACATATACAACACTAATAATAAATAATAAATAATAATAATGGTAAAATATGCAAGTATGTAATTAGGGAAGATTTATTGGGAACTACATGAAGCCCGCGATTTCGTTCGCATGGATTTGGTGTGGTCCCGTTGGAATACTCTGATTTTCCGGGATAAAAAATAGCATTTTATGTCCTTTCTCAGGATGTGGGTCGAATTAATGAGAGAGAAGTCGGGCAGTGAAAGCTTTGCAGACAGACAAAAACAGAAATACACACTTTCGCAATTATAATATTAGTATGGATAATATTAAAAGTAAGGATTACGAAATGCATATAAAGTACTGAATGGTACCAAAACAAATGGTAAAGAAAACGGCAAGAAGCCAGCGGTTCCGAAGCGTCGTCGTCCACTCCCATGGCTCGGATGTCGGAGCGCATTTCACGCTGAGCGCGCGAGCCTTCAGTGTCTCAGCCCTGCGCGAGAAACGATAACAAATTAAATTTGAGCGTTTACGAGCCTCGCCCCGCGCTGCACCCCCCCTCCCGCTCCCCCGCCCCCGCCCCGCCCGCACCCCCGCCCGCGCCCTCGCGGTATCATGGCGCGCAAAAAACACTGTTTAATTAACCCTTTCCCGCGACCCATTGTGTAGGGAAATTGAACTCGGCAGCAGCGCGCCGGAGTCCAGAACACTGAACGGCTTTGTTCCCTGTAAACACTAAACACGTATAAATACACATAAACACGTATAAATACACATAAATACGTATAAACACTCGTGAATGCGCCGCGTCATCTCGGGAATTTCGACAGTCACCGCATCCTACTTAAATAACGTTTCCTTTACACATAAATGGTTTTTAAGTGTTCAGGAATAAACAGTCTCGTTTCTACAGTTTACGTTTGATTGTGGTTTTCGGACCACCAGGTATTGTAGCTGAGCTGACAACAAAGTACAGTCCGTCAAACTTATCTGAGCCGGCGGCCAAAATTGGAACTAATGTTTATGCCTGTTTAATTTTAAAGTGAAAACTTCTTTAGCCGCGTTGAGCACTTTTTGGTAGGGGGTAGACAGGTCTTAAATGTATTAATACTAGCTGATGCCCGCGACTTCGTCCGCGTGGATTGAGGTTTTTCGGTTCCTGCGGGAACTCTTTAATTTTCCGGGATAATAAGTAGCCTATGTGCTATTCCAGACTATAATCTATCTTTGTGCCAAATTTCATCCAGATCTGTTCAGCCGTTGGAGCGTGATTGAGTAACAGACATCCGTACATCCACACATCCATACATCCATACATCCATACATCCATACATCCATACATCCATACATCCATACATCCATCCAAACTTTCGCATTTATTATATTTATTTGATATAGTACACTACATTCGAAATTAAACTTTAATCTCTTAGTGTTAAGGTTTAATTTTTATATTAAAAAAAATCGTAGTCACTTAGCTATCGGCAGTCTAAAAAAGTCACGGGTGATTACACCAGTTATATCTGTCGTCACTACCTCATGAGGTCATGTCGTCACTACCTCATGAGGTCATGTCGTCACTACCTCATGAAGTCATGTCGTCATGAGTTTCAAATGCCTATAGCAATTATAAAGCTAGCTACTGTGGTATTACAAATGCGTTTGGATAGATGGATGGATGGATGTTTGTTACTCAATTACGCCAGAACGGCTGAACGGATCTGGATTAAATTCGGCAGAGAGATTATAGTCTGGAACCAAGCAGACAAAGTCGCGGGCATCCACTCGTATTTTCTAAATCGCAGTCCGCATAAAGCCCTATTTCGTTGCAATGATGCATCCATGCGCCGACAACAATGATACAGATCCGTGCACCAGTCCCGACTCCCGGCTCCGGCTGCCTCTCGTCACGCGAGCCGCATCGCAATCAGACTTGTTTTTATTGTGCCGCTCCCAGCGGAGAAATACTCCGCCACGAGATCTTTAATACAGATACTCGAGTCGTAGGTCGACAAACATTTCTTATGGACGAGAAACAATAAGCTTATTTTATACTATCTGCTACTTAATTATTTCTGTTGCTCGCGTTTCTGAGGGCCTATTGCCACAGTTTGATAGCTACATTATGATGATCGCAATAACGTCCGATTGCAATCGGACCATGGTCGACACGACTCATGCATTGTGACAGCAACAACACAACAGCAGCCACACATTATTATATTGGAAATCCGCATCTTGTCTTTTCTGTGGCCTCATGACATTGTAAGTTTTTTGACGACCTCCGTCGCGCAATGTAGCGCTGTTGTCTTAACGTGCGGAGGTCCCGGGTTCAATCCCCGGCAGGGTCAATTTGGGAATTTATAATTTCTGAATTTTCCCTGGTCTGGCTTAATGGGAGGCTTCGGCCGTGGCCAGTTACCACCCTACTGGCAAAGACGTGCCGCCAAGCGATTTAGCGTTCCGGTACGATGCCGTGTAGAAACCGAATAGGGGTATGGGTTTAATTTAACTGCCATGCCCCTAACTGGTTAGCTCGCTAAAAAAAAAAGTGAGGTTCAAATCACGAGCATCTCTAAACTCTCGGAATTACGTGAGTTTTAAGTAATTAAACACCACATACTTTATTAACGTAGAAGGAACACACTTTGAGGCAACCATAATGTTTTTCCTGAGAATTCTCCATAATGTTGTTATAACAGCTTGTAGATGGGCTTTAGAGTGAGATGAGTGTAACAATATGCACTCGGCTATCGTCGACCATGACCTGCCTTCTCTTTCCGAGAAGATACCAGTGCTAACTTCTGAAATATGTGCTACTTGCTTGTTTGATCATTTCATAACAGTCATTTCGACTACCAATTTGATATACATAAATAATAATATCTAATTAATTTGATTTCTATATTTCTAGACTTGCCAGGGATCGTTGTCTCACAGATAGGTTTGGAATTATAAACAGTCTGTGGTTGAACTCCAAGTATACATACGTCGGGACTCGGGACAAAGAAAAGTATCGTACCTGCATTAAAAACCATACAGTGCAATGTTATTGAATGGCGGCTAAACGTGTTGCAGTGATTGCGAGTGGTGCAGACTGCAGCCCGGAGGCTGGCGCGGGGTGGCGCGGGGGTGAGGGGGGGTGGTGCGGGGGAGGCGGAGCGGGGGTCGACGCCCTGGCGCGGGTGCAGGTGCCGCGCCCGCCGGGACCGGGTGAGAGCAGGGCCGCCGCAGACGAAGCCTGGAAACGCCTCGACGATGCATCTACGGAAACGTACTGTACTTATTTTTTAACTCGTTTGTGAAATTTTTAGCCATGCCTGTAGTTATAACCAGTTATTTATTTTCAATTTTCCGAGAAAAGTCGGGCGGCCCAATTATAAGCCAAGATCCAGTGAAACCTCAGCGCTGCGTCAGGGAGAAAATGTAAAAGAATTACCAAGTATAGGTCCATTGGGTCCATTTTATCATTCACAGTAACGATTTACTTTTTCAAATATTTTATTGATATTCACTTTATTTGTTTGCTGCCGCTACTTACAGGCACGTACACCTACCTACGAGAAGTCAAGTTCTTGACTGCGAGACTGCAGCACTGTAAAACCAGAACGTGAGAGAGAGTTTTACGTTCCAAGTCACAATTAGCCAGTCCAAGAAAATTATGTTGTTGGCTGTTGCTTTTGATACTCGCTAATCGCAATTAGTTATTTAGCTCTTAAGTCTCGACTGTGGGATTGACCTCTCAAAACATACACATTTCGTAGTAACTACAATATTATTTACTAGTAAGGCCAACAAAATATAATATTAGAGCAGGGACCATACCGCCAACGCATAAAGCATTACTTATGCAATATTACTCATAATGACAGTTTGATGTCACGTACCTTGACTTTCCTAAAATAAGGATTATAATCCTAAATCAATAATAATGAAACAACATGGCTTAATCAAGCGTTGGCAGTATAGCCGCAGTTCCTTGGCCGCGCCGCGCGCAGGCGGCCTGCCGCGACAGGTTCTGTGGCGAGTGGTCCGGGGCATTGCAGACGTTTTTGTATCACGTCAGCCACCGATTATGACTTACCGAATTATCAGCTTTCTTCCCGTCTTACCCCTCCCTCCCCTCTCACCCCTCCCCCCGAGCCCGCACACTCGCAGACGAGAGGAAAAAATCCTCTTTGTTTCACTGTTATCGTGTTCGAGTTCGCTAATCGAAGCTGCTTTTTGATGAGCCTTTGTTTGTATCCTCGTTTTGTAGTCCAATTTGTTTTCTGCTTGCGTTTCTGTAATGAATAATGTAAAACTAACTCACAATAAATT
Source organism: Erebia ligea (assembly GCA_917051295.2). NCBI lineage: Eukaryota > Metazoa > Arthropoda > Insecta > Lepidoptera > Nymphalidae > Erebia > Erebia ligea. The sequence continues at coordinate 17,010,460 of OU785236.1, read as the reverse complement.
CGCACTTGAAGAAATAACTTTTCTTAAGTATTATGCTTAACGTGGACTGTGGAGTTACGAGTATATAAGATTTAACCAATTAAAAGTTATATCACCTGCTTTAACGAACTTTTGAGTTCTCCATTAGGTATACTCTTAAAGATGTGTCAAACTGCCGACCCGCATTCGGCCAGCGTAGTGGACTATATTGCTCTAAACCCATCTTATTCTCCTCTCAGGGATATCCTTGCTCGGGAGTGAGCCAGCGATGTGTTGAGATGAAGATGGGACACGATTAAAATCATATCATACTAATATTATAAATGCCAAAGTGTGTTTGTTTGTTGGTTTGTCCTTCAATCACGCCGCAACGGAGCAACGCATCGACGTGATTTTGGCATGGGTATAGTTGAGGACCTGGAGAGTGACATAGGCTACTTATAATCCCGGAAAATTTAGAAGTTCCCGCGGGAATCAAAAACCCTTAATCCACGCGAACGAAGTCGCGGGAATCATCTAGTTTCTAGATAATAATAAAACGTATTGCATTTATAGTATTTTCTAAATACGTACATTGCAACTGCTAACTTTGATCGAGTATACTCGACGCTGATAGATAAAAGATAACACGACAAAACAGTGCTGGTAACAGATAATATCACAGGCTATCAGGCTTGCTTACAGAGTGTAACACTGGTTGTACGGCGGCGGGCAGACAACCGGCCATCCGTCAAGCGTCGGCGCAAGGTTCCTACCATGTTAACCTTGTATCTCTAGACAATGATTCATTGGATATGATAGCAAGAGATTAATATTAATTAGGAAAAGATTATTAATATAAGCTTCTTCATACTGTGCCTACAGACGGACAAAAAGTTCTCGCGGGAACTAAAAAAACTGAATCCACGCGGACGAAGCCACGGACCTCAGCTAATACACGATAATATAGGCATGAACAATTATTCGTTTGTTAGCGTATTCTTTCGTCACAATAGCTATGTGTATGTTAAGCTTTATCCGTCTAGTATTGGTAGATCAGTCAGTCACCTTTCTATATATTTAGATAAAAATTACAAACAGTTTATATAAATTAAGGTACTTATTATAGACGAGTTTAAGCAAAGTCAGAGTGCATGTTCAAAGATCAAGATGACAAGTATTTGATGGCTGTATAGACAACGTGTGAACGTCCTCCCACGCGAGATGTTATCTGCAGCACCGAGCGGGGATGCTGCGGCTTATCACAGGTACGAACCATCGCAGACTGGAGACATCGGGCTTTATACTGATAATGACCAAAAGGGCCTGAGTTCGATTCCTAAGTAGGTAAACTTCTAAAACAAAATTGTCCAAAGCTTATAGATAAGGAAGTAGAGTTTTTAAGGATTAGCCAAATTGAAGCCTTCAAAAAACTCTAGTTTATTCCACACACACATAGGTGTCCCTTATGATCCTTACGTCTTGTTTTGAGTCTACCACCAGTTCGGAAAGCAGACTCTACTGAGGAGGACCGGCGGGAAACTCTTATCGATCTTGCTCTTATCGGGATAAACTGTACCCTTGTTCTTTTCTATGATGCAAGTTACTTATATAGTATACTAGAGGATGCTCGCGACTTCGTTCGCGTGGCATAAGTTTTTTTAATTCCGGATATTAATTTTCCGGGATACATCCTATATCACTCTCCAGGTTCTCAACTATACCCATGCAAAAAATCACGCGAATCCGTTGCTCTGTTGCGGCGTGATTGAAGGACTAACTCTCTATTTAACGTCCTTGGGGATAAAATTTTCAAAAACTGTGAAACACGTAGGTATTTCTTTATTTTATAACTAAAAGCCCAAATACCAACTTTCATAGTTCTAACTTGAAAAATGAAGGACTTTCATACAAACTTTTGACCCCTATTCAACGTCACAAAAGGAACCTACTGTCGAAAATTCAAGTTTCTAACCTCAGCGGTTTAGGCTGTACTGTGTTGATATATAAGTCAGTCAGTCAGGACTTTGAATTCTATATTATATAGATAGATGTGTTAAACATCAAGATAGGATTAGGTGTCGGGAGTTGAGAAGCTGTGCGTCAGACAGACGATCCTAAGTCTGCGGCGTGTTAGAGTGATCTCAACAAATGGCTACAGAGATCGGTGGCGTCCAACAATGAAGCGATTTGCGCGCATCATGCGCTGCAGCGGCGCTGGCGATACGCGACAGAGCACAATGCAGTTATTATGCGTCGCGTCGTAAGCGAAGGCATTACTTACTCGTTTATCGAACGCAGACACGACCGGTTTGTCGCGTAACTTTCTCACAACGATATTCTGTTTATAATAATACAATTACTATTGTAGTTCTGGTACTGATGAATCACGCCTTCTATTGCAGTAGTAATTGTATGTACAGTTTAACGTGGATAGCCGAGGGTGATAGAATTCCTTTGACATTATTTACTTCAATATGACGCCAGTGGATTTAGGTATTCCGATTCCCGCGGGAAACCATTGAATTACTGGGATATAAAGAAAGCGTACGTCCTTTCCCGGGATGCAACTCAGCTCTATGAGTTTCTATAACTCTCCCATGTAGTATTCTAAAGAAAGGTACTATTTTAGTATTCTGTGATTCTAGTAGTTCCATTTATTTCGTTTAGGTCCACCTGCACAAGGACTCTTAAATTGACTTAATAAATATTTTTAATGTTGCCACTTTGCTGGCAACCGCAATATGCTCTTGCCAAAAAGTGACAGCTCTTGTGCAGGCAGACGGTAGTATTATAAGACATAGAACAAGAATATGTTTGTGTATCAGGATACATGTTCCTGCTGTCCATATCAAACATTATTGTACTTAGTAAACACGGAGTCCAAAATAATTAATTACATTTATATACAATAAATTTCAAAATTTCTCTGTTAAAAAATGCTTATTTACTTTTTTTATGAACTTGTGGGACTTATTTTCAGCTAAGTGCTAAGTGACCACGTAAAACCGACCACAAGGCGTCGTTTGCTGTAAACAAGTGTCCCCTAGTGTAGTTACAGGTACACAAAATAATGCACGTTGAGGTTTCACCAGCACTCGGCGGTGTCCTCCCAGAGGGCCGTAAACTGCGGTCGTCTTGTGACGTCGTCGAAGGGAGGTTTTTGCGAAGCCTTCGGGATATAACAATGCCTCATCGAAACCTGCAAAAACGGGCAACCATAACTGGTATTATGAACTGACAGTCGTATGACGAGTTAAACACATGAATAGAATTAGAATCGAATAAAAGGTCCTTTGTGTTCGAGTTGGCAGTAAAGATGATAAAAATCCAATTCAAAAAGGGTTAGTTTTGTGGGTAAGTTTTTACAGCACCAAATCCGAGAGAATGTAGCGTGAAATATTAAAATTTCTGTGATATAAAAAAAAAAAATTGTTTATTTTAGACCCAGTCCATATTAATGTTAGTACAAAATTAACTCAAAAACTATGTTAGTACACTCAAAATAAAACGTAATCTAAAATAACTAATTTGAATACCTGCCGTTGAATTACTTCAAAAAATTATTTTTATTGATGCCGACTGCATTACTTTTAAGTCCAGAATTCAGTTCAATTAGGCATTTATTAAAAAAAAAACAAAACTTTTGTTGTTTTGTTTGTCAATATAAAAAGAATTCCACAGATTGAAGCGCCTGCTATCGGCACGATGGGTGACCGTGCCACCTGTAGCCGCGCGTGCCGTCACTGCCGTCACTGCCGTCACTGCCGGGGACGCTCGTCACCATCAGCCGGCTACATTATAATCTGTCGCTAAATAGCTATCTTTACGTAATTATGAAAATGCGATGACCATTCATACAAGAGACCACAATATACACTATAGGCTCTTTCTTTCTTTCTTTCTTTATCTGGGCTTTTCCGCACTTAAGCACCGCTGCCCGTTGTGCAGACCTTTGGTGAGACTCCCCTCTGGATCACTCCAGCCAGCCGAGCTCACTCCAGAATCCAAGCAGGCCGCCCAGGTCGGCGAGGACTTCCGGGAGTGTTGCTGGGGAGCCAATGTAGGGTTCTCGTTGAGTGGTTACAGCACTACACTCGAGTAGTACGTGTCTTGGTGTCTCCTCGCTCTCCATGCAGGCTCTGCATAGAGGGCTGTCGGTTATACCTAGAACATATAAGTGTTTGTTAAGTGGACAGTGTCCTGTTATCATGCCTACAGCCGTCCTGAGTTTAGCTCTGTTTAGTTGCAGTAGTTTCCTAGTTATGCGTTGGTTCAGGCTGGGTATAGCCTCTTTTGTTTGTCTACAAACGGTGGTGTTTGCCCATAACTTGGCATGTGTACCTACTGTTTGTTGTTTTAACCAAGTCTTGTACTCAATGAATGGTATTGGAACGATAGACTTCAGGTCCCATTACCTTCAGGTTTGAGGCTCGTCGAGCTAGTTCATCGGCTGCGTCGTTACCTATGTTGCCGCTGAGATTTGTACCGAAGAGTGTTGGCATTTTTGGTACATCTGGTTTCCTTTTGTTTGTGAACAGTACTAGTTCAGTCTTTTTTGGATTCACTGTTAGTTCGTTTTCTATGCACCATTTCTCTATGAGTCTCAGTGCATCTTGCATTATTGCACAGAGCGTGTTTTCATGTTTGCCACCTAGCTATCAGAATCTTTATGTCATCTGCATAACCTATGGTGTAGAATCCGTTGTTGTTCATTTTTGTTATCAAGTTTTCAACGACTAGGTTCCACAGGATTGGAGATAGCACTCCTCCTTGTGGACACCCTTTAGCTACTACGCCCTTTGTTGTACCGTTTATGTCAAGTTGGATGACCCTTTTTTCAAGTAAGGCTCCTATCCATTGCCTTAGGGTTTTGGGTACTTAACATATCGTTGTAAAGCATTGTCAATGCTCTTAAAGGTGGTTTTGTCGAAGGCTCCTTCGATGTCTATGAAGACTCCTAGTGTTGATAGTTTATCTAGGTCGTGCTCTATCTTCGTTACCACGTTGTGGAGAGCCGTCTCTGTTGACTTGCCGGTACTGTAGGCATGTTGATTCCTGTGTATCGGTATGGTCCTTAGGGCTCCCTCTCTAAGGAAACGGTCTCCAAGTCTTTCCAGCGTTTTTAGTAGGAATGATGTTAGGCTGATAGGTCTGAAAGCCTTCGGTTAGGTGTAATCACTTTTACCTGGTTTGGGCAGGAATACCACTTTCACTTCTCTCCACGAGATTGGTATGTATTTAAAGGCTATACAAGCTTGAAAAATCTGTACTAGCCATGGTGTTATCTCCGTTGCCCCCCTCTGTTGGAGGGCAGGGAAGATTTTGTCTGTTCCTGCTGATTTGAAGGGGTGGAACGTGTCTATAGCCCACTGTACCTTCTCGTGTGTGACTATTCTGTTAGCTATTTCCCATTCAGCATCTGTGGATGTGCTCTGTGGACCATCCGCCCAATCTGGGCTGTCTACTATTCTGCTGCCTGGGAAATGTGTCTGTATGAGAGTTTCACTGACCTCTTTGTCGTCTTTGGTGTAGCTGCCATCAGCTTTCTTCAGAGTGCCTAGTGTGCGGTTGTTATCGTTGGCTAGAATTTTCCTAATTCTAGTCGCTGTATCGTATGATTCTATGTTGGTGCAGAATCCTTGCCATGACTTGTCGTCTTTGCTTCGTACCAGTTTCTTGTATTGCAATTGTGCTTCTTGGAAGTTGTCCCAATCGAAGCTTTGTCTGGTGTTTTTTGCTCTGTTGAATAGGTGCCTTAACCTTTGTCTTTTCTTTTCAAGGTCCGGGCCCCGCCAGCTGTGTTTTGGTTCTTGTTTTGTTTTTCGTGTCTTTAGAGGGCATGCTGCCTCGTAGCATGTCTTTACTTTTTCCGTTAGGTCGTTTACATTGATATCTATCTGTGACACATTTTGAATCTTGGGTGTGTCCCTCTGTCCTATGTGTATTGTTATCAGCGTTTTGTAATGTTTTCTGTTTGTTCTCCTCGGATTTCTTCGAGGTAATTCTGGCGTTTTGGTTAGATCAAGTTCAAAGCATATTCTGCAATGATCTGACAACGACGGTTCCTTGCTCACGTGCCAGTTTTTGACTTGATCCACTATGTTTTGCGATGCTAGTGTAATGTCAATTATCGTTTGATATCTACTGGACACAAAAGTCGGTTCTGTGCCTTTGTTTATAACGCTAAGGTTAGTTGTTAGTAAAAATGTGACCAACGACTCACCTCTTGCATTGTTCTTGTTGCTGCCCCACAGCGTGTGGTGCGCGTTGCTGTCAACAGAGATGATAAGATCTATCTCTTGTTTTTCACAGTGGTTGATGAGGTCCATGACTTCCTTTGTGGGGATCTGGCCTTCAATTGGTAGATACAGTGATGCCAAGATTAGTGGTCTAGGCGTCCACCCATTGTTCTGTTTCATTTCATTGTGTATTTTTATTGCTGTTAGATCTCTGTAACAGTAATGTGTCAGTAGTGTCGCCGTGATACATCGTGGTACGTATATACATGTTTGTGGCGGCTCTTGCGAGCTGTGTTAGAAGACCTTACCGTCGCAATTGCCGAGGCCGCAAACACGATTTGCCCGAACCCACGGCTCCTGGATTAGGGCTATGGTCTCGGCCGCAACCTCCAGCTGTTTTCTGAGTGTGGCCGTCGCGAGGTATTTATGCTGGAGGTTGGTCTGCACTATATTTATGTGCGTGAATGTTAGGTATGGGAGAGAGGAGTTTACAGGTCCGGGGACCGTTGTTCATTTCCGGCCATAGGGGCCCATGTCTTCAGCAGCTCTTGGAGGTCTTGAGTTGCTGTGTCCGTCAAGTCCATCGTGTCCGTCCCCGTTTCCTCCTGCCACTCTGTCTTGTCTGGTATGGGAGTCGGCGGTGACTCTGTCAACACCGCGTTGATATTATCAAGCACGGTGCTGACAGATGGTTCTTGAGAGTCTGCAAGTGGGTCGTCTGTCTGTGCGTTAGTGTTCGTGGTTGTTTTTGTCGTTGTGGTCTTTCCTGGCTCAGAGGACCCCATGGGGGGTACATCACTCACTCCTTCACCGGTGAAAAAGCGGATGTATATGGACCCCGTGGAGTAGGCTACTTGCCTCCCCCTCGCCAGGATGTGTGCAATCTGCTCTTTGGGAATTCCTAATACTAGGAGAACACCAGGAGTGTTGCTGTCAACTTTGATGTAGTTATACAGAGCCCACGTTGAAATCTGGTACCAGGGGTTCTGGCTGGCCAGGATCCTGTGTAGGTGCCCGACCGCCTCCTTGTATTCTGGTACAAACAGTGCGGACCTGATCCGTACGGGGACTCATTACATATATTAAAATATATTTTTTTAATTCACAAGTACCACTTTTGTAAATACAAAAGTGTCTGTCTGCTACGTTTTCACAGCTCATTTCAACTGACTTTGGCTAAATTTGGTACAGAGATAAGTTGCATCCCGGGAAGGGACATTTTTATCGCGAAAATGCAGATTCGAGTTCCCACGAGATTTTATAAAAGCTAAAACGCGGACTAAGTTCTAGTAGTTGCGAACTAAGACGATATGGTTCTGCTGAGTCCATCGGTTAGTGCACTCAGGAGATTGCTAAAAATATGTGAGTCGTATGCTGCGTCACACGGACTCATATATAATGTAAAGAAAAGCGAGCTTTTAGTTTTTAAGAGCAGAGGAATGATATTCCTCCAGTTACTCTGAACGGAATTCCACCGAAAAGAGTCGCAGAGTTCAAATACCTGGGGCACATAGTAACTGAGGATTTGTCCGATGTTAAAGATATGGAAAGGGAACGCAGGGTGTTGGCGGTCCGATGCAATATGTTAGCTCGTAGGTTTGCACGTTGCAACAGGGAGGTAAAGCTCACACTATTGAAGGCATATTGCCAAACGTTTTACACGTGCAGCCTGTGGGTGACATACTCGTATACGCAGAGGGCCTACAACGACCTGCGAGTCCAGTATAATGTGATGTAAACTGTGGTACGTTAAAGTATTTTTACAGCTATTTTCTGATCAATGGAAAATTGCTGGCTGTTATGTACATAATGTAGAAATGTAGTCCAAGAGACTACATTTTTACATTATGTAGGTAAATGGTTAAATACTTATAGTTTGACACAAACGCAACCAATTATAATAAATTATCATAATATATTTACCTTACATATTATACACATTATGTCATGAACCGATAGTTAAAACCCATGTTTAGTCGATAAGAGATATAATTCATTTTTATGGGGTTTAAGTTGAACAAATAACATTAAATTATGTATTTTTGAGTTGCGTCGAATCACCGTTAGCGTTAATTACTATTATGTAGAGATGTAAGTTTGTCTGTTTGTTATCATTTTAAGACCAAACCACTGAACTGCTTTTGATAATATTTATTTATTATTTAGATATCTTTATTGCACACACAAAATATACAGTATACAGTTGAAAAGCAGTAGTAAGACTACATAGAAATGTACAAAGGGTGTGCAAAGGAAATATTTAGTGTCAGAGGTAGCTAATTTTTACTGTAGAATAAGCTTAGAATAACTACCTATAGAAACCCAGTACACTCGCGAAATGTAAGCCGTTAATTTGGTGCCATAAATGGCACCGTCAAGTCCGAAAAAAGCTGGTTAACTTAGTTTTTAGAAGCTACAATGCTACAAACAAACTAACCAATTACTTACCCAACTTTTAGGGGGAAAACATTTAAACTGGAAACATTATGTTTGTGTCTGTGTGCGTGACAAGGCAAGTAAACACAGCAAAAATAGCGAATTTGTAGCTTGCGTTTTGAGAAGGCGTTGTTTGGAAACATACCTTCTGTTCACGCCACCTTGCGTGAAATCAACGTATTAATACGTAAATCTAGTAATCCCGTGACGCGCAGCGCCACAGCGAATAGACCTGGGATTGACTAGTAAATTTGATAGTGCTGTTCGCCTCGAAACGCCGTCCGAAGCGGCCGCGTTACGTTTGTCTTGATTTATATAAAAAAAATGGCCGTTTGTTGAAGCGCCGCATGCGCCGGTCTTTGTGAATTTGAAAATATATTGGTTTTGACGTGCTCACCGGATTATGGGGTCCGTTTGAAGTGGGCTTTGTAGCGTTAACTAGAATTGAACTCAGTGTGTGCGTGGATTGTGACCGTCCATTGTGACTCCGATATTACCTGGTGGCGCCTTGAAAACACGTGCACGTGAAATACCAGTGCAGTGTCCAGGATTATTGCGATATCCTATGCGTCTGTCGTACCAGGTTACACATATACACACACAACACCTTTACACCTTACAATATCACCACTCCTCGCCTGGGCGACGAACGACGTGATTCGGCCAGCGGTTGTAAGGAGGTGGTTGCCACGTAAGTACCTAGCCATACATAGTGACAACCAGTTAATTTAGATTGTAAGAACAGAGAGCCGCCTGCAATTACTCAATTATTCCAGCTTAAGCTTGGTCAGCGAAGTGCAAATATCGATCTATGGGCCGTCGGTACGCACTTCTTGTTCGTTGACCGAGCTGGGCCAACGTGGTGGCGTTTGGCCTAAACAGTTGGTAGCAGAGCGCGTGGTTTTGACGGACCACTAAGATTTAGTAGTCTAGGCATTGAATTGAATTATTGCTGAGCAATTGAATTGTTAAGTCTCACAATATTATTGTAAATTGGGTTTGTATTGCATATCGAGATAGCGATTGCAACTGGGACAGTTGAATTCAAGTATTAGGTACATTGTTGTTGTTAATTATTTTTGTTTAAGCAGTAGGTACTTGATGTCCCACCCGGTAATTGTTTGTTTGTTTGTTGCCTATTCCTAATAATTGAATAATTGAGTGGTAATATAATAATTATATTAACACATATAATAATTTGAAAAAACTGAATTTGCAACAAGGCCGCTCTCTGTTCAATTAACCTTGTTGGTTGTCATTGTGTATTTGTATTTGTAATTGAAAAAAGGAATATGCGGTAACTTGAACTTTGTGTCCTTTTGTTTGATACTGCGTCTATGTTTGTAATCGGCACCTAGCCGCCGGCAACTCTGTTGGCGATTCATTCTTTGTTTCGCGTTGCCTTTGATTTTTTTGATTAATTATTTAATATTTGATGATGGTTACTTGCCGATCATAATTGCAATCGTAGTATAGTTTAGAATTATACCGTTTGATGAGTTGTCGTATTATACCTAACTTGCCGTACCTAGTTAACTTTGATAATATTATTTTGTGTAACTTATGTAGGTACTTACGGAATATTGTAAACAATATTATTACGAAACAGCTAACTTCGTGAATGACCTTGTAGTTTGCCTACCATTTGTAGGCGTCATTCGAATATAGTTTTTTGCCGTGACTTTCGTTGTTTTGATATTCTTTGATTTGTTTAGCTGTATTGTAAATTTGTAACTAAATTGTTGTTGAAATTAATTGTCATTTGAATTGGAGGCTTACACTTTTTTCTTTGTTGTTTTGTTTGAAGTGGTTTATTGGAAGTTGCCATTGTTGTAGCTAAAATAGTAATTCAGTAAATTGGTGAAATGGCAAACCACAAAAGAATTGTAAGCCGAATTCAATCGGAGCTTCGCTGGGCGGCTTCCGCCGCAGCATTGATAGGCCGCGAGGATCGAACCGCCGCCCTGCTGCAGCGGACCGAACAAATCCCGGTCAGGCAGGCCTCAGTCGACGAATCATTTCGTGAAATTTTGGAGTTAGACTGCCCACCTGACGTTTTGAAGTCGGTCAACAATGATTACGATCAATTCTTGGAATTGACCGACAGCATGATTGAAGAAGCTAGCCGATTAAGGAAAAGGGCTCGGCTGAGCTCGTTACCGGGGTCGCCGTGTAGACCTCCCACTCAGCCGGAGTTGTTGGGCAAGCTGCCCACTATCGAGTTGCCCAAGTTTGCGGGCCAATTGACGGAGTGGCCAGGTTTCCTCGCGCTGTTTAACAGCTTGGTAGATGCTAGGAAGGACCTAGGCCCCTCTCAGAAATTGTCGTACTTACTCTCGTCGTTGCAGGGGGAGGCCCTGGATTTGTGTAAACACTTAGACCTCTCCGACGAGAGTTATGATAGCGCAATAGAACTGCTGACTAAGCGATACGCCAACGTGCGCCGCTTAGCAGACGCCCACGTAGCCCAGTTGCTGGCCCTGCCTTGCGTCACTGAGGTGACCCACCTTCGTGAGGATTTGGTCAACCCAGTGGTGGTTGCATGCAATGCGCTGCGTCGCTTGGACCTACCAGTGGACCAGTGGTCTTTTGTGTTGTTGCACATTGTATTGTCCCGCCTACCGTTAGAGATGAGGCTGCGGTTTGAGCAGCGGTATGGTGGGGACGGTGCAACCTACTTGCCCCCCTTCTCTGACCTCTTGAAGTTTTTGGAGCAGGAGAGTCTGCAGGCGGAGAACTCTGGAGTTGCTGGTCCTCGTAGGATCCCAGAGTCTCCCAAACAGGCAAAGAAGGGTGGCCAGTCCGATCAGGTCCGCAGAGGAGTCCCGGATAGGAAGGTGCGAGTTAGTGAGACAGGGGAGGGTCGTCGAGTGATGCCTGTACAGTACAGCGGACTTGCGGCCACAGTGCCGCCCCCCTGTGACTATTGTCGGCACACGGACCATTTGATTCCCTCATGTCCTCGCTTCCTATCTAAACCGGTGCAGCAGCGAAGAGGCATTGCAAGGACACGGCGCTGGTGCTACTCTTGCTTGGGACCACATTTGCAGCGGAACTGCCCCGATCAGTCGCGGCCGTGCCCGCATTGCGATGGCAACCACTTGGCCATTTTGTGCGCAATTGGACCTTGTGTTGGTCGTCAGGACGACGGTGCGCGTACCCCCCCCAAGGGCGGGGGCGCGCGTCCTGACCACGCCGCGAGCGCCGTTAGCCGGTTGCCCGTGGATCCCCCCCGTGGGCGGATTTCTCCCCCCCGTGGGCGGATTTCCCCCCCCCGTGGGCGGATTTCTCCCCCCGTGGGCGGATTTCTCCCCCCCCGTAGGCGGATTTCGCCGCCCTCACGCCACTTTGAAAATCTTGTAGCACCGCCGGCGACGAGAAGTCCCTCGCGCTGCTCGCCCCCTCTGCGCGAACGGCCGCGCCTCGAGCGCCGCCCAACTGACGGATTGGGGCGACAGCAGCACTACCGCGTCACGGATCCTGTCTGGTCGGCTGGGCCGGTAGTGGACCTCCGGTTGGTGAATCCGGGCGGTGAGGGCGCGCAATATTAGATTGTTGCCGCCCTAGCTCCTACCACCGCGGTGTCGCTTGCTTTGTGGTGGGAAGGCTAGGGCCCCCCTTGAAGTCCACGCGAGTGTCGTGGCACAGGCATTGATGCCTTTGGAAAATTGACGCAGCGGTTATAGCAATACCGGATTTAGCCCCTGCGAACCCTCACTAGTCCGAACCTGTTGTTCCGACGTGTTGAGTCCTATTTTGTTTTGAGAAGTGAGGTTGCCGACCAATGGCTTTTGTATTATTCACATAATTTTCGGCTTTAGCCTTAGCCCAGTTGTGGTCTACCTCCTCGCCGTTTGGAGACCATGTGGCCCGGTGAGTTTGCTATGTTGAAAGGCCAGCACCACTCAACCGATAGTGGGTGACTTGCCTCCCGACCCTGTCTAGGCCCTCGACCCTTTGCCGGTAGTTAGCACCGATTGCTAACTTTGATATTTTGATATTGTAATTTGATTTGAATTTGTTGTGCGCCTAGCCACTAGAGCGGTCTCTTGAATTGGTGAGTGCCTCCTGCACTGAGACTTGTGGCTACGCTAGTTAGATTTGTTGATAGTCGAGGATTGCCTGACCGGTCCGGACCTATTGTTGTATTGATTGTGTATAGATAGATCCCTAAGATTAATTGTTAATTGTTTAGCGATAAGACTTGGCTTGTTGTTTGGATCGCAAGGACGCACCTCCGACGCGCTTAGCGAAGCTACTTGGATTTGAATTGCTTGTTTGTTGTAAGTTTGAAGCTTGGTCGGAGGTTCGTTCTGCAGCCAAGGTTACCCAATTGTTAGTGGACTTATGTCCTGGCGTCCACTAAGGGGGAGATTGTTCACGCCACCTTGCGTGAAATCAACGTATTAATACGTAAATCTAGTAATCCCGTGACGCGCAGCGCCACAGCGAATAGACCTGGGATTGACTAGTAAATTTGATAGTGCTGTTCGCCTCGAAACGCCGTCCGAAGCGGCCGCGTTACGTTTGTCTTGATTTATATAAAAAAAATGGCCGTTTGTTGAAGCGCCGCATGCGCCGGTCTTTGTGAATTTGAAAATATATTGGTTTTGACGTGCTCACCGGATTATGGGGTCCGTTTGAAGTGGGCTTTGTAGCGTTAACTAGAATTGAACTCAGTGTGTGCGTGGATTGTGACCGTCCATTGTGACTCCGATATTACCTGGTGGCGCCTTGAAAACACGTGCACGTGAAATACCAGTGCAGTGTCCAGGATTATTGCGATATCCTATGCGTCTGTCGTACCAGGTTACACATATACACACACAACACCTTTACACCTTACAATATCACCACTCCTCGCCTGGGCGACGAACGACGTGATTCGGCCAGCGGTTGTAAGGAGGTGGTTGCCACGTAAGTACCTAGCCATACATAGTGACAACCAGTTAATTTAGATTGTAAGAACAGAGAGCCGCCTGCAATTACTCAATTATTCCAGCTTAAGCTTGGTCAGCGAAGTGCAAATATCGATCTATGGGCCGTCGGTACGCACTTCTTGTTCGTTGACCGAGCTGGGCCAACGTGGTGGCGTTTGGCCTCAACACCTTCTATATGTAGTTATTCTAAGAGAATAAGTATTCTTATCATAAGATAGCTGAAATTTTCCACAGACGAATTCGCGGGCAATAACTTGTTTTACATAAATTTATTACCGCGACTTTATCCGCGTGAAATAAGTTTTTTAAATTCCCACAAGAACTTCTTAATTTACCAGAATAAAAAGTAGCCTGTCACTCTCCAGGTCTTCAACTATGCCCATGCAAAAATCACGTCGATTCGTTGCTTTATTGCGGCGTGATTGAAGGACAAACTAACAAAGTAACAAACAAACACACTTTCGCATTTATAATATTAGTATGATACACATCTGACCTTATATGGCACGTAGGGTCAGCAACAACACATTAAAAACACCTTTAACTTGTACATGGTTAAAATTAAAAATATTTTTCGTAAAAGGTAAAAATGTCTTCCGCATTCTTGTGTTATGAATAAAAGACTTCAACGCGTGCCTTTCCTTGTCAGTTGTCACGGCCACGGCCAGTTATCGGTGAGTCGTGTATGAATTAGCATTTATTATCAATTTATATGGTGAGGTCGCAGGTTAAGTATATTAGTTTTTGATTTGCCGAGCGCTCGTGAACAAATAACATGTGACCGACGAATATTATCACCATAAATACTGCTTTTATGTTTTATTTATAACTTTTGCAGTTGTCATATTTTATATACAATCCATTAGGCTAAATATCACTATGTAATAATTTTGGATGTATTATAATAAATTAATTTTTCTTTAAAAAAATAGACTAGTTAACGCATCTGCCTTCAATCGGGTGTTATTTCTGAACATCATTTCGTAGTGATTAAACTAATGTACTCATTATAGATGTTCGTAACTTCAGCTGCATAGTGTTAGGTTATGGAGGGATAGTGCGGATAAGGAGAAAAAAAAAATAAGATAAAATTGTTCATATACATACAGTTACGCCCGAAAGTTACTCCCGAATTATTATAGCTATGCATCCATTAGTTACAGAATCTTCAATTTTATTGCCCAAACAAGGAAGTTTAATTACCCTAGAGGCTATATCTATCATCAATAGAAGTTGGTATGCAACAGTGGGCCTGAAGGCATTTCTGGATAACACCGACGAAAGCTCAAATATTCCAGTAGTCGCTTTAATTACACTTTAAGTAGAACATTCTTAATTTTATTAGTGTTTCGTGGTATCGTAAAGATGTAGGAACAATAAATATTTGGAACGTTTTATTGGGACAGATGGCGGCGGCTCATTTATGAGTTATCTTTTATCAAATGTTGAATTAAAGCTTAGCCGACTCTTCTGCTTCTAGCGTTGTTGTTATTTCGATGATAACATTTGAAAGAGGTCAAAATGAAGGATCGTGACCGCTCACAACAATAAATTTCATACATTTAGAATACTCGTAATTTATTATATTGAAAAACTATCCGAGTCTTGGCTGAGCTATGAGACCGAAAAGTCCTTCCTGCATAGCTTCATTCTTACAATCAACAATTCTTTCTTCTTAGCTTCTATGGCTCTGAATTTGCACGGACTTATTTTCGTAAAAACTTCACCTACCTTCATCCAAGGTCCACATGGCGTGTCACCGATGCCACCGCCTCCAGTCGTGCTGCTTCTATATTATAATTCTATATAATTATTGTTGGCCACTCATTTGCTTAAATTGACATATTTTTTTGGACGCGAGCGAACCGTTGCTAAAATTATTCTAAGTAGATTGAAGATATTATAACATGGTGACTTTTATTCCAAAGCTTCCAGTATACGTTATTAGTATCTTCTCTTCAATATAAAAAAATAATTAAATACAGAAAATTTTAATTTAAAAATAAATTCATGATAAGTATTATTTACATGACTTGAATTATTCAAAAAATATTTAAATTGAATACATGATAATAATGACGTTAGCAGCGACGAGCTACTTAAAATTCTCTCATATTTACAACTCGGCTTTGATAGTACACACATATTATTACAGTTACAGCTTTGATAGTAATTGAAACGATGTACCCGGCTTGTCTCCGGTCGTGGCGGATTGCTGTCCCTTCTTATCTTATTCTTACTCTCTTCTTACAGTATATCTCCCGTGCAGATGACTGATACTGATGACTCTATGGAGATCGCGCTGCAGCTGGATGTCGGGAGATCATCAAGAACTTATAATGTGTTTTGCCTGGTGGGAGGCTTCGGCCGTGGCTAGTTACCACCCTACCGGCAAAGACGTGCCGCCAAGCGATTTAGCGTTCCGGTACGATGCTGTGTAGAAACCGAATAGTGGTATGGGTTTAATATAACTGCCATGCCCCTTACAGGTTAGCCCGCTACCATCTTAGACTGCATCATCACTTACCATCAGGTGAGACCGCAGTCAAGGGCTAACTTGTAGTGGATTAAAAAAAAAAAAAACCAACCACGATCGGGGCCAAGTGAATAAAATTTGTCTTCGTTTGCAAAATATATTTATTTGTCAAGTCAAATACGAAGTGAAGCTTGTATAAATCAACCGACAATACTCGTACATCTGAGCAGACGATCTATCCGTCAAGTATTCCTAAGACGTAAATAATTTAGAGCGGTATGAAAAATGTGATATCGGAGCAGCAGCCATCGATCGCTGTTCCGCCGCGGACTCGCGATGCTTCTTCAACTTATGTTCCTTGTGGGGTGACCATCAATACTTGTTAGTATAGGATATTACTCTCACCATCATCATCAACAACCCATCGTCAGCCCACTACTGAGCACGGGTCTCTGCTCAGAATGAGAAAGGATAGGATAATCCTAGATCCTATAAAATTGCGAGTCTAGGAAGAATTGAAGTCTTTAATATTGAGTACTTAGTACCTATTATATTATGTTTAAGTTTAAACTACCAATATGGTATTTAATATTGAGTATTTAGTCTTAAGTATTATATTTTTTTAGGTTTAAACTACCAATATTAGTAATTTAAACCTCTAAAGTAAGTCAAATACTTACAGGGCAATAATTATTATTAATTTTTATTTTATTTATTTCACCCAACTTAATTCTATCCGTACAGGTCACTTAATGCGATAGAATAAGCCGTAGATTATTTACAATTAAAATATACTATTAATAAAAAATATACTTAATTAACTACATTAACATACCTACTTATAACCTAACTAACCTAATACAAATGAAGCGGCTTTTGTAAACTCGCTCAGTGAGCAGCTGAAGAGATCTTTATGTACAGGCACTACGCTGAGCGTGCGAGTCGCGCGTACGGTTGTTATTAGAAGCTGTACTAAGACTAGGTAGGTACACTGTTAAAGTATCTTATTTTCTATCGAACTTCTACTCGCTTGATGCTTCTAACATCGAACTTTTGTACTTAAGTATGTCTTGGTTTTCTACACATCTTAACTGTAATGTGTTGACTTGTGTAATAAGTTTAAAAACTCTAGTTCTTCATGAATAAGCATAATATTCAATGTGAAGTTTATTAAGGAATCGATGTGTACTAACTGTGCTTACATCCTGTACGAGAGGTGCGCATGGTTACCCCACAGTTCGGCGAGCTCGTGACGGTATCGTTCCGAAGACAGGTGAAGTCGGAGGCAATTTGTTTCGCGTGCTTTGATTAATTGTCGTTGTTCACTCCTAATGGTTCGAGACTTGCTCTGGGTCGTGTTTGACCAGACCCGGTACAACTTATTCTTTCCATTGTCCAATTTAATACTGAATCTTTACAAACACATACTTGATGTTTGCAAATAGTAATAAAGGTGGCATGAGTAAAAGCGAACAAAAAAATACATGCAATAAAATTATATCTTTAGAAATATGGAACTTGGTACAGCTGTATATGATGTTGATGGCTTGCACCCCGGAGCGGACACAGGCTACCAAATACCTACCAACCCGAAAGAGTTTTACAAAACCTAAGTCCATGTACTTATACGAAGTCGCTTGCATCATCTAGTTAACAATGGCACTAAATAACTAATTACACTTATTCAGTTCAATTCCGGAGTTCAGTATGGATACGCATTGATTGCATCCATTCGGCTGCCTGAAGTGATTTGTTGGAAGAAAGAAGAATCGAACTTAATAATATCATAATAATAAGGTCCTCCCGACCGAATGTCTGCCGGCGGCCAATCTCCAGATAGATTAGCCGTATGCGCGGGAAATATGACACTGCACAAGTGTGTGCGCAGGTGCACTCTCTGTTCCTTTACTCTCATAGCCCGATGGGACAGAAAATCCGACACGACTGGAGAGAAATCAGACGCAAGACCGTCGGCTTAACGTGCTCTCCAAAGCACGGAGTTGAAACACCTCCAACTTTCCAACTCCCGGCTAGTACTGAGAATTTCTTTGTCCGAAAACCCCAATGTTTGTTATGGCTCGCTCGACCCGGGACTCGGACCCGGGATCTCGACGGCCGCAGTTGAACATGCCGGCCACTAGACCAACGAGGCAGTCAGAATCTATACTTAATATTATAAATGCGAAAGTGTGTGTCTGTCTGCTACGCTTTCACGTTGGGCCGTGAAACCGTTCAACCGACTTTGATAAAATTTGGTAGGTACAGGGATAGGTTGTATCCCGGGGAAGGACATAGGCCTTTTTATCCCAGAAAATTAAGGAGTTCCAGCGGGAATCAAAAAACTTAATCCACGCGGACGATGTCGCGGGAATCGTCTAGTAAAATAATAATCAGATACCAAGTCACAATCCTTATTTATCCAAAGAAATATTGGGTAAAAATAAGTAGAGAATCGTGATCTACTTACGTCTCCCAACAATACGCGGCTTATCCCCGGAGCGACGGACAGCGTGGGGGCACGTACACGTAGCTGACATATAACATGGCGAACAAACTTAGATACTTACGTGTGAGTGAGTTTTTTTTGACGGGACAATACCTAATGTCAAGCTCGAATTTTTCGCTAAGTGTCAACTTCATAGAAAATGTAAGTTTGGAAGGGAATATTATACACTTCTATGGTTGGATGGACAGATGGATGCAAAGCGAATTGGGTATTGACAACTATTCAAATTTTTAATGATTCTTAATTTATAGGATCTCCCAATAGTCCTAATAGCCACGTCCACTGTTAGTTTTAACTATCGATTGTAAAAAAAATTACTCGAATTTTGATGACGTCACTGTGCAGTATTTCATAAAAAAAGTTGCTGATTTGACTCGTTGTCAAAGACCCAAATGGAATTAGAAGCTGGAAAACGAGCGCGAGTGATAGAGACCGAATATGGAGTGATCTTCTGGAGCAGGCCTGGAGGCTGGACCCGAGCGGGCTGTAGCGCCAACAATGGTGACGATGATCTAAACAAGAAACCTTATTCGCAGCTGAAACCCCAACTTGTAACAGAATAAAAACATTTAATAGAAGTAATACTCCAAAAGTGCTGTCAGTAGAGTTTCTTGTACCAAAGAGAATGTTCCAAATAGTAATTGCTTTTATGAAGCTTCATTTAAAATGATTCAGAGAATCAAACGATTAGTGGCAATAATATTATAAAAGAGTTAATACAGCATACATTCGTTAGACATAACATATACTCGATTTGTAATCCCGGGTGCATGACCTCCTTATTAAAGTACAGCGTTCCACAATGATAATCTATTTGGACGACTATGGTGTATAATGCTTCTGTAGAAAAGGCGGTTTTGGTTTGTTGGGTGTGTGAATTAGGTGGGTTGTATACCGGATTAGACGCCTAATGCACTTAATTGATACGTCCGAGATATATCAAAATATTATTAATGATAAAATAAAATGTAAAAGGAATGTGTTGTGATCAAACGGAGCGGACTTAAGATTCCGATCGCTGCAGCTCTAATGGTAATCGGAGTCAGAAATATCGGTTTAATTATCTTAAGCCTGTACTTTTTGTGTGACCATCTGACGTTGACTGCAGCACGCCTCACTTGCAGATAGATATAGAAGGGTCAAAATTTATAATTTAAATTAATAAAACGTAATAAACTGAGAATTTCTTGTCAGAGAAACCCAATATTTAATTATGGCCCGACTCTGGACTCAACCCGGGACCTCGTCGGCTGCAGTCGAACATCCAAACCAATAAACAAACGAGGCAGGTGTATGGATTCCCGTAGGTAAGGCGGAGGGTACGGATGAGTCAGATCTCACCTTATCTCGCTTTTCATTTGCGCGTCGTTAGCGATGTTAATGGAATAAATTACATCGCTCGAATTAATCTCCCGCTAATAACTGCGGCTGACTGAATAAAGGCTTTATTTATTTTTATTTATTTATTTACATTTATTTAATAACTGCGGTGGCATCCCAGCCATGTGGGTTATGGACGCTGACCGCTGCTATACCTTGGTTTTTAGAGTTCCTTCGGTTTCCAGTTTTTACTTATCTATAATTATTAAAATTAATATAAAAAAAAATATTAATAATAAAATAAAACATCAATAAATCCAGGATGGATGTATTGATGTTGTTTACTCAATCACGCCAGAACGGCTGAAAGGATCTGGATGAAATTTGGCACAGAGATAGATTATCGTCTAGAATAACGCATATGCTAATTTTTATCCCGGAAAATTAAGGAGTTCTAGCGAGAATTAAAAAACATACGTGTCAAAATTGCCTAACAATTATCTATGCGGACCGCAATATAATAAGTCTATGTGCGGCCACCTAATATCTAACATCTCGTATCATCACATATTGTTGGAAATTAAATAAGTCATTTTGATATTTTACATTGCAAATAAAGTTTGAAATCTAGGTACAGAACCTTAATTAAGGTGCCTTATACGGATTTCATGATGTGTCATCCTTTTCCAGGTACACTTTAAAGAATCGGGAGTCACAGCTGTGGGGATGTCATGGTATCAAATTAAAGGTCATTTCTTCATCTCTCGTTTGACCTTATAAAAATGCACACTCCAATACAAATTTTCTGCATAAATACGTTTCTCCGAACGCAAGATCTGCTGAAAATGACGAAAAATGGGGTCCGGATAGGTACCCATAAAGCTAGATCCGCTGCATATTTTAACTTGAATATTAACAATAAAGTGGGGCTTATATAGTCCTCTATCCATGGTGCAAAGCATTAAGCATACAAATAAATATGTTTATAGTTTATGTGGCAAAAAAAAAATGTTTCATACATTTTTCTATGAAAAGAAGCCGAGCGCTAGGCGTTTGGCGCTCAGTACGCGCTGAGACGCGCTCGTGGACGGGTGGGTGTATCGCTTTTTTGCACGAAATTTATTACGACAAAATGAACACCGTGTTGTGTACTGCCATAGAGATATAATATTCTCTATGTGTAAGAAACGCTTAGAAAAACTTGATACCGACATCCACAAAGAAGGAAGTTCTCAAGTGTAGGCGTATTTTTTTACCCGATTACGGCAAAGCCACAAGGAAAGGGTATGTAAGGAATATATATGTATGTATGCATGTATGTATGTATGTAATAAAAAAAAATGTGAGCGCCATTTTGATTTTTTTTGTTATCGTCCCGATTTCGTTCAAAATCGATATCTGGGGTTCCCTGGGATCACAAAACAGGAAACTGTTACCAAAATTTTAAAAAAGTCAGCGCCATTTTGAAATTTTTTGTTATCGTCCCGATTTCGTTCAAAATCGATATCTGGGGTTCCCTGGGATCACAAAACAGGAAACTGTTACCAAAATTTTAAAAAAGTCAGCGCCATTTTGATTTTTTTGTTATCGTACCGATTTCGTTCAAAATCGATATCCGGGGTTCCCTGGGATCACAAAACAGGAAACTGTTACCAAAATTTTAAAAAAGTCAGCGCCATTTTGAAATTTTTTGTTATCGTACCGATTTCGTTCAAAATCGATATCTGGGGTTCCCTGGGATCACAAAACAGGAAACTGTTACCAAAATTTTAAAAAAGTCAGCGCCATTTTGAAATTTTTTGTTATCGTCCCGATTTCGTTCAAAATCGATATCTGGGGTTCCCTGGGATCACAAAACAGGAAACTGTTACCAAAATTTTAAAAAAGTCAGCGCCATTTTGAATTTTTTTGTTATCGTACAGATTTCGTTCAAAATCGATATCCGGGGTTCCCTGGGATCACAAAACAGGAAACTGTTACCAAAATTTTAAAAAAGTCAGCGCCATTTTGATTTTTTTTGTTATCGTACCGATTTCGTTCAAAATCGATATCTGGGGTTCCCTGGGATCACAAATCAGGAAACTGTTACCAAAAT
The DNA here is from genome assembly GCA_917051295.2 of Erebia ligea. Taxonomy (NCBI): domain Eukaryota; kingdom Metazoa; phylum Arthropoda; class Insecta; order Lepidoptera; family Nymphalidae; genus Erebia; species Erebia ligea. The sequence continues at coordinate 16,988,487 of OU785236.1, read as the reverse complement.
TTTAAAAAAGTCAGCGCCATTTTGAAATTTTTTGTTATCGTCCCGATTTCGTTCAAAATCGATATCTGGGGTTCCCTGGGATCACAAAACAGGAAACTGTTACCAAAATTTTAAAAAAGTCAGCGCCATTTTGAAATTTTTTGTTATTGTACCGATTTCGTTCAAAATCGATATCTGGGGTTCCCTGGGATCACAAAACAGGAAACTGTTACCAAAATTTTAAAAAAGTCAGCGCCATTTTGAAATTTTTTGTTATTGTACCGATTTCGTTCAAAATCGATATCTGGGGTTCCCTGGGATCACAAAACAGGAAACTGTTACCAAAATTTTAAAAAAGTCAGCGCCATTTTGATTTTTTTTGTTATCGTACCGATTTCGTTCAAAATCGATATCTGGGGTTCCCTGGGATCACAAAACAGGAAACTGTTACCAAAATTTTAAAAAAGTCAGCGCCATTTTGAAATTTTTTGTTATCGTCCCGATTTCGTTCAAAATCGATATCTGGGGTTCCCTGGGATCACAAAACAGGAAACTGTTACCAAAATTTTAAAAAGTTCACTTCTGACTTTTTTTTTGATTGACTGCTGTTTTGTGATCCCAGGGAACCCCAGATATCGATTTTGAACAAAATCGGTACGATAACAAAAAATTACAAAATGGCGCTGACTTTTTTAAAATTTTGGTAACAGTTTCCTGTTTTGTGATCCCAGGGAACCCCAGATATCGATTTTGAACGAAATCGGGACGATAACAAAAAATTTCAAAATGGCGCTGACTTTTTTAAAATTTTGGTAACAGTTTCCTGTTTTGTGATCCCAGGGAACCCCAGATATCGATTTTGAACGAAATCGGTACGATAACAAAAAATTTCAAAATGGCGCTGACTTTTTTAAAATTTTGGTAACAGTTTCCTGTTTTGTGATCCCAGGGAACCCCGGATATCGATTTTGAACGAAATCGGTACGATAGCAAAAAAAATTAAAATGGCGCTGACTTTTTTAAAATTTTGGTAACAGTTTCCTGTTTTGTGATCCCAGGGAACCCCAGATATCGATTTTGAACGAAATCGGGACGATAACAAAAAATTTCAAAATGGCGCTGACTTTTTTAAAATTTTGGTAACAGTTTCCTGTTTTGTGATCCCAGGGAACCCCAGATATCGATTTTGAACGAAATCGGTACGATAACAAAAAATTTCAAAATGGCGCTGACTTTTTTAAAATTTTGGTAACAGTTTCCTGTTTTGTGATCCCAGGGAACCCCGGATATCGATTTTGAACGAAATCGGTACGATAGCAAAAAAAATCAAAATGGCGCTGACATTTTTAAAATTTTGGTAACAGTTTCCTGTTTTGTGATCCCAGGGAACCCCAGATATCGATTTTGAACGAAATCGGTACGATAACAAAAAATTTCAAAATGGCGCTGACTTTTTTAAAATTTTGGTAACAGTTTCCTGTTTTGTGATCCCAGGGAACCCCGGATATCGATTTTGAACGAAATCGGTACGATAGCAAAAAAAATCAAAATGGCGCTGACATTTTTAAAATTTTGGTAACAGTTTCCTGTTTTGTGATCCCAGGGAACCCCAGATATCGATTTTGAACGAAATCGGGACGATAACAAAAAATTTCAAAATGGCGCTGACTTTTTTAAAATTTTGGTAACAGTTTCCTGTTTTGTGATCCCAGGGAACCCCAGATATCGATTTTGAACAAAATCGGTACGATAACAAAGAATTTCAAAATGGCGCTGACTTTTTTAAAATTTTGGTAAGTTTCCTATTTTGTGATCCTACGAAACCCCAGATATCGATTTTGAACGAAATCGGTAAGATAATCTTTTATAAGTACATTATTTTACAATCTCAAAAACTGAGTATTATTGTAGCCGCGAGTATTGTTTCGGCGCATAAATAGGTACATAATATTTACCGCGGCCAACAGCGTAAACAAGTACCTAGTAAATAAATAATCGTCTAATATTTTCAAGTAACAAAATTGGTTAGTTGGCTATAAAATCGAGCGTCTCTACGCTCTATAGCTCTACGCTCTCGTAAAGCGTGCATATATATGCTGTAGTGTGACGAGTTTTATACCTATAGTTGAGTTTTTTACCTATAGTTGGTCGCGGGGTAAATGTTTAAAGGCCCTTAACGCGTGTCAAATGCCTTCGCGTGTTAGTTTCGCGTCTTATCTGATGATTTCGTTCCATTTTGTTTCCACTCCGAATGCAATGTTAACAAAATGCAAACAACTGCAAATGGCGGACCCGATTTATGTGTGATACACACCGAATTAATGTAGGTCGTTTGTCTTCGGGATTTATTAATTCATTTCATTTGCATCGGTATCTGTATTATGTAAATTAATGCTTTGTTACTTATTTGTTAATGTTTTGTTGCATTCTGCCTAAAATAATAATTATATAAAAGTAGGTAGTACAAATACAATGCGCCGAATTGAGAATCTGCTCTTCTTTTTTTTTTAATTCAATCAAAACATATAATTAACGTTAACATTTTGTTAAACTATAACTAACTAACTAAGTTTACCAAACGGGAATTAAAAATATGCGGGGCTTTCGTAGAAGCCCCCAAGGCAGAGAGGTTGGACCTAACCCTTGTACCTACATATTATTATATTACTAGCTGATGCCCGCGATTTCGTCCGCGTGGTTTAAGATTTTTAATATCTTCGGGAACTCCTTATTTTTTCGAGATAAAAGTAGCCTGTGTCACTCTCCAGGGTCCTCAACTATACCCATGCAAAAAATCACGTCGACCCGGTGCCCTGTGGCGTCGTGATTGAAGGACAAACAAACACACTTTCGCATGATTAAGGCTTTCTTTTATGGAATTGACTTATGCCTTCGAAGCCGTTTGTTAAACCATTTAAGTTGACCAAACGGGAATCAAAATATGCGGGGCTTTCGAAGAAGCCACCAAGGCAGAGACATCGTTGACAATTATTTATGGCAATAATCTAAGTAGTATTGAATAGTAATGGTTTTAACCTAATGTTGTTAAGGTAAATATTTTGGAGAAATTATGTTTGCGTGGATCATCTCAGTGGATGAGTGGTTTTCAGACTGCTTGCACCCAGTTTTAGCAGTTAAGCTATGTAAGCACTTTTGCCGTCGACCGCACCTACATATTATTGCGGCTATCAAACATCCTTTTGTTTCAGCACTGGGTTTAGCAATCACTAAGATTTAAAGCGACATTTTTAAGAAGTCGAAACGGCGTCGCTCCGGGGACCGCAAAAAGTAAAACCCAAAAACCCGTCGCGGCATTCCGCGGCCCCCTCCGCTCCGCACCGCTCCGCTCCACTCCGCTCCCACGCCACGATATCGTTCTAATTAAACGTTGACTCATTTGACGGATCGCGGGGAATCGGGACCCGGAGGTAAATTGGATGCGAAATATTTGTCCGACGTCACGATAGGAATGAGGTGTTCGGAGATTCGTATCTTTTGCTTTAACTGACGACATGCGGCGGTAATGATGGATATCTCACACTATTAGGTATCCTTTGGACCGTAGACGGTTAAAAAGCTTTGGACTATGTTCATGGGCGGCGGTAATCACTTAACATCAGGTGACCAGCCTGCTCGTTTGCTCGCTATATACTCGTATATTAAAAAAAAACTATCATAGTTTAAGGGCCGCTTGCACAAGGACATTTAAACTGATGTAGTTAAATTTTGTAATGCTGTCCCTTTTTGGTAAATGCATATAATATAGTTGTCAAAAAGGGACACCATTAAAATATTTAACTAAATTAATTTACGAGTTCTTGTGCAAGTGGGCCTAAAGCTATGTAGAAAGCAGATGTAGACCCAATACCCATATCCGAATGCACCGCACTATTAATCCGCGCACTCGGCCGTCAGAGCGCAATAATCAAATTAATTAAACCGCTCATTACACAAACGACGACGCTCCGCATTGTTGCAATGGCGGCGGCTCCGCGTTTCAATTGATCACAGTGTGTGATTGATTCGCGCCGTGATCATCGATTGTCCGTGATTGTGGCACCTCTCACAATGATCGCTGCGCTGCAATTAATCATCGGTTATGATTATTAACCGTTACGGGATGGAAAGTGCACAGTTCGTCTCTGGTTCGATGACCTGTTCGCGTCTAGGTCGCTAAACATAATAATTATAATAGCAACATAATATCTACCAATGTATCTAGATAGGTAGTGGTACCTACTAATTTCTGCCTTTATTACATTACTAGCTGATGCTCGCGACCAATTATTTACCAACAAACAAACACACTTTCGCATCATACTAATATTATAAATTCATATTATAACGATTCAAAAGCGATTGTAAAAGCTTATTTGAATAAAAAAACATTTGAATTTGAATTTGAATTTGAAATGCGAAAGTGTGTTTGTTTCTTGGGTTGTCCTTCAATCATGCCGCAACAGAGCAAGATTGACGTGATTTTTGCATGGGTATACTTGAGGACCTGGTTTCCAACAATTCCTGGAGAATGACATAGGCTACTTTTTATCCCGGAAAATTAGGAAGTTTCCGCGGGAATCAATAAAAATTTAAACCACGCGGACGAAGTCGCGGGCGTCAGCTAGTTTATAATAATAGTATGATTTTGTTTAGAAAGGTTCGGTTAGGGTTCGGTTTTTTGTTAGCGTTCCGGTACGATGCCGTGTGTAGAAACCGATCAGGGGCAAGTAGGTATGGGCACGCACTAACCACTTGATCCTTGGGTTTAATGTAACTGCCATACCCCTGACAGGTGCTAGCCCGCTACCATCTTAGACTGCATCATCACGTACTTCACACACTACACGAAATCACTATACAGTACGCTTACTCCCAGTTTTAACATTGCAAATACGATTGATCGACGTGAGCCTTCGAATCGCATTGGCGTCAAACTAAAATGAACCTTAAAAGCATTGATATAGAGCTCAATTTCGTGTATGCATTCACAGTGAGCGCTCCAAACGGTACGTTTCGAAATTTAAATCTTTTGCACTGGATTTGTGGCTCTAAATCAATGCAATTACGGTTCATTTTAGTTTGACGCAAATGTGATCGAACGCTCACGTCGATCAATCGTATCTGCAATGTTAAAACTGGGAGTAAGCGTACAGGGATAGTAATGAAGAACAATATAAAAGATTTCCGAACATGAAAAATATATGAAAGTTCAAAGTTCGGTCACCCATCCAGAGGTGCAATAACCTCAAAGTAAAATAAACCATAACAGCATTGAATTAGAGCTCAATTTCGCGTATCCATTCTCATACGTTTAGGTATGTACGATACCCTCTAATTCAATGCAGATAAGGTTTATTTTACTTTGACGCCGAACTGTGACGATTTGATCGGCAACTTTTAGACAATCGGGGGGCAGTTACCGGCGATGCAATAAACGCATTGGACTATAATACCCGATGGCACCTCTACGCCACCGCCCACTATAGCGAATCAAATAAATATTATAAATGCGAAAGTTTGGATGGATGTATGGATGTATGGATGTTTGTTACTGAATCACGCTCCAACGGCTGAACGGATCTGGATGAAATCTGGCACAGAGATAGATTATAGTCTGGAATAGCACATAGGCTACTTTTTATCCCGGAAAAATAAAGAGTTCCCGCGGGAACCGAAAAACCTCAATCCACGCGGACGAAGTCGCGGGCATCAGCTAGTACAAGATATGATTTACAATGTTATAAGAAATCAACTCTTGTTAAATGTGTTTCGGTATTGAAACTACGCGATTAACTTATTTGTTAATCTGTGGTTACTGTTAGTGTCATGAGTCATCGCACAATACCAGTTACAAGTTGTTGACAAATGTTTAATGTTATTCACATGCTGTATTCTCTGCTCGGGGAGTTGCCGCCACGAGGAGAGCTCACGCGATGCGTGCTGTCATGGCTGTCACGCACATATTTACTGTATTAGTAAAAAAATACAGAACGGTTAAACAGTGGTGGAAGGTGGAAGAATGGATTTTTGAAAATTCAACCCCTACGTTAAATAGGGGATTGAAATGTCTATGAAAATCAACTCAACTAGTCCACAATAAAATTATGGTTGGCGTTTTTTTATTTAGTGGTGATGCGGGTTGGATGAAGAGTTACTGTATGTGACAGTGCCTTTTATATTTCCCCAAATAAAACTAGATAATCTTAATTTGAACGCAATAAGTATTTTCTGATAAATACCAATTTTTATCCCGGAAAATTAAAGAGTTCCCGCGGGAACGAAAAAAACCTCAATCCACGCGGACGAAGTCGCGGGCATCAGCTAGTATTACTATAGTGCACAAAAGTGTGCGCTTACACAGATGCACTCTCTGTTCCTTTACTTTCATAGCCCGATGGGACGGAAAATGCGACACGACCGGAGAGAAATCAGGCGCAGGACCGACGGCTTAACGTGCTCTCCGAGGCACGGGGGTGAAACACCGCCAACTTCCTAACTCCGGACTAGTAAGTACTGAGAATTTCTTGTCAGAAAGACCCAATACCAGTTATGGCATGACCCGGGACTCGAACCAGGGACCTCGTCGACCGCAGTCGAACATGGTAACCACTAGACCAACGAGGCTAAACAGAATAAGAATGGGTCTACAAATCCACATTTTTTCCAAAAGACTTTTTATCCAAATAAACTTTCTTAAGCTTTTAAATCGTCAATTAGTGGATCTACCACTGTTTCGATTGTACCTACTCGTATCTCCACACAATAGAAGTAGGTATGAGGCAATGATTATTAGTGTTTTATTGTGTTTTTCTAATTCCCGCTGTTCCTACATGAATGCATGACATTCCTAAACTTCGTCTAAACTCTTGAGAGTTAATGTCTTCCACACACGTCACGGTAGTAAAATACAAATTATTACAAATGTTTTAGCCTCGGCCTGACATGTTACAGCGGTTTGTTTGATTTAGATACAGCTCCTTCAGTGCCTCAAACCGAAGAGAGTCAATTCCAACAAACAGGCAGATTATAGTGAACAAGTGATTCGTCGAATGTGATCGTGGATTTCGGTTTTTCTTAAATTTTCTGCGAAAATTAAGAAGCCAGTTATTTATAAACGTAGAAAATCAAATCAACATTCAATTAATTTCAGATTGACATTTAAACTTTGCATTTCCGTGAATTCCGAGCAACAAAGGGAAATAAATAAAGCTTGCTAAGTGTAAAGGTTACGATTCCTAGACACATAAGTTAGACTTAGACCATAGAATTTAGCATAGTAAGTAATAGAAGTAGTAAAGAACGAGAGCAACGAGAGCTGGTCACTGCATAGATGACTGGTGAAGCATCAGTATGTGATACTGTAAAAACAGATTTTACAGCAATTTGCATTGCTTTGATTCGATTATCGAGAAAATAATAAACGTAATTATCTATTTTTAGCTAAAATGTGCTGTGTGTGTGTAGCTAAAATTGGCGGAGTTGAAGACCGCTTTGTAGTTCTAGATCGTTCACTAGATTCATTCATTTATTTTGTAAAGTGCAGCGTTTGAGTTGACCCAGACCCGGGGAAAAAGTGTTCCTGTGTAAAAATATTCAGTACAAACCTGGAGTTGGGAAGATGGCGGCGCTATCCCCCGTGCTCGGATAGCAAGTAAAGTCACCGTCATGAGCCTGATATCTCTCCAAAATATATGAATTAATTACTATACACCGTCGCCATATACTATGATATCTCTCGCGCAAATCTATGTGAAGATTGGCTGCCTTGTGTGTTTTTATTCCACTAAAAGTTAGCCCTTGACTGCGGCCTCACCTGGTGGTAAGTTATGATGCCTGTCTTACTCTAAGATAGTAGCTAGGGATGGTAGGGCTAACCACCTTTTAGTTACAAGTATGCCCTTAGTCAACGATCTTCTTAGTCGAATTTAGATCATAGAGAGGACATAATATTATATCTCTTGCTTACGGAGACTGGCTAGGTAATCTCCATAGATTTTTGCTACCATGACTGAAAATCGGAGAACTATAGGTAGCTCTATCACCTCATTTGTAATTCTAGAGCATGTACATACAGTGCAGACATGAGACAGGCAGTATAGCAGCGCGCAATGATACGCTAATGCATGTATCGCGCATCGACACGACACGACCCGCCGACACGACCGATGCCGGCGATACGAGGATTTAGATCACCCGCGCTATCGGCTTCATGCGAAACTACTGTATCTATTCCACAGGCTCAAGTAGATTTGTCGTCTATTTATCGCAAATCTTAATTTAACATTACTTAAATTCCCCTTTGGTCTTCAGGAAGTGAGGAATTTCGGACGAGAAGACATCTCGAAATTTCTCGAACGCTGTCCGGCCGAAATGCATTCGGTGGTCGATCCATTTCTCGAAATTGCTCATATTTAGCTGGACTACGCACTTCAACACACTGCTGCACTGGAAATCGCTGCGTTGGCAGACTCTTCATGCAATCTATGATCCATCTCCTCTCGTATGGGTTGCCTGGAAGAGATCACTTGCAGTGATAAGGCCGCCTTTACATCGTAACAACTTGTAAATTGTGTCACTAACAATGTCAAATAAAAAACTTAGTACGTATCATTTCTGTTTGTGTGTAATAAAGTGTTTTACTCACTTACTTACCCCACTATGTGGGCAGATGTCATTAACTTACTCGCAGGGAGCCACTGGAGCCGGGCGGTGCAAATCCTTGGCGTGTGAAAGTCTACAAGAAATCTAGCACTGAGAATTTCCTGACAGAAAACACCTTGATTATGGCCTGACCCGGGAATCAAACCCAGGACCTCGTCATCAGCATTCGAACATGCTAACCACTAGACCAAGATAGAACCACTTGAATATAGAAACAGAACCATCTGGAAAACTTAGAGCAAGCCGAAAGGTTCTATATACTTACAAGTTACAGCAACATTCAGAACATTATCTCGAGGAAAACAACAGTAACACATTTAAACGCAAACGAAGACGCAGACGCTCCCTTTATCTGTAAGATCGGAGTTCGATTCCGTCTCTAGCAGCGTGTACATACTCGTACATTACGCTCAATGCTCGTAGTTCCGCGTCTGAGAGGGAACACGCCGACAGTTGGACACGCGCGATGCAACGATAGCGGGATTCAGATCACCGATGCTATCTGATGGGAGCTCACATTCACACTAAATTATCTACTTATTCCCAGTTTCACTCCGTAGGTACTTCTCCTAGGGACCTAGGGTAACAATGCTTTTGACCGATCTACCGATTTTGGCACAGATAGGTTAGGTACATCACGAGGAAGGGACTATTGCTGGGCATTTTGTCCCGGAAAATCAAAGAAGTACCTCCGAGGAAATTTTTTGGATTTAGATCCACGCAGACCAAATCGCGCCAGTGATTTATTTATTTATTAAAAAACCGGCCAAGTGCGAGTCGGACTCGCGCACCGAGGGTTCCGTACAAACCTGTAGTAAGTTTTACGATTTATGACGTATTAAAAATAAAAATTACGTTTGTTGTATGGGAGCCCCCCTTTAATATTTACTTTATTGATATTTAATTATTTATTTTGAAAGGTAATATACAAGTTAATATTCTGTGAAAATTTGAACCGTCTACCTGTTACCGTTTTTAATATTGAGCAAAAAAATAAGAAAAAAACACGTTTATTGTATGGGGACCCCCCTTAATATATATATTTTTTTAATTTTTAGTATTTGTTGTTATAGCGGCAACGGAAATACATCATTTGTGAAAATTTCAGCTTTCTAGCTATCTATATTTATGAGATACAGCCTGGAGACAGACAGACAGACAGACAGACAGACAGCGGAGTCTTAGTAATAGGGTCCCGTTTTTACCCTTTGGGTACGGAACCCTAAAAAAGAGAGTTAAAGATATAATTATATCATACGTACAGCAGTGGGACGTTAATGGGCTGTAGTGGTAGTAGTGGATACCTACCTAGTAATGGCAAAATGAGAAAGTGAATGAAATTGTAAAGTTTCAATAAGTATTTCGTTATACATTTTTACCTTTTAAAATTAGGAATAAAATAAGCATCCGTTAATAATAGCATTTGCTGTACAGCACTAATAGATGAAGCGATCAAAAATTTTGTTTATAGTTGAGGGGACAGTAGCTTTTTTCTACGAGAAAAATAACATTACATTTACGAAGGTATGGCTAAAATATAGATATCAATATAGGCAATAGCATTGATTCAAACGTACCTAACGAGAAACTCCGTAGTTTACAAGCAACAAATCATTATATTACGGTTCACTGCCATAAACTATCAAAACAGTGGCCATTAGAAACTAGGCACTTTTAAAATATAATTGATAGTTGTTTAGATTGACCTCGCGTAAAGCAGGTTAGTGTTGGAAAGTGTTGAGCGAGTGAAAGAATAGGAATAAATCTAATATGGCGCGAATAAATCTCGCGCCTCGACAGGTGAGGGCATCCTTTATGCCGACAGGGCCCGAGGGAATCTTCGAATTACGAGAAATAAACATCTATCATATATATTATGTACTATAATATTATAAATGCGAAAGTGCGTTTGTTTGTCCTTCAATCACGCCGCAACAGAGCAACGGATCGACGCGATTTTTTGCATGGGTATAGATGAGGATATGGAGAGTGACAGAGCATACTTTTTATCCCGGAAAATTAAGAAGTTCCTGTGGGAATTAAAAAAACTTTATCCACGCGGACGAAATCGCGGGCATAAGCTAGACATTTGATATAGAGAGCAGAGTCGAAGCTTTTAAATTAGATATCCGTATTAGGCGTACGAACCGGAAACTTAAATATTTTATCAGTAGAACAGTGGGTGGTAAATTCAATAGCCGACGGAACTTTCCATGCCATTCAAAACTTTGAGTCAATTGAAAAAGTAATACTTAGTTTAAAGTCGAGTTAATTTTGAAAGTTCCACCACATATATCGTTAAATACTACAATGTAATACCACAGAATAGGTAATAAATAGTACGTTGTAATACACAGAGTAAGTTTTACAGGATCACGAAGAACTTACATAAAGCAAAGGAGTAATGAGGTCAACAACGAAAAATGAAAAGATATTATGAAAGTTATAACTGCGCGGTTAAAGATGACGTTAGTGCTCGCATTAAGTCTGACCCACCATGATCTATATTCTATGCTTTCTAATTGCTTCACGGTTTAGCTTTGAGTATTTTAATGACTGTAAAAACACTAATTATTATACCTAATGTACAATGCAACGGTGCCAACCTAAAATGGACGAAGAAACTTTATAGATGGATAGGTACATTTAAACTTTTTGCCAGACTTATGCAAAGAATTCTTCTAGCAGTTGAAACTCCCAAATTTGTTTTAAAATAAATGTTGACGTTTTTAACGAAGCATTTTTAATGTTCCATTAATTTAAATAAAATTATTACTTTAACCGAAAACTTGTGAATCGACCCACGACTTCTTACTAAAATCAAGATTAATTAATTATTGTAAGATACTGTACACACCATTGTAATATTTGTTCCGACAGAAACAAAAGTTAAAATCGCGTGCAGCGGCAACCGAAGTAGTTTGATTGCGGAAAGTGGTATCGGGCTTTTATAAATACGTTCTAATTGACAGCTCTGATTAGGAGTTTACGAGAAATGCTATAACCCGCGCCCGACCGCGGCCACGCGGCGCGCCGGGCCAGGGAGCGGTAACAAGTCACTCTGCTTTACAAGTTTACACCGCTCCACGCTACTAATGGTTCGAAAAATATACACTAGCAGAGTCAGGAGACTTTGTCCAACAAATACTTACAAAACGTACAAATATGTCTGTATGTATGGATTTTTCTGACTGCCTCGTCTAGTGCCTCTAGGTCTAGTGCTTATCATGTTCGACTGCGGCTGACGAGGTCCCGGGTTCGAGTCCCAGGTCGAACCATAATCAACTGTTGGGTTTTTCTGATTAGAAATTCTCAGTACTAGCCCGGAGTTAGGAAGTTGGCCGTGTATCACCCCCGTGCCTCGGAGAGCACGTTAAGCCGTCGGTGCCGGTTATTATCACTAACATGATAATAGTCGTTAAAACCCGCCAACCCGCATTGGAGCAGCGTGGTGGGTCTAAGCTCTAATTCCCTCTCTCCTATAAGAGTGGAGGCCTGTGCCCAGCAGTGGGACGTTAATGGGCTGTAGTGGTGGTGGTGGTGGTGGTGGTATGGATTTTTAAAACACCTAAATTGACACCGAAGCATTCGCCGGCGGTATTAACTAGTACTATACTCATCATTATCATCTTATCAACCCATTCGAGCACGAGTCCCTCTCGGAATGAGAAGGATATAGCCGTAGTCCACCACGCTGGGCGAGTGCGGATTGGCAGACTTTACACACCTTCGGGAACGTTATAACGAACTCTCGGCCATGCAGGTTTCCTTCCCCGTTTGAAGCAAGAGATATTTTCTAGAAACGCACATAACGTGCGTAGTTAGAGCGGGCCCGGGGGTCGAACTCGCGACCACCCGAATAAGAGGTTGGGTAGCTATGTAGTACATAATATAACTACTTATTAAATTTCGCTTCGCACGGACGGACGGACGCTACGAGCAAAATGCAAGTAGGACATGCAAACGCGAAGACATAAAACTGTCCAGTTACGAGTAGGCCGGCGCCAATCCATCTGCCGCGTCGCATTCACAACTGGAGCTTCTACGGAAACGAGACGCCGTCCACATGAATCCTGCTAAGCTGGCATGACCGCTAACATACAACCTTCGCTTGCTCATACAATACAGGGGCCCCGGAAACTGCCGGGGTATTTTTCTTCATTAGTACATAACAGAGACCAAGTTATGCTCACGGCTTTAATGTATAGACAATAAAAGTCTACAGCGAGTATTTCTGTGGACAGCTATGCAGGTATTGTGTCGGAAATGCCTGTTGAATGAGTCGTGGTAGTGGTCATTGCAGGTACGAGTATTTTAATCAATAATTGTATTCAAGCTCTGAACAGGATATAAACCTATTATCAAAGCTTTTGTATGTAATTGTGCATGGTATTAAACTATTTCACGCTTGACGCTAAGCATTTTTTTTGCACAAGTCTTAGCTAAATTGGTTTACCAATTACCAATCGATCACGTTTTCGATTATTATTTTTTTTAATAATATCAGTGTAAATTTTCCTGAATAAGCCTCAATACCTGATTTACTGCAAGGTGGTCCGAAAACTGGAATATCATAGGTAAAAATAGAGGCATCAAAGCACTGCCACTCTGGTTTTAAGAGCTCAATGCTTGGTTGTCATTAAGTCCTGCCAGTTAGTTGGATCCAATGAATGTATAACCTGATTTTGGTGGTAGATTCACTCGACGATTCAAAAGCACTTGTCAAAGTCCATTTGAATAAAAAAGATTAAATTTGAGTTTGAGTCTTTCTAGCGCATATTCTAACACTTTCAATGATTGTAAAAGTCTCAGTATATACTTGGTAGCATTGCTGCTATTTATGTATTTACAAATGTGGTCGGTCTTCAAAATTAAAATAACGTATATTTTAGACAATATTTATGTTGTACAACTAGCTGATGCCCGCGATTTGTCAGTGTGGACTTTGATTTCAAAATACAAAATTTCCGGGATAAGTATAGCCTATAAGACTCGACTCCAGGCCCTCAACTATATTCATGCAAAAATCCCGTCGATCATTGCTCTGAACAACAACAACAACAAACAAATTTGTATGAAATTATTAGTATGATGATATTATTTAGTTTTTGATAGAGAAAAATGGCGAGGGAAAATACTAGCTGTTTTCGACATTTATATCTATCAAAAAGAGGAGGAGGGGAAGGGGCAAATTATTCGTTTTACACGCGGCATATATTGCTTTTTTTATCTAATAAACTAGACACGTAAAAGACGTCTACAATTATTTTTATTCAATGTTAAACATAACAATAAAAGGTAGATATGTAGGTGGGGTAACGTATTAAATAAATAAATAAATAAATATAAATAAATCGTTAATTTGCTTGAAACATGGTACAATTAAAAGATAACACATACAAAATTTGACCAAACATGTTTCGTCATTACTGACATGCAAATGTAAACATGAGTTGAAATTATTATCAAAAGTAATTCATAAAACTAATAATCAGTTAATCCACAACATAATTTTTACATGAATACTTAATAATTAATAAGAAATGTCTAAGATGTCTATAAACTCAAATGTCCATAAAAATAATGTCCTAATAAATTATTAAACAAACAATTAATATAAAATATAGATTAACATTTCCCAAAAACTAAATTATGAGATTTACTAATTCATTCTAAAAATTCTTTGAGCGAGTAAAAACACTTGTCTATGAGCCATTCATGCAGCTTTCTTTTAAATACACTGAATGGTAATTCTTTTAAGTTTTCAGGCAATCTGTTATATATTTGAACGGACATACCATAACAGTTTCGGTTAAAAAGCGCAGTTCTGGATAAAGATAACAGAAGTCTATCGGGATATCTCGTATTAAAGTTTAAATATCTATCTCTTTTTTTCACAAATAAATCAGACATATTTTTCTTGACAAATAGGCTAACCTCATAGATATATAAGCACGGTAATGCAAGAACTTTTAATTTTGTAAACAGAGGCCTACAGGAGGCCAGGGGACCCACTCCACATACAGCTCGGATACATTTTTTTTGTGCAATAAACAGACGCTTAATGTCCACCGAATTTCCCCAAATGACAAGTCCATATCTCAACGATGAGACGACGAACGCGTGGTATGCCATTAGCGCCGTTTTCGCGCTTACTGTTTGAGACAAACGCCTAAGAACATACACATACTGATGTATTTTTTTGCTAACTTTATCCACGTGTATCTTCCATGATAGTGTATTATCTAATGTGATTCCCAAAAAATTAATGTGTGTGTTTTAATGTTTCTTTAATGTGTTCCTCATTATAATATATGTCGATGTTATTCTTTCTACCATTTTTATTGTAATATTGCTTAAACATAGTCTTCTTTATATTTACAGATAAATTATTATTAGCACCAAGCCATTCAATAATGTCCCTTACAGTATTATTAATTTCAGAATTAAAAATCATTAATGTAAATAATAAATAAAAGCGGACCTAGCACACTTCCTTGCGGCACGCGCTTTGGATTTAGTTTGAGTTCCGATCGATGAGACACCACTTCTTTGTTATCATATTTTAAAAACTCAATTTGTACGTATTGTGTACGGTTACAAAGGTAACTTTTGAGCCACTCATTTGCTTGACCTCTGATACCATATTGATCGCATTTGTTAAGCAGTTTTTCATGACAGACATGGTCAAAAGCTTTGCTCATGTCAAAAAACACAGCTGTTACAGGTAGTTTCCTATCTATGCATTCAGCGATTTCTTTGACCAATGAAAAACACGCTAGAGTGGTTGATTTTCCTTTTTTGAAACCATTTTGCTGTTTCAAGATTGTATTATGTATCAGCAAAAAAGATGTTAGTCGCTTATGCATTGCCTTTTCAAAGATTTTCGCGATTATAGGAATAAGCGTAATAGGGCGATAATTATTAATAACACGAAATCGATCCATAATAAAAAAGCTGACCCTCCAGGCTTAGCCGGGGACCGGGGTGTGTTACACTAACACTTGTCGCTCGAATAAGCGTAATGAACACGACAATGGTGTAATCGAGCCGTCGTCGCGTCGTCCGAGAAGGCTAGTGATAGGGTCAATCTGACCCCTATAAGTTCTATTCCCTATTCTGTGCCCCTATCACTAGCCCTCGTAGTTGAGCGAAAACAAATGACTTATTAAAGTGCAGGGCGAATAACTATACATAATATCCGGATAAACTCACGTGTTCTGTCGGAAAAATGCCCGACTAGTTTCGAACCCGTTCGGGGCCCTTATTCATGAGCCTGTTCGCGCGACGCGGCCGCTACTCGACTGAACGCGCGAACAGGCTCATGAATAAGGGCCCCGAACGGGTTCGAAACTAGTCGGGCATTTTTCCGACAGAACACGTGAGTTTATCCGGATATTATGTATAGTTATAATGAATATCACTCACGATAGTTTAAATGTTAAAATGCAGGGCGAATATTATGTTGAGTTTGAGCTAGTTCTATAAAAATTGATTATATACTTTGGAATTGACAATAAATTTACCTAATGATTTCTTTATCGCAGCTGACCCAGAACTTAGCACGGCGTTTACCGTTTTATACGCATGAAAAAATCACGTCGATCCTTCGCTCTGTGGCGGCCTGATTGAAGGACAATCCAACAAATATACACACTTTCACATTTTAAATATTAGTATGATGATGGTATGATCCCTACTTAGTTTTTTGATAGAGAAAAATGTCGAGGCGTTTCCTCTTGGAATGAGAAGGGAACCTTGCCATCAGGTGAGATCGCAGTCAAGGGCTAACTTATAGTAGATTAAAAAAACGGAATATTTCACCACGCAGGTGGTACAGGCAAAGAGACAATAAGAGAGTAGCAAATTGAGCTTTGAGTAATCAGTGTCTTTATTTATTAAAGTGGGAATAGCTTGAAGAGCTAAGTATAAAGAATGACCAATATTTTTATCACAAATCCAGATGTTAGAATAGCTTGGTGTGAAATTGTTCTAATCAAATGTCATAATTTATGATAATAACATAACATCTCTTAAAGTAATTTTCATTAGGTACGTTATTTATCATCAACATTGAATATAATGATCAATAAATTATTCTTACATTTAACTTGATTCTACGTTTATAGTTATTCATGATTTCGATATAGTTGTCAAGTTTCGAACAACTTTATTGCGTTTTTGTTTTACAGTAGGGTCAACTCGCGGGTTAATAACTTTACAGCAATAGGTACCAGCTCCTCGTGTATTTATAGATTATTGCCTATAGATAATATGATGCGAAAGTGTTTTGCCTGGTACCTGTCCACAGAAACCGAACCTTTTTGACGTATGGTAAGTAATAACTATGTTATAAAAGCAGGTGTTACTTTGTGGAAGACTATGCCAACGAAAGAAGTAGAACTTTAATTCGCTATAATCCACCACAGTAAGTAAATCTATGTGGTACAGTATGTATCTTGCGATATTCACCACCACACCGCACAAATCCTCCTATAAAATTGAAACAAAAAATCCAAATTATTCTCAACGTCTGTTTCACTCCGACACCGGAGCATCTTTAGGAGATGTTGACTCGACATGTTCGATTGTAAAGTGTACGTTACAATCAGTACGGTGGCGGATTATAACGAATTAAAGTTCTATATCTTTCGTTAGTAATAAACTGTAGAAAGGTAGGTATATAAGTCTATAAGCTTACTTAAAACAATGCCTTCACTTCGTCATCAATATAGTCACTACCCTACTGTATATATGACAGATTGTAAGATACGCGAGAAATTAAAGGGTTCTATTTTTTGTCTATAAAAGTACCTATCTAAAGAACCCTACTAAAGAATATGAATGGAATATTTAATGTAATTCAGTTCGCAATTAATACAATTAGTTACGGTTACTTAAACGCGCTAATCCGTCCTTTAAACAAACAACAATAGTCCATCAGAGTCGGACAGGGGGGTATCCAGGGCAGGGCAGGGCTCTTGTCCCCTCTATAGGCTATTGTTTCGGGAGATAGGGCACTGGCAGCTGTGCGGACAATACTTTAATTAGGGCGTCCGTCCCACAGCTACCTACAGTTGTAATAGAGTGTTGTTTTCAGCGTTCCAACAAATAAACAAACGAGCGAACGAATGAACGAACAAACAAAACCTAACCATTTATTGAAGACTGAAGTTCTGAATTGAACATCTCTCCTGTCATCATTCATAATTCATCAGTCACAATTATTAGCGATGACTGATGATTGATATTAATACCTACAGTTTAAGACAAACATTTTTTATTAGATAACCCTTACCATTACGTCATTATTAGAAGGGTTACGATCCTCAGCAATGAGAAAAACAGAGATATTCATACTTCCATACTAATATTATAAATGTGAAAGTTTGTCTATTCTGTCTGCTACGCAGTCGGCCGATTTGACGAATTTCTGGTAGGTACAAATACAGGCAACTTGGGAAAGGCAACTTTGTATCCTGGAAAATTATAGAGTTCCAATACCTTCCCCCGCGGACGAAGTCGCGAGCATCATCTTGTATTTATATACTACTAGCTGATGCCCGCGACTTCGTCCGCGTGGATTCATGTTTTTCGGTTCCCGCGGGAACTCTTTAATTTTCCGGGATAAAAAGTAGCCTATGTGCTATTCCAGACTATAATCTATCTCTGTGCCAAATTTCATCCAGATCCGTTCAGCCGTTGGGGCGTGGTTGAGTAACAAACATCCGTCCATACATCCATCCAAACTTTCGCATTTATAATATTTATTTATATCATACTTGCTCAGTAACTAGGGATTACTATGGTGGAAAGTCTCCTTGTAAGTTGGTGTTTGCAGTTCAAGGCAACATTACGTCGCACTATGCTTGAATTGTAATGTTCACATTACAGTTCAAGCTATGCAAAACTCCTTGGTAAACAATCTCTTTTCTTATAAAATGGTAAGAAAACTTTTTACTGAAAAAAAAACACTGAACATGGCGGCATTTAATTTCCATACATTTCAAACTATGCAAAACTCCTTGGAACTCAGAGCCGTAAAAAAAAAATGGAAAACTATTTACGAAAAAAAACCGGCCAAGCGCGAGTCGGACTCGCGCACCGAGGGTTCCGTACAAACCTGTAGTCAGTTTTAAATTATTAAAAAAAACCGGCCAAGTGCGAGTCGGACTCGCGCACCGAGGGTTCCGTACAAACCTGTAGTAAGTTTTACGATTTATGACGTATTAAAAATAAAAATTACGTTTGTTGTATGGGAGCCCCCCTTTAATATTTACTTTATTGATATTTAATTATTTATTTTGAAAGGTAATATACAAGTTAATATTCTGTGAAAATTTGAACCGTCTACCTGTTACCGTTTTTGATATTGAGCAAAAAAATACGAAAAAAACACGTTTATTGTATGGGGACCCCCCCTTAATATATATATTTTTTTAATTTTTAGTATTTGTTGTTATAGCGGCAACGGAAATACATCATTTGTGAAAATTTCAGCTTTCTAGCTATCACGGTTTATGAGATACAGCCTGGAGACAGACAGACAGACAGACAGACAGACAGACAGACAGACGGCGGAGTCTTAGTAATAGGGTCCCGTTTTTACCCTTTGGGTACGGAACCCTAAAAACTACTTACTAGATCTCGTTCAAACCAATTTTCGGTGGAAGTTTGCATGATAATGTACATCGTATATTTTTTTTAGTTTTATCATTCTCTTATTTTAGAAGTTACAGGGGGGGGGGGGGACACACATTTTACCATTTTGGAAGTGTCTCTCGTGCAAACTATTCAGTTTAGAAAAAAATGATATTAGAAACCTCAATATCATTTTTGAAGACCTATCCATAGATACCCCACACGTATGGGTTTGATGAAAAAAAATTTTTTGAGTTTCAGTTCTAAGTATGGGGACCCCCAAAATTTATTGTTTTTTTTCTAGTTTTGTGTGAAAATCTTAATGCGGTTCACAGAATACATCTACTTACCAAGTTTCAACAGTATATATAGTTTCGGAAAAAAGTGGCTGTGACATACGGACGGACACACAGACAGACAGACAGACAGACAGACAGACAGACAGACAGACAGACATGACGAATCTATAAGGGTTCCGTTTTTGTCAAATTTGGCTACGGAACCCTAAAAATGGAAATGGCGGCATTTCATTTGATCTGTGTGAAGTTTGTTTGTAAAGTGATTTTGCATGTTTTATTTACCTCGCAAGAATGATATAAAGTAGAATGCTTACCTCGGTTGCAAGTAGCTATTACACCCTCGAACTATATTCACCCTCGCTCGCTGCGCTCGCTCGTGTGACTAAATATCTCGGGTGCACGCGATCCATTAGCGCCCTATGCGAGCTGCGCTCGCACTGGCGCCAAATTGGATCTTGTTCTGTAATAGCTTACTTACGTCCCTTGTGTAACAATCTACTATTGATTTCTAGTTTTATATATTATGAGATAAGTTACGAATTAATAGTAGGTGGGTTTACAATACGACGTGATCACGTCCAGTTGGTTTACTGCTATCACTAAAAGCATTATTATTTTGAAATTGACGTTTTATATGACTTGCCTTGACGTCTCTATAATAAGGATTACAATTCTGAAACAAAAGCGTCAATAAGATTAAAATAATACTGCTCTAAGCGATGGTCACGGTAGCAAGCTCCCTGAGCCACGCGACGTCCAGCTTCGTAGTTGTCGTGTCGGTAATTAGTTTGAGAAATCGTCCCCGATAGCGGACAAATTGATCGGATAGCGGCGATCGCGGGATAAGGGATAAGGGATAGCGTCGCGACTAATTGAAACACGCCGCGGCGGGATGGATGGTGCGAGGCGTTGGCTGCGACACCGGTATACTGAAGACTCGAAACTATCTCGCTTTTCTTCCTCTATAATCTATAAGTGGTTAAACTATGCGCCTGACTAGGGATCATGAGGTTCCAGAGGCCCAATCGTCTAAGCAGATCGTAATCATTTGACAGCATAAAACGTATTTACTCGAACTGTTTAATAAGTTCACACATGCATAGAGACGTGCCGGATCTGTAAACTCCTTAAACAGGTCGAATTATACGTTTGACAAACGATAACGATTACCATTTCCTTACATAATAGGGGGCGAACCCTCAAATTTTGGATAGTTCTTGGATAGAAGCAGGCGTTACTTTGCGGAAGTCCATGTTAATGAAGGAACTTTAATATTTAATTCGCTTTATAATCCGCGACAATAGGTAAATTTATGTGGTACAGTGTGTATCCCGCACTTATAGCGCGCGATATTCACCACACCACAGAAATTTTCCTAATTATTCTCAACGTACGTTTCACTCCGACACCGGAGCATCTTCAGGAGATGTTGACTCGACAATGCACGATTGGAATGACGTTCTTTACAATCGTGCATTGTCTAACTTCTAGTTCCTTCAGAACCACCAGATTAACCAAAGTGGGGCCAAAATTAAAGACAAAACTTCAAGTGGGGTACATATTAATACAAAAAAATATTTGAAGTCTTAGCATCCATTTAGAATGAAACGGTACAATGCGCACTACATAGTACATACTCGAAGAAAACTTACGATTTGGCTCAATCGAAACTCGATACAGCGATCATGTCCACCGCCAGCCGACTGGCCGGGTGGCCTGGACCCCGACCCCGACCCCGCACCCCGACCCCGCACCCCGCACCCCGCACCCCCGTGGACCCCTCGTGACCCCGCGCGGGCAGGGGTCGCGCGCTAATGGTCCCCGATAATTATTGGGGATCAGCTATTGTGTTGCACCGCCTATAATCGAAGCCCGGACATAAACAAGTAGCCGAGGAATACGTATAATTTATTCTTTTAGTTTTAATCTTTGACTAGCTAGGTATTTACAAAATTATTCGAAGAAGTCTGCAATGAAGAATCTTCCATTACTTTATAATACATTTAATAAAACATGAGGTTTTTTTAACTCGAGTATTTATCATCATCAGACCGAAAACTGTTTTTTTAAGCCACTACAAGTTAGCCCTTGACTGCGATCTCACGTGATGGTAAGTGATGCTGCAGCCTAAGATGGTAGCGGGCTAACCTGTTAGGGTCATGGCAGTTATATTAAACCCATACCCATATTCGGTTTCTACACGGCATCGTACCGGAACGCTTAATCGCTTGGCGTCACGTCTTTGTCGGTAGGGTGGTAACTAGACACGGCCGAAACCTCCCACCAGAAAAGTACTTGACAAGACAAATCCATCAGACAAAATCATCACCCAAGCCAACTCCATCATGAGACCGCCTCCATGGTATACCATATTGCATTGTCATCGAAGTTACATTACATGATGTTCCCAGTCCCGTCAGTTGGGGGAAATGGCTCTACAATCTGTAGCAAGATTTGAACTTCACATACAAACATACAAGTGAAAAATAACTTAAATAACAGCTTGTGCAAACTGCGAAGGCATTGCATGATGATGGCGAGACGACCTCCCTTGCCTTAACGTGGGAGGTCCCGGGTTCGATTCCCGGCAGGGGTTAATTTGGGAATTTATAATTTCTGAATTTTCTCTGGTCTGGTCTGGTGGGAGGCTTCGGCCGTGGCTAGTTACCACCCTACCGGCAAAGACGTACTGCCAAGCGATTTAGCGTTCCGGTATGATGCCGTGTTATAGAAACCTACTAGGGGTATCTGTTTAATGTAACTGCCATACCCCTAACAGGCTAGCCTGCTACCATCTTAGACTGCACCATCACATACCATCAGGCGAGATCGCAGTCATGGGATAACTTGTAGTGGAATAAAAAAAAATTATGATGGCGGCTTGCAACTTAATATCGATTGCTGCGGCGCGCTGTGGGGTGGTCTCGAAACGAAACCCGTAACCGCAAATAAAAGCGAGTCAGTTCTTTACGATGGTTTTGTTTGTTTGGAGCGGAACCAACGGCAGCCGCCCATCGATGGCTGTAATGAAGAAATGGCCGCGTCCGACGGGCCACGACAACGCGTCAGCGGCAGGTTGTAGCTGGGCCACTACTTATGATAATCGATTTGATGTTAATTTCGCCGCAATTCTATGATTGGGATTGTGGTTACTTGTATCCTTTTATTCAAAAAAAAATTCAAAATTCAAATGTTTTTTTATTCAAATAAGCTTTTACAAGCGCTTTTGAATCGTTATAATATGAATCTACCGCTGGTTCGGAATGCCATTCCTACCGAGAAGAGCCAGCAAGAAACTCGGTGGTTGCTCTTTTCCATCAAAACTTACAATCATCATAATGATACAAGTAACTGCAGTCCCACGCATAGCTGGAGCGAATCAAATCCACGCTTTTTTTTTATCATTTACGTAATCTTCGATTGTATAGTATGCTTTTTTCACGAGCATACAATATTCAATACACGCCAAGACTGGCAGACAGAGGCAGCCCCATTTCCGACGGTGGCACCCGTTCACGAGCATGACGCATGATCCAGCCATTGCTTCGCTCAACCATATTTGAGGGAACGTAACAACCCGCACCACACGACACCACCACAGAAACGTTAAAGAGAGTGTGACATACCTATATATTATTGATCACCTCTCCTGTAAAATTTTGTATGAAAAATTTTTTTTTCACTCATCGTTTCGTATAGAAGACAAAAATTCATTCGGAGGAAAAATACGGAGAGAGCTGATGATTGAGGATTTCGAAGACGGATGAAGAGCACCAGCCAGGGTATCAAAGATAGGTGGAGGGTGCTCGACCAAATGTCACTCGAAACTTCATCCAAATGACAGTGAGCTGAAAAAAAATTCAAAATGGCGGATTTAAGATGGCCGCCATACAAATTTTGTCGGTGTCTATCTCGGAGAGTATAAAAGATGGAAGAGTGGTTTCTTGGCAAAAGATGATCAGGACATGAAGGTCTACTTGACGAACAGAAAAAAAATTCAAGATGGCGGAATTTATTTTTCCATAGAAAAGGCTATTGAAGATAGGTGGGGGTGCTCGAACAAATGTCACTCGAAACTTCATCCAATTGACAGTGAGCTGAAAAAAATTTTCAAAATGGCGGATTTAAGATGGCCGCCATACAAATTTTGTCGGTGTCTATCTCGGAGAGTATAAAAGATGGCAGAGTGGTTTCTTGGCAAAAGATGATCAGAACATGAAGGTCTACTTGATGAACAGGAAAAAAATTCAAGATGGCGGAATTTAATTTTCCATAGAAAATTTAGGTATGGCGAATATTGAAGAGGCTACAAGTGTACGGTTCCTTTTAAAAATTTGTTTTTATGGAAGAATTCTCATTTTGACGAATGGTACGGAGAAAAAATATGGAGAGAGATGATGATCGAAGGTTCGGATGATGGGTGAGGAGCACGGTCAGGGTATTAAAGATAGGTACCTTACTTAGGGGCTGCTCAAACAAAAAGGGAGGGGCGGGGGGTTGGTGGTCTTTGTTTTATGTTTTTCCTCTATGAGAATTTTCTTTTACGTCGGACGCTTGGCGTGCTGGCGCTTCCACTGTGCTCACTAGCATAGCAGTGTGTTGTTCAGATCAGAACACGTAGACAGTAAACCAGCTGCCCGATTATGTAAGAATTGTCGATCAAATCGTAAAAGTTCGGCGACAAAGTAAAATAAACCATAATACCATTAAATTAGAGCTCAATTTCGAAACACGAAACGATTTGATCGGCCATTCTTACATAATCGGGGGGCAGGATAGTAGGACAGCGAGTAAGTAGACAGTGGACCACGCGGTCCACTACGCGGTCCGCTGTAGCGGGAAAAATTACAGGAATTACTGTAAATTTTACAGGAGAGGTGATCAATGAGTCAGTCAGCACGAGCAGCTATATATATATTAATGGAAGAGTGGTTTTTGGGTAGAAAATTATCAGGGCCTGAAAGTCTACTTGATGAGCAGAAAAAATTAAGATGGCAGAATCTACGAACATTGAAGAGAGTAGAAGAAGTTAGGAAATATGAATGATTTTGATATGGTTTTTTACAAGATTTGTTCTTTATGGAAGAATTATTGTCGGTTTGCCATTAGGAAAGCCAACTTTGTTTTGTTTTTTCCTTTATGAGAACTTTCTTTTACGTCGGACGCTTGGCGTGCTGATGTTTCCACTGTGCTCACTTGCTAGCATAGCAGTGTTGTTCAGTTTTTTTTATCCACTACAAGTTAGCCCTTGACTGCGATCTCACCTGATGGTAAGTGATGATGCAGTCTAAGATGGTAGCGGGCTAACCTTTTAGGGGCATGACAGTTTTATTAAACCCATACCCCTATTCGGTTTCTACACGGCATCGTACCGGAACGCTTAATCGCTTGGCGGCACGTCTTTGCCGGTAGGGTGGTAACTAGCCATGGCTGAAGCCTCCCACCAGGCCAGACCAGGAAAATTCAGAAATTATAAATTTTCCAAACCCTGCCGGGGATCGAACCCGGGACCTCCGCACGTTAATTCAACAGCGCTCAACACTGCGCCACGGAGGTCGTCTAACACGTAGACAGTAAACCAGGATATTAGGACAGCGAGTAAGTAGACAGTGGATCACAGTGGGCCACGCGGTCCACCACGCGGTCCGCTAGCGGGCCGCGCACCCACGCGCCATACTAGTATTATATATTGTCTGTAATATTGATTGAAAAGAGCAACCGCGTAGTTTCTTGTTGGCTCTTCTCGGTATAGAAATGGAATTCCGAACCAGCGGTAGATTTACTCGACGATTCAAAAGCACTTTAAAAAAGTTTATTTGAATAAAAAAGGTTAAAGTCTGAAGTCTGATACCGAATTCATCTACAACTATATTGATTTTCCTGAAACAGTAAGTAGGTATAGTTTTATGAGCAAAAGATCTTGGGCACGATTTCTTTATTTTCTAAATGGGCTAGTCTGGGTGGTTTAGACGCTTTGGCCACCGCTGTAAAACTAGATACCCGTACACCGTACAAGATTTAGCATTCTAGTACGATGTAACTGTGAGATACGGTGCGCTTAAGCGGTAATTACCGCTTACTGCAAACAGAGTCAGCTGTCGCTAGTGGGCAAGTTTAGCCTTCTGACTAAGCAAAAAGCTTTAATTAGGAGTAGATGGGACACCATCCCAATGAATGCGGGTTTGAACTTGTTGACCCTTGATGCATGCTGATGATTTCATTCGCATTTCTAACTCCTAACCCGATGTGAGTAAAAATTTACATTAAAATTTCAGACCTTATATAAGCTTTGGAAAGTAATATATTATAGAGAGTCTATTAGAGTAATAAAATTTGTAATAGCCTATTACAAAATAAGTGACGTTTTTGAAGATAAATAAGGCAGCCGACTCTCCACTACACCAATGATTTGATGTGCCCCACCGAGGTTCCAATATTACAATACGAACTATTGGAATTTTCAGAAAAAAAACGTTGAGATAAACGCTCTTGATTGGCCACGCGATTTCCTTTTGTTTCTCGCCTTGGTCGTGGCCTGTGGTCACGGCCATTTCCTCTGCAGTAATGGTTCCATCCGCAGCGAATGTGGCATGCGAGGTGGTGGCACCAGCTCGGGTTGCAGCATTGTGTGCAGCGGCGCGTGCAGAGGAGTCCGCACCGGGGCCAATGGCGGGCCGGCTGCGATGCGGGCCGCGATTGGCCACCCTGCGCCATTGTTTGCGATCGCTCGCCATTGTTCGCCCGATAGCGATCGAAGTCGCGCTCAATTAGCTCGCGATGTACTTATCTGCAATTAGGTGAGCGTAATTGAGCTGTGAGGGAACAATGAGCGACCGCGCGACAGCTTGACCGATCTCTGCCGATATGTACTGTCGCGGTCTGAAGACGTTTACCACTATAAGGCTCATGATTGCATTTACACATCTGTGTGCGAAAGTTTGGATGGATGTATGGATGGATAGATGGATGAATGTACAGATGGATATATGTTTGTAACTCAATCACGCCAAAACGGCTGAACGGATCTAGATGAAATTTGGCACAGAGATAGATTATAGTCTGGAATAGTAGATAGGTCCAAAAAGTTTGGTCAAATTTAATCTTTGTCATCTTAATTTTTTTATTTAGGTATATTAGGCTACTTTTTATCCTAGAAAATTAAAGAGTTCCCACGGGAAAAAATCCACGCGGACGAAGTCGCGTGCATCAGCTAGTAGATCACAAATCTTTAACATTAAAGTATCAGTAGCTGCAGTGGTTATTAGATAGGATAGATGTAGTTCAATTATAGTTTTGATAAAATATGTCACTTTAACAAAATATGCAATCATTACTAATTAATGATGGTAATATTGCGTCAAACTTGAAATTACAAAATGAGATTTATTTATTACCAAAAAGTAATTTACTCTTTTCGTAAAAACGATGCTTGAAACTTTGATATGACGTTTAAGACCTTACTACACAGTACACACGCAGTCTTTTAAAGATTTTAAATAAGTACAGATAAACATTTTCAGAGCGCGACTGTACAATTACGTGTCGTAGGTACGTCAAAAATGTGTTGTGGTAATGTTTTGGTTGCTATAAATTATTGACTCGATCAATCTAGAGACACTTACAGGTGATGAATTGATTTATTTCATGTACGACAACTTGTGTTATATGACAAGTATGTCAAAACTCTGCCACCGGTTCGGAAAGATTACCGGTTCTGCTACTGAAAAGCTGCTCTTTTTTTAAAATAAAAAAGAAGTTACAATACCAGTATGAAGTAACGTAGATAATATAGATGCGCTCTCAATTCCCCCACTCTCATAGTCAGATAGGACACGAATAGAGAGAGACTAGGTGCTCCCTCTCTAGAATCAATAGGTGTTTCGTTCAGTTCTTTTTTAAATTCCACTACAACTTGCAGTCCTTGACTGCGATCTCACCTGATGGTATGTGATGATGCAGTCTAAGATGATAGTGGGCTAATCCTATTAGGGGTGTGGCAGAACTAAAGCCATACTCCTAGTCTACACGGGCCGTGTAACACGCCATCGTACCTCAACGCTAAATTGCTTGGCGGTACGTCGTTGCCGGGAACAACTAACCATGGCCGAAACCTCCCACCAGCAAATCCGATCCGATGGTCCGATCCAGGAAAATCGTCGTGTTTTTTATTTTATTTATTTCACTACAAGTTATCCCTTGCCTGCGATCTCGCCTGATGGTAAGTGACGATGCAGTCTTATATGGTAGCGGGCTAACCTGTTAGGGACATGGCAGTTATATTAAACCCATACCCCTAGTCGGTTTCTGCACGGCATGGTATCGGAACGCTAAATCGCTTGGCGATACGTCTTTGCCGGTAGGGTGGTAACAAGCCACGGCCGAAGCCTCCCACCAGGATTTTTGGCAGAATATCAAAATTCCGCAGTCCAAATTCCAAACCGAGAAAATCTCTCAGTAAATATTGAGCAGATAACATAATCTTCAAAGTTCAACCCCCTGTAAAATAATCCTGCATGCAATATAATATTAATCCCGCGTGCGGCGCGGCGCGGCGCGGCGCATGCGCGGTGTTCCGACATCAGATATTAATTACCAACTAGTAATTAATTATTGTTGCACTTCGCGAACCACTCCGACGTTTTTAATTAAAAGATAATTAAGAGAAGAGAGAGGGCGGTACAGTCGCCTAGTGAACATCTCAGTCCCGTATTTAGTTGTGTAATAAATATTTATAAATAACTTTTTGAAGATCTTAGTAGTGAATTAAGTTTCTAATAATCCAATACTTAAGTGAAAGTGTTTGTAAAGAGATCCATGCGTCAATAAATCCAAAAATCGTGTCATTTGAAATCGAACAATATCATTTTCAAACACAGTTTATCGAACATTTAAACAACAATAACTACATAAACAATGAACATTTAGTGATTATGCAATGAAAAACAAAAGTTATACATACAATAACAACAGAATATAAGGATTATAAACTTTTCGTTTCAAAAAAGTCGTTTCGTTGTTCAAAAGTGCAGTAAACAGCTGAGTGACGGTAGCAATGTCATTGACCGGTTCTCAGGGTCAACGTCTGCCAACGTCAATCATAGTAGTATAATAATATGATAACTAAATTCACACTTAGACTTGGGTGATCAGATGGCCTAATCAGCATAACGTTCGACTTTGGTTTCATACAAACGAAAGTGCCCCGGTTCGAACCTCAACGCATATCTGACTCTTCATACTAGATCGAAGTATTTTCTCTTTTTTCATTTTTTTTTAAACTATTTTTGCTAGAAAAAATATAAATAATAATAATAATGGAGCCAAATAACATCACCATAAGGTCTAAACAAACCAAGATGTACACTTCAATCTGCGTCGATGAAGAAGAATCACTGGACTCATTAAGCTCAGAAATTAGAGCAAGAAGCTTACCAGACTTATCTACAATAATAACACAAGAAGAAATGTTAGATTTAAAAGATGAAATTACTAGGCTTAACTTACAACTAAATAGCGCACATACAGAAATATTTTCATTATCCAGTGAAATAAACTCCTTAAAAAAACTTTTACAAGAACAAACAAATCAGATAGAGGTACTAAAAAAAGTATGTTTGAGTCCAATAGAAAATAGTCCAATAAAGTCTTCTTTAAAAAAAAGGATGCGACCAAGGTGTCTAACGGAGCTTTCCAGAAATTTAGAAATGGAATTAAGTTATGGAGAGACCAGTCAGGAGTTGGAAGGACAGACAAAGTCAAGTAATAAGGAATCAAACTTACATTTGAAACATGCATCTTGTGTTATATCTAATGAACCTATAATAATGCATGAAAATGAGTTAGAAGTTGTACAGTCAGAAAGTGCTTCCAAATCTGACACAAGCAATCCGGGACAGTCCCTGAAAATAAATACGGAATACATATCAGCGAGTAAAGAAAACATGAATACTACGACATCTTCACCCTCTGAAAAAAACCGAATCATGATACTAGGGGGTAACCAGTGCATAAATTTAGCAACCTCGCTTATTCACTCGCGTCAGAACACTAACTATGAGGAATACGAAATATTTTCTTTTGTGAAACCGAATGCGACGTGTGACGAGCTAGTGTCAACATTTAACACAACACAGTTGAACTCTAACGATAAAATAATATTGTGCATAGGAGAGCAAGACTGTAATCCATACAAGATCATAATGGAACTAGGCTTTTTTTTAAAACAACATAGTAAAGCAACAGTTATTGTTACTAGTGTATTAAAAAATGAATACTTGAATGAACAAAAATTAAACAATTTGCTGGAAGTTGCTTGTAAGGATTACAAAAATTGCATATTTTTAAACTTAGGAAAATTCTTTTATGACAAAAAACACTTTATCTATGACTTTTGTTATAAAATAAACTTGCTTATTGACTCAATGTATTATGAACAGACATACCTAGTCCCTAACAATAGGAGCTTGCTTTCGCATAGAGCTCGGAATGATCAAAAGCAGGCGCTTAGGCAGTACTCTTCAAGCTCAAATGATATTGCTTCTAGTCAAAAATCATTGAAAGGTACCATACCATATTACTTTAAACCGGTAGCAAGAGATCGTGACAGGAATATACTAACCTCGAGTAGCTCAAGTCCTAAAGGTCCTAATTTCGAACCAAACATAGGAAAAAATATAAATGAAGGTGATCCTAAAAGTTCGGATGCCAACCCAAGCATAGGAACACCAATGAGTAATGGTGATCCTGGGAGTCCGATCTCAAAAAGTAATCCACGAGAACAGTGTCATGGTAGTGATTCGTTTTTTCGAGTCTAAGAATAATCTCAATATAATGCATCAAAATATAGCCAGCGTTTTAAAGAAAAAGGATCTGTTAAATATTGCTCTTATAGAACTTTTGGAAAATGGAAAGCCAGTAGATGTTCTATGTCTATCTGAAACATTTGTTGATTCCGGTAATGTATCCAATATTAAGATAAATGGTTATAAACTAATATGCGCCTTTTGCAGATCCAAGCAAAAACGTGGTGGTGTCTGTATTTTGGTCAAGGATTACATAGAGGCTATGAAATTCGATGCTGTAGATGAGTTCTGTACGGAATATACTTTTGAATGTTGTGCCCTTAGAATACCAAGCTATAAGTTAATTATAATTTGTTTATATAGAACCCCGAACTCAAACATTACAGAGTTTCTGCATAAGCTAGACATTCTTTTGTACAAATTGAGAACGTGGGACGCTAATAATAATATTGTATTCGTAGGAGATTTTAACATTGACATTTTAAAAAATACAAAATCTAAATTAGACTTCACTGACTTATTACGGAATTATAAATTTTTTATTCATATAAATGAACCTACAAGGCAAAACTCATGTATAGACCTATTTATAAGTAATAGAGAGAATGCTGCAGGAGAAATACGTCAGTTAGGGCTTTCTGATCATGATACAGCTCAATTTTTAGCAGTACCAATTATTAGAAAGAGCACGCCATTTTCGTATAAATTTATTTTTAAGAGAGATTTAAGTAGTGAGAATATAACTAAATTCAAGAATTGTATTGGTAGTCTTGAATGGACAGATGTTTATGCTGCTGATAATTTAGATGAAGCTTTTAAGGAATTTCATGACACTTTGGTGTTATTTTATAAATTGTGTTTTCCTTTAATTAAATACAAGATTAGTGACTCGAATCAAAAAACTCGATGGCTGACTAAGGGAATGAAAGTCTCATGTATAACAAAACGGAAGCTGCGTTTCCAATATTATAAAAATAAAACATCCGCAAATAAATACAAATTTAATAAATACTCCAAGATTCTTCAACAATGCATGGACCTTGCTCAGAGAAGTAGTAACAACAGCTACATAATCAAATCAAAAAACAAATGCAAAGCGTCATGGAACGTGATTAACAATAAAAATAACTATTCAAACCTGAGGAATATTGAACGTATTAAGCATCAAAATAAGGATATACACAATCCAACGCAAATTGCTAATATATTTAATGATCATTTTATTAATACGCCTATTGAGAGTAATAAGATAATAAATAAAAAACATAATAATTATAAAATAAAACAGAATAGCTCAAGTATTTTCTTAACACCGACGGATGCATCAGAGATTGTGTCAATTATAAAGTCACTAAATAATTCAAATTCTACAGGTTATGATGAAATAACTACTAAAGTCTTAAAAGAGTGTAATAGGGGATTAGCACCAGTTCTAGCTTACCTTATTAATCTATCTTTTTCAGAAGGTAAATTTCCATCTAATTTAAAACAATCAATAGTAATGCCATTGTATAAATCCGGCGATAAAGAAGATATTAATAATTATCGCCCTATTACGCTTATTCCTATAATCGCGAAAATCTTTGAAAAGGCAATGCATAAGCGACTAACATCTTTTTTGTTAAAACATAATACAATCTTGAAACAGCAAAATGGTTTCCAAAAAGGAAAATCAACCACTCTGGCGTGTTTTTCATTGGTCAAAGAAATTGCTGAATGCATAGATAGGAAACTACCTGTAACAGCTGTGTTTTTTGACATGAGCAAGGCTTTTGACCATGTCTGTCATGAAAAACTGCTTAACAAATGCGATCAATATGGTATCAGAGGTCAAGCAAATGAGTGGCTTAAAAGTTACCTTTGTGACCGTACACAATACGTACAAATTGAGTTTTTAAATGATACGAAAGAAGTGGTGTCTCATCGATCGGAACTCAAACTAAATCCAAAGGGCGTGCCGCAAGGAAGTGTGCTAGGTCCGCTTTTATTTATTATTTACATTAATGATTTACCCAATATTACTTCGCATAATTGCACACTTTTTGCTGATGACATATCTATCGTAATTAAATCTGATAATAACTTGACATACAATTCTGAAATTAATAATACTGTAAGGGCCATTATTGAATGGCTTGGTGCTAATAATTTATCTGTAAATATAATGAAGACTATGTATATGCAATATTACAATAAAAATGGTAGAAAGAGTAACATCGACATATATTATAATGACGAACACATTAAAGAAGCACAATCCATTAAATTTTTGGGAATCACATTAGATAATACACTATCATGGAAGATACACGTGGATAAAGTTAGCAAAAAAATACATCAGTATGTGTATGTTCTTAGGCGTTTGTCTCAAACAGTAAGCGCGAAAACGGCGCTAATGGCATACCACGCGTTTGTCGTTTCATCGTTGAGATATGGACTTGTCATTTGGGGAAATTCGGTGGACATTAAGCGTCTGTTTATTGCACAAAAAAAATGTATCCGAGCTGTATGTGGAGTGGGTCCCCTGGCCTCCTGTAGGCCTCTGTTTACAAAATTAAAAGTTCTTGCATTACCGTGCTTATATATCTACGAGGTTAGCCTTTTTGTCAAGAAAAATATGTCTGATTTATTTGTGAAAAAAAGAGATAGATATTTAAACTTTAATACGAGATATCCCGATAGACTTCTGTTATCTTCATCCAGAACTGCGCTTTTTAACCGAAACTGTTATGGTATGTCTGTTCAAATATATAACAGATTGCCTGAAAACTTAAAAGAATTACCATTCAGTGTATTTAAAAGAAAGCTGCATGAATGGCTCATAGACAAGTGTTTTTACTCGCTCAAAGAATTTTTACAATGAATTAGCAAATCTAGTAATTTCGTTTTTGGGAATTGTTAATCTATATTTTATGACGACATTTGAGTTTATAGACATCTTAGACATTTCTTATTAATTATTAAGTATTCATGTAAAAATTATGTTGTGGATTAACTGATTAATAGTTTTATGAATTACTTTTGATAATAATTTCAACTCATGTTTAAATTTGCATGTCAGTAATGACGAAACATGTTTGGTCAAATTTTGTATGTGTTATCTTTTAATTGTACCATGTTTCAAGCAAATAAACGATTTATTTATTTATTTATTTATTTATTTATTTATTTAAGAAATTCCCTCTTGCAAATTCAGCCTTATCTTTATTACATTATCAATATTTTACTTATGAATTTATTGTAAACTACTTACTTTATAAAAGCTTCCTTGCCTGCAAATCTAAAAATATAATATTTATTCAAATTTAAGCAAGCAGGTACCTAGTTTAGCCTTTTTCTATTCTTGTTTACCCATCATCAGCTTAATCACATCTGAATGCAGATTTAATTTAGTAGTAAAATATATTCTTTTAAATAATATATAAAAGGAAAAGGTGACTGACTGACTGATCTATCAACGTACAGCTCAAACCACTGGACTAATCGGGCTGAAATATAGTATTCAGATAACTATTATGACGTAGACATTCCGCTAAGATAGGATTTTTGGAAATTTTACCCCTCAGGGTGTAAAAAAGGGGTTTGAAATTTGTGTAGTCCACGCGGACGAAATCGCGGGCAAAAGCTAGTTATTTATAAAAGTATCGCTATTTACCGGTTTGAATTAGATATATTTACTGGTTTTGACTTTGAACTTTTGATAGACCTATCGTCGAGTAGTCTATACCGACTTGAATGCAATATCTTTCTAATAACGCGTAAAATCGTGTGCTACCGTGACGACACCGTAACGAGACCGTGACGACATCATAACTGAAGCAATTAGAGGACGCGGGAATTCCAATTGTCTTAAATGTGTATTATAATTATTGTAATGTCTTTATGACGCTAAAGTTTTATCACTCATGTTCATTCCGCAGAGAAAATTAGTAGTTATTTTGTAGAGTGTGAACTTTTCTAATTAAAATCATTTACAACTTTAATTTGACTACCTATTAATATCTGTAATCTTTATAGATCAAGCTGCAACTTCGTTCACGCTTTGATGATCTCAACAAATGATTTTATGTATTTTAAGAAAATATTTTGTTCTGTTAGGCTTGGTTTTCTAGCGTTAAAATGTAAGTTTAAGTTCAAAATTCAAAAGTTATTTATTCAAATAGACTTTTTACAAGTGCTTATGAATAGTCGAATGAATCTACCATTCATACTAGTTCATTATATTATCTAGGTATAGGTAATGGCTAATGTGCTATTCATCTTATAGTTCTTATAGTGGATATAAAAAAACAACAGGTAAGTTTTTATGTAGATCGAGTGTGTCCGCGGCCCCCACAGCCCGCCCGCTCGTAGCGCGTACAACAATAATATTTGTTTAGTCCGTTTGTCCACCGCTACACGTATAGTATGGGCCCAACTCTGGCTCTCCATATTGTTGATTTTAAAACAGGTCCACTTATCCCTAAGTACTTAATCAATATGTCTGTGGCCACGAATAATAAGTGGGGATCCATTTTTTTACTTCTATAACGAAATTACATAAGTAAATTGAGATTAATTCAGCTTATTATCTGATTAAATTAGATAAACCAGTATAGGGTTTTGGGTAGGCGAATGAGAAACGACCACAGGTTTCGGATGATACTTTAATAATGCACACTAAATAATGGATACATGAACTTAAATAATAACTAGAGGCTTACACTACACGCCCCAACAAAATGAAAAAAAAAGAAAAGGAAAATAACCTTTTTTTTTTTTTTTTTACTCTACATATAATTTAGTTCTATTTTTATGTACTATTTCTACCTTATTATTACGTATTATTTTTACATTTGGTTCCATATCTTTTAAAACTTTATATGGACCAGAATATACATCACTAAACTTATTTCCTACTTCATTTTTAACTAATAGTAAATCATTTTTTCTATACGTTACTGGTTTTAAATATTGATCATATTTATATTTTCTAGTCTCTTTAGATAAAATTAAATTTTGCCTTGCATCACTTTGTGCTTTTTGGAGTCTAAATTTTAACTCTAGTGGATAGTCTTCAAAATTGTATAATGGTTCAACTACATGATTTTTTAAATTAGAAGGGATATTACATGGTTTACCGAACACAAGTTCATATGGTGTATACTTAGTTGCTGAATTTACTGAAGTATTATATGAAAAACACCAATATGGTAGCCAATAACTCCAATCTCTAGAATTGTTGTCGGTTTGAATTCTCAAATATGCATTTAAACTTTTATGTGAGTTTTCGAGTGAACCAATAGATTCATGATGATATGCACAGGATACAGTATGTTTTATATTTAGCAATTTACATACCTCAGTCATTGTCTTAGAGACAAATTCCAATCCCCGATCTGTTGCTATTTCACGTGGTATCCCGTAACGTAGTATGAAGTTATCCACGAAAGCTCGCGCTACACTTACACTATCCTTATTTACTAATGGAAATGCTTCAACATACTTACTTAGTTCACACTGAAGAGTGAGTATATATGAGTAATTATAATAATCCTTATCTAAGGGCCCAACTATATCTAAGAAAACTTTATCGAAGGCAGACTGCGCAGTAGTAGTTATAACCATAGGTTGTTTGGTGTGTAACGAATGTTTCTGTTTTTGACATTTGCTACACTTTTTTACATATTCCGTTATATCTTCCACCATTTTTGGCCAGAAGTAACATTTCTTAATATTATTGAGCATACGCCGTATACCTGCGTGCCCACTTGTAGGTAGTAAATGATAATCATTGAGAATAACTTTTTTATCGTCATCGTTGTCTATACTTATTACATTTTTTATAATATAAATTCGAGTACTTTCTCGATTATAATTATTTTTACGATATTTGGTTAACCATTCTATATACTTCTTACTTTCATTATTTTTAATTATGTAAAGTTCATCGATCGATATCTTTTTACAAATAGAATCCAAATCTCTCACGAAAGCGTCTCGCGTCGAACATGATCGAGAAAATGGGTCTATAAAAATCTTATCCTTGTTTGGTACGTATACGAAATCGTTAAAACGTACGTATTTCATATTTTTTCCTAGTTTATAATGTGAAATCCTTAATTCAGTACAATTCTTTGGCTTCCCAAGAATTTCAACGACTTTCGGTTGATCAGGCCGATTGTCTTCGTCACTCTTGTTAAGCAAAGTATTGTCTGTACTGTCAGTATTGTCAGTTGTTTTATCATATAGCTTTTTCGCCATTCGTCGAGTCATAACATTCAAAACTTCTTTATTCATATTTTTTAATTCATCGGACGTTAAAATAATGCGAGATAATGCGTCTGCAGCTACATTACTCACACCTTTAACATATTCTATTACGTAATCATATTCGTCTAGGATTAACCGAAATTTTAACAATCTACTGGAAGGGTTATTGATACTGAATAAATAGACTAACGGTTTGTGATCCGTTTTAATTGTAAATTTTTTGCCAAATAGATATGGTCGAAAATATTTGACTGACCATACAATAGCTAAAAGCTCTTTTTCTATTGTTGGATAGTTTATCTCTGATTTATTTAAAGTACGACTTGCATATGCTATTGGTAAATCATTTTTGTTACATAGTACTGAGCCTATAGCTAATCCAGAAGCATCTGTGCGCAATATAAATTCATTCTCTTCATCAAAATTGGGATACTGCAAAATGGGTGGATTGACCAAGGATTGTTTAAGTTTAGTAAATGAATTTTCGCATTCTGTACTCCATACAAAACTAGCACCTTTTCTACACAGTTTATTCAAAGGTATAGTTATATCGGCAAAACGTGGAATAAATTTACGATAGTAATTCGCAAAAGCTACAAAACGTCTAACTTCATCTGCATTTTTTGGATTTGGATAATATTGCATTACTCGGGTTTTTTCTGGATCAGGTAAGACACCTTTAGAAGATACTACATGGCCTAAATACAGCAATTGTTTAGTTAAAAATTTACACTTTTCGGGATTTATTTTTAAATTCACTTTCCTAAACCTTTCAAAAATGTCAATTAAATTATTGTTATGAGAATCGAGATTTCTCCCAAAGCATATGACGTCATCGAGATAAACAAGACACTTATCATATTGTAAACCAGACATTGCTACTGTCATCAATCGACTAAAAGCACCTGGGCTGATTTTCAAACCCATCGGCAGTCGTTTCATTTGATACTGCCTATCGGTAGTAAATGCAGTATATTTTCTACTTTCCGGACATAATTCTAATTGATAATAACTTTGACTAAGGTCTAAATGTGTAAAATATATAGCTCCTGACAAAGAGTCGAGTATCTCTGTTATGTTAGGCAATGGAAACTTGTCATCTTGGAGTCTATCATTCAATTTTCTATAATCAATTACAATTCGCCACTTTTTGTTTCCATGACTATCACTTTTCTTCGGAACGAGAAGGACTGGACTAGACCATTCGCTCCTACTCTCCTCTATAATATCGTTATCTAACATCTGTCTAATTTGCCTATCAATTTCATTCTTTTGACTTTTTGGTAGTCTGTACGGCTTTGTGTACGTAGGAATAGCATTATCTCTCAAATGTATTGATTGTTTATACATGTTTGTAACACCTAATTTATCTCCTGGTAGTAAAAATATATCAGAGTATTTAGCACAAATATTTTCGATAGAAATTTGCTCTTCTTTGGTAAGATGGCTTAGACTCAAAAAGGAGAATAATTTTTTCACACGTTCCGCGTTAACATTGCTTTTTTCAAATGAACACAAGGAATATTCATTCAAGCTTACTATATCAGGAACAAAATAACTTAATTTAACTTCTTCCTCTCTAATATTTAAAATTTTTAGTGGAATTTTACCACCAACAGGACTAACCAAAACCGACGCCAAAAATACTCCATCACTCAATTGCTTAGGCATAACCACATACTCATTTTTTAAGTTCGTCCGCATAAAATACGTAAATTCACACCTAGGCGGGATTGTTATGTAACTATTATAACCTAGTTGTCCCATCTGTAAAGGTATCTCAATGGGTGATCCTTGCTGAAGGGTCAAAATGTTTCTTTCAAAGTCTAGTAAACAATTAAATTTACTCAAAAAATCCTGTCCTAGTATACCATCTGTTCTACAAGAAAAGTTTTTCAAAACGTAAAATTTATGTTCAAAATAAAAGTCTTTATAATTTAATTTTAAACAAACAAATCCATCGCAAAATATATGTCCTCCAATACCGTTTATTCGAATAGGCTCTATATGGAAAGGAATGTTCCATTTGTCTAATAACTCTAGTCGTATTACAGATAACGACGCACCGGTGTCAATTAGCCAGCTAAATTCCTCATCAAAAACATTCATATGAACTGAATTTATATTTTCGCAATAGAAATGTTCATGCTCGAAAAACAACAGATTATCCTTGTCAGTGTCCCTGTTGTTTTGGACCTCATCTCCACGCTTTTGATTTGAATCACCACTAAGATTCATTTCGGCTAAGTTTATTTGATTCCGTCGCGCCTGGTTACGAACCCATGTTTGGCCACGAAAACCGTTGGAGCCGTGATAATTATTTTGTCCGCGAGAAGCGAAATTATGAAAATTACCACGATTACTACGACCACGATCATAATTACTCGAATTCTGAGATGCGGGCATCCCCCTAGAAAATCCTCTAAAATAATTATTTAGAAAACGCCCTCGTGGCTTACGACTAAAACTAGACCAACCTCTGTTATGGTGAAAATTCATCACTCGGTCTTCATTACCGCTGGAAAGGTTCTCGTCTAATGCACCTTGAATCGCGTCCTTCAGTGAACTGTAGTTCCTAGCTGCAATGATAGTACTCAGTCGACTATTTCGCAAACCGTCGGAAAATCTTTTAATTGCAATCCGCTCGTTTATTGGCTTCAAAATTTCATACGAGGCAGAATTTCCGTTGGCCTGAGAAACCGTCAAATCAACAAATAATTTTTCGACTTGCTTACCAAACTCTTGAATACTCCTGTTATCTTGTCGGATGCATTGTAGTTGAGACTGAATCGCCGTGTCAGATTTCTTAGGTAACAATATACTTCGCATATCCTTGAGTAATTCTGTAATAGACAAATAATTAGAACACATGCGCAGCTTAGCGCTTTCGGACAACCTTGATTTTAAAACAAACTGTATCAGATGCTTTTTACTATTTTCGTCGATCATTGATTCGTACATCTCTATATTCGAAATTAATTGTTTCGTGACGTTCTCATCACCCGTCATAACTGGTAGCAGAGAGACTGCAGTTTTTAGCTCAAACTTCTCCATGATGATGGGTGCACTTGGATAACTATCAGTACACTCAGAACAAAGTTGAACTATTTTCGTATACAGCGAATTAATGTTATCAAATATTTTATAAATCTGTTCACTCTCTGAACTTTTTATTTCTTTACGTTCTACTTGAGTTACAATTAAATTTTTTAAGAAACAAAATCTATCATACAAACATTTTGCTTCGGTCCCCTTTTTCTCTTACAATAGACATACCCAAATAAAAATTAATAAAATCGTTTACAGTACCTTAAAATTAATAACATGATTAGTATGGCAGGGCATAATTAATTATAGGATTACACATACTTAACTAACTCTTAACTAATATTTGTCGCACATTGACACTTTTAACGAATTTTCGCCGCGCACTGACACACACTCACACCGGCGAATCCTTTGAAGCGGCAACGTTTTCTCGTTGCTGTCGCCGATACATACTCATCGACCTTTGCAGGTCATAGGCTTCGATCCTCCGCTGGATCCAATTTCCATGACACCTTTGATAATGTCGAAATAGCAGTATCGCTGCCCCAATAAACAGAAGACCACAAATGGCAATAAGAGCATATGATGTCGAACTGGCGTGCCACAATAACTGCTCCGTGGAAGCAGAGTTACCAGCACCATTCTGAGCAATTATAATTTCTTGCTCCTTTGATTATTGCTTGCCCATTATTATTTTTTCCACTTTATAAAAGTTTTTTGCCAAAGCACAAATCTCACACGTAGCCAGTTTGACGAATTATAATTTAAAATTGCCATGATTATAACATCTTCTTCAGCACTGCATTCCACTCAATGTTTATGTTATAGTTTCCTTACACGGACGGTCACTGGCCGCGCACGCGCTGGCAGGGTCGCCATATAGGGTTTTGGGTAGGCGAATGAGAAACGACCACAGGTTTCGGATGATACTTTAATAATGCACACTAAATAATGGATACATGAACTTAAATAATAACTAGAGGCTTACACTACACCAGATTAAGATATATTTTCTCGTAGATCTATACCTACTACTTCAAATTGTCGGTTGTCACCGCTCACCAGAGATTATTTTAAATCGATTCATTGAATACCTACATCAAAAGACTACAATAAATCTACTAAGAAACTGCAACAGTTTCAGAAAGCTCGAAGGTTTCAGATACGAACCATCTGAAACCTTCGAGCTTTCTGAATCCGTATTGAAATCCTGTTTTCAGATGATCGAAAAGTCCTGATTTACTCGTAACTATAATATAGTACCTACTCTGGACCTCGTTGGACCGATTACCTAAAGAAGGTGGCTGAAATTGCTGGTGGATGAGGAAGGCTGAGGATCGTATTTGGTGGCACGCTCACAAAAGGCCCAGCAGGCAGTGGCGTGCACGACATAGAGGCATAAAGGTACTGGTTAACCTGGTTATAAAGCTCAATGCTTATTTTTCATCACGCCCTGCCTGAAAGTCTAATTACCAATGCCTATCCTGGCTCCGAATACTGTGCACGCCACTAGCAGCAGGGGATGCATAAGGGCTGATGGATGGACCTACTCTGACTTATTCGTAACCGGGAGCTTCTACTACCGAGACCACAGTGTTTACCACTGAGCGCAGCACCAAAGTGGTCATCAAAGAGGGTTAATTTGCATGAATAAAAAGTATACCTAGTCACAAATTGGCTAAAATGTGGTCAAGATAAGATTTCCAGCAGCACTAGAGAAGTATATAAACTTCCAAAAATTACCCTGTCTCGTATCTCTTACGCTAGGGGCTTCATTATAAATAGTGCTACGTCGCTAGTGTGTCGATGCCCTGCAGGCCAGCGTGATAAGCTCGCAACAACCTGCGGCTAGCGGTACCGGACACTTAGTACATTAGCGGAACATTAGCACTTGAAATATATCCACTCGGCGCTGGGCAATGGGCATTGCACTGAGGTAACGTTCTGTGGTTATTTACCCGCCTCTTTATTTATATCATAGATCTTGAGTTCCAAAGCTCGATTGACCTGAAATATGGGCCTGCGCCTGCCTCCCGAAAATCGAAATCATGAAATCTGGAAAAATTAAATCTGAAAATGACAGCTACAGTGTAACGATCGCAATCACCTCTGATTGGTTAACATTCTTCCACTATTGGCCAAAATCCACGCAGCAAAAATGCCTTAAATTCAGCCAATCAGACCTATTGAGACTGTAACAATGATTGATGCCGGTTTTACACAATCGCTCTGCTGTTTAAGGAGTTCATACTTCATAGATGTACGTCAAAAAGCACGTATAATATTCCTTACGCAGTTCGAGTAATACGATTTAAGCTCGCAAATGATAACGATTTGCTTAGACAATCGGGCCTGTGATCTTTTAACAAAAAATTAAAAAACGCGGACGAAGTCGCGGGCATCATCTAATTTTTATATAATTAATAGGGTCCGAGACAAATAATAAGTAAGTACTTACTGATTAAAACGTATTCTGTAACCGATAAAGTTTCACACAACACATTTTGTGGAGCAATATACTTAATTACGTCAGCTCGGACTAACCATACATTGTATCGAAATAAATTTCATGAGGTTTATTAAACGAGTATATTTTATAAACTAATTCCGGTCGTTAAGCTGGTCTGCATAATTACAACGCTACATAAAAGGAAAAGTGGGATTTTTGTGTCTTGGGACAAAGCTTTAATGATTTTTCACACGTTTTATGATGTAATTGTTTAATATCACTGTTCTACCTATTGCGTAATAAAATATCTACCAGAGTATTTACTACTCTACTTAACAAAGCAATAACAATCTGAAAATATTGTCATTGCTTTGTGAATTTTCGCAAAGCCAGAGCGGATCGTTAGTAAAAAAAAAAGCAATCACAATTAGTTATTTGTAGCGATCGACGCAATGAAATAAATAAGGTTTCGCATCGTGCGCCGCAGCCTGTAAGTACTCAAGTATGTAAGTATGCAAGTCAGATTGTAATTATTATATTAACAACTAGCTGATACCTGCGACTTCGTCCGCGTGGTTTAAGTTTTTTTGATTCCCGCGGGACCTCCTTAATTTTCCGAGATAAAAAGTATCCTATGTCACTCTCCGTCCTCAGCTATACCCATGCCAAAAATCATGTCGATCCGTTGCGGCGTGATTGAAGGACAAACCAATAAACCAACAAACAAACACACTTTCGCATTTATAATTTTATAATATTGTATGATGTCTCTAAGAGAGCAAAATGTTCACTTAGCAGAGATTGTAAAAACATAAGTTTAGTACTTATAGTTACACAGAAGCATGCATTGTACAATTTTAATTGTGTTTATATTAGTTACCATTACAATTTAATTATCTACTTATTTACATTATTGACTCAATTTTCTAATTTTAATGAGCTTACATGTTAATATTAGGTACATGTTAAATTACTTCTTATTCTTGCGTTACGACGATTCTCATAATAAATATGTTTGTTTTCCCGCAGATCCCGGGAACGGTCTAATTAGTGAGGGTAACGAGGGTCGTTGACCGCGGGCAGGTCTAAATGGTAGCCTGTCGTGACGCGATGAGCGATCGTGAACCAGTTATTAAGAGGAGAAAGTGCGGGTTCGATGCCGGCGCGTGTAATTGGGCTGGCGGTGGCGTTGCGAGTTGCGACATGCAAGCTCGGCTTTATTGCTGCAGGGACTGAAGCAGCGGAGGTCAACTAGCGGACGTGATACTGGAGACGGCGATATACTCAATTATACTTATTAAACATTAATTAGTAAAAAAATATTCGATTTTAATTATGTAATGCCGTGGTGTCACACTGCCGTAATAAAATGTTTTACAACAGTATTTAACATTATAACTAACACATAGACAATACTGTATATTATATGGGATTTTGTATGAAATATCTACTTACTTGTGACGTCATCAAAAGTCAACGCACTTTTTTGCTGTAATCGATAGTTTAAAATGTTTGTCAAACATAAAATTACCTGGAGACGTGGATATTACGTTTTTGGCAGGATATTTACTAATTTATTTACTAAAAAAATATTTATTTTAGACATTTGCAACATCCCAACACAGTTGTGACCCGGCAATAAGTTAGTGATGAAATCAAAAAGATAACAAATAAGTAACGTAGACTCATGTAGGGATCAATTCAGCAAATTGACCCATATTATGTCGGAATTAGAATTTTTAGTTCCTTAAATTATTCGCTCATCGTTCTTGTAACGGGCCAAGCATGAACGAGTGTGTACCCACGGTTCTAAATACTATTTAATTATCGTGGCGTCCAGCGGTGTAATTGTAGCATAATATACACCATGCGTCAAACAATCATACATTTGCTCTGCATTCAACTTGTGCGTGAACTATACCTATTAAGCTACGGCCAATGTCCCTACAGCATTCTGGTCAAAGATAGAGTTGCACCTTAGTTATTTATATATTCAGCATATCACCACAGATGAAATACTTAATAGTTAGTTATCGCATAGAAACAATTACACAGATCTGAGCAGAAGGCATGTTTCTAAATATTTGGAAGATATTGTTGGGTCTGCGCAGTAGCTTAGTTTATACATAGTGTCTCTGCACCAGAATATAGCGTCTTGTATTGACTATACCTCGGGTTTCAGGTAGAATCAAAACTAAACGCACTATGCTGATTCTACTGAAAAGAGTCGGCAAGAAACTTGTCAGTAATCAGGTAATTTAGAGGATTTTATAGTTTAACTAAGAGTACGAGTATGTGCAATCATCCCTTATGTAGACAGACTTTGGTCTTCGGCCATTTGGTCCTGTACTGAAATCCCTGAAAGTTTCCTATGTCGCAAATTTGTATTTGTAGACAAAGGCGCGCTCATGTGTAAGCATTGTAATATATGTAGTAAAACAGCGAGTACATGAGCCTGTCGTCCACAATCAGCGATTGTATGAATTCCTGCACAGAGCGGTGCGTGCCGCTAACGAGACACGAATATTATAATCCCCGCTGCGCCGCCTCACTTACAAACGATAAGGCTGCCACTCCACTGAAGAGGACGAGCGGAAAGAACAGCAAGGAGCTTTGACAAAAGCAGGCTGCTAGCGGTTTCTACTCCAATAGATAAGAAGTACCTTGAAGGAAAGAGTGAATATGAATCTAGAAGGCAACCGTTATTGCTTTAGATTATGCCTGTTTTGCAAAATAAGACTTGGTGGCTTCTACTGATGAAATATTACAA
Source organism: Erebia ligea (assembly GCA_917051295.2). Taxonomy (NCBI): domain Eukaryota; kingdom Metazoa; phylum Arthropoda; class Insecta; order Lepidoptera; family Nymphalidae; genus Erebia; species Erebia ligea. Next base: position 16,943,586 of record OU785236.1, on the reverse strand, counting down.
TCAATTACAATACAATAGAATATTACAATAAAATTATAATCTACTTACTAAAAAATGGTGTAAATATTAATTATACAAATTATTGTGTAAATCTTCATCCCCTTTCCGTAATTAAAATGAAAAAAAAAAATTAAAATGAAACAATCAATCGGAAGTAAATTGTAACAATTTACTTCCGTTGAAGCGTAGCAAAACCTAGACACTTTGGTTTTGAAATAATTATATTTTAATCTCTCCTTAGTAGTGAAAAACGCGCTTTAGTAGTCTAAAGCGCGTTTTTCACTGCCGTACACAGTACAGACACCATTAAACAGTGAAAATGTATTAATCTATACTTATAATAAAACTGTAACAGGTCCAATTCTGTACATTGAAGATATTTTGAAATTTTTTTTTGGAGGGCACTCATTATTCGATACTGAAGCCAAATCTGTAATTTTTTTCATTTTTGTCTGTCTGTCTGTCTGTCTGTCTGTCTGTCTGTATCTTGGCCGCGCATCACGCCGAAACTACTGAATGAATTCAAACGAAACTTGGCACGATTTGAGCCCATACTACGAGGTAGGACATAGGATACTTTTTATCCCGTAATTACACTTCGTATTCGTCCTCCGAGATTAGCAAGATATACTTGTAGTACCGTGTACGTACGGCCACTTTCACACGTTAGTTGAGGTAACTGAAAATAAAAACAAACGCTCCCTCCTAGCGGCCGATAGCTGGCCACTATATATAGGCCCCACTCCTGCACAACTAGTCATTCGTGTTTTCGTGCTCAGCCACTTCGCACGTCCGCAAATTCGGTGAGTTTTTATTTTTATTTTTAAATTATTAAATTAAAAATTAATATTTTTATTATTTATTTTTGTGATAAAAACGTAAAAGTGATTTCGGAAATTTGAAATTAAACCGATCACGTAAACGTTATCACCGAATAAGTTTGTCATCGAGTTTTTTGGTGTCTTCTACACTGTTTTGTCATCGAGCTTTTGTTTTTGAAGTCTTCTACACTGCTTGTCATCGAGTTCTTTGGAGTCACTGCAATCGCCAACACTGCCACCGTCGAGTCGCAACATTGCTCGTCAGCCAACTTTCTAATAATGTGTGTTTGCGCATAGGATTTTTTTTTTTCAGATATATACCTAAACTCAAACCGAAATTCAATTAATGTTTCTTACTCAAATAGACTTTTACAAGTCCTTTTTGAGTTGTCGAGTGGAATCTTTCACTGGTTCGGAATAACATTCCTACAGAAAAGAATCAGCAAGAAAGTCTGTTAAAATCTACCTGTCTAGACGTGGATATTATGAAATCTTAGCAAATCGGATTGCCTATGGCTACCTATTGAAGTGTGTTTTCGCATGCAATCTCTTGCCTACAAAAATAATAGACTTACAATAAGTCGTAGGCGAGGCCCCCCAGGCATTGCTCAAATTGGAAGTACGTTTTCGCGTGCAATCTCATGCCTACAAAATAATAGACTTACAATAAGTCGTGGGCGAAAGCCCTCAGGCATTGCTCAATTTGAAGTACGTTTTCGCGTGCAAACTCATGCCTAATAGACTTACAATAAGTCGGAGTACGTTTTCGCGTGCAATCTCATGCCTACAAAATGATAGACTTACAATGAGTCGTAGGCGGGGGCCCTCAGGCATTGCTCAAATTGAAGTACGTTTCAATTTGGAGTACGTTTTCGCGTGCAATCTCATGCCTTCAAAGTAATAGACTTGCAATGAGTCGTGGGCGAAAGCCCTCAGGCATTTCTCAAATTTGAAGTACGTTTCAATTTGGAGTACGTTTTCGCGTGCAATCTCATGCCTACAAAGTAATAGACTTGCAATGAGTCGTGGGCGAAAGCCCTCAGGCATTGCTCAATTTTGAAGTATATTTTTGCGTGCAATCTCATGCCTACAAAGTAATGGACTGGCAATGGGTCATGAGCGGGGGCTCTCAGGCGTTGTTCAATTTTGAAGTGTTTTTTTCGTACACGATTTCATGCCTATGAAATTATGCCTGTATTGCGTTGATTGTTTGAACTAACTATTGCAAAATCTATTTTTTGAGAAGTGCGTCCTTTTACGCACTTTATTGGCACACCTTTTTTCATACGACGAAAGTGCGCGCGCACGTGCTTGAATCTCAAAGCATCTTCGATCAGGTGCGAAAACTTATCCAAGCATTCATGTTGCTATAATATGCTTCACTATTGGGACTGCGTTCTAATGAACAATAATGAATGACTAATGTCATGAAGACCAACGATCTTACCTGCCCTGGGAGAAGTCATGATGACGCAGGCGCAAGTCCCGCCTTCACTCCCGAATCCCGACAGCAAGACGCCTTCGAGTTTTTTGTTATGATGTTTTGAGCATAGCTACTACAGCAGAGCTTTATAAAACGATACGGATCGTCGGATACAGCATCTATTAATGGACGCACGACGCTTTAATTACGACATACAGCGATTCTTTAACAAGACGTTTAATTGTCCTCAGGATTAGTTATTGCATATTAAAACTAATTCTTATTATTTAGCAAGAATCTTTCAGAAACTTACAAAGATGCTAAGGCGATAATTAAATAGAGCGCAGATTCGAAACAGCCTCAAGCCCAAACCGCAAAGGAAGTTTTAAATCAACAGACCTGTTATGCGAGCATTTCGGCTAAGGACTTCTCATCGCAGCCATCGTTGTCCGAGATTAGGAACACTGGTATTTTTTTTTTAAAAATTGGCAAATTTTTTAAAAAAAAAAAGCAGTGGTCATCCATAACCGATCACCCTACAGTGGTTAGTTGTTTTTTCCTATAGTATTCCTATTTTAAGTTTTTCTTGTTTTGCCTCGAAATTCATTCAAAAGGCAGTCGATGGTCCCTTAGCTATAGGAGCTATATCACAAAGTGAACCTGCAGTACATTAATTTTTGACTGCAGTACTCTTTTTCCGAGTCATACGGCAAGAACATACTATTTACTTTAATATAAAACAATGAAATACATTTCAATATTTTTTCTTTATTTGAAGAATTTAGAACAATAATTGTATTAGTGAGAACTGCTATATGACCACAACCAATCAAAAATATGCTTAGTTTTCGGTCCTAATACATGCAGACCAGAAAGGCAACTAAATTAATTGCGCTTTTGTTTGAAAATAGTTTTCCAAATATACGTTCCACAGTTATTTGGTTTATTTAAACCAAACTGCAATATTTTTTGTATTTTTTCGCTCGTGGAACCTATCTAAAAATTTCCTCGAGGCTAAGAAATTAATGTTACTCCTGTTAATCATAATAATTCTTTAATAATCTTTACAGTTTGGCAACTTAACAGTTTTATTTTATAATTAATTTTAAAACAAGTAAATAACTTCCGTATAAGGAGTTCCGACACTACCTATAATTATTGTTCGATGATGATTGATTCTCTTTTTAAAAAGAAATCACAAAACGAACGTCTCTATAACATAATATTTCAATGAAAAGAAACAATAAGTTGCCACCGAGCTCCTGCAACTTTTTTTTTTTGAATACGTAATTTATTCTTATATACATAATAATATTTTTTTTTGAACTTTGCTACATTAGTTGGCCTTATTACTTCATCGTGGCCGGCTAAAACAACCAAGTTTTAGAAGGTGTAAATGTTTTAAATTTAAAAAATGGTAATTAAGAAACAACGCATCTATATCCTGTTGTCCTTCAGATTTTGAGCGGCTTAATTCTGTAAACAAAATTGGTCATAGGATTCTCAACTGCGGGGTTGGGGGCCGCTTGTGGTGAGGAAACTGCTAGCACCCTACGAAATGAGGCATTTCACATTAACCAGTTGGAAATTCTGCCAGCTTACTTCGGTTTCAAGTATTTGTTGAATACTTACACATTTTTTCAAAATCTTTTCAAGATCGCCAATACCATTGCAGTTGGTTTCATAACCTGCATGGCTGGTAGGTATTTCCCCTCTTGAGATGAGCCCACGAGATATATATTGAATAGATGCGATTACAAAGATGTTTGTATTACATATAAACGCTCTAGTCACGATACTAAAGCTATTAGAGAATCAAGACGAATCCGTTCAAAGGTATTTAGTGGGAACTGTCTAAATAACTCGAAAATTCTCCTTTTTGCGTCCCAATGTTATACCAATTATAAAAATTAATATATTTCGTGTAAGAATGACTCCGATGCGTACGTCATTAATGCTTTCATGGGTTTCAATCTCTTGGGTTTCCACTCTTCGGTATTATCAAGAAAACACAAGTAAAGTTCATAATTTTTGTTCCTCTATAGCCTACCATCATATCGCATATTTAATGGTTTACTTGCTGTAATTTGTCTTCGGACCCACTGGTCCACTGGTCTTTGAACCATCTGACGTGGTTATATATATACATAAGTATATATATATTTTTATTTATTTAATTGTTTTTTTTTTTTTTCTTTCTCTCTCGTTCCTGCAGCCGCAAATTACACCTCACATACCCTGGTTGGAACTACTGCTGGCTGCTCGCCAGTAGTCCTTATTGATATGAGATTTCCCACTCTCATCTATAGAAATGATGAATACCTTTCAGTCAGTTTTATTTCTGTCCTTCTATAAATTCATTTAAACAACACGATGGTTGATCAATTAAGTTATTTCAATTCGGCAATCAATACTATACATCTCTTCCATGGATGTCTTCAGCAAGCATTAATTCAATTGAATTTGAGTTGTTGAAATTTATCACAACTTTACCAATAGTTGTAGATCTCATAATATTAGAGATAAGTGATCTCTAAGTATAATATGCAGTTTCATTGAAAAAATTGAACATAGGTACTATAAATAGATTTTCTAAATTTTTTTTTCAAATTCATACTGACTTTCTATGCTAAAATGTAACATCACTTGAGATCCTTGGAATGCATTAATTTTTTTTTGTGTTTTGTTTTTCTCAATCAATGATCTGATGAAATTTCAACTATAAAATAACTTTTGAAGCATTAAATAATTTTATGAGCTTCAAGAACATTACATAGAATGCAAAAGTTTTTCAAAATTATAATAATAATAATATATAACATAGAACTTTCCTTCGAAATTTCTCGTCAATCAAAATTTTTAATTTTTAATTAAAACTTTCTGAACAGGTTTTTTCCGTATATAATACAATTTTTACATTATCGTAAGTGTAACTCAATAGTTATCTTGACAAAATTAAACACCTTCGACACAATATCGGACTTATCTGTTCCTCAATACAGCGCGGCCTCAAGAGCCCGCCATATCCACAAGAATATTTTAGTTACAGTCACTTGGCATATCCACAGACTGGTCCTTGTTTTTGCCCAAAGTACACGACACTAAGTAGTTGCTCGAATACTTTTGAAATTATAATTTTCCTTATCGAAAATTCAGATTGTTGAGTTGACTCATTTCTTACAAATACTATGATCCTGTAATAATAAAATCGAGCATTATAAAAAACAAAGTTATACAGTACCTCGTAAATATCTATCAAAATAAATAAGATTGTTCATTAAATAAGAACATAATCATTATTATGTATTAAATATGATATACCTGATGGTTAAAGTGCGTTTTTCGCATAATAACTACGAGTAAGACCTGTTTTCATGACAAGTCTCTCAATATCTACAAGTATATCTTGCTAATCTCGGAGGACGAATACGAAGTGTAATTAATGATTAAACGAACTTACCTGTAAGTGAAGTTCGATCATAATTATACGAGTATTCGTCCGAAGAGATTAGCATCCCACCCTCCCACGGGTTACCCCAGTGTCATGAAAAGGTCACATTTCAAATTCAAGGTTAAATTTGTAATATATATGTGTTTATGAAAGTGTAAAACAAAAACAAAAAAAAAAAAAAACAAAAGGTCAAGCTCCGAACTAAATGACTAGTTGTGCAGGAGTGGGGCCTATATATAGTGGCCAGCTATCGGCCGCTAGGAGGGAGCGTTTGTTTTTATTTTCAGTTACCTCAACTAACGTGTGAAAGTGGCCGTACGTACACGGTACTACAAGTATATCTTGCTAATCTCTTCGGACGAATACTCGTATAATTATGATCGAACTTCACTTACAGGTAAGTTCGTTTAATCATTAATTCTACCCCCGAAGGGGTTAAATAGGGGTAGAAAGTTTGTATGAAAGTCCTTAATTTCTCAAGTTATAGCCATGAAACACGATATATGAGCTGCGGGTTGAAAAGAAAACATATGTGTTTCACAGTTTTTCAAAATTCCACCCCCGAAGGGGTGAAATAGGGGTTGAGAGTTTGTATGAAAATCCTTAATGTCTCAAGTTATAGCCGTGAAACAGCATTTGGGCTTTCGTTAAAATATGAAGAAGTACGTGTTTCACCATTATAGGGGGATTATACCGTGGGATAGTAATATAGGCTACTTTTTATCCTGGAAAATTAATGAGTTCCCGAGGGAATCGAAAAAACTTAGTCCACGCGGACGAAGTCGCGGGCATCAGCTAGTGTTCTATATTTACATATCTCATCCATACTAATACATTAACCGCGAAAAGCCTGACTAACTGCTACGCTATTCACGACCCGCCAATTTAATCGATTTTAACAAAACTACACAGGTAGGATAAGTTAAATGCCGGAGAAGGACGTGGGCTACTTTTTATCCCGGAAAATCGAAGACACCACGGGATCTTACAAAAATCTAAATTCACGGACCAAGTCACGTGTATCATACTGTGGTCTCATATAAAAGCTTTAGTGTAAGCGCAACCTTAGTTAATAATGAATGAGCTAAATACATAAATTATCCTTTTCTTACCCAAAATATTCCAACGTCCATGTTACAGCCAGCTCGAGCAAGCTTTCAAAGAATTTATTGACTTAACGAATTCTTAGTTGAGTGCAACAGGTCTATAAAATTAACGGTGAATTGCTCACGTGCAACTTTTGCAACATGAGTGATAATTACCTCAGTATCTGGATTAATAATTTTGATAAGATTATGATGTGAATTTAAAACCGTATAGGTACATACAACGCTCAGTTCAAAACATTTGTTACGGAAATAATATTCCTAATACTTAATAGCTTATGCCCGCGACTTCGTCCACGTGGATTGAGGTTTTTTGGGTCGGGAACTCTTTAATTTTCCGGGATTAAAATTACCCTATGTGCTATTCCAGACTATAATCTTTCTCTGTGCCAAATTTCATCCAGATCCGTTCAGTCGTTGTGGCGTGATTGAGTAACAAACATCCATACATCCATCCATCCAAACTGTTGCATTTATATTGCACTGCATCGTATTGGAACGCTAAATTGCTTGGCGGCACGTCTTTGCCGGTAGGGTGGTAACTAGCCACGGCCGAAGACTCCCGCCAGGCCAGAGTAGGGAAAATTCAGAAATTATAAATTCCCAAATTGATCCTGCCGGGGATCAAACCCGGAGCCTCCGCACGTCAAGACAACAGCGCTCAACACTGCGCCAGGGAGGTCGTCAGCTACGCGGTGGAACACCATTTTTGTCCGAAACAGCTCCAATATTCATAACGAAAACATAAATTCTTTATGTTTCCGGTTCAAACCATGTTCCGGTTTCCAGCACCACTTTAATGACAAATGAAGTCATCGTTAAGCAACTTCCTGATAACATTGGAGATTATTGCATCAGCGGAGATTATATTAGCCGCGACCGTGAAAGCCTCCGTAATCTTCCGACTGCCGCCGACGATATACACCCTGCGAGAGATGATTACAGATGACCCACCAGGGAGGCTGCAGGGGAGGGGCGGAGGGGGTATTGATTGATGATTCAATGTTATCAGGCCGTCGTGCGCCTTCAATAACTCCCAAACTGTTTATCTTTGACGCGATATTAATGACTTTAGTACCCTAAGGATGGTTGATATTATATTTTATTTGAGAATATGTGTATTAATAGTTTTTAATTCAGAATTGTTATCATACTTTTTAATATTATGAATGCGAAAGTGTGTTTGTTTATTGGTTTGTCTTTCAATCACTCCGCAACAGAGCAACGGATCGACGTGATTTTTTGCATGAGTATAGTAGAGGCCGGAGGGTCACATAGGCTACTTTTTATCAGGAGAACGGGCGTAAAATCTTAGTTCGCTATAAATATTCTACCGCTTCTAACCGTGCATAATATAAATACTCCGAAAAGTTAGAGGTGCGTGCCCGGGGGTCGAACCCACGACCACCCGAATCTATACCAATAAGCGGTCGGCTGCTATCATCGCTTCAACCTGTGTTAAAACTCAATATAACCTAATTCTACGTGGATAAAGCAGCGTCAAGTAATTACTATTAAAGTGTACCAATGTATTATGCGCTGAGACAAAAGGCATAGCTGAGAAGATGATCGTTAGCAGCGGTGTGCTACAACAGGTTTACAGCCTCACTGCGCTGCGCTAAACGCCGCCGATGTTAGCCCGCCGCTACACGGCCGGACAAAACGTATATTATGAAGAAATACACCAGTTTGCTCGAGCCTCGGTAAACCAGGAGTTGGTGGGAACTTTGCTGCTGTTTTTGATAAAAGCTCCCTGTAGACACTTCTACATTCTTCAACCCGATCCGAAACTATGGTACACAATTCCCTTTTTTAATTTTATTTTTTCAGGGGACGATGTAATCATCACAATTTTTAAACTTTTTTTTCTGTTTTTTAACCACTTCAAGTTAGCCCTTGACTGCGATCTCACCTGATGGTAAGTGATGATGCAGTCTAAGATGGTAGCGGGCTAACCTGTTAGAGAAATGGCACTTATATTAAACCCATACCCCTATTCAGTTTCTACACGGCATCGTACCGGAACGCTAAATCGCTTGGCAGCACGTCTTTGCAGGTAGGGTGGTAACTAGCCACGGCCGAAGCCTCCCACCAGGCTAATTTTATTACGAGCTAGCCTTTGACTGCGGTCCCTCCTGAATATAAGCAAGTGATGATGAAGTTTAAGATAGTAGCGGACTAACCTGGAAAGTCCCAAGAAAGTCTGAGCTAAGGTGCAATTTTTGTGAATTTTCTTTCTCCTCTCTGCTTCGTTTCCTCAATTTTGAGGATCGTGTTTATCGTGTTCCTTTTAAGCAATAGATTCTCAGCTAAAATGCAGGAAAAGGTTTTCCTGTAACTTGTGTTAATTTTATTATTCATTGCCATTATTATAAGCATTATTATAAGCCTTCTAATTAGTACCCATGGAACTAGGAATCTGGTTATTTAGTACAGGCGAAATTTCGTGTAATGTGCTTTATGTCAAAAAAAATATCAATATCGATACTCTCTTCAGTACTTGATAACTGACTGACTGGCTGAGGTCGTATAATATCAAACAAATTTTTAGCTTGATACTTGATAACTCCTAAAGTTGCGCACCAGCTCTAGGAGTATGTTTAGTACGTGGTTGTTACTGAGGCGATAATTAGGCTCTCCGTACAAGGCGGTCGGTATCGGGCGGTAATTCGCGCTCTCACGAACTAGTGCCGTAAAGCAAGCCTGCCTATTAGGGCAGGGGCGAAACAGCGTAAACAGACTTAATTTAAATAGGCACTGAAACGTGTCACGATCCGCGCTAACGGAGTTTACGTGGAGATGGGAAATGAGGCTATAAAATGTGCTTTCTCTAATTAAATCCGTGCTATCTTACTAATCTAAATGTATAAAAGGAAATGGTGACTAACTGACTGATCCAAAAACGCACAACTCAAACCAGTGGACGGATCGGGTTGAAATTTGGCATAGAGTATTATTACTATTATTACGTAGGCATCCGCTAAGAAACGATTTTTGAAAATTCAACCCTTAAGGGGGTAAAAAAGGGCTTTGAAATTTGTATGAAAATTGAACACAAAGTGAGCGAATCCGCAGGCAAAATCTTGTAAATGCGACGAAAGTGTGTCTATTTGTCTGCCACGACTTTATAGCACATCTATTCAGTAGGTAAGTTACTTCCTTTATCTTCCATCGTTGCCTTTTGCCTTAATTATGTTTAGTTATTCGTGAAGGAACAACAGAGAAGTTGAATCTGTAATTGAGCAACTGCGGAGTTTCTTGCCGGTCCTTCTCAGTACTCTTCTTTCCAAACCGGTGTTAGAGTCTAGACATAATAATAAATATCATAAGTAACATATAAGGTGTCCTACGTGAAATAAGTAATTTTCTATCTTGTTACCAATCAATCCCTCCGCCGAAACCCAGAATGTAGGATACATTCTGGGTTTTGGCGGAACTAAACTTTGTTCCTAACACTTTTGATCCTAACACTATAGAGAAAGGTTCAAAACCTTCGACTAAAACAAATGAAAGAAATTCTAAAAATTACGAATAAGTAGCTAGTTAATCTTTGAGATTGATTTATAGTACAAGGATGAAAATACTTATGATAACTTCTCATAATATTAAACTATTGACATCGACCATAATATTTTATTACGAACAGATTATAAGCCATCGCAAAACATCCATAAAACCGTTTCCCCAAACAGCGGTTGCACATGTTAGCTAATACCTTACGCTCATACATCGGTAGGTAAGGAAAAGTTAAGGAAGTCATAAACATACAGTCATAAACCGTTTGCGATGAGCCTTTCGCTGTAAAGCTAGCGATAAACACGTCGCTCCTTCAAATTACTCTCGCACTCTCTCCGAACGTAATATTCAGCGGGGTTACTACCATCGCTTGAAGCAGCATTATTTCAAAATGACAGTTTTATGTCACGTACCTTGACGTCCTTAAAATAAGGATTATAATTCTAAAACACGAACGTCAACAATATTAAATTAAACAATACAGATGGATTATGCCACCTTGTCAGACTGTTACCCAGTGGCGATTCCTGGTGGTCAATCTTGGGTTTGCGCTAGTTGATGGTTACTTAGGTATTTTCTCATTAAAATACATTTACCTCATATATCACTGATTAGGGGTAAGTATAGGTTTAATATAACTGATATATCCCTAACAGGTTTGCCCGCTACCATCTTAGAGTAGGTACTTACATCATCATCAGCAGACAACTTTGTCTGCTTATAGAAACGATCAACCACAAAGGTCCCACTTCGCTAAACATCTTTTGGACAGTGGAAACTGGAAATGAGGTGGGCAATAGCCATTCATATAAAATCCTTCATAAATGTAGTAGGTAAGGGGTTTCGACTGTGCGTTTGGGAGCAATTAGAAATAATAAAACACAATAATAGAGGATTTGAGTTATTAAATGAACAAATAAATGTATCAAATTCACCTTTACTCAATTTATACAGTAATAGGGGGGGAGGGGGCGGGGCTTCAGTATGAGTCATGTCAAGGTATAAAAGCCGGCCCTTTCGACACGATCGTCACTTTACAATCGTGCATTGTCGAGTCAACATCTCCTGAAGATGCTCCGGTGTCGGAGTGAAACGTACGTTGAGAATAATTTGGAAGATTTATGTGGTGTGGTGAATATTGCAAGCTGCAAGTGCAAGATACACTGTACAACATATATTTGCCTATTGTTGCGGATTATAGCAAGTTAAATTTCAAGTTCCTAATCATGGACTTCCGCAAAGTAACGCCTGCTTCTATCCAATACTTACATCATCATCCACCACCTGGTGACATTGCAGTCAAGGGCTAACTTGTACTTACTAGAATAAAGAATACTATTTTTATTTATTTTACACTAGCAGATTCCCGCGACTTCGTCCGCGTGAAGTTTTTTAAATTCCCACGGGACCTCCCTAATTTTTCGGGTTAATCTCGGTTTTCGTACCAAGCCAAATAAGTACACTCACAAATAATGTGACTTTCTACTGGTACCAGAATTTTCAAAATCGGTTCAGTAGATCCAGAGATTACCCCATACAACCTCACAAACTCACAAAATTAACCTCTTTATAATATTAGTATAGTGCGTGTTACATTATTACTATGATATCTTCTAAAATATTCATCTGAAATAAGTGGTGTAAGAGCGAATTTGATCTATTATTAAATACTTGAGATTAACAACCATGTTATTTTGATAAGGATTAATATTAAGTTGGTAAAAACACCTTCGCGAGTATAGCATTGTTTTAGACCAAATTTGAAAATCAATATGACTGTTATTGTGAGACGACCTTAAAAGATAGCTATATGCTGTCGCGGACTTTTTTTTAGAACTTTTTGAGAGGAACAATTCCACCATACATTGTTTTCGTGTACCTTTTACCATTTACGCAGCGCACGCCACGGAAGCTCTCAGATGAGACAATTTTTTACGACTTCACTCACATTATTGCAATTTTCGTAGGGATCTTTAATGTTTTTGAAAATAAAATACAGCCTATGTTACTCGCTGATAATGTAGCTTTCTATAGGTGCTTTTTTTTTTAAATCGTTTGAGTAGTTTTTGAGTTTCGGCAAAAGCGAGTAGCTCGCAATGCGCAACTCATAGTGCACGCCTTCGGCCCGTAGTGAGCGGGGAGAAAGCGGGCCGACGGAGTTCGAAGATTCTCGCAGTACGAGCCACGTGGCGATGCGGCGCACGTCACAAGTCACAACTCACAACCAAGGTGCGAGGCGGTCATGGAGCGTGCGTGATTTTAAATAATTATCGATTAACGCAATCATTTAATTGATAAACTTATGTTTTGTTAATGGTACTTAGTTCATGTTATAAAATATTAGTATATTACTAAATCTTAAATAGATCTAGTATAATTGGTAAGCAACTTATTCATAATTATTGGTATTGCGGCGCAAGCTGCGCAATCTTAGAGGAATCGCCACTGCTGTTACCTACTAGGTACATGATGATTGTAAGGTGAACAACTACGTATACGAGAATGTAGAGTCGAGCGATAATAAGGAATAATGCACGTTGAACAAGGTAAGTTTTTTCTATAATAATATAATCTTTTGTTATTCTTTACAAGATGATGCATGCAATTGACCCCTGTCTTCACTTTTTAATGTATATTTGTGTCACTATTCTCGCTGTTCCGGTGATCTTATCTAAAGTATACGATGAATTCTTTGAAGAATACGATGATACCATCTATTGAATTTGTTGCATTAGACACAATATTTCGTAGCGTTGTATCAGATTGACCATTTAACATAATGTGATCCAGAGTACAAATTAAAAGATCTTGAAGAACTAAAAAAGCGAAGGTATCATTGGAATTTATTAAGATTTCCTGTAATATAAATAAATCGGTGGTATCACAACATTATTTTACAACTTGTTGGTTGTTTTGTCTTAATAAATTAACGAGACATTTTGTAAATTTCTTTAGTTTTAAAATAAATCCATGCTTCCATACTAATATTATAAATTCGAAAGTGTCTCTGTCTGTCTGACTGTCTATCTACTACGATTTCGCGACCCATCTGTTCAACCAATTTTGATGAAATTTGGTACAGTGATAGGTTGTATCCCGAGGACGACACAGGCTACTTTTTATCCCGAAAAATTAGAAAAGAGTTTCTGCGGGAATCAAAATACCTTAGTCCACATGAACGAAGTCGCAGGCATCATCTATTAACTGTAAGTCTTAATTTAGTCGAGTAATTTTCAAACTTCATAGACGAATGTTAGAGCCAGTGGAGATGGTCCGATAGCGCGCACAAAGCGGCTGCGGCCAAACATGTACAAAACATCGCCCGCACCGGAACAACGCAATCGCTGATCACGATCGCATCGCGCACAACAAAAACCATCTGATGCTTTTAAGATAACTCGGCTGAGAGCGTTGTTTTAATTTACTCCACACAATGATTTGAGGAAAATCGTAATCATTTGACAGCTTAAAACGCATTACTCGACTCGAACTGATCTATGAACTCCTTAAACAGGTCGGATTATCCGTTTGACAAACGATTACGATTACGATTTGAAAAATTCAATATTCAAAAGTTTTCTATTCAAATAGACTTTTTACAAGTGCTTATGAATAGTCGAATGAATCTACCACTGGTTCGGAATGCCGTTCCTAGCGAGAAGAACCAGCAAGAAACTCGGCGGTTGCTCTTTTGAAAAAATAATTTTCAATTCCCAAATTTCATTAATTTGGAGTTCATACATGTTTTTTGACGTGCAGGCATCTATGAACTCCTTAAACAGGTCGAATTATATTATGTTCGACAAACGATTAAGCTCATGTTCCGAAATACACTGCGAGCACTGTAAGTCCCCAGTAAGAGCACTGAACAGTGCTCGCAGTGTGTATAACGGAACACACCCTATGAGTACGATTTTCTTACATAATCGGGGGGTTGATCTCGCAGGAGATTTGAATACAACCTCAAAGTTAGTGCATGCTACGAGTAACTGTAACTAATGATGCGTCATGCGCCTTCGATGAGTGCATGTTTGTGTTACGTTTTTTGTGTTGAGGGACGAGTGGCCTAGTTGCGACAACGCATATCAGTCGATTGCGTTAAGCAACGTTGACTCAAGCCGGTAACTGGATGGGTGACCGAATTTAGAAGTCAGAATTTGGCCTTTTCATTACCTGCGCGCCTCGGAAACCATGCGTTAAGCCGTCGGTCCCGGTTATTATCACATCTGATAATAATCTTTAGTAACCTAAGAGTTGAAATAGTACCTACCTACTCTATAAGTCGAGTTGTATGCGGAAGGACCTGAGAACCCACCGTATTTTTATCCCAAGAAAACCCCTGCCAAATATGTGATTAATCGGATAGGGTCACGACGATGGGTAATATCGACTCTTTAAGTTTCATTTCAAATAGACATATTTTAATGTATTCTTCTATGTTCAGAATTGTCGATGTTAAAGACATACTCATTCGACGTCCGTATGACTGAACAGTAAGATGACGTGCAGTTATTGTATTTTTAATCGGCTATGGAGAAGCGTTTGTAGTTTTTGTCCAATTCCGGAGTGTATGAATAGATGAATAATTGGAATTAATGAATCACAAAAACAAGGATAACGCTGGCTCACCGTCGAGATTGAACGAACGCAGTACCCTTACCACAAGTTATTATATCAGAAAGAAAGAAAGAAAAATCTTTATTTGAGGCGCTTCTGCACAGAAATAAATTTAAAATAAGTAATTACATGCAAAATCAACACTTTGTATTGTACAACAGTGCAACAAACAGGTAAGCCACTCAGCTTGTGTTGGGACTCCGGGCCTCTCAGACACGCAGCCTCTATAATGGCGCACATCTGAGGTACCTACCAGGTTTTATTTTAGATGTTTTCAGTGAGAATTCACACTTATGTTGATCGTATTCGAGTGTTCGAACATATTGGCGTCAAAGTAAAATGGACCCAGAACCTCCCTGACAAGTCACAAGTTCAGTACAACCGATTTTAATTTCCAGTAGCGCTAGCTATAAATGCATGCATGAAATTAAGCTTTAAAGTAATAAACTTAAGGTTCAGTTTACTTTGGCGTCAATGTGTTAGTACGCTAGAATACGATCAACGTAGATGTGACTCAAAAACTTGAAGTAAGGGTACAGCTATGGATCCAACACACACAAACACACAAGCTCGTGAGCGCCTGATTAATGATCAACCTAGCATTGTGTGTGTCTGAATGGAGCGATGATCGTATTTGCTTGGAAATAGTTTCATCACAATGAACTTATTAATTGGGATGTCACGAGAGATCGCTTCGTACCTACTATTTGATTTGGAACGCCTCAGTTTTGGTTCGTTGAGTTATAATTACATCGAGATGTGATTCCGTGATCAATTCAGTCATCACCTTAATCAATCCAATTGGAAAATCTTCTTTACCGGTCTTCGTTGTTAAATTGAAATGGTTTGTTGATTTGTTGTAATGCGTAACCGATAACTACTGGAACGATTGTTACGTCATCTATAGGTACTTCTATACTAATATTATACTAGTGGTTCGCCCCGAACTGAGACATTGCGGTATCTATAAACTTGTACTGATCACCATCTATTGACATCATTTCACAATGATGTGTGATGAGTTCTGTTTATAATACTGAAGCTCATTAAAAATTAAATAATTTCGTTTCCTTATAATATTTATCTAATTTTAGTATTTGTTGTTCATGTACAGGATATCATTCAGATAATTGATAAGTTTCAGGCTCAGCCTTTCAGAAAATTGAGAGTTCTGAGGTCAACTTTGGACGTTAGAAAATCGCCACTTTGAAAGCCCCCTATTTCGTAAATTTTTGGGGCAAAATTAAAAAAAATATATTTTTGGACTCTATTCCTAATTATCTTTAAAATGATATACCGCAACCCCATGTAAAGCTATAAACAATATTTTACTTCGCATTCGCTTCTATGAGAGCCCCCCTGAAATAAAGATTTTTATAGCTTTTTAAGCCATATTCTGCGGGAGGCCATCGGTTTACATATTATATTTTTATTAAATTTGAACTGGTTACCAGTATTATCCCACATTGCTCCCCCTCACTTGCGCAGAAAACATGCTTTACGTAGGGAAATGGAAAAGATCTGTGCCAATCCCCAGCACCATGCAAACAAGGCTTTCTGCAACCCTCCACCAAAACGACTAAAATCTCGTCGTGCTGTGTATGCAGAGGCCACTGAACTAAGACAGTTTAACTTGGGCGAGAGCTGGAAAAAGGAGTGGACTGCATCTGGTGGACCAGTGGCCTATGTACCCGACCCTACAGTCAAACCTAAAGGTTTTCACCTACCCCGTAACTTGTGGTGCCGGTTAAACCGACTCAGAACAGGACACGGACGCTGCAATTACCTCCTGCACAAGTGGGGCTGGAAACCCTCTCCTTTGTGTGAGTGTGGTGAGGAAGAGCAGACGATGGAGCACATCATCCAGCGCTGCCCTACTCATGCCTACCAGGGTTCACCCGGGGACCTTTTTGATCTCCCTGCCCCGGTTGTTACATGGTTAGGTAAACTGGACATCCTTATATAACTCAACACTGTAGGTACTAAATTTTGACATAACTGACCAATATAAATTTAATATTATAATAACGCTTATATAAACGCCATACGATTAAATAAAAAAAATAGTTTGACCAGAACTTCTAGTGGGTGAAAACATCGGAAAACGAGTGGAAAACCCTTATTAATAATATGGTCTAACATTTAATAGTTTTGTTGGTGACACCCCAACGAGTAAAGCATCTTTCTTTCGTAAACTGCAGGCCAACACAGGGCAGCAACATTTTCTCTGGTCTGATCTGGGACGCTTCGGCCGGGGCTATTTACAACCCTACCAGCAATATGCCGGTTTGCCTAAAAGGAATTCAAATCAGAGTTACCAAACTATCCATAGCCGAAGTCTCCCACCAGACCAGACTAGAGAAAATTCAGAAATTATAAATTCCCAAATTGACCCTGCCGAGAATCGAACCCGGGACCTCCCACTATAAGGCGACAGCGCTCACTACTGCGCCAGGGAGGCCGTCAATATTCAACTCTGCCAATATTCAGGTAATAATCCGTGATTACCGTTTGGTGCTTCATATAAGCCGCGCGCATCGTCGGTAGCAATCAGTGTATTGGGCGGATCGGTCCGCGTTTGATTCCCCGTCACAAACTGTGGCCTGTAATTAAATCGCTCGATGCTTCATTAATTTCCCCGCGGCTGCTCAATTGGGCACCGCGGACCACATCCCAGAGCCGGTGGCAACAATATTTGAAGACATTATTTCTATTTATTGTCTTAAAATTTATTATGAGATTAATACTTAATACAATATTAAAATGCTAAAAACTAAATATTAAACTAACTATAAAATAAATTTAAAACAAATCCTTATATAATACCTACTAACAATAAAATAAAAATAAAAATAAACCCCTAATCAAAAAGACCACCCCTGCCCCCCTATTACGTAAGAATTGTTCATCAAACGTTTAAGATTTTTGTCAAAGTAAAATAAACCATAATTGCATTGAATTAGAGCTCAATTTCGTCTGCCCATTCTTATACGTTTAGGTATGAACGATACTCGAACGTATAAGAATGGATACACGAAATTGAGCTCTAATTTAATGCCGTTATGGTTTATAAACTTTGACGACGAACTTTAACATTTTGATCGGACATTCTTACATGATTGGTACACTGGTTGCCCCTGGGCCAAAGGTACCCATCAAGCTTGCAGCATTGCCACGCTGAATGGCGATGGATAACCTTTGAACCAGGTAAGAACCAGAACGTGGGTCGCAGCCCCTTTCCCTCAGACGACGCCCGATCTCTTTTATAAAATATGTCTTAAAATATATATATACTTAATATTATTATTGTGAAAGTTTGTATGGATGTTTGTTACTCAATCACGCCCCAACGGCTGGACAGATCTGGATGAAATTTGGCACATAGATAGATTATAGACTGTCTGTTCGAGAGATAAGTTTTACTTTTGCCCATTTTCTGTTAATAAATATAAAGAATAAAAATAAAATAAATAACAGATCCAGTTTCAGGAATCTTTTCCATTTATTTCCAACTAGCTGACGCCCGCGACTTCGGCCGCGTTGATTGAGGTGTTTGGTTCCTACGGGGTAATTTAAGTAGCCCATGTGTTATTCCAGACTATAATCAATCTCCGTGCCAAAGGGGTTGTTTCATCTTGGGCCAGGTACTTGTACAGTATTCCAAAAAATCATTGAGCAAAAAATAGTATAAAATCATAGAAAACTAAATAAAATATGCTTTCTTACAGTGATTAAGAGGTACAAAAATAAAATGTTTAATTAGGTACATTTGTAGAATAGCAACTCTCGCAGCGCATCCATCCATCCATCTGCTGCTGTTGGATATTTTATGGTTAATTCTCATTTCTCAGGTTATTTTTATGTCAAATGTCATCATGACACGTGTAATATACGTCAATGTCAAAATGGACGCATGTTGTTACGCTTTTATTTTGCAAAATAATTTCGCATTGTACCTCGTAAATTGAACTTTTTAGTAAGAAATAAAGAAAAAAATGTTATTATTTTATGACCCTGAACATTTTAAAATACCGTGCATACCTGGCCCAGGCTCCATATAAATTTGAAACAACCCCTTTCATCCAGATCCGTCTAGCAGTTCTGGCGTGATTGAGTAACAAACATCCATCCATCCAAACTTTCGCATTTATAATATTAGTATAGATTACCTGTCTCGTCTATCAAACGTCCCACGTGCTCTCCAGCTAAGGGTGCCGGTCGATGCTCGATGGGTTGTGAGCGGATAATTGGGCGCATGTCCACTATCTGATGTAATTGTTATTCTGATTATTTTGGACTGATGCGGAGGAAACGCTGAAGATGTTATCGCCGCGCCGATGGCGGACAGTGGGGCGGCGATCACCTACCACTTGATGTTTTTACTTTTTATTGCCTTTCTTACATTGTGCTTAACCCCTCCCGCGCCCGAGCCGTATCCTGGTTTGTCCTTCAATCACGCCGCAACGGAGCAACGGATCGACGTGATTTTTGGCATGGGTATAGTTGAGGACCTGGAGAGTGACATAGGCTACTTTTTATCCCGGAAAATCATGGAGTTCCCGCGGGAATCAAAAAAAATTAAACTACGCGGACGAAATCGCGGGCATCAGCTAGTTTGACATACAGCTGTACATAAAAATACCTATGTTTGTCTCTGACACCACCCAGAATGGGTGTACGACTCAGTCTTTAAGAAAAGTAATTTGGAAGAGTTGCCCAACGGCTTATGAATGTCAAGAAAAAATAAACTACCACACTTTAAATATTAAGACTTTGGAACAAACATCTATTCAATTTTCCTAAACATTCTTTATATTTTTGAGATTGTTAATGCTTAAGTTCTGAAATAACTTAAACCGCGCGGACAAAGTCGCGGACGTCAGCTAGTGTATCTATATTTTGTGGTCCTTGAAGGTAAGCTTTCTGATTCTAGTACAAAGAGCTTTGAAGCAGCATAATAGTTAATCGTACTTATTTGTACGCATTGACCTATGTTAATAGTAAGCGATGCTATCTCAAAAGTGGCTTCAGTGGAGAAGGCAGGGCGTTGCACAACGCGTGGAGTCGAACGTCTGAACTCTTGTTGGATATTGGAGTGGAATGCGAAGACTCCATAGTTTCTGCCCCGTGACTCTGCACACCTTGGATTCCTCAATACTTAACTACACGTACCTACTTTATGGTTGAATGGTTTAAAAAAATGTAAAAGCGTTTAATTTAGTTAATTATTTGCATTTGTAAAAGTTAATAATATGTATAGTTCAACGAAATGTTTTATTCTTGGTTACGAACATAAAGTTTAGTTACATGCATCATGATTAATAATTTTGATGTTCTTGTAACAGTTTATGAGATTAACGATAAATATTTTTCTAAACTTAGGTTAAAATAACATGTATCTTTTCAAAATAATACACTTTATAGAGACACCTTCAAAGCAAACATACCTACACTTTAAAATCACATGACGGTGATCGAAAATAAACATCTTGAGACTAAGTACTCAACATTATATTTCAACCTAACTGTTACCTTTAAACATACAGCTTATTATAAAAGTAATAAACGAATTGTCTATCATACCCATACTTAAAATATTTACATACTACCTATTTATATTTTGTCATATTACTTTCAAGAATTGATTTAAGATCTAAGCTAAGCTAGGTTTAGTTTTTTTTTTTTTTTTTTTTTTTTTAATTTATTGATCAAAATAAACGTACAATCATATTATATATAAACACTAGCCATCCTCTAAAAACTTTAACGTTTATGCGAGGATGGCGAGTTCACATTGCAGTTATTAGTAAAATATAATATTTAAGTAAGCAGGCATATAAATAACATTTTAAGTGTAATTTTAAAATAAAAAAAAATATATATATATATAAAGTTTGGATTAGGTTAGGTTAATACTTATTCTAGCTTAAAATATTGTGTTATTTATAATTTAAATAAGAAAACAAAAAGGTAACGACTTACATAAAGGAAGCAATTCCTAGATAATATTGTCACAATGAGTGGCGCCTTTATCCAGGAAATGTTTCTTACATTTCCTTATAAAAATGTTTTTTTTAGAGTTATTAATATTTTGAAGCGACAAAGGTAAACTGTTCATGATTTTGGCCAAGATATACATAAATTTTCTTTTCCCGTATATATTATTAGTTTTAGGTAATTTAAATTTCTTGTAATCAGACAATTGTAATCAGACAATAACATTACTTACGGTGTCCCCCAGGGCAGCGTCTTGGGACCTACCTTGTTTCTCGCTTATATTAACCCACTCTGTAGTCTGTCCCCAAAAGCTGGACGCATTGTTTGTTTTGCGGATGATACTGTAGTTTTATTCGAAGGTAGTGATTGGGAGGAAACGAAGTCGCTCGCTGAAGAAGGACTTCAGCAAATTACTTCGTGGTTAGAAGATAACTTACTTACAATTAACACCGCGAAAACAAAATATGTGTGTTTTAGTACATCAATCAGAAATAATCCTGGCAAACACCTTAAACTTTCTATTCACACGTACCCTTGTAATCGGAAAATTAACAAAGGCATTTGTAACTGCGATATCTTATCAAAAGAGGCAACTGTAAAATATCTTGGCGTAACATTAGACGAACATCTTAAATGGACAGCTCATATTCAGAATACCTCTAATAAAATTAAGAAACTTATCCCGTTATTCAGAAATCTTAGAGATATTGCGCCTATTGAGACGACAATTATGGTTTATAAATCGTTGTGTCTCCCGATCATGACCTATTGTATCTGTGCATGGGGTGGGTCTGGAAAAACGTTTTTGCTTCAGTTTGAACGAGCGCACAGAACTTTACTCAAAACTATTTTCAAAAAACCATTTAGATATCCCACTGAAAAACTATACAAAGAGTGCAATCTACTCAACGTTCGTCAACAATACTTAGTTTCAATAATTTTACGTTTTCACTCAAAATTTGATCACTGCACTATAAATAATAATAAAAGAGTAGTAAAATTTCCATTATCAGTTACTAACACAAGTTTTGCCCAATCTCAATTTGAATTCAGCTCATCGTATGCATATAATGTATTCAGTAGGGCTAACAAAGGTATAAATCTGTATAATACTAATAAATTTAACTTGACTAAATCTCTTAGAAGCTGGCTGGCACCTAAGGGCTACGACGCAACTGAAAATATTTTAAAAATAATAAAATAGCATTGCGTGCACTTACACACACACACACACACACACACACACAAACACAAACACACACACACACCACACACACACACACAAACACATTCAGTTTTTCACACCACAATTCAATAGTAATTAGTAATTAGTTTTTAGAAATAATTATCCTGTGTCAATGGAAGGAACTACCCTCTGCAATACAGGTCATCCTAGCGCAGAGGGTAGGGTCCGATATAAAATTTGTTGTCATTTTATGGAAATAAATATTATTCTTATTCTTATTCTTAATTTACGTAAATTGCTCCTCCGTTCTTTACACATAAGATGCTGTATGTTATGATATTCCTCCTTAAGGATTGCCAATCTCACTTTACTTTGCACTGGCAGTAATTTACAATATTTAAATAATCCAGCATAATCGTTAGAGCATTTTATTTTAATTTTTTTAGGTACTATTGTTTTTAGTATTTTTAGTTGTAGGTTATATATACGCGTCAGATACGTTTTAAACGTTCTACCATAACTACTTAAGCCGTAGTCAATTATCGAGTCTGCCAGTGCCAAGTATAGCAATCTTAGCGTTCTGTAAGGAAGCTTAAATTTGAGTATATATAATTTACTTAGGATAGCTCTCAGCTTATCACAAATGTAATTTATATGAGGTTGCCAGCTAAAACGATAGTCGATTTTGAGGCCGATATACATGTGTTCTTTGACTATTTCAATGCACGGACAACTACAAGTCTTTATGAGGCCATGCAGGCAGTCGTGCATATGTGCAACTATAGAAGCTTTATGATTAGTTTTATTATGCGCTGTATGTATATGCATTGCTTTGGTTTTTTTAGTATTAATGACTAATCCTACATCATGCGCCCATTTACATAAGGTGTCAAAGTTATTTTGCATCAGTTGTTCGGCCGCCTGGAGATCCTTATTGGCCACAATGAGACATGTGTCATCCGCGAATTGATACACGGATCCCTCACCGAACAGGTTACACATCTCATTTACGTAGATTAAGTATTCGGTAGGGCCAATATTATCTTGGATTATCATATTTAATGTCTAACGACCTTATTCAGATTAAATTATAAGTAAGTACCTCTAATATCAATCAATCATGATTACGAAATATTACCTATATCCTTGATTCCCAGTCGTTTTGACAAGCTAACAATCACAAGTCACAACCTATATCACAACATTAAAAAAATTGGCAGTCATAGGGATTGCCGATAGAAGTGAAAACGAATCATCATTAAGTCCTATGTCCCCGCTTCGGGGCAGAGGGCAGATACTACTCTTTTTCCAGGCCGATCTGTCGGACGCTCTATGCTTCAGCTCGCCCCACGTAAGGCCGATCTTTTTCGCTTCATCAAGTATAGTACGCCGCCAAGTTTGTTTTGGTCGTCCGCGTTTTCTTCGACCTTGCGGGTTCCAACGAATACTTACTTATCTTAAAAAAAATATTTTTTATTATTATTTTTATTTTTAAATAAAAAAAATCAATGTGTTTAAGACCTTTTGTCTTCGTAACAACGCGAGCATATCGGTGTTCGCGAGCATGTAATTAATAATGTAACATCAATGTACCTACGCAATCTATGCAAATGAATGATTTGATTTGATTTGATTTGATGTCGCTGTTCGCGAGCATGTCGGTGACGCGAATCCACAAGCTTACCCCCTACCAAAAAGTGCTCAACTCGGCTAAAGAAGTTTTCACTTCAATAATAATTTATTTATCAATCATACACACACAAACAAACACACCGCAGCTATAGAAGCTACATTTTAATATTTTATAGAGAAATGAGATCAATAAAATACATTCAAATATGAATGAAGGAAAACATAAAGAAAAAACCGCATTCCCTAGAGTTCTTCATAATGTTCTCAAAGGTGTGTAAAGTCTACTAATCCATGCATACATCACTCGGCCAGCGTGGTGGACTATGGCCAAAACACTTCTTATAGTCAGAGACAAGCTCAGCAGTGCCGCAAGCTACGATGACGATGATCCCAACTTTTTATTGAATGTAATTACCCACTATTTAACTCGATACAGTAGAACATTAGTCTACTTAAGAAATGTATGGATGTCTGCTTCATTAAATTTCCTTCACACTATATCTCAACGCTCTATGAATTATCTCAATCAATTTAAAGTGTTTATTCAATTTAAACTATTGCCGCTTGAATTCTTAATAACTCAGCCTGCAAATGAATTGAAAATTTTGTTTTTATAATAAATGGATGATTGTATAAATTGTATGGGTAAATCGGGCGTATAATTATTTTGTATGCGTGATCAGGCTGCGCTTGCGTCGAGTGTTTTTGCCGTTTCACTTGTCTTTAAATATAATCAACGCGTCACTCACTCATCTGAGACCTGCTATTATTTCATTAACCGCCAATACAGCATCTGTACATTAAAATAAACTCTATGTTTATTAACATAAGAACCAATCAAGTTATATTTGTACATATCTTTGTGCGCTTAATACGAGTAAGTGCTCGCTAAGTCGCTACGTTAATCTCATATGTTTATAAAGAAGAAAATACCTAATCTTTTAATAAATAATATGATTTGTAGTTATTTCGAAATTTAATCTTACAGCAATAAACTAGAATAATTTTACAAATATATTAGGTTTTTTCAATGTGCTTAAGTGCTATTCCTCTTAAAAAAGAAAGAAGGAAAACCAAGTAAGGAAACAATAATAGTAGACATCAAAATAAATCCATTCATCAAAATAGTTATTTGTGTTATATGGGGCCAAAGAAAATTTTTGTTCCCCGAGGGCGCTATTTTGAATTCAGAGCGAAAAAGGATTCTAAAGTAGAATCCTGAGCGTAGCGAGGAATTCAATATACGCCGCCCGAAAACAAATAAAAACCGGCCAAGTGCGAGTCGGACTCGCGCACCGAGGGTTCCGTACAAACCTGTAGTAAGTTTTACGATTTATGACGTATTAAAAATAAAAATTACGTTTGTTGTATGGGAGCCCCCCTTTAATATTTACTTTATTGATATTTCATTATTTATTTTGAAAGGTAATATACAAGTTAATATTCTGTGAAAATTTGAACCGTCTACCTGTTACCGTTTTTAATATTGAGCAAAAAAATACGAAAAAAACACGTTTATTGTATGGGGACCCCCCTTAATATATATATTTTTTTAATTTTTAGTATTTGTTGTTATAGCGGCAACGGAAATACATCATTTGTGAAAATTTCAGCTTTCTAGCTATCACGGTTTATGAGATACAGCCTGGAGACAGACAGGCAGACAGACAGACAGACAGACAGACAGACAGACAGACAGCGGAGTCTTAGTAATAGGGTCCCGTTTTTAGTTTTTACCCTTTGGGTACGGAACCCTAAAAATTTGGCCCCGAGTGACACACACTATTTTTCATCATTACGTATGAGAAAAAGCTAGAAGTATCAACCTACTATTAATGGACATTACCTATACGTTTAAGCACCAATCAGAAGCACGAACGCGGACCAACCAGAAGATACTCCTATCAACCTTCTATGTATAGACATTATTTAGACGTATATTTAAAGTTTAAATAAAATGTAAAGACGTATATCCGATCAACAAATTGATCACGTGACTTCGGACCAATCAGAACAGAGAAATGAAAAGTCCTATGGACCTACAAATTACATTTTGCTCCCGCTATCCTCTGAAGCCAATATTCATTTTTCGAATAGGTATGATGAAATAGTTATTTGTGCTACATGGGGCCAAAGAAAATTTTTGTTCCCCGAAGGCGCTATTTTGAATTCAGAGCGAAGTGAAGGATTCTATAGTAGAATCCCGAGCGTAGCGAGGGGTTCTAAAGTAGAATCCTGAGCTTAGCGAGGAATTCAATATACGCCGCCCGAGAACAAAAAATTTGGCCCCGAGTGACACACACTATTTTTCATCATTACGTATGAGAAAAAGCTAGGAGTATCAACCTACTATGTATGGACATTACCTATACGTTTAAGCACCAATCAGAAGATACTCCTATCAACCTTCTATGTAATTGTATAGACATTATTTAGAGTTAAAATAAAATATTTAAAGTTTAAATAAAATGTAAAGACGTATATATCCGATCAACAAATTGATCACGTGACTTCGGACCAATCAGAACAGAGAAATGCAAATTCGTATATTCGATCAACAAATTGATGATGTTTGCTTGTTAGGTCCTTCAATCACGGCGCAACGGCTCGACGTGATTTTTGGCATGGGTATAGTTGAAGACCTGGAGAGTGGCATAGGCTACTTTTTATCTCGGAAAATTAAGGAGTTCCCGCGGGAATTAAAAAAACTTAAACCACACGGACGAAGTCGCGGGCATCAGCTAGTATCCATAATGTACGCCTAACAATCGATTCAAATTAATATAGTTTGTCAACTAGTTGTAATATATAGCCGTCAAATATAGCATAGTAAAGCGAGCACGTCTGTTTGTATAACAGTGCTCTATGATCTACATACATGTCAATGCACGCCGCGCCGCCTGTGTACTGAGGGGAGTGCGACCGTGTGACTGTATACACTATACATACTAGGTACATCGCGCTACAATTGACAAATACTTGTAACCTATTCATTGCTTGTAGATATGTAAGTGTTATCACAGTTTATGAGCAAACTTTCTTCCCTACCAGTCTTTCGACGGATGCACGCGGAGGCGTCTAGACAGAGAAACTTTGCGGGGTGTCGGTTGACAGGGACTGACAAGAGACAGGGAAACTGACAGATTTATATTCTCATATTTATCATATTAATTAATTTTGCATTCAAATTTTACAATTATTCTTATATGTAATCTATATATATAAAATTCAAAGTCCTGACTGACTGACTGACTGACTGACTGACTTATATATCAACCCACAGCCTAGACCGCTGGGGTTAGAAACTTGAAATTTTGGCAGTAGGTTCCTTTTGTGACGTAGGCGCTCACTAAGAAAGGATTTTTGAAAATTCCGCCCCTAAGAGGGTGAAATAGGGGTTGAAAGTTTGTATGAAAGTCCGTCATTTCTCAAGTTATATCCCTGAAACTTGGTATATGAGCTACCGGTTAAAAATGAAGAAGTTCGTGTTTCACAGTTTTTGAAAATTCTACCCCCGAAGTGGTGAAATAGGGGATGAAAGTTTGTATGAAAGTCCTTCATTTCTCAAGTTATAGCCATGAAACTTTGATTTTAAGCTTTTGGTTAAATAAGAAGAAGTATGTGTTTCAACATTTTTGAAAATTCGACCCCCAAAGGGGTGAAATAGGGTCTTTTATTTAACAATTTTTTGTTATGTTAGATCTACGAAACTTGGTATTTTGGCTTTTGGTAAAAATAGTATAGAATTTTTAACGCACAGCCTATAAACCGCTGGGGTTAAAAACTTGAAATTTTGACAGTAGGTACCTTTTGTGACGTAGGCGCTTACTAAGGAAGAATTTTTCAAAATTCTTTGAAAAGGGGTTGAAAGTTTGTATGAAAGTCCGTCGTTTTTCAAGCTGCTATAGCCATGAAACTTGGTATTTGGGCTTCCGCTAATGATGAAATACGGATGTTATAGTTTTTGAAATTTATATCCCCAAGAACGTCAAATAGACAGTTTGTCCTTCAATCACGCCGCAACAGACCAACGGGTCGACTGATTTTTTGCATGGGTATAGTTGGGTACCTACTTGGAGAGTGACATAGGCTTCTTTTTAGCACGGAAAATTAAGGCGTGCCTGTGGGAATTAAAAACTTAAGCCACGCGAACGAAGTTCGGGACGAAGACGCGGGCGTCCTCTAGTGTCAATATATATAGTTCGTATTGCAATATTGAAACCTTGGTGGGGCACGGCAAGTCATTGATGTAGTAGAAAGACGGCTGCCTTATTTATCTTCTAAAAGTCATTTAATTTCTAATACAATATGGTTTAAAGCACAAATTGTTTAATAAGTTAAATAGACACTTTTTACGTTATTTCTAATTAAATACGTAAGATCGGTGTTTAGTACGCAGCAGTGGCGCCGCCTCTCTGTCTTCTGTCGCCATAATATCAAAATGATATATTATACAGTTTCCTACCTTTCTCAACCATAAGTGAGGGTAGGTACCGTACCTCATGCGTACCTCTAGGTGCTACAGCTGGTATGATAACCGGGTCTGTCATTTGTATGGGCGTCAACCCACTGTATCCACCACTACAGCCCATTACGTCCCACTGCTGGACACAGGCCTTCACTCTCATAGGAGAGAGGGAATTAGAGCTTAGACCCACCACGCTGCTCCAATGCGGGTTGGCGGGCTATGACCCACTGTATGATACCCCCAATATTACGCTGTGGTGCTATTCTCGCATGAGGATAACAAAATAAATGTTTGCTTTATTTATATTTTACAGGTCCAGTCTAGTTTATCTAAGAGTATGGAAAAGGTTCCATACAATTTTTGACCATGTCGTTTCAAAAACCTTTTTAGCGAAAAGCGCATCTTGCATGCTATGCAGATTCATAGGTACTTAATCATTGAGTTTTTATATTATTCATGATGTGAATACCTATGAATTTCACATAATATTTGAGCTTAGATTAATTATGAATACGGTGTTGAACTTTAATCCTACAAATACAAATGTCTCTTGGTACCATTCACTTCTGTTTTAAAAGTCTTCGACAAAAGAACGACAAGCGGGGCGTGGGTTTGTTTTCACTGTAAGTACAATGACGACGTATTCATCAAACTATTCACGTGTATTTACTCGTCGGATTACCTCCATTTGTAACGTTAAACAAGCGTAGCCTATAAAGAGGTGCTATTTAAACTAATTGCCGGACAAAAATATGTCACAGATTATAAATAAGGCGTGATTCAGGCACAAAGAGTCGCCAGTAAAAGCGGTTAACGCACATTAGTTGCAGTCACGATGAGATGCTGAAAGGCTTTTAGGAGAGAGATTAAATTGAACAAAGCATGAGGAAGCGGGCAGTACTTACCCAACTAGTTACTAGCGTCTGTGGTCGTAACTTAAGATTTTAAAAGCTTACAAATTGTTGCATGAAAGCTTCAAAAAATTGCCTTATTTAACACTAAAATCTGTATCCTGAATAATTCAAAAATACTTATTTTATAACAGAAAGTTGTAATTATTATGGCCATGTCGAGACATCTTTCTGGTTTGGAAAGGAGATTATGTCGAGTTTGAAGAAATTAGGAGAGAAAAATATTTTTTTTGGATTCTTACGAGTATGTTTGAGTATCAGACCGATTAAATGAATAAGGCCTAGAGCATGGAAGTTGGTGTAACTAAAAAACAAAATAATCCGTTTACATTAGTAGATTATTAACCAAGGGGATAAAGCAGTGTCTTCTGTCGCGGGTGACGATTTAAATCGCGAGCGTAACGAAGGACTCGAGGTTTACTCCCGAGCGTAGCGAGGGTGTTAAAAACTTAAATCACGAGCGAAGCGAGGGATTTAAGACGAGTCCTGAGTGTAGCGAGGGATTTAAGTTCACCCAAGACTAAGACAGCTTTATCACCGAGGAAAATACTCTACTTTTCATACCATTTGCGAAAAAATTAACACAATAATAATATGAGATAAGCATTTATCAAATCATCAAATATCAATATCAAAAAATTTTACAAATGCGAAAGTTTGGATGTATGGATGTATGTTTGTTACTCAATCACGCTCCAACGGATGAACGGATCTGGATGAAATTTGGCACAGAGATAGATTATAGTCTGGAATAGCATTATAGGCTACTTTTTATCCCGGAAAATTAAAGAGTTCCCGCGGGAACCGAAAAACCTCAATCCACGCGGACGAAGTCGCGGGCATCAGCTAGTAAATATTATAAATGCGAAAGTTTGGATGGATGTATGGATGTACGAGTATGGATGTATCACGCTCCAACGGCTGAACGGATCTGGATGAAATTTGGCACAGAGATAAATTATAGTCTGGAATAGCACATAGGCTACTTTTTATCCCGGAAAATTAAAGAGTTCCGACCGAACGCGTGGATTAAGGTTTTTCGAACCGAAAAACCTTAATCCACGCGGACGAAGTCGCGGGCATCAGCTAGTTAAAAATAATGACAATTAAAAGTAAAAGTTAACATTCGAAACATTGGTCCAATTATTGATAGAGAGAGTTACATTAACGTTTATGTATTTGAAGAAAACAAAAACGCGGCAAATTCCTAGACTAATATTTTTTTGTCGGAAAAGCAAAGGCATCAAGCTCATACGGCCTCGTCGGTTTTCGTCATTTTATATTTTAATAATCATAACTGCATAATAAATGCGTATTCCTTTTTCAAAAAGATGTATAATGCTTTATATACAAACTCAATGGTGTAAACAATGGTGTAGTTCAGTATAAATTTCGATAAGTATTGAATGAATGAAATTCAGTACAATTTTCTTTCCCTGTTTTTAACAGATTAAAAATGACTATTGTTATGTTCGCTTTTTGTGGCATAGAATGTCACTTTTTTGAGCAAGTGGTACGAAAAATAAATTATAACGGTAAAAAATGTACTCCGGGATGCACCATATCTCTATACCAAAATTTATCTAAATCGGTTGAACAGATGGACCGTGAGAGCCTTGCAGACACACAGACAGACATAGTCATTTTGGCGTAAATTATTATAATACTACATGATGCCCACGACTTCGTTCGTGTTAGTTAAGTTTTTTTGAATCCCGCTGGAACTAGTTAATTTTCCGGGATAAAATTAGCCTGTAATCTTCCTCGGGATTCAATCTATCTCTACCTATACCAAAATTCATCAAAATCGGTTGAAGCATAGCAGACACTTTTATAATAATAGTATGGAATTACTGTGGATATTATACCTAAGTGTAGTTACTAGCTAGCTATTATCTGCCAGTTCCGTCGTTCCACGCAGTTGTTAAGTAGATTAGCATCACTTCAGCACGATGTGTTCAGGCTGGAACAATGGCCGCTGCCTGTGCGTGTGGTGTATAATTCGTGTATAATCCGTGTATAATCACGAGATAAGCCGGGCTCTATAAATACTGCACCTACAGCAGTTAAACTAGCTTTGATTCGGTATCGCAACGATATAACAATTATAAAGCCGCCTTTGCACATTTATAATATATTGTACTAGTCTTAATACTGCTTTCTAACTGTATAGTGTATACTGTATAATTTGTGTGTGCAATAAAGATATCTAAATTTCTAAATAAATAAATAAAGAGTAAAGCTGTAGTTATTACGAGTAAAATATAATTGACCGAGCGAAGTGAAGGTCTCTGAGTCTACTTGAGTGAATTTGCACTTGTCCGTCCGTCCGTCCGTCCGTCTGTCAGAGCCTTATAACTTCTGAATTACTGAACGTAATTACTTCAAATTTAAATATAATATGTAAACCGATGGCCTCCAGCCGAATATGGCTTAAAAAGTTTAAATATTATAAGAAAACGAAATTATTTAATTTTTAATGAGCTTCAGTATTTTTAACAGAACTTCACTATGATGTCAATAGATGTCGCTCTGTAAAAGTTTATGGATACTGCGAGGTCTCAGTTCGGGGCGAACCACTAGTAATAGCACAGAATAGGTAATAGTTAATAGTTCCACGTTCATAGCTAGGTACAAATAATAATGCGTAATATTTCGCCGGTCGGAAACACGTCTATGGACACTTTAAGGCTCCTCCTGAAAACCAGAGCGGCAGCTTGCTGCTTTGTGCTGAGTGTGGATCCTTATTTGTAACAGAACGATGACGTAATAGGAAATAGATTTCCTTACTTCTGTAAGCAAATAATGTAAATTGTGGTTTTCGTGGGCAAATATTTATTTATCTTATAAAATATGCGAGTGTGTTTGCTCGTTGGTTGGCCCTTCAATCACTTACAACAACAGTGTTTTTTCAACTGCAGGGGAAAACCGAAACCATAGGATACACAGGGAAATATGTCTTAGCCTTTAGGAAAAGCTTAGGGAGTAGGAACCATTAGGTCTCCTTTTTGTGAAAACAATTCGGCATAGCTGAAGTAAGTTGTCCGTGAAAATGAATAAAATTGACTATTTTTTGTGCTGATCGGATAATTGTATCGGATGAAAATAAACGGGACCGCAGAAGTTAGTAAATTTAATATTTGATTCTTACTTTAATCCAAACATAGGATTACAATAAGATTAAAATGTTATTAGTTAAGACTTTAGGTTAGATCAGTATTTATTATTGTAATCTGTTTTGGTTGCCAAATAAAAAAAACCCTTATAACTATCTTAAGTACAATAATAATTTTCTGTCATGGCTTAAAAATCCTGCCAAATTGAAATAAAAGTAAGTTAGAGAGAGATCATCAAAATAAGTCAAGTTTATGCTCAAAAAGTTTCGTATATGTATGTAAATTCTAACTTCTTCCGACTTTAAATAAAATATATCACAGTCTACATCTTATTCTACATACTAGAGTCTAGAGAACATTGCAACTACAATATAGTGACTTGATTTTGAATTGCCGGATAAAACTTTTCATTATTTGTCTGTCTGTCAGTCAATCAATCAAAACAGATGCAATCTTATCGGCTGCCTCGATCTGCGGCGATCTACCGTCTACCGATGCTACTGAGAGAAACTCCGCGAATGTTTCTTATGTTCACTTCAAAACATTAATATTGATCATAGAACATATGGTATATGGAATATAACAAGGTAAAGTCCCACAAACTTATATGACCTGGTGCCACCGAGTAGTAAACCTATGGTCTGTGCCTGGTGCTGACAGCGTCGCTGGTTTATGTTTAAAATAAAATAAAAACAAAAACTAAACTGGCATAAAAATTACTTCCAATTTTGGCCACCGGGTCAGTTAAGTTTGTGGGACTTATTTCGGTGAATTTAGTTTGATTTTGACTCTTAAGCCGTGGGGATTTAGAGTACACTAAAAAGTTAAAAATAAAAATTCTTTCCAATAAACCGACTGCCAAAGCCACTGTAAAGTAAAAAATAATTTTGATTTCTACACACTATGTTGAAGTCGGGCGGGTATAAATATAACTATAGGCAAAGTTGACGCGTCAGTCTCGCTTTGACGTTCAAAAGTGTACCAAATTGAATAAATAAATATATTTTCATCCCATGTATTCGAAAAGGACGACTTGGTTCGCCTTTATGTGCGCCCAAAGGTGGTGTTTTCTATAAGAAACTTTTAGCGGGCAGGAATGAGTTTTTAATCCTCTTTATACTCGTAAGTGCGCCGCAATTATCTTTGCCGCGCACTTATTGAATTTGGAACATCTTAGTGTTCAGCGCCAACGCAAATTGACGACCTCCGTGGCGCAGTGTTGAGCGCTGCTGTCTTAACATGCGGAGGTCCCGGGTTCGATCCCCGGCAGGGTCAATTTAGGAATTTATAATTTCTGAATTTTAACTAACGAAAGGGCTATATGGATATATATATAAATAAAAAAATAAAAAATATAATTAAATAAATCTATATATATATATAAATCTCGTGTCACAATGTTTGTCCTCAATGGACTTCTAAACCACTTAACCGATTATAATAAAATTCGCACACCATGTGCAGTTCGATCTAACTTGAGAGATAGGATAGT
Source organism: Erebia ligea (assembly GCA_917051295.2). Classification (NCBI taxonomy): domain Eukaryota; kingdom Metazoa; phylum Arthropoda; class Insecta; order Lepidoptera; family Nymphalidae; genus Erebia; species Erebia ligea. Next base: position 16,909,850 of record OU785236.1, on the reverse strand, counting down.
TTATATTATATAGATTAGGATTATTAGTGCTACCCGTGCGAAGCCGGGGCGGATCGCTAGTATTATTATAAAGGCGAAAGTTTGGATGGATGTGTGGATGTATGGTGGTATGGATGAGTGTTACTCAATTACGCCCGAACGGCTGAACGGATCTGGATAAAATTTGGCACAGAGATAGATTTCAAAAAAAAAAAAAAGATTATAGTCTGGAAATAGCACATATGCTTTTTATCCCGGGAAATTAAAGAGTTCCCGCGGGAACCAAATTTTCTCATACAGGGTGATGAAAAGTAGAGTGTATCATTCGGGCGCAAATATATTTTTGGCTCGGGCGACGTACTTTGAATCCCTCGTTTCGTTCAGGATTCTACTAAAGAATCCCTCGCTACGCTCAGGATTCTACTCTAGAATCCCTCACTTCGTTCTGGATTCAAAAAAGCGCCCTCGCCGTAAAAATATTATTTTGCTCCCTTATAATACAATCTACTATTTGACTTCAAATTCGTTGAATGCCATATGGCTCTGTAGAATGCCCGGTCCAGCGTATACATGCGTTAAAATTGTCTAAAAGTCGGCAAAACACAATCTAAGAAGCGATCAGCATTTGCTTTGCGGAGACTCAGTGAGAAGGCGCAAGTACTGTCATATTAATAAAACATCGGCTCCAGCCTCCAGCCCCGGCCGGGGAATCTGCTCGGATATATCGGTTATGAATTATTTATACCATTTATGGTAGAGACGCCAATAACATTGTATTCAAATGCTATCTCGGTGCTTAGAGATAATGCGCGTTTTGTGCAATGGCGGAAAGTTTTAGGACGTTATCGCTCCAGTTGCGCGTTTATCTGCTAAACTGCTCTATAAATTAGCACAATGATGAGTATTTACATAAAACCGTGATACTCTGTCAAAATCCAAATTGCGCACGTCTGTACGATAGCTGCACTTTGGCATTTGAAAGAGCTTCCAAGTAACTCTGTGTTCCAAGTTCGATACAGGTTTTGGTTCGATTTCCGGTTAAGTACCGATAGTAGAGTCAAAATAAAACATCTTATGAGACACCTAAGACACCTACTATATGAAATGAACAAATTGTTAATTCAGTAAGTATTGAGTATACCTATACTCAATACTCTACCTCAACCTATACTCAAACCAAACACCAGCTGTTTGGTTGCAAAACCTCACAATCGATCAAGAATGATACAGAAGCAGGCTCACGTCGCGAATACCATGTAATATTTTAGCGATTAGATACGAATATGCCACGCAAAAATTGTCCTATAAACTGACATATTTATCTACGTACTATTCATAGCCATAGTAGATTTAGACGTAATTAAATAAATAATCATAGAAATAAGGCTTTTGCAATGTATTTTGAAGGTTAATAGGAAATACATAGTTTAAGTGCAACAATTTTTATGAGTATTTATCACGATTGGAGGAATCTTGCAAGGAGGCAGTTAAAAGCATAATTGCATGTATGCGAGCTTCGGGTATGTTTTACTGCCTCACATATAACCGATAATTATATAGGCTCGAACCACACAACTACACAAGTAAGTACTAGGTACATACCTAAGTATTAAAAAGATGTGGTTTTACCTTTGCTCAGTATTTTGATTTTCTCAATACGTCAATCAAGATGAATATAATGGAAATAGGGCCATGGAACTCCAACTTCCATGGAATATAGACCGAAAAGATTTTTTTCTTCTCAGCACTTTTATTCGCTCGCAAAACTCGCTTATGAAAAGCCATTAACAAAAATAAAAAGAAGAAAAAGATACTTAAAATCGCAATACAAACAGAATTATAGGTAGATTTTTTTCGCTATTAGTACCTACTTCTGATCTTCTGAGTAAGTAAATGCCTATTAATAATAGGCATTTACTTCTCTGTGGAGAAATTAATTTATCAGTCAACATTATTCACATTTTGAAATGCATTCTTCGAACAACTTTTTGCAGCATTAGGAAATCATGAGGTAACTTTTCATTTAGCTATAGATTTTTAATCATACATTTTGCAGCGAAGTCGTAGGTAAACATTTAATTTCAAACATGCGTACATAACATTATACTAACATAATCACAAGGCGTTTCCTGCCACATGCCGTCGTCGGCGGCCAGTAGATTAATGGCAGCAACGAGGAAAAATACAAACGGTCATAAATATTTAGTTCGTCTGTCTGTGGACGGGATTTTTTCACGGCGTCAGGCGACCGGGGTTACAGGAAACGCTGGCACCTCGCAAACTTGCCACGTTGATACAGATACTCGTTAAGGTCGTCGCACACCGCCGCATCGCACGCGCATCTTTCAACAGCTTGTAGCAATCAATCAATCAATCAAACATTCATTTATTCAGTTTAGGTACACTGTAGGTACACATATTGACTTACTTATAAAACATGATGGGGATAATTAGTTGTGGTATCTTAAAAGTAAAGGTACGAGGGTTCCAAACGCGCCCTGGTCTGACAAGAGCCCACAACAAACTCAGCCGGGTTTTTTTTTTCTTTTCATTATCACCAAATGCATCCAAATAGTTCAACACTAGATGATGCCCGCGACATTGTCCGCGTTGATTAGGTTTCCATTCCCGCGGGAACTCCTTAATTTTCCGGGATAAAAAGTAGCCTATGTCCTTCCCCGGGATACAAAGTAAACCTATACCAAATTTCATCAAAATCGCTTGAACAGATGGGCCGTGAAAGCGTTGCAGACAAACAGACAGACAGACGGACAGACGGAAAGACAGATGTCTAGGCTCTAACGTCGCCGGTAAGAAACTCAGTAGTTGTTCTCTTCTTTTTGACTGGCTTGTGGACTGCTCTATGCGGAGCCGATTGCTTCCATGCAACACATAAAAACCTCGAATCAAACGCTATTTTGCAGTCTTTGTATTTAAGTCTGATTGCAGCCAAGCGCTGGCAACATTTAAAAAAAAAAAAAATTCGCAAACATTTTTGTTGGAATCAAAATTTATATCTTCAACTCTTCGGAGATATGTGCATTTTACGCAATTCAATATCACATCTTGTCAAAGGAAAGAAGATAATATTATGAGGTACTTTTTATACGACTGCCTGAAAAAAGGAGTATATTGTTTTCAGGGTTCATGTATTGTATGTATCTATGTATGTTTGTATGTATGTGAGTTTGTATATTCCACAATACAGCTTAAGGTGGAGCGAGCGCGCTTGCCTAGAAGATGTCTATTCACTCTTGATTTGAAGGTACCTTTAAAGTATACTAAATTCTTTGAGTTATATTATGTTAAGGGATTCCGTAAGAGGTGAGACGTTCTAGGTGCTGTCAGATATGCTATCAGTTTAAACATTAGCTTTATCAAATGACGCAATTACTCGCAGTATTAAAAAGTGTCGCCCACCATACATCAGCGCTGCACTTCCGGATGCCGCCTGTCATACCAGCAGCCAGATGAATCGACGATAAAATGCATGAGAACGAATCATAATTATTATAACGAGTTCTTATCTCACTCGATATTATAAGCTATAAGTCCATATAAGGTTTGTTCAGAGTATAAAAATAGTGATAGTATACCTATTTGTCGTCAACAGATTTGTATAGATGTATTCTACACAACTACCTATATTCGTCGGTAGAGGTATTTCGTATAGTTTGAGATTCTCTTTAATCACAAAATTTTGAAATACACTTACTAAGCTGCAACTCATAGAGTGCTTATGTGAAATCGGTAACCACTTGATTGGAGGCTTTATAATAATACTAGAGGATGCTCGCGACTTCGTTCGCGTGGCTTTAATTAATATAAGTACTACTAATAAAAGTTTTTAATTCCCACAGGCACTCCTTAATTTTCCGGGATAAAAAGAAGCCTATGTAACTCTCCAAGTCCTCAACTAAGTATACCCATGCAAAAAACCACGTTGATCCGTTGCTCTATTTCGGCGTGATTGAAGGATAAACTCTCTATTTGACGTCCTTGGGGATAGAATTTTCAAAAACTGTGAATCACGTATTTTTTCATTTCAGACCGAAATCCCAAACACCAAGTTTCATGGCTACAGCTTGAAAAATGACGGACTTTCCTACAAACTTTCAACCCCTGTTTCAGCCCTTTGGGAGTGGAATTTCGGAAAACTGTGAAATACGTATTTCTCTATTTTTTACCGAAAGCCAAAATACCAAGTTTCGTTGATATAACTTGAGAAATGACGGACTTTCATACAAACTTTAAACCCCTATTTCACCCCCTTAAGGGTGGAATTTTGAAAAATCCTTCCTTAGTGAGCGCCTACGTCACAAAAGGAACCTACTGTCAAAATTTGAAGTTTCTAGTAATTGCGGTTTAGGCTGTGCGTTGATATATAAGTCAGTCAGTCAGGACTTTGAATTTTATATAAAACCTTCTGTCTCCATCTCCATCCGGGACGTCAACAGTTCGAATCCCGGACTCACTACCGGAACCTTCAACTTTTCAAAATTATGTGTTTGAAGCAATTCAATATCAATTGCTAAACTTCAATTCAATTCTATTCATTTATTTTATTTAAGCTCTTACGAATGTCAAAAAACGTTAACGTTAAAAAGTCGTGACAAGTTTCATCGTACTTGAGAATTGTTCATAATGTTCTTAAAGATCTGAGCAGTCTGCCAATCCGCACTCGGCCAGCGTGTTTACAATTTTAAAAGCTTTCTATTCAAATAAACTTTCACAAGTGCTTTTGAATCGTCAAGGGAATCTACCACTAATACTACTACCACCACTACAGCCCAATAACGTCCCACTGCTGGGCACAGGCCTCCACTCTCATAGGAGAAAGGGAATTAGAGCTTAGGCCCACCACGCTGCTCCAATGCGGGTTGGCGGGCTTTAACGACTATTATCATGTTAGTAATAATAACCGGGACCGACGGCTTAACGTGCTCTCCGAGGCACGGGGATGAAACACCGCCAACTTCCTAACTCCAGGCTAGTAATGAGAATTTCTAGTCAGAAAAACCCAATACTTAATTATGGCCCGACCCGGGAATCGAACCTGGGATCTCGTCGGCCACAGTCGAACATGCCAACCTCTAGACCAACGAGGCAGTATAACGAGGAATACTACTACACTGGTTTGGAATTCCATTCCTGCCGAGACCAGCAACAAACTATGTTCAGTTTTGTGTAAACAACCAATATGTTAATACTGCAGCCACTGTACCCACTGTTTTGTGTCTTCACTGTTTCAAAACAACACAACACACGTGTAAAGCATTCTTGGATCACGGCACCTGCGCGGGGGTCTCACTACACATGGTAATTTGTCATTATACATCCCTATAGGAAGAGCACGAGGCATGTACACTATGCTAGTACAAACTAATTGAATAACGGCATTGTTTCACCGTGTATCGCCTCTGCGGGGCGCCATCGTACCGGCGATGCAGTAGGTACGTTTGTTATAGTAGATTTACAGAACAGAAGGTTCCATAATTAAACTTTCAATGGAAATAGTAACATATTTTTTATTCAAAACCATAATATACTTATTTTATTATAATCGATGCTTCAAATTTCAAAACGTTATTATCTAGTTAACCTATATTTAGCCTACATAGGTAACTTAGAAATTTTTAATTTGAGGCCCAGCGCTTCGCTGCAATCAAACATGCTGGAAAGTGTTTTTTAAGTGCAATACCATACCAAAAACCATATTTTACATTTTCAAATAGGTAGGTAGTGTGATTTCCTTAGAGTAGCCTGGCACCGTTTAAAATCTATCACTTTATCCATGCTGCGGAGATCAGCTATATTAGTTGCCTATTGTTCAAGCAGGAATCTAACTATAAAATCTGCTTTCCGAACCGGTGGTAGAGTCAAAACATGGCGTAACATAAGAGACACCTGTATGTCCTACATGTTTTAAATAAATGAATTAATAATGGAACAAAGGTTTTGCTAAATGGTGAAATCGTTGTCATTTCGCTTCCTCTCGAAACCTTTGATGACCCTTGATTTTAGTTTACCTATTGAAATTATATAACAGGTGATGTGGGCTCTTTATTTCAGTTTATATTATTAACTAGCGTTTGCCCACGAATTCGACCGCGTGGAATTCAGGTTTTCTCGAAAAAAAATCGAAATTTCAAAAAACTGTGAAACACATTAAATTCTTAATTTGTCACCGAAAACACAAATACCAAGTTTCATGGACATAACTTGAGAAATGACGAACTTTCATACAAATTTTCACCTCTTAGCAGGTATACGCCTCTAGTGTGCTGAAAGAATATACTCTCAAAATTATAAATTTCTAAAATTGTAGTAGAATTTTAACACATATTAAGTACTATAAGATTTTGAAATGTGACGTCACAAAACTTAGTACCCCTCCCACCCCTTGTCACACGATGAACACTTCGTCGACCCCCTACCCCTCCTTAACGTGTGACGTACTTTATGGATGACCCCTTTCAAGGTTCAATTATTCGAACCTGTATAAGGAGCATCGCAAGATAGGAAACGTACAAACATAATTCGTGTATGTAAATGAATACGTCCACCGTCTCGGTGCTATTCGTTAGAGCCACGCTTCCCCGTTGCGTTGCTACAATTAATTGAGTGTCAAACATAATGAATAATATCATCCGAGGAGCGCGAAGGAGCAATCGAGATAACTGTGCAATGATAAAGCCGAGCGTACACTGAAGCTAAGCGATACCATGGAAATAATGAAGCTAATAGGGAAGATGCCTATATCTAAAATATATTATTTCTAACTGATTATTAAATACAGGGTCTTCCAAAACACCTAAAATTCACATTCTCGGTTAGTTTTAAGTTTGATAACCATTTTAAAATATCGATTAAAGAAAAAAATTGCGTTGAAATTTGATGACGTCACAACTGTGAATTTCATACAACTTCCATATTAGAAGTGCGTTTTTAAGTTTGATAAAGAGTTGCTGATTTGATTGAGTTGTCATCATCCCTATTCTGTTGTAGACAATCTCTAAAATTAATTCAAATGAAAGCATCAAATATATTTCTAACCGTTTTATTATGAAAGGGTTAGCATTATTTCATTAAACTCTAAGAAACTCCCTGTGGAAAGGGACAGAACTGTATTTAGAGCTATCATTGTAGTATAGTTTGTAGATTATGTTATACAGAATTATCCACAATAACTAATTTATTGACTAACCATCAAATGTCTATCGCTCAGGAACTCAAAATTAAACTATGAGAACCATTCTATAGCACTTTGTATAAAACTACAACTGGTGAAAAAAAACGATAATAGTGGTTTAGATGTTTGGGTGGTCGGTTCGATCATCAGGCACGCACTTCCAGTTTTACGGAGACATGTCTGTTTTAAGCAATTAAATATAACTTGCGTAAACGGTGAAGGAACATCATAAGGAATCGTCATAGTATTATTATTGTAACAACTTTTTATGTACTTATCTACAATCAGCAAATAAATAATTATGATTATGAGGAACCCTGCATGCCAGAGAGTTCTTCATAATATTCACAAAATTATAACCTACTTATTGCATATCCGCACTTCGTCGTCGTCGTTAACCAATAGACGCCCACTGCTGGACATAGGTCTCTTGCAAGGGCTTCCATACGCCACGTTCTTGCACCTGCGGTCCCTGCGACTCGATTGATGTAGCTTTTTTTTTTTAAATTTATTGGTCAAAATCAAAATACAAAAAAATATATATACTCGTACATAAGCCATCCTCTAAAAACTTTAACATTTATGCGAGGATGGCGAGTTCACATTGCAGTTAGTAATAGATTAGTAGGTAAAGTATTTAAAAAAAAAGTTCGTCCACCTAATAGGGGGTCTGCCAACGCTGTTCTTTTCTGAGCATGGTTGCCATTGGCCAGCTTCAACCCTTCTCATACTAATAGGAGATCCATCATGCTCAGTATCGATGATTAATCATGAAATCGTTTAATGGGACTGGGATCGCTTGGAACTCGCTCCGCTAAGGATGTCAACCCTAAAGCAATATCGCAGCAATAACATTCGGCATGGAACACGATAGCGCGGGCCGTGAGGGCATTAATTGCTGGATATTAGCAGTAAAGTTCGGTCGTGACGCGCCGCGTCGTGCCGGTCCGCGCCGATCCGGCCACGATCTGGTCCAAGTCTATCGCGTTATTAACCGCTGCACTACCGCTGCCTAAACATCGGAGATTTGTCTGCAGACGCTCCAGATGGAGGATCTTAAAAGCGTCGTTATTTTAAGACACCATTTTCGTAGTGAGTACTTAAGTAAAATGCATAGTCCTTGCCTATACCCTTTGATTATACCCTATAGGTGCCTATCAATTGAAGTGTTTCTTTGCATAAGTCGGATTGCAGCATGCGATATGCAAGCCCACCCTCCCGCTAATAAGCATACGGGGAAAACAAGTAATGAGGATGCGATAATAATATTATAATAGTACATTACTGCAGCGGCCAGCAAAACAGGCATTGAAGGACGAATCAAAAGGAAAGGAAGGAAACGAAGAAACGAAGAAACGAAAGGAAGGATCAAAGTGTAATACCAAGTCTGAGTGGGTTGAAACTATACTTATAGAAAATAGACCTGTCAAATGTAAATTGGACACTGGTGCGGACATTAGTATTATGCCATTAAGTATATTCGAACAAATAAATGAAAAGTTAAATTTAAAACTTATTAAAACAAATATTCAGTTGGTGTCTTTTGAAGGCAACAAGGTCTCACCTGTGGGCATGGTAAATTTAATGTGTGAGTATAAAAATGAAAAGTGTTTTGAAAATTTTGTCATTGTAGATTGTCACTCCATGCTTTTAGGTTTACCTGGATGTATTTCTCTAAATTTAATCAAGAGAGTGCATAGTTCTGAGAGTGGTTCTATCTCTCTTTGGTTTATCAAGTAATAAAAGATGGTTGAAGATTTTTAAGTCTTTTATTTAAATATAATTTAACATGGCAACAAATTTCCTTTTGAAAGTAAACGAAAGGATATCGGGTAATTTCTCTGTACTATGGCACGTTTCATTTAATTAGTGTCGAAGGTGAAAATTACCCAACTTAACCAACACACCAATTTTCACAACTGCAGCACACCAACCGTACAAGCAATGACAATATCTCATGCTAAGTACCTCGCATTAAACAGAATTACTTGCCACCTCGAGAACTAAATTTACGCACAATGTTCTGGTAAAACGATCTCCATATCTCTGAAAGTTTCACTTCACTTACTTCACTTACAAAACGCAGGTGCCGTGTTTGTTAGTAAGTGTGTTTATGTGCTTACGTGTGCTATAAAATGTGTCACTTTACTAACAAGCACCAAGGTATATTTTCTAGTTAATTGTAGATGTAATTAGTCTAATTTACGTTTATTTACTATTTAGCTACCTATTTTAGTGTCGGTATAATTTTAAATATCATAAATTTCCATACTTAATATTATAAATATGAAAGTGTGTCTGTCTGTCTGTCTGCTACGCTTTCACGGCTTATCTGTTTAACCAATATTACTGAAATTTGGGGAACTGGTGTATCCCGGAGAAGGATATAGGCTACTTTTTATGCTGGAAAATTAAAGAGTTCCCGCGGGAATGAATAAAACTTAATTCAAGCGGACGAAGTTGCGGGCATTATCTTGTACCTATTATAATAATAATTATTAGTTAAGTCATTAACATAAACACTATTATTTACATAAAGCACTTAAAATCTCAATACCTAAGCACTAAGAGGAAAATTGACACTCATGTTTTGATCACAAGGATTTTGAAAAAGCTCAGAATTTCAAACGGGGAAAGAACACATCGTGAGAAAACCTGGTATTTTTCATAATGTTCACGAAAGTATCTGAATTCTGCGAATTCACGCTTGGGTAACGTGGTGAACTATGGCCAAACCTTTCTCATTCGAAGTGAAACCTATTTGATTATGATCGTGGTAAAACCATAATGCAAAACGTGGAATTTGGATTTCAGCTTCCATCCCGTAATCGTTGAGCTTTTGTTAAAGTCTGAATCATTTGTTGCCATAATTGTATAAATTTGTCAGACTCAGATCTGTCACCAATTCATCAGAACCATGAATCAAGCGAGGAATGTGAACAAGACGTGCGACACAGTTTCATGACTGTTGACCTCAATTATACGATTAGTAAGCAACATACATAGACGCATTTGAATTATTGGGGCGCCTGTATAGTCAGCTATTACTTGTTTATACTAGTGGTTCGCCCCGAACTGAGACCTCGCGGTTTCACAGAGCGCCATCTATTGACATCAGTGTGCAGTTCTGTTAAAAATATCATCATCATTAAAAATTAAATAATTTCGTTTCCTTATAATATTTATCTAATTTTAGTATTTGTTGTTCAAGTACAGGATATAATTCAAATAATTGATCAAGTTTCAGGCAAGTTGACCTCAGAAAATTGAGAGTTCTGAGGTCAACTTTGGACGTTACAAAATCGCTACTTTGAAAGCCCCCCATTTCGTCAATTTTAGGGAAAAAATTCAAAAAAAAATATTTTTACACTCTATTCTTAATTATCTTTAAAATGATATACTGCAACCCTATGTAACGCTATAAAAAATATTTTACTTCGCATTCGCTTCTATGAGAGCCCCCCTGAAATAAAGATTTTTAAAACTTTTTAAGCCATATTCTGCGGGAGGCCATCGATTTACATATTATATTTAAATTTGAAGTAATTACGTTCAGCAATTCAGAAGTTATAAGGCTCTGACAGACGGACAGACGGACGGACGGACAAGTGCCAATTCACCCAAGTAGACTCAGAGACCTTCGCTTCGCTCGGTCAATAATCTACTAGCCAATGCCCGCGACTTCGTCCGCGTGGACTACACAAATTCCAAACCCCTATTATTTACCTTAGGGGTTGATTTTTCAAAAATCCTTTTTTAGCGGATGTCTACGTCGTAATAGTTATCTCTATACCAAACAGCCCGATTCGTCCAGTGGTGTGAGCTGTGCATTGCCTGGTTGCCTTATAACTATTTATAATAGGTATATTTTGCAATTTTTCACCTGGAATGCCTTTTAAAGGACATTGACATCAATTATTATTGTTAAGATTTCTAATTCAAAAATAACACAAATACAGATACCTATAGTTCAGAGAAGATAGTTTATATAAATTACAGATAATTTAAATTTTCCCCCTGACTTTTTGTCTGATACCTACATGAAAATGTACCTCAGCGCTAAGCTAGAAGGTAGATAAATAGCTCTTTTTTCCTTACAGATATTTTACAATGCAAAAACACGTTAAAAGTGCCGACGCTACATACTGCCGCTAATCATATCAATCAAAATAACTGTTAACATTCGATCACTATCAACCATTAGGAATCACATAAACATGACGAAAGATAAGTTTAAATGAGTCTCCGCCCAAAAGCCGAAGTGTCGGGTGAAAATGCGAGCCCGTACATCATACTCATAGCATGGAGCATGGAGCTGGGAGCTGGTCGGACTTGGGGCCACAAATCACCACGACTCTAATTGGCAGGTGCCGCGGCAACACGCCACGCTACCGCATGCTACACTCCACTTTGGTCCTCGAAACTGTTTAGCGTCATTTTAATTGGGTATTCGGCGTCATATAAAGTATTATATCCATGACGTTATATCCATGCGTCTCCTGTTAATTTTATGATTTACTTAATTATCAATTAAAGTAAATTGCGTTTACTTTTGATGACGTCACAATTCAGTATTTCATACAAAATCCTATGCTAAGCGTACCTACGTTTTAAAGTTTGAGAAAAAAGTAACTGATTTGACTAGTTGTCAAACCATTTTTCAACCCATCACTGGCTCACTACTGAGTACGAGTCGCTAGAAAACTTAACTCTCAAAATCTCAAAATGAGACGGGAGTGGTCATCATAATGTTCTTGAAGGTGCCATAATAATTTGCCAATCCGCATTTGGCCAGCCGTGGCAGGCTATGACCTTCCCATTCCCAGCCCTCCTCATTCTGAAAAGAGACATATTGTGTTCAGTAGAGAGTCGGCAATGGATTGAAATGAGTGCACTATTTTGTTGTAGTAAGTATTTCAACTTTTTGCGATTTGTACATTTTGCGCTTTAATCATACTGCGTGTAGACGAATTCAAAACTATGTTATAAAATATTGATAACTTATTTGAAAACAAGAAATAAAATATATTAAAAAGAAAAGTAATCCCAATTATCGTATGCATTTCCAAAGGAGCAAAGTGGAGCATACGCCCGCCTTTCATATTTTAATAACTTAATTGGCGGGTAAGCTTGATCCGCGCTCCATCACCGACGGCAGCGCCTCTCCGCCGCGCGGCAATTACACGCATTAACGACAAATAGAAAGTGCGGGAACCGACTCACATGCTATTGTAACATACTGCTGTAATTTGTAGCAGTTTCTATTGTGTACAACTTTTTTTTTTTTAATATATAGGCTAGCGCTTGGCTGCATTCAGACTTGCTTGCAAGTATAGTGATGCAGCCTAAGGTGGAGCGCGCTTGCCTAGAAGATGCCTATTCACTACTGATTTGAAGGTAGGTAGGTACCTATATCTTAAGAGGAGGGGAAAACGGAAGAACCATTTTTTTTTTCTATATGATGCCCGCGAGTTTTGTATGGAGATTATTAAGATCCGGCGGGAACTTTTTAATACTATGACGTTCTTCCAGGCGCTTGGAAGGTCCCGAGTTCGATCCCCGGCAGGGTCAAATTGGGTATTTATTACTTCTGCATTTTCTCTGGTCTGGTCTGGTCTGGTGAGAGGCTACAACTGCCTGTATCAGCGGCGCTACACCGCTACGGCATGATTGAAGGATTTCACTTCAAACCTACACACTTTTGCATTTATATTAAGGATAAAGTTGAGCATGTACTATTGGTACCTGTGGTATAAGATACTAGCTTTTGCCCGTGGCTTTGCCCACGTAAGGTTTGATTTTCATACAAATTACAAAGCCCTATTGAACCTCCATAGGGGTTGAATTTTCAAAAATCCTTTCATACCGGATGCCGACGTTTTATTGGCTATCTGTATACCAAATTTCAGTCCGATCCGTCCAGTGGTTTGAGCTGCGCGTTGATAGATCAGTCAGTCACCTTTTCCTTGTATATAATGTGAATATACGAGGGAGAACGTAAGGTACCATACAAACAGACAGGCACACGATTCGATGAGCCCGAATTAGGTGAACGCGTACAGATGGCGCTCGTTGTGTTATGGTAATGGCGCACCCGATACTGCGGCCTGTTGAAGTGTGTGTCTGTGTGTCTGTCGCGCGGCGGGCGGCCACGCATGCACCTATGCGTTGCCGTAGTATCACGATCATACAGTTAGGAATACGATCATAGACGCTGCCAATTGCCATCTACGAATCATACTAATATTATAAATGCGAAATTTTGGATGGATGGATGGATGTTTGTTACTCAATCATGCCAGAACGGCTAAACGGATCTGGATTAAAGGCACATAGATAGATTATGGTCTGGAATAACACACAGGCTACTTTTAACCCCGGAAAATTAAAAAGTTCCGGCGGGAACCATAAAACCTCAATCCACGCGGACGTTGTTTTCACCAAAGAGAGCAGAGATAAGTGAAGGTATTTTATAAAATTGGCCGTAATATTGAATCGAAGCAGGCGTTACTTTGCGGAAGTCCATGATAATGAATGAACTAGCAGTTTAATTCGCTATCATCTGTGGCGGATTATAGCGAATTAAACTTCTAGTTCATTCATTAAATGGCCGTAAATCAACCCCCCGATTGTGTAAGGAAATCGTAATCGTATTTAATCGTTTGTCAAACGGATCATTCGACCTGTATAAGGCGTTCATAGATGCCTGCACGATTTGCTCAGACAATTGGGCCTGGTATCGTTCTTTCCATATCTCCTCTCCTCTTCGCTTTAGGAGCAACCCGCCCTTACATTGAAGTCTGAACTGTAGGGATGGCTATCCTGTGACGTCACACCGTACACGTCACGGGGCAGCGTGTTAATGACGCGGCAACAATCGTCATAAATTGTAACGTGAGCCAGTTGTTTTAATTTGTTTATCGGACGCGTGAGCCGTGGGGGCTGGTGATTTAGGTTCTATAGCGAAGGCTTACCGCCATCACTTAAAACAGTAATACTTATTACTAGTGGTTCACCCCGAACTGAGACCTCGCGGTATCCATAGGATAGTTTTAACTATCTTTACGTTCATAGACATCAGTACTATCAGTAGACTATTTTTATTCCACGTAAGATGGTACTAACGTCTATTATTTGTAAGCACAAACGAATAAACTTTTACAGAGCGGCGAGCGCTATCTATTGTCATCATTGTTGAAGTTCTGTTAAAAATACTGAAGCTCATTAAAAATTAAATAATTTCGTTTCCTTAGAATATTTATCTAATTTTAGTATAATGTTGTTCAAGTACAGGATATAATTCAAATAATTGATCAAGTTTCAGGCTTGAGAGTTCAGAAAATTGAGAGTTCTGAGGTCAACTTTGGACGTTAGAAAATCTCCGCTTTGAAAGCCTCCCATTTCGTCAATTATAGGTGGAAAAAAAATAAAAAAAATATCAAAAAATATCAATTTAGATTCTATACCTACAGAAGGCTTACTGCCATCGCTTTAAACAGTATTACTTATTATAATACTAGCTGATACCTGCGGGCTGCGACTTCGTCTGCGTGGATTGAGGTTTTTTGGTTCCTGCAGGATCTCTATAATTTTCCGGGATAAAAACAAGCCTATGTGTTATTCCAGACTGTAATCTATATCAGTGCCAAATTTCATCCAGATCCGTTCAGCCGTTTTGGCAGGATTGAGTAACAAACATACATACATCCATACATCTATACATCCATACTAACAAACTTTCGCGTTTATATTATTAGTAAGAAGTATAGACGCTTTTGTTTCAGCATTATAATCCTTATTTCAGGGTACGTCGTCACGGGTAAGGTACGTCACCTAACAGACACACGTCATCATATCATATTATACATGCGAAAGTGTATTTGTTTGTTGGTTTGTCCTTCAATAACGCCGCGACGGAGCAACGGATCGACGTGATTTTTGGCACGGGAATAGTTCAGGACCTAGAGAGTGACATAGTCTACTTTTTATCCCGGAAAATTAAACAGTTCCCGCGGGAACCAATAAAACTAAACAGTTTAGAACTAAACACACTGGTATTTTTACAATCCTATGCAGGCAGCAGGTTGGTTTGTCCGCTAATTAATTTTAAGCTAATGCCGACGATTAGAGGAAATGTCGTAAAAAACTTGTCCATTAAAAGGTTTAAGTTGTTGTGGGTAGTTTTCTCTGCTTGAACTAAAGCGTCGGGGTCAGTAACGGCTAACGAGGCTGAGGGCTGTTGGTTTAATGTTTCTATTGCCGCAACGGACGCGCTCGGGTTTCTAATGTGATTACAAGATTGAAAACGTGTAATTCTTTCGTTGACACTTTTGAGGGGTCCGTAGGGAAATGTCAAAACAGGACTGTTATTTTTTAATTTCATTTCATTTGTCCTTCAATCAACGGAGCATCGATCGATGTAATTTTTTGCATGGGTATAGTTGAGGACCTGGAGAGTGACATAGGCTACTTTATCCCGGAAAATTAAGGATTTCCCGCGGAAATTTAACTAAGTCGCGGGCATCAGCAAGTAAAAAAATTCACAGACTTCACAGTCCCCGCAAGAATCGGAGCATTGAAAATGAATACAAAAAAATTTTACATTTTTCAAAATTCTAAAAAAAGTTACCAGCCAATTTTCAAAATTCAAACGCTCACACGTGTCTCGATAAATTCCTCAACTCTTGGTACTATTCCCATCTCAATTTTCCCAAAATCCTTGGAGCTATGGCCAAAAATACGTCTCAGGCGATTTGCATCTGATAACCATTTTCAATGGTAAAAAGACTATTTATGACTCCATGGAGGTCGTTAGCTAGTATAAAATGTGTTACAGTGTCAGTTCCCAGGGCAGCGGTGCGCAAGTCATGCGCGCTAATGGGCCCGCCCGGGACCGGCAGGTGCCCGGCCCGGAAGCGGTCTGCTCCGAACATTCCTGCCTTACATTTAAATACATAACTACGGACTTTAGTAGCGGAAAAAACTATCTCAGAGACATTTAATTGGTTATAACATGGTCTTGGTTCGAAGGCTCAATAGCTTCAATAGGAAGTGGGCCTGAAATCTGAAGTCACAATGGTCGTTGATTCAAATTCTACACGTAAAACTACTGTCGGTATATTGGACTTACTTCTATCGCTTAACAGATAATTAGTTGGAATGCAAAGAAGACCATACTTTTCAGAATCTACAAATTCGCCCTGTTTAAAAATTGATGGATGGATGGATGTTTGTTATTCAATCACGCCAGAACGCGGCTGAACGGATCTATATAAATTTTGGCACAGAGATAGATTATAATCTGGAGTAGCACATAGGCTACTTTTTATCCCAAAAAAATAAAGAGTTCCCACGGGAACCAAAAAACCTCAATCCACGCGTACGAAGTCGTGGGCATCAGCTAGTTATGGAATAAATAATAATGTCCTACCGACCGAATTTCAGTCACGGCGGCCTATCTCCACTACTATAAATAATAAGATAATACTATTATAGTGCACTAAGTGTGTGCGCAAAAACAGGTGCACTCTCAGTTCCATTACTCTCATAGCCCGATGGGACGGAAAATCCGACACGACCGGTGAGGAGGTCAGGCGCAGGACCGACGGCTTAACGTGCTCTCCGAGACACGGGAATGGAATAAATAATAATAAGTGGATAACCACTGTTTTTCCTTTAATACCAAGCACAGAATGATGTGCTCTTCCCTTAGCAGCTAGTTCTTTGTCCGGATTGCTCATCTGAGACGAGCGGAATGAGATCTAGCCCGGGATCGACGCATTATCGTCCTCTCCGTTTACTCGTGCGGCTGCCCAACTTTCCATAACAGAAAACCCCAAAAGCTTTATGATACGAGCCTGGCACCTTATGAATAAGCTGGCTACTAGACCCGTTTATTTTTTTCCACACCTGCCCCCCTATTACGTAAGAATTGTTCATCAAACGTTAAAGATTTTTGTCAAAGTAAAATAAAACCATAAGGGCATTGAATTAGAGCTCAATTTCGTCTGCCCATTCTTATACGTTTAGGTATGTACGATACCCTAAACGTATAAGAATGGGCAGACGAAATTGAGCTCTAATTCAATGCAATTATGGTTTTATTTTACTTTGACAAAAATCTTTAACGTTTGATGAACAATTCTTACATGATTGGGGCCCTGTTCAGCTGTCTACTAACATTGTATATAATATGTAAGTTGTGTGTTTAGTCGTGAGCTCTCGTCTCCGCAACCGCGAGGCCTGTAACAACATTTTGACGGCCGCTCTACTTCGGCCCGCTTATCTGATCTGCGTTGGCTTGCTTTACTTTGGCTTATTCATTCACGCCTGTCTTGCGATGATGGCTGACAGTGGATATAGTTTGTACTATATTATTTAATATAGGTACCTTCAAATCAAGAGTGAATAGGCATCTTCTAGGCAAGCGCGCTCCACCTTAGTCTGCATCACCACTTGCAAGCAAGTCTGATTGCAGCCAAGCGCTAACCTATATATTAAAAAAAAAGTATTTGTCCGCTTTTACCGCTGTAACGTTGCAAGTGTAAACTTTTTTTACACATGTACCTACCAGTAATCTTATTCTTTCTCTGTAGGTAGGTATACTATGAAAAAAAAATTGGCAGGTGCTTATTTATTTCTGATTGTTTAATGTTTTTTTGTTCTTCTGATAATTTATTTCCTTCCTCATAGGAATTAGTCATCAATTTATTTTCATAAAACGAGCTATTCTGAAAACACCAACAACAATATTATAAAATTCATTATGTTTTGTTATGATTCAGGGTTCTTAAACATCTCCGAATTTCAATAATTATCAACCGTAGTGAGTTCCTAAATTACGTAGGTATTTTGAGTAAATATTGTAAAGAAATATAGATAATCCCCGAGACAAAAGTGTAATTTTTATACTTAGTTTTTGGCTAGGGTCTGAGAATACACAAAAAAATTACGGGAAAGTTTAATGATCCAGTTTCCCGAGTAACCACTCCGCTATCGAACCGAACTTTTATGACTGTTTATTATTATAATAAATAATAAAAAGATTCATAATGATCATCTAATGTGAGACAGAGCCTCGCTCTCAGGCATGAAACAAGACAACTGTAGGCATTCCGTGCAACCAGTCCCAAATAATATATCATACCATATATCCACCAAAGATGTTGACCGTTGCACACTGACAGATCGGACAACGTTACCAGACACGAAAAGAGGTCTTGTGGCTACATTTCTCTTTTCAATTGTATATTATCTCAATCAATCAATCAAATTTTTTATTCAACTAGACTTTTAACAAGTGCTTTTGGATAGTTGAGTGAATCTACCACTGGTTCGGAATGCCGTTCCTACCGAGAAGAACCAGCCAGAAACTCGGTGGTGGCTCTTTTGAAAAAAATTTACAATAATTACATCAATGTACATAATAACATACATAAGCCCAGTCCTAAGCATTGCTGAAATGAGTTATATTCATGCTCTTTTATCATTTATATAATCTTCAACAGTAAACAGTAAGCTTTTTTCAGGACCATACTTTTACTGGATTTCTTAAACTTGTGTAAAATCTATAATAATCAGTATCAACCTACCTCACTGATGAAACCATAAGTATATCCAGGTTTCAAAAATACGGGGACTAGACCCTTATCATCATTAATTCAATTAACTTAACTAGTGTTTAGATCGCTTGGCTATACTGAAAGACAAGATGGAAATCCTGGTTTTTCTGTCGTCTAAAACTAAGTTTTCTTTTTATTTTCTTAAATATTTTAATAAATTTGAGAAATACATGAATGGCATGGAATGACTGTAAACGTACTACGTTATTTACGTAATCGACTGAATCCATTCTAATATTATAAATGCGATAGTATGTCTGTCTGTCTGCTACGCTTTAACGGCCCATCTTTTCAACCGATTTTGATAAAATTTGGTATAGAGATAGGTTGCATCAAGGGAAATTTTGAAGAAAATTGCATCTTTCTTTCTTTCTATAGCAGCTCTACCCTTTAGGTAAATCTCTGTGTCCGCGCTTGACCATTGCACCCGCTGCAATAATTAATCGAGACTGATGAACCTAACCCAGGATTCTTTCCATGAAACCGGCTGTGTTCAAATATCAACTCTTATCTGAAGGTTATAGGGTTTTAATTGGTTTGTAAAGTGTGTGCAGTATGTACGAGTATGTCGTACATAACAGAGATGCCAGCCGTCAAAACAATGCCGCAACGAGTTTGTGCGTTGCCCGAAATCGACCCCCGCTGCGATTGTTGTGGATACTACACACTGAACCACGTGAGGCCTGACCCCTGTCCAGCGGATTATGA
Source organism: Erebia ligea (assembly GCA_917051295.2). Lineage (NCBI taxonomy): Eukaryota > Metazoa > Arthropoda > Insecta > Lepidoptera > Nymphalidae > Erebia > Erebia ligea. The sequence continues at coordinate 16,890,350 of OU785236.1, read as the reverse complement.
GAGTGAGGGAATGGAGAGTGCACAATGTGTGTGAACATAAACAATTGAGCATTGTAATTTCACCTGCAAGTTTTTCAGAAATTGAACCATTGAAGCAATTTTTTCTCTTGTAGCCGGAAGTCTCATTTTGTTCTCTTCTGTCTTCAATAACTAAGATCCTATTTTCCCCCCCTAAGAATACTTTTACATTTCATTTCATTTATTAAATCGTTATTATAAATTACGATACAGCTTGAAGAATACCTTTATGTACATTGTAAATCATGATACAACTTACAAGTACCTTTTTTTAAACTAAAAAAATGTGAGTTAGTTACCTGTGTAAAGTCTCCCTTAAACGCTAAAAACTTAAAACAGTATGTCATTGCGTATGTGGTTACTTTTGCAATGTTTTGACGTCGATACGATCTTAATGGTGAATTCGAAATACAGACAGACAGACATAACTCATACTTCGCTTATGAAATACTGGATTAATACGGATCGCACTTTACACCGGAGTCATGCGCGCCCAACACATCGCATTTTTGGCGAAACAAGGTTTTGGAACTAAAATGCAGCATTTTTACAACAGAATGAAAGTTAACTATTTCTAATAAAGATCGCAATTTATCAAATATTTGCGAAGATGTGTAGTATCCAGCAAGCGGTGTGAGTCAACAATAGTAGTGTAGTCATAGAAATAGGAAAAGCTGCTTATTGTGTAGTAGAAATCTGTCGTAATATACTACTATATTTTCATACTTTAGATATTATGTTCGGTTCTGTGTGAAATTTGGTTTATTAATCCAATTAGTATACATAGTTAGGTGCAACGTACACCTTCTTATGCGGCTCTTGCAGCGCATGTGGCTCTTACTAAATGTGCGATCAGCATATTGAGCAAAATATTAGCTAGACAATACCCGCGGAGGAAGTACGCGTCATTAGTCAGACGTTTGTCGATAACATCGCATTTGCATACGACGTAATGGACAGATGAAAAGTTCACTGGAAAAAACTGTTCATTACAACGTTGGTTCGGACGTCGGACGGCGCGACCTTTATGCCCGGTGTACGCTCGCCACTCATGAAACGCTCAACAATCAAGTAAGAAGTGTCGTAGTTTCGCAATGTTCCTCGACCGATGCAGTTTTACTCGTGGACTATTTTTTGACGACCTCCGTGGCGCAGTGTTGAGCGCTGTTGCCTAACGGAGGTCCCGGGTTCGATCCCCGGCAGGGTCAATTTGGGAATTTATAATTTCTGAATTTTCCCTGGTCTGGCCTGGTGGGAGGCTTCGGCCGTGGCTAGTTACCACCCTACAGGCAAAGATGTACAGCTAAGTGATTTAGCGTTCCAGTACGATGTCGTTTATAATCCTCTTAAGTTTATGGGTTAAATGTAACTGCCATACCCCTAACAGGTTAGCCCGCTACCATTTTAGACTGTATCATCACTTACCTGCCGGGGATCGAACCCAGGGAAGTTGCCGGGACGTGCCCGGAGACAGGATGCCGGGTGTCTTAAGCACTAAGCTATCACCGCTAAGTGAGTAAAGTGATTTCAAAACTGAATTACTAACTATTTTCCCTACAGCTCAATAAATCAGTCCATTAGCTATAAAGCACCGCTGTGCAACCCAGCTGGCAGGTACCTACTCGTATTGAGCCGTGTTGTCCGTCTGTCCGTCTGTCTGTCTGTCTGTTCGGATGGATGTCGTTTCGTGCGGCTCAGTAATTGCGCCTGTTACGATTTACATTTCCTGCGATGGTTGTTTAATAGATTGAGATAAATTCCATTCAATTTGAGTCCTAAACAGTTTTGTTTATTCTACATCGTACTGGAACGCTAAATCACTTAGCTGTACGTCTTTGCCGGTAGGGTGGTAACTAGCCACGACCGAAGCCTCCCACCAGGCCAGACCAGAGAAAATTCAGAAATTATACATTCCTTAAATTGACCCTACCGGGGAACGAACCCGGGGCCGCACGTTAAGACAACAGCGCTCAACACTGCGCCACGGAGGTCGTCAAAACCTGTAACTCTCTGTAACCAGATATTGGAAAAAATCAATCATTCAACTGTCAATATTTTATTTTTATTTCCTGAACCGAAGTCTACAATTAGTGCGCGATGCAGAACTGAATGCAAAAAAATAATCCGCTTAAACAGATAAGTGTAGGAGAAATAAAGTGTTTAATCAGGTAGACTAATCTAGAATTATAAATTTGCAATCAGAATAAAAGTAAATAACATTTATAGTGATAACCATAATAACATTATGGTTTCTCTTTTCCATCAAAACTTACAATCATCATAATGATACAAGTAACTGCAGTCCCACGCATAGCTGGAGCGAATCAAATCCACGTTTTTTTTTTTTTTAAAGGAGGTTAAACGGTGGCATGTGTATGATTGAGAAAAATATAACTCTATATATATGTATAGATCTCTATAAAACTTTAAGTAGCCATTGTTTAATCCCAAAACACAATTTAAAACATAGGGTTTCCTCTTATTTTCACCTTTAAAACCAGTTTTTCTCCCTATTGAGAAGTATTAAATTTCAAATTCTAAAACACATCCATTGTTCTAATAGTATTAAAAAGCAGTATCCATTCCCGATTTGCAAAACTAATGCAATCCTTGTAAATGACAAAATCAGTTCTAATAGGTATTGAAAACAGAAAAGGTAACAGACAGATAAGTAGATATAGTACGCGCGCGAGTTGAATGCAGAGCTTATGTATTGTATGTGTCACCATACAAAAGCTCTGCATTCAACTCGCGCGGGAACTATAGATCGACAGACGGAGAAAGTAATTTCTAATAATATTGGTATGGATTAGGTACTTGGAAGTCATAAAGCTTTAAATGGATTTTAAGAAATTGAGCCCCAACTAGACCACTACAGTTACCAACCTGATTTTTTTACCTAGTATAGCAGGAAAATTCCAAAGTAACCAAAGAGTTGGCAACTACTATACCTACATCTAATTAATCTTTTTCCTATACTACCACTTAGAAAAAAATGTGAATAAAAAGTCTTTGAACTTGGCTGCGCATTGATTGGTGTTGCCATATTAGGTGCCTCTAGTTCTCGATTAGTGCTCAATTACTGACTACGTACCTATCTAGTCGTGTCTCAGACTCGTGACGGATGACTTTCTAGTTTTTACCTCAGACCGCTCGCGTTTTTATGCTTGGTGGATTTCGTTTTTGCATTCAATGATGCATGGCTAGATAAGTTAATTGAGAAATTGTTTTTTTTATGTTTAGATACAACATGATTATTTATGACACAAATACATGCTTTGGATTACGTTGAATGGAATTGAAATGAATAGGTTCTTTAATATATTTTGTAATAGATGATGCCCGTGACTTCGTCCGCGTGGGTTTAGGTTTTTTTAAATGGATATTATTCGAATAATTTTCGCGGGCTTTTTCGGGGATATTCCTCCAGTTCAGACAATGCTTCTGCTAGTATCACGATAGTTATTAACTTCGGATACACCATAAGTAAACAAAACAGATTACACAATCTCCTTCTTAGCTGATGTCGGTTAATTTAAACGGGCCCGAATGTCACACCAGTTTTAACATTAACTTTATAATTTCTGAATTTTCCCTGGTCTAGTCTGGTGGGAGGCTTCGGCCGTGGCTAGTTACCCCCCTAAGACGTGCCGCCAAGCGATTAGAGTTCCGGTACGATGCCGTGTAGAAACCGAATCTGTATAACCATGCCCCTCTAACAGGTTAGCCCGCTACCATCTTAGACTGCATCATCACTTATCATCAGGTAAGATCGCAGTCAAGGGCTAACTTGTACTGGATAAAAAAAACTTAATAGGTACAAATTCGGGTCTAAAACATAGAAAGAATTAAAAGCTTGTTTTTATATGTTTTCTTTGTTTAAAAGTATAGGTATCGAGTATTGGTAAAGTGGGTGCATTGTTTGCTAGCTACGGCGTGATGGCAGGAGACTGCGCCCGTGTCTCGTGTTATCTATAATTGAGATCATCCCAACAAGCCCGCTCCGCCGCTCGGACCACAGTCCACAATGTAATCGTAGACCGACAAACAATATTGCTTTTAATATGATTAATTTCAAAATTGCGAGAGTGTGTCTGACATAGATTTTACAATTTTCCATACGTGCAGAAGTAATACGGTATCTGACTTTTGTAGGCTTTTCAGAGCGCAATAATGCATGCTCATAAATGCAAAAGTGTGTCTGTTTATCTGCTACGGTTTCAGCCCAACTGTTCAACCAATTTTGACAAAATATAGCCTAGATTGCTGATATTTGACACACAGGTTCCCTTAATACCTAATGTAGACAAGGAATATAACAGTTTGTTTATCTCGCACTAAGTACTGCATTGTGTATACCTAGGTACATAATGTAACACTTGAAAAAAGCAACTGCGTTCTTTGCCGGTTCTTCTCAATAGAATCCCCTTGCCGAAACAGTAGTATATAGAGTCAAAACAAGCCGCATCAGAAGACAATTATTGTAAGTACGTAAAACAAGCCGTATCTTAGCAGACAATTGTAAGTACTTGAAAAAAAAACAAATTGAGTACAATTATACATTAATTTATTTAACTGTATTCGAGCAATGTGGAGGCAGTGCTTGCGAGTATAAATTAGCTGGCCTATAGAGCAAGTGTGGTAATGTGACAGCAACAACAAGCAGGTAGTTACAGGCGTTACGTACGGACAGAACCGGCTGCGGGCATTATTCATATTTATTATTATGGCGATCCAATTGCGTATTAATTTAATATTTTACACGACGTGTTGTAGCTAGACTGAAAGTCCAGGGTTTTTGCAACTATGTGGACACTTGAAACTATGCGAATCAAATAAAACCTCTAGCACTAAGTATTGCGTCGCGACTCGCGCTATTTTATAACCCGCAGTGGTTTTGTGACGATTCGTACCTCTCAGTCAAAATATATATATTTAAAACAATATTAGGGAATAAAATATAGTTTATATAGTGGAAGAGCGATCTCGGTCCATGCTAGAAAGATTTCCGACAAACGGACTGGTCGCCGAACAAGCGACGATGATGCGAAAGTATACTATGTGGTAGCTTGTGTATGTGTTAGTGCACAGCGGTGCTGTGGTGTATGCTTGATGCGTGCAGTATGTGTCACGATGTCCACCGTCGTTCTCGGGCTGATGCTGAGCAAAGTGGATTCGCTGTTCGTGTAATGGTGCGTGCAGTATGTGTCGCGATGTCTGTCGCTCGTTCGAACGCATAATGTCGTTGGAGGCTTCCAACGATATTTGATCCGCCTATGGTGGATTTATATACATATTTTAATACAACATACTTACACGTATATTACCTACATATAATCATCGCTGGTTGGGTTGGGGCTGCGGAATGTAGTTACTATGTTCTGCAGTATATCTGACTCTGCCATGCGATCTGCTTATAGATGATTACTTATGCTTACATTATGTAAACCCGTAACTATCGTTACATTCGAACGACAACTAACCATGGTTGATAGGACGCTGTTTATTATTACCGAAGGTTGGATCACACGTGAGATACCGGATATCTAACTATGTTTTGCGCTACGCCTGACTCAGCCTCGACACTTATTCATAGTTGCATGGATTCACAACCTGTGCTACTATACTATATACGGTTCCATAGATTCACAACCTATGTTACTTGTAAATGCATAGATTCACGACCTATGCTGCGTCACATTGGCTCACAACCTATGTAACGTACGAACGACGTCCTACTACCCATGGTGGTTTCCGCGTTGTATTTAACTAAATTAAAGTATGCTTGCTTGCATACGTCGCGCTATTTCCCCAAATGGTGGCCTAGTGGTTTAAGGAGGGGAGGCTGCTGCCTTTTGGTATACTTATGAGACCTATTAGTCGATGACTAATGCCTCATGGGATACCAAGAGAGGGCCGAAGCCTATCATTGGTGAGCGGGGTGGAGCTACCAATCACCATTTACTTTACATTAAATCAATACTTGAAAGCGTTTATAAATTATTTAAAACTTGAACACGTCACTAATATCAGTCTTAAACGTAAACTGAATTATATCTAGATCGGTATACAAGCAAGTCGTTGGGATGGTTGAACTCGAGGCTTCCGAAACTCTAAAAGATCTTGGTTTATTATGGACGCAACATTATGAGGGTCTTACTGCTGGATGATTCACGTGCCATTTTTAGAGAGATATTGAATTTTATAGGTAGGGAAGGTATAGATTCTAAGGGACCCCGTCAGGTTAGTTACAGTTTGCTTTCGACATCTCGTCACTTCACCCCATCGCCAGCTCCTGGGCACGAGTCTCATCTCGGAAAGATGCTGTTTGGCAGACTTTTGCACACCTTTACAATTTACATACTTTTACAAACATTATGAAGAGCTATCGGCCGTGTAGCAGCTTTTCTCACGAGATTTTCCTTGCTTTACGTTTTAGAAGGTGGGTAAAGTCTGCCAATGCAAGTGATACTTTAATTTCTTCAAACGCAAATTATTCCGAAAAGTTAGAGGTGCGTGCCTGGAGTCGAACCCCTGACCACCCGGACAGGAAGCCCGGCGTCTATACCACTAGACTATCACCGTTTTTTAGGGTTCCGTAGCCAAATTTGGCAAAAACGGAACCCTTATAGATTCGTCATGTCTGTCTGTCTGTCTGTCTGTCTGTCTGTCCGTCCGTATGTCACAGCCACTTTTTTCCGAAACTATAAGAACTGTACTGTTGAAACTTGGTAAGTAGATGTATTCTGTGAACCACATTAAGATTTTCACACAAAAATAGAAAAAAAACAATAAATTTTGGGGGTCCCCATACTTAGAACTGAAACTCAAAAAATTTTTTTTCATCAAACCCATACGTGTGGGGACCCATCTATGGATAGGTCTTCAAAAATTATATTGAGGTTTCTAATATCATTTTTTTCTAAACTGAATAGTTTGCGCGAGAGACACTTCCAAAGTGGTAAAATGTGTGTCCCCCCCCCGTAACTTCTAAAATAAGAGAATGATAAAACTAAAAAAAATATATGATGTACATTACCATGCAAACTTCCACCGAAAATTGGTTTGAACGAGATCTAGTAAGTAGTTTTTTTTTAATAATTTAAAACTTACTACAGGTTTGTACAGAACCCTCGGTGCGCGAGTCCGACTCGCACTTGGCCGGTTTTTATTTCCTAATAGCACAGAATACGTAATAATAGGTTTTCTACGCTGCATGAGTTAATTATAAGTTAATTTACGATATTGGCAATGTATTAAATTAAAACTTAGTTTCGGCGACTTCTGCCACGCAATAACGCACAAAAATATTATGTAATTTAATTTATTTATATAAAATAAGCGGCGGTTAATAAATAAAAATAAAAAGCCTTTATTTCTAATAAAGGCTTTTTATTTTTATTTATTATAAATATTTTATATTCTTTTAAATTAAAATTGATAGTTATCATAATACTTGTTTTAATTACACTTTAAATGTCTGGTAGAACTTTTGGCCAGCAACGTAGCAAATGAAATCACTTAAAAGCGGTCAATTTTTAATCAATGGTAACGGTCGGAGCTGCCTCAATGTTTGGACTTCCGCCGCCGCCGCCGCCGCCGCCGCCCGCGCAACGCTAAGCCGCTGTAATCTCCGAAACTACCTCCCAACTGGTTGGTTACACGTTCGATTCTACCAATTTACCTAAAAAAACAATGCGTTCTCGATGCGATAATATTTTACCATCAAACACCACCACCACCACTACAGCCCATTAACGTCCCACCGCTGGGCACAGGCCTCCACTCTCATAGGGGAGTGGGAATTAGAGCTTAGACCCACCACGCTGCTCCAATGCGGACACACCCAGTGGTAATGGTGATCAAACAACAAAAACACCAAAAAGTTTTACTGTTATGACAATAGCCTCCTAGCTCTCCTAATAAGACACGCTTTGATTATGGTTAGATAAGTAATTTCAATCCAGAACACTCTCCCGAGATTTGCTTTTTAGCTCTTAAAAATCAAGGATGAATATGCCACTTGTCTCAGTCACACGGGGTATCATTCTACCACATCATCGTTACTTGTCATCATTGTGTTTCAATTGCAAGCCCAAAAGATAGATAAACCTACTCATTTATAAGTTTTCTTTTCATTTAAATAGGGGGTCAAACTTATACACTGTAAATTCACATTTTGTTCGTTTAATACAACGCCAGTTGATGCCTGCAAGTTCTTCCACGTAGATTTATGTTTTTAAAAATCCTGTGAAAATTCTTCGATTTGAATCCATGCAAAAAATACATCGATGAGTTTCTCAACTTTCAAAATGACAAACCAATAAACTGGAGTTTAATCACTTTAGCTTTTATAATAATAACTAGATGATGGCCGCGACTTCGTCCGCGTGGATTATTAAGTTTTTTTGATTCCCGTTTGAACTCTTAGATTTTCCGGGATAAAAAGTAGCCTTCCCCGGGATAAAACCTATCCCTGTGCCAAATTTCATCAAAATAGGTTGAACAGATGGACTGTGAAAGCGTAGCAGATAGACAGACAGACACACTTTCACATTTATAATTTTATTAATGATTAAACGAACTTACCTGTAAGTGAAGTATCATAATTATACGAGGATTCGTCCGAAAAGATTAGCGTGATATTATACTTGTAGTATATAGTATGGATATGGACGATATAGTGATGTTGAATGCACCTTCCACATCTCATAAAAACCAAAACACGGCTCTCAAATACTTTGCCGTTTTGCAATGATAATAATATTATGATCGGTAATTTTTATTCCGGTAGAACGGGGAACCACCCAGTCTGACCCGCGCGCAAATAAATGAGGCGAGTAAGCGTCGAGATAACATCAACAGACGAACCAAATTAATTGGAAACACGTCACTCTGTTATGTTAAATGTTAATGCTGCTTCAGAGATATCCTCTTTTTATGGGGCATTGGGAATATTTTGTTGACATGACGTTCTACTCCCTTTCGAGTTACTTATTATGATATACAGATCATCCATCCACTTCCACCTCTTTGTCTCCCGGGTGTCACCCGGATATCTTGCTCTCCAAGTTCCAGGATCATCCTTGGAAAAACATGTAACTAAGAATCCTCCAAGATGCCCCAAAAATGCAACCATTTTTTACGACGGTTGTTATTAGCTTTCAGTTAGATGTTCTGGAAGTAGATGTAAAGAAGCACAAACACAAAGTGATCGCGACTGGCCCGTATGTGGTATCAATCAGCCGCTGTCAGTCAGTTGGCTCGAGTCGGACGCGAGATGGATGTTGAAACGTGTTTTGACATCGCTTAAGTGCTTTCAATTTGCCGCTCCACTTGTAATTGGGTTTTTATTTAATAACCACAGATTATAAAACTTTGGTCCACCACGAGGGGTTATGCTATGACCTTTCCTGTTCTATATACATCCTACCAGTATTATACATTGGAAAGTGTGTTTGTTCGTTAATTGGTTTATCAAATAAATATTATAAATGCGAAAGTTTGGATGGATATATGGATGTATGGATGTAGGGATGTATGGATGTGTGGATGTTTGTTACTCAATCACGCCCCAACGGCTGAACGGATCTGGATGAAATTTGGCACAGAGATAGATTATAGTCTGGAATAACACATAGGTTACTTTTTATCCCGGAAAATTAAGGAGTTCCCGCGGGAACCGAAAAACCTCGATCCACGCGAACGAAGTCGCAGGCATCAGCTAGTCCTTTAATAATTCCGCACCGGCGCGGCGAATTGAATCGACGTGATTTTTTGACAGCCTCAATCCGCGCAGAAAAAGTTTTTTCTAAGAAGTTTCAGCTTCCTTACTATTTACAACTCTGAGCTTCTCCTTTATTATTGGTGTTTACTGCTGCAGGACGACTAAGAAGTATTCTGAGTCTACTATAACTTCGCTGGCACAGTGACTATAGTGAGTGAAATAAACTTGTAGAGCATGCGTGGGACATTTATTTTTTAGAAGACCTGTTACAAAACCTTCAAAATCGTGCACCCGGTTCTACAATTACACATATTTTGTTCAATTGAAGATCTTCCGTTCTCTGTTTTACTTGTGAAAATGTTAGCATCACAGATTATTTATCTCTCATTTCCTTCGAGCATTTTGAGCCTATTTAAAATCAACGGGGGGTCACTAGTAAAGCTGGCATTCGCTGCTGCAATACTTAGATATTTATTTTTGTGGCAGTCCGGTGGGCGGGCATCATTACCGATTACGCGCTGATGCAGCGGGCACAACGGCGCCCCCTCCGCCCGGCACGACCGGCCGCATTCCTCTCCCCCCGGTGATCTACTTCAGTGGTTTCTTTGTGATTCGCCAATTTATTTCTCGAACAATGAGATCTGTTGGACGCGGCTTCACGATCTCATGATTTGTTGCTCGCTACGGCTCCTCTATAAAAGCGCATTCCATTTTATCTGCTTACCTGTATACCGCAGAATGCCTTACTATACTAACTCACCTAGGTAACCTCACAAGCTGATAGAATTCATAGTTCATCATACTAATATTATAAACTAGATGATGCCCGCGACTTCGTCCGCGTGGTTTAGAAATTTTTGATTCCCCTGTACCAAATTTCATCAAAATCGGTTGAACAGATGGGCCGTGAAAGTGTAGTAGACAGACAGACAGACACACTTTTGCATTTATAATATTAGTATGGATATGGATGTGAAACTGTGTTTGTTTCTTAGTTTGTCCTTCAATCACGCTTCATCAAAGAATCGAAGTAATTATTTGCATAGGTATAGTTGAAGACCTGGAAACATTGGCTACATTTATCCCAGAAAATTAAGGAGTTTCCGAGGAAAATGAAAAAACCTCAATCCACGCGAACGAAGTCACGGGCATCAGCTAATCCATACTAATATTATAAATGCGAAAGTGTGTCCGTCTGTCTGTCTGTCTGCTATGCTTTCACGGCCCATCTGTTCAACGGATTTTAATGAAATTTCTTACGGGAATAGTTTATATCCCGGGGAAGGACATAGGCTTTTTATCCCGAAAAATTAAAGAGTTCCCGCGGGAATCAAAAAACATTTATCCACGCGGACGAAGTCGCGGGCATCAGCTAGTGCCCAATAAAAATATTTGTCGCCATTGGAATTATCTCCTGTAGCGAAGGATTTATATTCATTGTAACGCCCAATGAAAACTAAACGGTCTGGAAGCGTCTATAATTTGAATAACCTCAAATGGCTGGTGGTTTTGAGTTGCGGCTGCAGGAACAGCGCCAACAAAAACCAGCACAGAACCCGGCCGCGACCACAAATTACTGCTTGAACGTTATAAATTATCTCATATACAGTAAAAACTTAAATGTTCTGTATAGTGTGCAGCTTTGCGGGGTTTACACGGCAGCGGTTACGTCCATTTCTTGTGGTCAATGATTCTGTTTATCAGCAACTATCTATATAACACGGAATTATATTTTGTTACTAGATTATGCCCGCGACTTCGTCCGCGTGGTTTGGTTTTTTTTATTCCCGCGGGAACTGCTCAATTTTCCGGGATAAAAAGTAGCATGTCACTCTCCAGGTTCTCTCAACTACACCTTCAATGGGATGTTAAAAAACCCATTTCACGCGGATTGGGCATTATTTATACATATTATTAATGTTGATAAAGAAATAATCTAGAATTTTCGAAATTTCAAAGTTTCAATTGGATGTTAAAAAAACCATTTCACGCGGATTGGGCATTATTTATACATTATTAATGTTGATAAAGAAAATAATCAAGATAAAAACGAATACGCTCCTAATATGAACGTAGCCTTACCGCGGCTAGTGAACGAGTTTTCAGTTTAGTGAACAAGTGTAGTATGAATAATAAAGTGCAACCTGTTAAGAGGAATTCTACCGGCGATTTCTCCATACAAAAACATTTGTCTGTTTCGTCCGTGGATAATTACTATAGAGAATATGTTCTTGCTCCATAAAATCCATATGTGTCCGTGCCAGGCCCCTATGTTTTGCTTTTTTCAATAAATTAATAATTTTATGAACAAGGAGCCTTCAAAAATTGCAAAAAATGGCCCAGTTTTCCCGCCATCATCAGACCTCCTGCAAATAAATTTGACGGATATAATTAAAAAAATAAAAACATACCGGCAAAGCCTGAGTCCTTCTTAAATTATTCGTAAAAAAAAAAAAACAGTTCTGTTTTGGAGGAGGAAACAGAAAAGTACGAGAGTAAGAATTCGACTGTTTTTCATAGGTATTATCGGTCCAAGCTGCAGTTGTCCCTAGTGTTATGGAATTCTATTCGAGGAGCAGCGCGACGGCAATCTACCTACCTGAATACCTACTCTCCACTTTTCCCGTTCATTCGCATTGGTCTGAACGCTGTTATCTGGTCGCGCTGTCTGCTCGCTTGTAGCCGACATTGGGGCAATACTTAGTCGGTGCATTATGGATTGGAACCGGCTTTACGTTTTCGAATTTATTGCATAATTACTAACTAAACTATTTTGTAAGTATAAATAAGAAATCCTTAATTTTTCGGCATAAAAAGTAGCCTACATGTCACTCTCTAGATCTCAACCATACCCATGCAGAAAATCATGTCGATCACGCCGCAACAGAGCAACGGTGTTCCGTTGCGGCGTGATTGAAGAACATAACAACAAACAAACAAACACACTTTTGCATTTATAATATTAGTATGATTAGTATATATGATTTAAGGTTTTGTGCACATTCTTTAAACATAGAATTATCTTATTTATACTGTATCTTTTATTTAAACCCTGTGTAAAGAAAGCAGACCTCCCAAACCAGCATTAAACAGACGCACACCCACAAAAAACCTTTTAAGATAAACGCGAATGCAAGATGAACCTAGTTTGCTTCGTGTCTGTCATGGCGAAACTGATAAACAACGCACATCCCATGGGAACTTTATCTCAAGCGAACTGTCGCGACGTCTGGAAATTACGTCTACGCATTAAACCAGAACCACTGCAAGCGGTGACTGCAAGCCATCAATTTCTAAAAGACATCAGTTTGTTTACTTATCAGTGGAACATGCGCGGACCTTCCCATGGCCTACGTGACTGCTACGAGCATCCCTTCTACAACCCTACCATGCGGGATATATATACAAGATTCTCCGGGAACGAACAACATTCATTCATCAGACTCTCTTCCGCGTCGCGCTGAAGCTCTAACTCGCTTCGCACTACGTAGTTGTAATTATCCGCGAATTAATATAAACATTTATCACGTAATTTAATTAATTAAGTATCAAGTAATTTGTAATTAAATTCAAACAATAAACGTAATTACAAAACGAAGATTTCTTCATTATCGAGAACCCCTTCTCGATTGGTGACAGCGGCCACACCTGCATAACTGGTGACAGCGGTAACCACTTCTACGAACACCGGGCTACACGAAAGAAGCTCGACGAAAGAAGCGGAGGACCTACCCTATGAAGACAGCAGTATTCCTTCTGGCTGCCCTGTAAGTGTCCTTTCCTTTATTATCTGCTCCTTTAATTTTATATTGTTGCATTCCCTTTATTTTGTTTTTCAAAATGGCACTTAATCATACAACTATCGAAAAGTACTTACCAAAATACGACGGTGACCGGGACACATTAGACTTTTTTATTGAACAAGTTACTGTATTAGCTAGGGCTGCTGATGCGGAGGCTAGGGTGTTATTTCCAATAATCTTAAAAAGCAAACTCCGAGGCGAAGCTATTAAAGCAGTGGCCCATGTACCTAACGGAACGGTAGACGAAATAGTACAGGCTTTAAACTTGAAATTCGGAGACAATAGGTCATTGGAACAAGTTATATCTGAAATAACGCGTATTAAACGTACATTTAACGAATCACAAATAGAATTTGCTGATAAAATTAAAAACTTACTTTACGCGGCTAAAAATAAAGCTAAAAATCAACAGGCCCAAATAATATTAGAAAATGTTTGCATCGATCAATTATGTAAGAACTTAGACTTATCTACAGACAGACTAATAAGAGCGGCAGAGCATAGCACCTTCGACGAGGCTTATAACCAACTTAAACACGAATTAGAATTACACCCGGAATATTTCGCAAAAAAATTAGAAAAATCAGAGGGATGGAAATCGTTCCGCAATTCAAATAATAATTTCCCTCAGAAATCTAATTGGAATAGGAAACCATTTTCTTATCCAATTAGGCCCTTATGGCCTAACACTAATATGAACCCAATTAGTAATCAAAATGTATTTAGCACTAGTAACGATCATATTCGACCAGTAATACAAAATAATAATAATCACTGGGCAAACATGCCGCGACCAACACCTGACCAGTGGCGAAAAATGTTCCCACCACAGCAAAATATGCAACAACCGCGACAATTAGACCAATTGGATAGCGATGTTAGTATGCAAACAGTAGGAAAAAAATCTTATAGGAGCCAAACAAATAAATCATTAAATAGAGCAGGAGTAAACAATATTATATCCGAAAATATAAGTTCTAACAACGATGATTATTTTTTCCGGGAAAGTCCAGGGAGCCAGGCCCCAGAGTAAAAATAAATTATTTTGAAAAAGATTATTTACCGTATTTAGTAATAGATGAATGGGGTGGAAAATTTCTAATAGACACAGGTAGTACAAGATCGTTATTAAAGCCTTCTTTTATACGTAAGAACCAGGAATACATTACAAAAATAAAAAACATAGAATTTACAATAACAACGGCACATACTTCTACAAGGCATAGCGGTGCCATTGACTTAAGTTTAAAACCATTGGGCGAAGAAATAGACCATGAATTTTTGTTATATGACTTCGACCCAAAGTACGCAGGTATCATAGGTGTAGATATAATTCGAAAAATAAATGCCGTATTAAATCTCTCAACGTGCCAATTTATCACGCCAAATAAAATAATAAATATTTTGATTGATCATCCGGAGCGAGTCTTAAAAATCGACGCACTCTCGGATAATCTTGTTACTTGTGTATCGGAAAAACCTGACGGCGACTACCTAGTTCCTCAAATCGAATCTAGGAGCGTCTTAGTAAACGAATGTTTAGTATCAGTACGAGACGGTGAATTTAGGATTGGAATGGTAAACACAGGTACGAAACCAGTCTCCATAATAAATAATTTAGACGATTTCTTGCGGGAAATACCCAATGACTTTATATTAAGTTCAAATAAATTAGAAAGAGTGAAGGTTAACTACACTTCCTCTGAAAATAAATTATTAATTCGCACGGACCACATGAATATGGAAGAAAAAGCAAAAATAACTAAATTAGTCCATGAGTATAAAGACATTTTCCATACAGGTGCCGAGCCTTTGAGTTTCACTCATACTGTAAAACATAAGTTAAGACTTACGGACGATACACCTATTTATGTGCGTAACTATCGAAAATCTCCACAGCAGCAACAAGAAATCGATAAACAGGTACAGGAGTTATTAAAAAATAATATAATACGCGAGTCGAACTCCCCGTGGAGTTGCCCAGTTCATATTGTGCCAAAGAAACCCGATGCATCTGGAAAAACTAAATGGCGTCTAGTAATTGACTTCAGACAGTTAAACGCGAAAACAATAGAGGATAAATACCCATTACCGAATATAGAAGAAATATTGGATAAGTTAGGTAGAGCTCAATACTTCACCACATTAGATTTAGCGAGCGGCTATCATCAGATAGAAATGCATCCCGATGATATTGAAAAAACCGCGTTTTCAACAAATCACGGCCATTGGGAATTTTTACGAATGCCGTTTGGTTTGAAAAACGCGCCCGCAACATTCCAAAGATTGATGGATTTAATTCTCCGAGATCTTTTATATAATACTTGCTTAGTCTACCTCGATGACATTGTTATATATTCAACATCATTAGAAGAACATTTAGAAAAATTACGCAAAGTATTTGATAGGTTACGCCAACATAATTTAAAAATCCAACCAGACAAATCGGAATTCTTAAAGAAGCACGTAGAATATCTAGGGCACGAATTAACCCCTAACGGTCTTACTCCAAATCAACGAAAAGTACAAGATATAATAAATTTTCCTGTACCTAGAACTGAAAAAGAAATTAAATCTTTCCTAGGGTTAACAGGCTACTACAGACGGTTTATTAATAACTATGCTCACATTACAAAACCTTTAACTAAATGTTTAAAGAAACGCGCTAAAATTGTAATTGATGACGAATATTTAAAAGCCGTAGACAAGCTTAAAACAATAATCACTAATGAACCGATTTTAAAATACCCAGATTTTGAACAACCCTTTATTTTAACCACGGACGCAAGTGAGGTAGCACTTGGCGCAGTTTTATCGCAAAAAGAAGATAATATTGAAAAACCGGTAGCCTATGCATCAAGAACATTATCAGATACCGAAAGTAAATATTCAACCACAGAAAAAGAATTATTAGCGATAGTATGGGCTTGCAAATACTTTAGACCCTACTTATATGGTAAAAAATTCACTATTTATACAGATCATAAACCTCTAACTTGGTTAATGTCCTTAAAAGATCCAAATTCACGTTTAACTAGATGGCGTTTACGTTTAGCAGAGTACGACTTTGAAATAAAATATAAACAAGGTGCCATAAACTCTAACGCAGATGCCTTATCGCGAGTGAAAATTAATTGTCTTGAAAACGAATCGATATTGCCACAAATCGGTAGCGATTACGACGACCAGGTTGAAGTGGAAATCGATCGCGAAAGCTCACAAACCCAGCATTCACAGGATGATAATGTTCATCCAGGAATACCGATAATTCAAGACGTAATTAATAAAAAACCACATCAAATCTATTTTAAACTACACAATCAGTTAGACAGTGTATTAGTTAGGAATGAAGATGGCAATGAAATAATAGAAGTAAGTCTCTATACCTCAAAAAGACCAGCAAACGCGCTTAGGAACTTTATTAGGGAATATTTAAAGCCTAACGTACAATATTACGCCTTTTTCTATACTGAAGAATTATATCGAGAAATGGTTAACATACTTACAAGAGAATACAATAAAGATATTCGTCTCTCACGTTGCACTGAAATAGTTGAAACGATAACAGACAAAGATAGAAAGGTAGAAATAATAAAAAATTACCACGAAGGAAAAACAAACCATCGTGGCATCACAGAAACCATGATGCACATTAGTAGAAAGTACTGGTGGAAAAATATCATGTCGGATATAAGATACTATATCAGTAATTGCTCTATTTGTAAAGCAGGTAAATACGAACGACATCCAATAAAACCACCAATGCTTTTACCACCTATAGCTATGCGACCATTAGCTCATATATTTTGTGATGTAGTAGACATTGAAGGAAAATTATATTTATCAATCGTAGATGGTTTTTCACGCTTTGCAGTCGTAAAAAGAATAAAAGACAAAAACAGCTCAACGGTCATGTCAAAACTCTTGTCATTTTTTGCTAGTTACGCGATCCCCTTGGAGATTACAACGGACGCAGGAAAAGAATTTTCTTTACTTAAAGAACTTGTAAACTTATATAAAATAAAAATCCATTTTACCACTCCGTACAATCCTTCTTCACATGGAATTGTAGAACGATTTCACTCTACGCTTAGAGAACATTGTAGATTATTAACTGAACAGTATAAGAATAAATTGCCTCACGAAGACAAAATGAAGCTAGCTCTGATTGCTTATAACAATTCTATACAGTCAGACACCAAATTAACGCCTCACGAGATATTATTTGGACATGTTGAAGTAGAACCGTTATTTAATTTTCTTCACGATTCGCAATTATTAAGTAACCTTTTGATAAAACACCGCGAACATTTAAAAACAATTTACGATCACATTTATAAAAATAAACGCGAAGCACAAATAAAACGTACCGACAAATACAATAAAAACACAGAGCTCCCAGAACCTCAAATGGAAACTCAGGAAAAACTAGAGAAATCAAAGAAGCAAGCGAACGTATTCAGCACTCGTAGAAAAACGTACATAAGAGATGTTACTGCTCCTAAAGTTTATTTAGATAATAGGGGTAAAAGACGAGCTGCCAATAAATTGAGACCTATTGTTACAGGACGTTCATCGTCCAGGGCAGCGCGAGCTACGAGATAACTAAACTGAAAAATCCTAACGGGGTCTACTTTGAAAAAATAGGTACAATAATGGAAATCGAAGGATACGAGTATATCACTAAACGTTGTAATTTATCGGAAATCCTAGAATCAATGACTAAAATAATGTCAACTAGAAATAATCAAGATAATCATTACCTAAATAATTTATATGTTCATTTACTTGGAAAGCTTAGTAATTTAATGAATCATAATTTTAGAAAGAAACGTGGATTGATAGATGGTTTAGGAACTATAATTAAGTTTATCGCTGGTAACCCAGACGCAAACGACTTAACGCAAATACAAAAAAGTATTCAAATATTGCAAAATAACGACGTTTCTTTATATCGAAACATTAATGAGACGATTGATAAAATAGAAATTAGATTAAGTAGCATTAAAAAAGATTTAAGAATACTCTACGATATAAGCTATACTAATAAGATTAATTTAGATATCCTAACTAGCCTTATATTATGTGAGGACATCGTAAATATGCTAGAATTAGGTATTACATTAGCTAAGCCAGGAATAGCCTATAGAGATATATTTGATAACATTAATAACTCAATATTCGTCTATACTACGCAAAATATCATTTGTAACACGACGATTAAAATATAATAAGTCGTATCACGAATAATTACAATGGGTGACTTTATAACGCGATGATACCGTTATATCGCGGAGTGAGACACAACTTAATATCGCACGTCTGAGGGTGAAGACGGTGCGGTGCCAACTGACTATCTCACTGAATGTCGCCAGGCGCTAAGCCTAAGGCATCTACCTGGGCCCAGACCCTTACAACGGGCCTGTCCCCCGCACTCCTTGGGTTTAACCCCCTTTGCCTTCCTACATACTCCCCCTTTTGACCTAGTCAAGTGACCTCACGACTGGTCAAAACCAAAACAGGGAAAATGAAAAATAAGGAAATGACAAAACAAGAGAGAATACTACAAAATCTACAAACTTAGAAGTCTAACATAGCATATAGGTTAAATCTACAAAACTGCCTATATTATGATTGAACCTGACTTAACATACATGTTTACGCACGAGGTTTGCGAGGTCGTCCGCGTCTCCGCTTGGGGTGGACGGGCTCCGGAGCTTCACTCTCTCGAGCGTGGTGTCTACGTAAATCTAGACGATACTTACCCACGGTCTCCTCAGGCCTTCCACAATGCGCCAGTACATAGGTGCTAGGCCTTACCTTCTTAGCACTAATAAAACAGGCGCGGTCCATGCCGACTCGCACTTTTCTATGATGCCGTCGTTGAGCATTTTCTGAGTTAAGTTGAGGAGTAGCTATTGGAGAATGCTTACCTGTAAAATTACAGTCAATACTATGCTCTGCATAAGGACTCGGTTCTCCCCCTGCTCTGAAGCCATCTTCATACTCGTGGAGGACCTCTGCTGGGCAAGAGCTCTTTGAGAGTGTAAACATTGTTCCCTCGTTAGCTCTAACTAAATTAATAGAGGAACACCCTGTGTAGCTACGTGACGTTTCATATTGTAACGCATAAACCATACGAGGAGAAGTAGCTTTATACCACAGATTGTTATATAAATCTAAAATCAGACCTGCCTTTCTTAAGAAATCTATCCCCAAGAGCGTTTCATTATCACGCGCCTGGGGTAGCACTATAAACGTGAGTTCTACCTCTATGCCTTGAAGTGTAACCTTAAGATCGGCTAGCTTTACCTCAAGGTCACGCACTATGCCACCTGCTAGCTTCACTTCCATCCGACTGCTACGTAAAGGGTGCCCTAACTTTAATAACAAAGCGTACAAGCTCGAGCCTGCAACGCTACGCTTCGCAGCTGTATCGACTAACCCAGTACCGTTATGACCCATAATGTTAATGCTAAGAATAGGTCTACTATTACTATTGTTACCGTTTTGGGGTTGTGCCTCAGTCGCTAAATTATCACTAAAACTAGTTATACAAATACTCTTAGAGTCCATAGAGTAGAAAGAGTTCTTTATGTCTCTACCTGAGTTGCACTTCTTACAATTAGAACGGGTCACGTTTTTGTCCCCACAAACGTAACAAGAAACGATTTCTTGCTTATTCCGCAATTTATAGCACGTTGCACGGTCATGGTTTGACTTTTTACAATACACGCAAAACACTTTCACTCTTTCACTGGACGATCGCTTAGCGGCAACCGTATCTTCGACTACGTCGCGAGGAGGCGCCTTATCCCTTGAAGCACGTGGCGCGATAGCCGGCGCCGTAGTAACGCCAACATCAGGAGCCACAACGCGAGCTGCTTTCTGGGTGCTTCTTGATTCCTCCGAGGATGACCCTGCTTCCTCGAACAGGTCTTCCACACGCCGCGCGATGTCGAGGAGTTCCGCATAGGTGCTAAACTTATGACGAGCGATTCTTTCTCGTATCCGCATATGAAGTAAACCATAGACCATGTCTAGCTCGACTTCTTCCGTAAGAGCGGTAGACGGAAGTTGAGCAAACAGCGCGCGAAGTCTGCACACAAACTCGTCGGTTGACTCTTCGTTTTGCTCCGCTTTGAATATTTCACGGTAGAGCCGATGCGGCGGTAGGCGTGGCCCGTACGTCTTCTTTAAGAGAGCTATTGCGTCGGACCAAGACTCCACAGATTGTTTAACGCCTTGCCACCACGTCGCTGCATGTCCGCTTAAAAGCATGGGCAGACCACGCAAAGCTATGATATCATCCATACATACACAGTCTTTGTAGATTTCGATGGCCTCCGTAAATGCCACGATGTCGCTGTTTCGGGATCCGTCGAACCGTGCTGTGCATCTCGAAAAATTACCCGACGCGGCTTGGGTCGGGTGAGGCGAAACAGGTATAGATAACGGGCCCCGCAACATCTGCATCAATTGTGCGAACTGGACTTCGGACATAACTACCTGCGACCCAACCGTACCCGGCGAGCACATGTTGCTATTGTCTACGCCGTCAGCGTCGGAGTCCAAAGGATGGCTACGTGTACGCGGTATAATTTTTGTTGCCTAAAAGTATAATGCGCAACTAAAATACCACGCACGTGGAACGCTTGCCACTACGAAACGCGTAATGTATAAAACACGAGAGTCTTAGTTGCTGAATATGTTATTGTTAACACACTCGAAACTTTGCGAAAAACTTTAACACAAAACTTGAAAGTTCACTGACTCTAAAATTCACGAATAGGTTCAGCCACTAGTTGGGACGCCAATGTAACACGACGATTAAAATATAATAAGTCGTATCACGAATAATTACAATGGGTGACTTTATAACGCGATGATACCGTTATATCGCGGAGTGAGACACAACTTAATATCGCACGTCTGAGGGTGAAGACGGTGCGGTGCCAACTGACTATCTCACTGAATGTCGCCAGGCGCTAAGCCTAAGGCATCTACCTGGGCCCAGACCCTTACAACGGGCCTGTCCCCCGCACTCCTTGGGTTTAACCCCCTTTGCCTTCCTACACATTCACTTTGTTGCAAAAGTAGCCATTTTGAAATCAAAAGGTCATGCATATAATATAATCCCATTCCCAAATCCTGATGGTCAAATCCTAGAAGTCCAACATCCAATTATCCTCATAAAGGACGCTTGTTATGCCTATCCGAACGCTGCTCAATGTAAGAAGAAAGAAAAAACGCTCGTGTGTCATCAAATCTGGTGGAAGGACAGCAACAAGACTCCAGACTGCATACACCAAGCTCTCTACACGAAGAAGAATCACACATGCACCATAACAAAGTTATTAGAAAATGAAGCGATAGAAACTGTAGGTGACGGAACATTTCTTCTATTTTCAAAGAATACCGAACGAGTTAAAATTATATGCAACGAAACATACTACGAAATCATCAAGGGACCCTACAAGCTTCAATTAGAACCAGGCTGCGAGCTTACCATGGCAAGTTTTCATACGAAAGTCATATCTAAAACCACATCACTATTCAAAGAAGAGATCCAGCAGATCCAAATGCATTTAAAGGAAAAACAAACTACTTATCGACCTACCGAAGAATGGGAATCACTGAAGTTAAAACCATTAAAAGAAGATATAAACATCACTCATCACGTATGGATACCCAGCATCTGGACGATAATAACATTAACTTTAATAATATGCAGTATCTGCTACATCTATTACATTAATAAACGCAACAAGAATAAAAGTAAAGTGCAACAAGAAAGAAACAATGATGTTGAGAGCCCGGGCATAACAAGTTACACCCTAAGCTCTCTCTTACGGGGGGAGGTGTAAAGAAAGCAGACCTCCCAAACCAGCATTAAACAGACGCACACCCACAAAAAACCTTTTAAGATAAACGCGAATGCAAGATGAACCTAGTTTGCTTCGTGTCTGTCATGGCGAAACTGATAAACAACGCACATCCCATGGGAACTTTATCTCAAGCGAACTGTCGCGACGTCTGGAAATTACGTCTACGCATTAAACCAGAACCACTGCAAGCGGTGACTGCAAGCCATCAATTTCTAAAAGACATCAGTTTGTTTACTTATCAGTGGAACATGCGCGGACCTTCCCATGGCCTACGTGACTGCTACGAGCATCCCTTCTACAACCCTACCATGCGGGATATATATACAAGATTCTCCGGGAACGAACAACATTCATTCATCAGACTCTCTTCCGCGTCGCGCTGAAGCTCTAACTCGCTTCGCACTACGTAGTTGTAATTATCCGCGAATTAATATAAACATTTATCACGTAATTTAATTAATTAAGTATCAAGTAATTTGTAATTAAATTCAAACAATAAACGTAATTACAAAACGAAGATTTCTTCATTATCGAGAACCCCTTCTCGATTGGTGACAGCGGCCACACCTGCATAACTCCTGTGAAAAATAGCTTACACTCCGACACACTGTCCTGTATCTTATCTGTGCTTGTGGAAATAATGGAATTGTTAATAGACAAGTGGCGCCCCTATCATACGCCTATATAAGTTTACCAACAAGTGAGTTTATACCATTACTCAGCTTTCACTTTGAAGAGAACTATACAACCTTCTTAGAGACCCTAAGCTTTTTTTAAAAAATCCCCTTAAGAGGCATTTTACTCATTGCGTAAAAGTACAGCTTTACGTGTTTTCAGTTTTGGTTGTGGAGATGGTAGTCTTAAAATAATTTAGCTATTGTATAACACAAGTAGGTAGTTTTCCAGAAAGCCAGGCATTTTGTTCGCTTGAAATACTGTACCTACAAAGTACAAACTGTTTACCTAGACTGACTGATCAAACTATACAACAGTAGGTAAAGTCGAATTAGGGAGGCCACGACCCGAGCCAGCCGCTCCGCTTGCCTTATCGCTAAACCCGTGGCCCCGCGGTAACAGTCACCCAAGTGGCAAGTCGAATCGCATTCTAGATAATCCACCGTGGTAACTCACCGCCGAGCGCACAAACCGCCTGCGATCGGAGATATAGGTATATCTAAGCGTTATTTTAGTGATAGACAAGACAATACATTTTTTTTTTTCATAATTGAGAGAAAGTGAGAGTGTGCCATCAGCTTGGAATACTTACTGCCATGTTAAGAACACAAATTCATCGATTCAGATGTCGACCTAGGTTGGATAACTATTTACTAAGGTCTCCTAAAGTCCCTCCTGGGAGTCCTCAGTCCCTCCCACACGCCATTGTCTTACGCTGCCTGTATCCAGACACTGGCTGCTAATACAACCCGCTTTATAGTGAACCTACGTCCAGCTAACAAACGCTGTGCTTTGCGTTAAAAAATCAGTAAGTATAGCACTTCAGCGATATGCTAAGTATTTTTTTTAATTTAGTAATATAGTAATATTTTGGTTTTAAAGATACATTAATGTTTTTAAAAGCTGTATTATCCATATCCATACTTAATATTATAAATGCGAAAGTGTGTCTGTCTGTCCGTCTGTCTGTCTGTCTGTCTGCTATGCTTTCACAGCCCATCTAATGAACCGATTTGGACGTTTGGTATGGTTTGCTAAGTTTCAGGGAAGGACTTACCCGAAATTACCGCCGAGTTACTTGCTGGTTCTTCTCGGTAGGAACGGCATTCCGAACCAGTGGTAGATTCATTCGACTATTCATAAGCACTTGTAAAAAGTCTATTTGAATAAAAAACTTTTGAATTTTGAATTAACCTTATTAACCACGCGGATGAAGTTGTGGGCATTTGCGTCTAGCGAGAAATAAATTCTAGTAAGAAAATGAAGCCTCTCTACCCAGTAGTTAAATCCATGGTCCGCGCCCGCCGCTCGGCGTGCTAAATAAGTAATTGTTCCAATTTAATTCTGACATTTGAGGCTTACCCGCCTCGTCCGCGGTCTGCACTCCGGCCGCCGCGGAATGCGCGCGCGGACAAATTGCCCCACGGCGGACATTCTTTTATAATGTAGAGCTATTTGCCATTTGGACCTATCGAGGCATAAACCTACATGTACTCGTAGTTGTATGCGCTCGTTGCTTGTCTATTGAACGAGTTTTTTTTGTGGAATGCTATATTATGATAAAATTATAATAATAAAATGATAGGTTCTACTAGGTTGAGGGTCGTAACTCCTTTCCTATTATCGTAATAATAATGGTAAGAAGTTTTTTTTGAAGTGAAAACTTCTTTATAGCCGCGTTGAGCACTTTTTGGTAGGGGGTAAACTTGTGGATTCGCGTCACCGACCGTCACCGACACCGACACCGAAATGCTCGCGTTGTTACGAAGCGTTGTTGCGGTCTTAAATATAAATATACTACATTCGTAATTAAACTTTAATACCTTTTTACCATCCTACCGGCAAAGACGTGCCGCCAAGCGATTTAGCGTTCCGGTACGATGCCGTGTAGAAACCGAATAGGGGTATGGGTTTAATACAACTGCCTTGCCCCTAACAGGTTAGCCCGCTACCATCTTAGACTGCATCATCACTTACCATCAGGTGAGATCGCAGTCAAGGGCTAACTTGTAGTGGATAAAAAAAAAGTTTCAAGGTTCATATTTTAATTTTTTTTTTCAAATTTTAATACTAAAATTCTAAGTTAGAATCTTCTTTCCAAACGCGGTGGTAGAGTCAAAACATGACTCGTAACATAAGACACCTGTATATCCTACATGTAATAAATAAATTGAGTATTAAAGTTATGTCTTTGCGCACTTCACTAGCTCATAATACCTATTTCTTTGATCTTTTCCTTTGGTAATGAAACAGCTCAGTACCTGAGTGTAAAGTTCACCCGAGTTCAGTCACAAATCAGCGAGCGTTCCGCGAACCGCTCTCAGCTCTCAGCTCTCAGCTCTCCGTCGGACAGCTCATAAGATGCGCTAACATCACTCCGCTCCGTATCTCATCCCTATGGACTAGTAATAACAAAACATTACACCTTTACCAAGCACCGGCGGATACTCAGTGCTGGGCCTTTGAGACTTGTTTCAAATCAAAATCAAATATTTTTTATTCAAGTAGACTTTTTACAAGTGGTTATGAATAATCGAATGAATCTACCACTGGTTAGGAATGCCGTTCCTACCGAGAAGAATTTTTATTCAAGTAGACTTTTTACAAGTGCTTATGAATAATCGAATGAATTTACCACTTGTTAGGAATGCCGTTCCTACCGAGAAGAACCAGCCAGAAACTCGGTGGTTGCTCTTTTGGAAAAAAGATTTAAATATTTGTAACCGCAGTCCTAAGTATTGCTGGAGCGAGTCAAATCCATGCTCTTTTATCATTTATATAATCTTCGACAATATAATAAGCTTTTTTCAAGAGCATTTTTCTTAAACTTGTGTAAATTAAAGCTTGAAGTTTCAAGCTAGGGACTCAAACTGAAATTAAAATTTCTTTATTTGTGAGAATATGGGATGATACAAGATGTTTATACTTAAAATTAGAACTATATTCAGTCAGCTAACCCTGACTAGGTTATTTGCTTTCGCAAATGTGCTGTTGCACGTTTTATTACACAGTATTTAAACATAAATTATTAATTTATTTCAAAAGTACCTATCCATAACTTTATTGATATTGATGGGCCAAAAGACCGTCTACCTAATGAACGAACGATCTAAAGAAATAAGAAGTAACTTACAGTTTATTTTGAGTCGCATCTAAACTAGCTGCGAGCTCTCGAGCTATAACACCGAGCGAAGTGAGCTCTATCTGACGCGTCAGTTCGCGCGAGCGACCAATATGAGCGCACCCCTACCTGCTAAATCACCAGCGCGTGAAACGTTTATGTTGCACGCGGAAAATATAATATTTACTTGACTGTACTTTAAACTTTGACTTGTAAGCAACAAGGTTGGGTTTAAATCGCGGGTAGTCAACAAAGGTGTGAGCAATGATAATATTAATGGAGGTTTCACATTGATGTAAAGCCGCGCGTACATGGCGGCACGTAAATAACTTCTAGCAGCATCCGCGGGAGGGCGCGCGGTAATGTATCACGATCGTGACGTATCGTCGGCTGCGCTCGTGAGCCTGGTAGCTTTGATTTACGCTCGGCTTCGGTTCGAATTGCACGCTTTACAGAATTGTAACTGCTATCTGCGATATTGAAATCTGAGAGCTGCAAAACGTTTGTTTGTTGTTTTGCGTTGGTTAATAACTTATAGGATGGATTAAACGATATAAAATAATGTGCTGTTTTATTTCATGATAGATTGGAAACCTAGGTAAATAGAATACGTGCAATACAGTGAATGTAATAGTTTATACACCTACCTATAGGAAGGACCTGGGAACTCCCCGCATTACTATCCCAAGAAAACCCCTGCCATTATGTGATTAATCGAATCGGGTCACGACCCTCAGCAATGAGGAATACAACGCAGAGATAGAGAGAGAGAGAAGTACTTATAGATCACTAGCTGATGCCCGCGACTTCGTCCGCGTGGATTGAGGCTTTTCGGTTCCCGCGGGAACTCTTTAATTTTCCGGGATAAAAAGTAGCCTATGTGCTATTTCAGACTATACTCTATCTCTGTGCCAAAGTTCATCCAGATCCGTTCAGCCGTTGGAGCGTGATTGAGTAACAAATATCCATACATCCGTACATCCATACATCCATACAAACTTTCTCATTTATAATATTTATTTGATTAAAAGTACTTATCAAAGCGATGTTATCTAATGAGTCCTCATAATATGTAAAAACAAGATTGGGCTTATTTAAATGGTTTTCAGATCACCCACTTTCTGCACCGAAGCCCTGGATAACATTTAGCAGATAATAATATGGCCTCTACATAATACCGACACCATCCAGTCACCTGTACAGAACATAAATACGTAGCATTAATTAGAATGAATTACCGTCCGCATGTAAACACGGCTGGCTTTTCACGCCATATCGGCCGCCTTCGCCCGCTAGCGGGGCGGTGTCGCGTCGTGCGAGGGTACTTTACACTCATTAGACGGAGAGGCCCGGGTTCGACGCGATTGGCGTTATGCTAATGTAGCGCCGTTACATGCTACACCTTGGCGCGGGCGCTTTTACTTTAATTCTAGCTTTACTGTTCGGTTTTACTAGCGTAGTATCTAAGTTCTCAACGATTTTCTATTTGCGAATATTCTTTAGCTGTATTAAATTCTTAGAACTATTCCTTACTAGCTCATCCCCGCCACTTGGTTTTGGGAACTTTTTAATTTTCTGGAATAAAAGTAATTTATGTGTTATTGTAGACTACTAGCTGATGCCCGCGACTTCGTCCGCGTGGTTTAAGTTTTTTACTTCCTACGGGAACTCCTTAATTTTCCGGGATAAAAAGTATAGCCTATATCACTCTCGTCTTCAACTATACCCACGCCAAAAATCAAGTCGATCCGTTGCTCCGTTGCGCCGTGATTGAAGGGCAAACCAACAAACCAACAAATAAACACACTTTCGCATTTATAATATTAGCATAGATGCATCCCCCCCCCCCGCACGGCCCGCACGCCCCGCATGCGGAAACGCAGCCATGTTTACAAGCAGGCTGTATGTATATGCATGCAGGCTGTATACGAGTATATGCAGGCGCGCGCGGCACGCGACGGCCCCAAGGGAAAATAGCTGCATTGATTTGTTTCCGCGAATTAATACCGCGTACTGATCACACATACAATTTAAATTGTTCCTCTACATTAGGTACCTAACTTAGAACAAGGGAACACCTAGATGTTCGATTTTGGATTTCACATTCGCTCGATCCAATGGATCTTACATCGTACCAAGCATAGTTAAATAACTATGGTGTCTCAATTAATAGCTTGGGGACAATAATTTGCTCTTTGAAATTGTAATATCTATTAGGAAAATCCTAATGTACTTTACATCATTATCATCATCATAATTTCCACCCATTGCGCGCCAGCCCACTACAGAGCTACAGAGCACAAGTCTCGAATGAAAAGGGTGCGGCCGTAGTCCACAACGCTGGGCGAGTGCGGCCAGACTTCTCACACCTTAAAACATCATCAAGTCTCAAGACGTTTTCCTTCACCAGTATAGCAAGTGATATCTTTAAATTGATTAAAACGCACGCAAATTAATTAAATAAAAACCGGCCAAGTGCGAGTCGGACTCGCGCACCGAGGGTTCCGTACAAACCTGTAGTAGTAAGTTTTACGATTTATGACGTATTAAAAATAAAAATTACGTTTGTTGTATGGGAGCCCCCCTTTAATATTTACTTTATTGATATTTAATTATTTATTTTGAAAGGTAATATACAAGTTAATATTCTGTGAAAATTTGAACCGTCTACCTGTTACCGTTTTTAATATTGAGCAAAAAAATACGAAAGAAACACGTTTATATGTATGGGGACCCCCCTTAATATATATATTTTTTAATTTTTAGTATTTGTTGTTATAGCGGCAACGGAAATACATCATTTGTGAAAATTTCAGCTTTCTAGCTATCACGGTTTATGAGATACAGCCTGGAGACAGACAGACAGACAGACAGATAGACAGACAGCGGAGTCTTAGTAATAGGGTCCCGTTTTTACCCTTTGGGTACGGAACCCTAAAAAAGGTATAAAAATGAAACGAAACAAGCTAAGCTCCTATGGCTGCCAAACTACTCGTAGGACTCCCTGTGCCATTGGAAGCCAGTCTTTTGCCCGAACATACAAAAATATACTATTTTTCAATACAGTTGTCAAACATGGCGCACTTTCAGAGGCTGTAGTTATGATTCGAAAATTGAATCTTTCGCATAGGCATCTTACTTTTACATGGTCGTGACTTACTTTTACAAGCTCGACACTTACTTTTGCAGTTTAGTTTTAAATTTTCCAAGTCAATTAAAAAAGTTTAGTAGCAAGGAGTTTTCATACATAGAATATAATCGGATAGGCTTTTTACGATGAAAAATGAATGAATCCGTACGTTTTAGCATTGAATTTCCAAAATTCTTTTAAATGGTTGTTGATTATATTTAATTACCAGTTTTAATTTAATTATTTTCAACATTTGACAAAAATCGAATAGGCTGTATACGCGTAGGTACGAACCCGTAGCCTAGTTTCGTTGAAAAAAAAAATATGTCCAGGTGTAAATACGCGCCATTTGCTGAATTTTTTTATTTTTTATGTGATAAATTGATTATATTTTTGTTAATATGTGTTCTAGTACTAATGATGAAATGGAATTAACTCCACCAGATATTTTATCTGAGGCGAAAACTGCGCAAGATGGAATTTTGCCCCCAAAATCTCGAGAAAGATATATGACGGCTTACAATAATTTTATTTCATGGAAAAAACATAAAAAAACTAAGTCATTCTCAGAAAATGTTTTGTTAGCTTATTTTCATGAATTGAGTGGAAAATATAAACCATCTACATTGTGGTCAAGTTATTCCATGTTAAAAACTATCTCAATTTTCAGAATTAATTACTATGTACGTAAGTAATAAGTATGTATGTTGAAATAAACTTGTAATTCTTTGATTTGTTTATTACTATTTCCCACAACTGTATTGAAAAACGTCGTGTGATACACGGGTGTGAAGGTTATTGCAAACTCGTGACATTAAAAACCCTCACCTTCGGCTCGGGCTTATTAATGACAGCTCGTTTGCAATAACCTACTTTCCACCCTTGTATCACAATATACTATTTCCATAATAGACCGTGTTTCAAATCAAATCAAATATTCATTTATTCAATTTAGGTACACTGTAGGTACACTTATTGACGTCAATTACTTACTTATAAAACGTTATAATAATCAGTTACGGTCTACGGTATCTTAAAACTAAAGCTACGAGGTTTTGTTTAAATCATTACATATAACTGATTCAGTGGTTTATTCCTAACAACTGACAAGCAAATAAACAGACAGTTTGTTTCATAACAGTGTAGAGATGGTAGAGAAATCGTAACATTATTTTTCCTCGCTGTCTCATGATGTCACCCCATCCACTTTCACCACAATGTCTCATCTTGAAATATCGGAGTACCCTCGAAGTTTTATAAACATCTTCACCTGCACTTGCTGAGCGTTTCAACAGCAATAATAAATTTCAAAAATACAAATAAGCACTCGAATATGACGTCTGAGGTCACACTAACGATTTGAAGCTCGACAAAATGTTGTTCTTACTTTGAAAAGGAAACTAAACAAGTTATACCTAATTTTTTTAAAGGTTAAAATACGAGTACCACTCAAGCAATTTAAGAACGGTACAGTTTGCAAGCTGTTTTTTTTCATTTAGCAGATTTAGTGAGACAATTTTATGTTTAACTAGATGATGCCCGCGACTTCGTCCGCGTAAATTAAGGTTTTTTGATTCCCGCGAGAACTCTTTAATTTTCCGGTATAAAAAGTAGCCTATGTAAGGACATAGGCTACTTTTAATACCGGAAAATTAAAGAGTAAGATAAGATAAGTTAAGATTAAAGATTAAGGACGTCCTCGGGATACAATTACAAACTATCCCTATACCAAATTTCATCAGAATCGGTGGAACATATGGGCCGTGAAAGCGTAGCAGCCAGACAGACATACTTTTGCATTTATGTTATTAGTATGGATACCAAACTATACGCTTGTTTCATTTTGATTTTCTTAATTTTTTTTTGCCAGAATTTTTTGTTACGGGCTTGCAACATGTTTATAGTACTGAAGGAATTCAGAGAAAAATCAACGAATCGGTACCACTTAAAGTTTCACTAAAACTTGTAAGTAATTTGCGAGGTTAGAGGAAACTGACAAAATACAAAAAACAGGCTATTACTTTTTTTTAAATTTAGAATTAGTGAGTAAAATGTGTCTGTAAAATTGTAGACATAAACAGAAAACTGAATGCAAAATATTTTGAAATATAGAGTCCGGGCATATTGTGGTCTAAGCCTAATGTATAGTGATGTCGCCATTGTCGCGCGGCAGTTGTCGGCAGTCGCGCGACAATCGCATAAACAACTCGGGTCCCACCGCGCGGGCGCCGCGCCGTTACAGCGACCTCTTCTCGCTTTATATAAACAACTTGTGTAAACTCATATCAATTTGTATTAGAAATTACGTGCAACCTGAGCTATTGTGGTCTTTCGACATACCTACTCGTAGTTAAGCGCAGAGAAATGAGGAAAACATTACGAAAATTTCAAAAGAGTCTTCTGTCGCGATAGTATTTTTAGCATTCTGAAATGATTGGGTTCATCAGAACATTTACTCAAGTTAAATCAATGCCTAACTTTGCCAGTGTTAATACATATTAAAAAAAACCGGCCAAGTGCGAGTCGGACTCGCGCACCGAGGGTTCCGTACAAACCTGTAGTAACTTTTACGATTTATGACGTATTAAAAACAAAGACGTAAAACGGTAATAATTACCTTTGTTAATGAACCGCAAAACTAACTTTGTTTGTAGAGGTTTACTGTTAATATAAAAAAAACTATGCTAGTTAGAGCATTGGCTATAGTTTTCCTGTAAAATATACATAAATTCCTATTGACCATAATTATTTCAGATTTTTCGATTAGTAAACTCCGGAGATAAGGGGGGGGAACGGTATTTTTTTTAGACTTTTTCCCCGATAAATCAAAAACTATCATGACTAAAAATATTTAAAAATCTGTTTTAGAATATGTACAAAGTAAACCCTTTCATATGATACCCCACACAGTACAGTTATCTCACTTTTAAATTTCAACCCTCCGATTTTCCCCCCTTTTTAAATAAGAACAAAAATAATTTCCAATTTTTTTTAATTCCAGTGTCTTTGGGCCACTAATATACACAACTTTCCAAATTTTATGTCGATAGCTTCGGTAGTTACTGAAATAATCGAGTGTGACGGACGGACAGACGGACAGACGGACAGACAGACGGAGAAAGTCGCACCATAAGGGTTCCATTTTACCATTTTGGTACGGAACCCTAAAAAACTTATATACTTAATCACGAAGTTCTCAGTATGATAATGACAATGAAAAGATCGCTTCCAGTCGCTTTAAGTTATTGGGATTGTAAAAAATGTAATAGAAAAGAAACGTTAGTACAGAGGGATGAGACTTTAGAACCGTTCCATTATTCCACAAATCCAATTAAAACCGAAAAAATAAACCTATTTCACAATAGCTCCATAGAATAGCGACCCGCGTGGCTCAGTAGTCACGTGTCACGCTTCAAAGCCGAAACATAACGATAAAAAAAACCTAAAAAAACATGTCTGCCGCAAAGTTGCCGCCGCGCTGCCGACAGAGGGCGCTGCTCGTTGGGGAGTCGGGTTTACAGGCGTTAAAACGAAATTAAATTAGGTAGCACCACAAAAAGTAGAGCGTGACCAATGTCCTAAAAAGGTGTGACGGCTAGAAATACTTCCGAATCATGTTCTCGTCTGCCATTGGTTTTCTTTTACTTTACTTTTTACCAGAACCTAACGCGCAATTACTATCGTAGTGCGTGTAAAAACTAAGAATTCATGTGGCTAATAGGAATTATTTCGTGCGTATTTATTATTATTTAGCTAAATATTTATAATTCATACCTATTACTTATAAATGCGAAAGTCCGTCGCTTCCACAGCTAATCTGTTCAACCGATTTTGAAGACCGTTTCCCGGCGATGGACCTAGGCTGCGTTTTATCCCGGAAATTACAATAATTCTTCTACTACGGAACCTTGAAACAGAAGAAAATTTAAAAAAATTAACTTAATATAGTTAATTGAGCAATTTATTAATACGACCTGCTACCACAATGTTTAAAGAGTAAGGAAATACATTCTGTTGGTCAATTATGCTCATTAAAGCTCCCTACTTTACCTGTTATTTGAAAAGTTTCCAGCATACAAATTACGAGTCCATCCACAGATAATCATAGGTTGAGGGCAGATACGTAATAACTGAAGGAGGGTTTACATCGCTTTATTCCACTCACTACAGAAATAGATCTTTCAGCTTGAACTAGAAGAAATACCTACGTTCTAAAAAAACACATCTAAACTTATTAACTTAAAATATTTTCTTTCCCTGGTACAAGTATCTATACATTACATACATACTCGTATTATTATAATTATCTCTGTATACGATTATAATAAACGTCATAATCAGTGGAAAATAATAATAAGCTCTGAAACATAGCATTTTATCCCGGAAAATCAATTTCACAATGAGTTTTTGAAAAACTGAAAACCACGAGGACGAAATCGCATTATTCGTTTTAAAAAAACAAAGGTTTTTATACTCTATTCTGGTTTGAAACATAAAAATCATAAACATTTCCATCAACTTTTATTATTGAAAAAGCACTCTCATTAAACTATTAAAAGCGTTTACATAGCGCTATGCTAATTACCGCGTAGTCGCGTCCCGCAGTCATTAATAACCATTAATTACTATTAATAACCATTAATAATCGGGTACAATAACGACGTGCATTACCGATTACAATGTGCGGACCACCGGCTCGCTGCCATTCTGTACAAATAACTCCCAAACTAGCGGCCTTATTCGCTAACACGTTCACGACTCAAACACGAGGGAAATGCGATGCAGCTATAATAATAATATTATTTTATTGGAATTTACATAATTTAGAAAAGAAAACAATAAAATTGTCGATTGTTCTTAATTTTAATGCTCTAAGTTAGATTTATTTTCTGGGTTTTGTCTTCGGTAAATTTTTCAATGACATAACTTTGAAAGGAAAATAAAGATTGAGAACTTTATTTCATTCGTCCATTGTCTCGACACTCAAGTTTAGTTTTGTATAGACCCACAAGCTCAGTCACAAACAAATCTGGTCTGGTGGCCAAAATTTGAACTAATTTGTATGCCTGTTTACTTTTTGTTTTTATTTTAATCATACTTCATGGTTAATCGTAGTCGTATGGCGTTGCGTCGCTTCTGTCGCTCACCTAGGACAACATGGATAGTACATTAGTGTTAAGTGCTAGTGTATATATTTGTAATATTATTTTGTATATTTATCTTGAACAATAAGTTTAAAAAAAAATTGAAATCTGAATAAGGCTGCAGTGGTGATAGCGAGTAATTTTAATTATCTTAATAATTATCATTGTGAAGACGCTACTCAAACGCCACTTTATAGTTTGCATGGAATCCGATCCACACGCCTACGGCAAGGCTTTGTCTCTCAGTGGGTGGCGGTCGTAAAATTGTCTACGTTATTACGAAAAACTATACATTCTTTAAATGTTTTGTTTTCCAACTTAGGACAGTTTAAATAACTCGATAGAAACTTTCAAATTCTTAAAAAAACAATGATCGAAGATGGCACGATTCTTGGTCATAATTAGTGGCATTTCAGGGTCATGGAATTTAAAATAACTGCCATTGTAGTGTCCAATTAAGCATAATATTTCCATATAAGATTTAATCTGAATGTCTGAAATCTAAAGTAAAATGTTAAAATTTAAATGACGGCGGGGGCGGCGGCCACTAATGCAGAAAGAGCCAAGAGGCGCAAGTATGAAATTATAGAAAATAATTTGATTTTTATGTTTTTTGGTGTTGAAACCCTGGGGTCGTGGGGCGAAGATGCTAGATCCTTTCTTAAGGATGTATCTTCTCGTCTCACAAAGTCCACAGGTGACCGGAGGGCTGGCAGTTTCCTCGGCCAACATATTATAAGTTTGGCTATTCAGCGGGGTAACGCAGCCAGTGTTCTGGGCACATTGTCTTATTGCAGCGACTTAGATAATATTTTTAATGTTTACTTTTTAATTTAGATTTAATTTAGTTATAATTATTATATTTTACATCTCTCATATTCGGTCCTTATTACCCCCAAATGGAGCTTGTAGGTGACCAATTAGCGCTCTAGGGTAATAATGTAGCTAGAAAATCCCTAGGGCGGTAAGTAATTAAAAAAAGTATGATGGTTAGATGTACGCGAACTTTTTGAAAGAGTGAAGAGTTTTCTTTTTAATTATCTCGGGCTGCAATTGATGCCTTACAGCCCTTGGCTACTAATCTACTATTGTAGTCTCCGAGTACAGGTTGTGGCTGTAGTATGTCAGTTATGTAGTTGCCCAAGTGGCTAGTTACCACCCTGTTGGCAACA
Organism: Erebia ligea; assembly: GCA_917051295.2. Lineage (NCBI taxonomy): Eukaryota > Metazoa > Arthropoda > Insecta > Lepidoptera > Nymphalidae > Erebia > Erebia ligea. Next base: position 16,854,672 of record OU785236.1, on the reverse strand, counting down.
TGTAGGTACATACCGCCAAGCGATTTAGCGTTCCGGTACGATGCCGTGTAGAAACCGATTAGGGGTATGGGTTTATAATATTTATATAACTGCCGTATGCCCCTAACAGGTTATCCCGCTACCATCTTAGACTGCATCATCACTTACTTCAAGGAGATCGCAGACCGCAGTCAAGGGCTAACTTGTAGTGAAATAAAAGAAAATAGGTATAGGTAAGCAATAAAAGGCGTCGGGCAGTGGGTTCGAGTCCCGCTCGGTGGCGCGCGGCTAATTGTCCCGATCGGCGTGTAATTGCGTTGCGGGGCTTTGTGCGCGCCGCCTGCCCCCGCCGACCCCGGCAGACAGACCACCACAAACAAACTCAAACCTACTACCGTTATAGGTGATTATAGTCACACATACTTATTTGACCCGGTGACAGAGTCGGTAGTATAAACGGAAAGTAAAATAAAACAAAAACTATAAAAAAAAATAGTTTTATAGTTTTGTTTTATTTTACTTTAAGTATAGAGTAATAGTTTATATAGTTCGTGCGCGAGCTCCGAATACTATGGAATGTTAAAGTAATGACCAAGAGTTGTGTAAAGTTTTTTTTTTTATCCATTACAAGTTAGCCCTTAACTGCTATCTCACCTGACGGTAAGTGATGATGCAGTCTAAGATGGTAGCGGGCTAACCTGTTAGGGGCATGGCAGTTATATTAAACCCACACCCCTATTCGGTTTCTACACGGCATCGCTTGGCGGCACGTCTTTGCCGGTCTTACAAAACAATACTGCCACCCCTTACCGTGATACTGCTATCGCAAAATTACACGCGTCAAGCTCGAAACTAGTAGTACAAATTTGCAAACTCATCTCGAATTCATTTGCGAAATTAACAAAATGGCTTTACAGAATAGCCTTGCTGGGAGCGAGCTGGATATGGAGCGACGATCGGGGGTGGCGTACAGCCGTGTCTTCTTCAGACCCCGATTCCTCGGAGCTCGTGCGCGGACTGTAAACAGGCGTAAAAACAAGTGAATATAACTCAAAGAATTAAAAAATACGACTGCCATAGTTAAATGATATTTTTTTGTGAGTCACTGGATATTGAAATATAGTCTTATACATTTTTAGAATCTACTCATCATTTTCTTGATGATGGCAATATAGTTAATCTCACTTTGGAAAAAAAATCAACTTTAGTATTTGATGCGGAACCATGGTCACCCTATCAATTGTTTTTTAAATTTTACAAGCCTTTATCACCCGGAATAAGCTAAGGATTCTAACGATACCTCATTCATCAAAATCCGTTCAGACGTATAGAAGTTATGGTGGATTATACAAACTCACATACATACATACACACATGAACCCTGAAAACAATATACTCCTTTTTTCAGGCAGTCGTATAAAAAAAATTAGTTTCAATTTGGGCCACCAGGCCAAATGAGTTTGTGGATCTGTAACTACAACGGTTTCTTATAACAGACCTTCCAGTATAGCAATATTACATTTTGACGACCTCTCTGGCGCAGTGATGAACGCTGTGGTCTTATAGTGGGAGGTTCCGGATTCGATTCCCGGCAGGGTAAATTTGGGAATTTGTAATTTCAGAGTTGTCACTGGTCTTATACGATGGGATGCTCCGGCCGTGGCTAGTTACCACCCTACCGGGAAAGGCATGCTGCCAAGCAATTTAGCGTTCCGGTACGATTCCCTGTAGACCCGATTAGGGGTATAGGTCTTAAAATAATCACTCGACGATTCCAAAACACTTCAGAAGTTTGTTTGAGTAAAAAACATTATTTATTTATTTATGAACACAATATTTCTAACAAATCACTTTGGGGTTAATAAAAATGTGTTATTTAGTGTCAGGCCACACGAGTATAATATAGGCCTTCTTTATACATGTCCCAAACTCCCGATCTCGGGTTATATCAGTAGCTACTAGTAGATTCTGGTACCTATTATTATCTGTGCCTTGGTCAATGAAAATGACTATAGAATTATAGAAGTCAAGTTATCGGGACTTAATCTTAGGTCAATTGCTTAATCCACCCATCTTATTTTAATTTGGAGATATTCTATACCATCAATACTTAAAAGTAATGTATTAACCAACCAAAATTAAATTTATTAACAAAACTATCAGATAGCGTCTCTCTCTAGCTTTTTATTGTGCTTCACTTATCGTTGCTACATTGAGAGGGCCACTTATTTATAAAATAGTATTTTCCTGACATCTTAACTTATGCTTTACTATCCAATTTCATTCTTCAATGCTCAAAGAAGCTATAAAAGTACCTACCAATAGTAATTAAAATTTTGAGTCGAATTATTAACTGTCAACTAATAGTTGTTAAAATTTAAACGTGTAATAAACTAATAAAACATACATTTTATGATCAGTTTTATTTATTTGGAGACAGGTAATTGAATGGAGCATTAACGTCATTAGAATGGTGGCACAGCGGCCGTCTTGAGGCGTTTCTAACGCGTTCATAAACACTCCGACAGTTTGAAATTACTTTAGTTTGATAAACGAATAAAAATATTAAAAAGGCTTCACTTTTATTATTAATATGATTACATTGAGGATTTATTATAATTTGCTTTGACTAAGGGTCTAGCTACATTTGTCTGTATCATACGTACTTACAAAAGTTTTCACAAGAGGATTCCGATTTCAAGTTCGACTCATAATATGACTTATTTTTGAGGCAAGTCTCGTTAAGTCCTTAATTAATCATATAATGATAGGGGATAATAATGCGCTAGGATCCAAGATCCCGCAAACCATTATAGGTAAATACTAAAAGTAGGATTTTGACGTTTCGGTTTTATTTTCAAGTTTTAGTGATGGCTGAGAAGTTCTCCAACATAATGTCCTCCCAACTGAATTTCGGCCACGGGGCCTATCTCCAGAGAGATAAACCATCTGCGCGGAAAATATTAGGGGGAGGGGGCGGGGCTTCAGTTTGTGTCATGCCAAAAAGGTATAAAAGCCGGAACTTTCGACACGTTCGTCACTTTACAATCGTGCATTGTTGAGTCAACATCTCCTGAAGATGCTCCGGTTTCGGAGTGTAACGTACGTTGAGAGTGATTTGGAAGATTTCTGTGGTGTGGTGCGGTGCCGGTGCGAATTGCTGGGTGGTGGGTGTTCGCATGCTATTGGTGAAGGACACGCACTGTACCACATAGATTTGCCTGCTGTGGCGGATTATAGCGAATTAAACTTCTCGTTCATTCATTGCAGTCTAAGATGGTAGCGGGCTAACCTGTTAGGGGCATGAGCCATGGCAGTTATATTTAACCCTATCGGTTATATTAATACGCCTATCGGTTTCTAGACGGCATCGTACAGGAACGCTAAATCGCTTGGCGGTACGTCTTTGCCTTTAGGGCGGTAACTAGCCACGGCTGAAGCCTGGTGGGATAGACCAATGAAAATTCAGAAATTATAAATTTCCAAATTGACCCTGCCGGGGCTCGATCCCGCGAACTCCGCGCGTTAAGACAACAGCGCTCAACACTGCGCCACGGAGGTCGTCAAACACCCGGACCTTGCGTGGGCGCAGGCCAACTATTCTACTAAATTACTCCAAACACATAAACTATACCTCACTATACCGGTGTATACACCATACAGACACTACGTGATACTACAAGCCATCAGAAAACGTTTACGCTTCAATAGCGACGCGTATCCGACCATTTATCGATCATTCCATTATTTATCACATCTTTAGCTTCTATATTATGAGTGTCGATCGAGCTACTTTCTAATTCCGAAGATGATGACATCGTGCCTCTAATATTGTGTCCTTTTAGATTAAACGAGTCAATGCACAGAGATTTATCTGCATCATACGAATAGATTGTATTTTTCCACACTTCACCACTCGTTGTCTGTATAATATTATAAATTCAAATTTAAATTCATTTATTTAAAACATGTAGGAAATACAGGTGTCTCTTAAGTTACGTCATGTTTTGACTCTACCACCGGTTCGGAAAGAAATTCTGCTGAGAAGAGCCGGCAAGAGACTGAACAGTTGCTCTTTTTTAAACAATATATTACATTACGTAGGTAAGTATGTAAAATTAAATACAATAGTGTAAGTTATTATACTGTCCTGTGGGGAGCTTGCTGCTTGACCCAGAGTCGGTAGCTTCCATACAACTTTGTCATTCAGGAAGTAGCACAGACTTACTACTCCTCACCTGCACTCCTATTCTGTAACTCAGTGGCAATCAAAAAATGATAGCCACTGACATATATTTTCTATCCATTGAAGGTTTTCTATGAAATAAAAATAACATTTTTGTAGGAAACCTTAAATGGATAACAAATTAGTGTCACGGATTTGACTAACTGAATTAGAGAATAGGGGTGCAGTATGCTCATTGTTGATAGGGTTTTTTTAACTCCAAAAAGGTATCCATTTGGAATGAGAAGGAATTATAGAGGCCATGGAAATGTCTTAATCCACCACTCTGGCTGAACGTAAAGGACTTTTAGGCATGCAAGTTTCCTCATGACGTTTACTGACACCGATTACTTATATACATAACTAGTATGGCGCGTGGTTGCGCGGCCCGCTACAGCGGACCGCGTATTGTACCGCGTGGTCCACTGTCTACTTACTCGCTGTCCTACTATCCTGCCCCCCGATTATGTAAGAATGGCCGATCAAATCGTCAAAGTTCGAACACGAAATTGAGCTCTAATTCAATGGTGTTATGGTTTATTTTACTTTGACGCCGAACTTTGACGATTTGATCGACCATTCTTACATAATCGGGCAGCTGATTTACTGTATACGTGTTCTGATCTGAAGTACACACTGCTATGCTAGTGAGCACAGTGGAAGCGCCAGCACGCCAAGCGTCCGACGTAAAAGAAAATTCTCATAAAGGAAAAACATAAAACAAAGACCACCAACCTTCCGCCCCTCCCTTTTTGTTCAAGCAGCCCCTAAGTAGGTACCTATCTTTAATACCCTGACCGTGCTCCTCACCCATCATCCGAACCTTCGATCATCATCTCTCTCCATATTTTTTTCTCCGAACCATTCGTCAAAATGAGATTTCTTCCATAAAAACAAATCTTGAAAAGGAACCGCGAAATTGAGCTATAATTTAATGCTGTTATGGTTTATTTTACTTTGACGCTGAACTTTGACGATTTGATCGACCATTCTTACATAATCGGGCAGCTGATTTACTGTCTACGTGTTCTGATCTGAAGTACACACTGCTATGCTAGTGAGCACAGTGGAAGCGCCAGCACGCCAAGCGTCCGACGTAAAAGAAAATTCTCATAAAGGAAAAACATAAAACAAAGACCACCAACCTTCCGCCCCTCCCTTTTTGTTCAAGCAGCCCCTAAGTAGGTACCTATCTTTAATACCCTGACCGTGCTCCTCACCCATCATCCGAACCTTCGATCATCATCTCTCTCCATATTTTTTTCTCCGAACCATTCGTCAAAATGAGATTTCTTCCATAAAAACAAATCTTGAAAAGGAACCGCGAAATTGAGCTATAATTTAATGCTGTTATGGTTTATTTTACTTTGACGCCGAACTTTGACGATTTGATCGACCATTCTTACATAATCGGGCAGCTGATTTACTGTCTACGTGTTCTGATCTGAAGTACACACTGCTATGCTAGTGAGCACAGTGGAAGCGCCAGCACGCCAAGCGTCCGACGTAAAAGAAAATTCTCATAAAGGAAAAACATAAAACAAAGACCACCAACCTTCCGCCCCTCCCTTTTTGTTCAAGCAGCCCCTAAGTAGGTACCTATCTTTAATACCCTGACCGTGCTCCTCACCCATCATCTGAACCTTCGATCATCATCTCTCTCCATATTTTTTCTCCGAACCACTCGTCAAAATGAGAATTCTTCCAAACAAATCTTGAAAAGAAACCGTAGTCTTGCATAGTTCTACACTTGTAGCCAATTCAATATTCGCCATACATTAACTATGGAAAAATAAATTCCGCCATCTTGAATTTTTTTCCTGATCATCGAGTAGACCTTCATGTCCTGATCTTCTTTTGCCAAGAAACCACTCTTCCATCTTTTATACTCTCCGAGATAGACACCGACGAAGTTTGTATGGCGGCCATCTTAAATCCGCCATTTTGAAAATTTTTTCAGCTCACTTTCAATTGAATGAAGTTTCGAGTGACATTTGGTCGAGCACCCCCCACCTATCTTCAATACCCTTTTCTATGGAAAAATAAATTCCGCCATCTTGAATTTTTTTCCTGTTCATCAAGTAGACCCTCATGTCCTGATCATCTTTTGCCAAGAAACCGCTCTTCCATCTTTTATACTCTCCGAGATAGACACCGTCGAAATTTGTATGGCGGCCATCTTAAATCCGCCATTTTGAATTTTTTTTCAGCTCACTGTCAATCGGATGAAGTTTCGAGTGACATTTGGTGGAGCACCCCCACCTATCTTCAATACCCTTTTCTATGGAAAAATAAATTCCGCCATCTTGAATTTTTTTCCTGTTCATCAAGTAGACCTTCATGTCCTGATCATCTTTTGCCAAGAAACCACTCTTCCATCTTTTATACTCTCCGAGATAGACACCGACGAAATTTGTATGACGGCCATCTTAAATCCGCCATTTTGATTTTTTTTTCAGCTAACTGTCAATTGGATGAAGTTTCGAGTGACATTTGGTCGAGCACCCCCCACCTATCTTCGATACCCTGGCTGGTGCTCTTCATCCGTCTTCGAAATCCTCAATCATCAGCTCTCTCCGTATTTTTCCTCTTAATGAATTTTTGTCTTCTATACGAAACGATGAGTAAAAAAAAATTTTTTCATACAAAATTTTACAGGAGAGGTGATCAATGAGTCAGCACGAGCAGCTATATATATATTAATATTACAGTGATACATATTTATGTATCAGTTGCTTTATTTGCTCAGTGTTCATTTTATTAAGAAGTTAACTACGAGCTCTCAAAAGTGAGAGGTGCACATCCGCGATGGGATTCGAACCCTAAACAGCTCGAATGGCAAACTGAAATTGCCTCTCTCTCCCCTTTTGCAACCCCATACCACTGATTTCTGAGCTTGCGGGTAAGTAAGCCGACTCGAAAGTGCCTGAAGTTATTAAATCTCGAAGCTTCCGTTTTTACCAAAGGTTTTATTCCAATCGGTGTAAATAAAACAGTAAATCAGTTTATGCAACACCCACTCTATATTATAGACGTGACCCCAGGCGTCGCTCGTATCAACAAATCAAGCGGGCAGTTTGTTCACAGACCTCGATAGCTCGTAATGGTGATAAACTGGGCTTTTGACTCTTTGCCGAGCTTTAACAAGTGTCCAAACTCTCGCTACAGTCGCCAAACAATCGTATTTCTCAGGAATGTTCCCAAACATTTACGCCATCATGAAGAAATTAAATTTTTACATTAATTCATTTTATTTGTGTTAGCTGATTTGTAAGATATAGAATGCACTTCCTTTATTACACGTATTTTGCTGAATTAATTATTAATTGTAAATCGGATATAATATTCTGCAGTGATGTATTATAATAATTTGCACACTAATGAAATAGTTGAATGTGTCAGCGCAAAATAATTTTAAGACCTAATTATTGTACCACATTCTTGCAAATAAATTATTCTATTCTCTTCTATTCTATTCCGCTTTCCGTTTTGCCCTACACTTATTATACATAAAGGTAACTTCAATTAATAGAGTGAATAGGCGTCATCGCTTGCCAGCAGGTCTCTCCTTAAATGTTTCCTGTAGAAAAAGATACCACTGTATTAGCGCTTTCAACTTAATTCAGCAGAGAGTGAGTGGCTTCTGTCGTTCACAATCACTTACCTAAACTAGAATAACAGTAATTGCGATCCGTTTTTTAATGCTCTATGCGGAAAGGCACTTGGAACGAAATTTAGACCCGCGAATTTCACACTATTCGATCGTTTACTTGCTGGAAACATTAAGACAAAGACCAAATTTGACCAAACATGTTTCGTCAAATCCTACATGATAATAGTGGTCAAAGCCCGCCAACCCGCATTGGAGCAGCGTGGTGGGTCTAAGCTCTAATTCCCCTTTCCTATGAGAGTGGAGGCCTGTGCCCAGCTGTGGGACGTCAATAGACTGTAGTGGCAATATCCTGGTTTGTGATTCAGTGAAGCTAGTCCCAGCGGGGTTCACACGTCGGCCGTCTATTCGCCGGCGGCACCCACCATCCATCACATAGACGACTCGCGTATTATCTGTGACGGGCGAATTTGCATCGTTGCACAACCATCATTCAATATAGGTGAGAAACCCATGCTATTTAGGCAATGCTCAAATGCAGATGACGGCTCGAAGATATACCAACGTATCATTAACAACAAAAATATGCGGTTTTAGTTCACAAAAATGATATTAGCCCGCTAACGTCTTAGACTGCATCATCACTTACCATCAGGTGAGATCGCAGTCAAGGGTTGTTTTTTTTAATCCACTACATTAGCATTTGTAGTGGATTAAAAAATATATATATTGCACCTACTAATAGTTAGCTACAGATAGAATACAGCAACATTAATAATGCATCAAGATAACAAAGCATTTTGGCTCGGCCACACTTCGGTCAACTAATAATCCATACTTAATATTATAAATCCATACTAATAAATAAATTGTGTCTGTCTGCTACGCTTTAACGGTCCATCTTTTCAACCGATTTTAATGGGTATATAGGTAGTTTAGATCCCGAGAAAGGACATAGGCAACAAGTATTCTATCCCGGGAAATTAAGGAGTTCCTGCGGGATTCAAAAAATCCTAATCCACGCGTACGAAGTCGCGGGCATCATCTAGTACAAACTAAAACTAAGATCAGCCTTCATTTAGCTAAATCTCTCTAAAGTTAAACAGTATGAATCGAGTGTAGTTACGAAACCGGTGATACTATCGCACTCAAATTTAAACCCCTAAACAAATTCACAAGCCACTAAATACCTTTTACGTGTACACAAAGTAGTTATTACGGTTAAAAGGTGTAATAAAACAGCAATAAGCTAAGCAATTGCTCACTTTAACAATACGCCCGGGGACAGGCGCAAACGCAACATTACGGTGCAGGTAAGCAAACAGATGGAATCTCACCGGGCACAGAAGCCTACCCTGGGGGAGGCCACTGTTCACGCGCCGCGCCGCCCGGCTCGGGCCAGCGCACTAGCCTGCAGGCTCTTCGTAATCACCTACCTTGTACTCACGAAGCGTTCAATCCCGTTTCAAGCCATCCATTGCTGTTTATGATTTGTAGAGCTCAGTCGAAGCCTTAAGTTAAAGCAAAATGAACATCACTAATGGCAATCTCGGTTTCACGTAGATTTTTTGTAGTGAAGGTAAGTTAAGGATTTTATTAAAGTCATTAGGAAGGTAATGAAAGATGTCCCGGGGCCGGCGACACTTTATGAAGACGTTGTTCACGATAATGAGATAATAAAATTGTTCGTGGGAAGTCTTTCCACGGGTAGTCATTATGCAGTTTTTTGAAAAAAGTGAAGCGTATTGCGATAATGTAGGTCTGTGAGAAAAATGTTATTATTATGACCATTTTAATGTACGCAACATGTTTCATACTTATAAAAACAAGACTCTAATTTATATTACGGTTAAGTCACATAAATCAGGCTATGATAATATTTTCAGAGTAACAGCAATATAAAATTAAATAAATGACTGTAATTACACAAGTTTAATTAAACGAAGTCACGAGCACATAACTAGTTCAATAAAAAATGTAATTTGCATCGAATGCCTTACGTAAGTTTTAAATGCTCGGAGTATGTATGTAATGAAACATTGCATAGCATGTTCTAGACTTAAATTATGTATTTATATTAGCGATCTAGTTTCTATAACAAAGTCGGAAGAGGACAGTTAAGTTACTTTGTAAAGACGTAATCCCTATATTCAATGATATTATTATAATCAATGCCATCCAAGCAGTAAACAATGACAAGGCATAATCGCCTGAAATTGAAGCTAAAATTACAAGTCACGACATAAAACAAATCATGGAAACTATTCCGCAGCTCAGTGACGTTCGAAATTAATTTAGTATCGAACAAAATTGTGCACAATTTGCGATGTCGCAAGCACCTGTCGGTAATGATAGGCGAACGAGTAATTGCGGTGTCACAGATTCGATTCTCGTCACGAGCTCCACCCACGCGTTGTTTTGTCTTGCTCCATACCCATAACAAGGGCCGTTCCAAAATATTTGCTAATGCCTACTTTATAATATATTCCAAGCGCGAACTGAAAGTTTCTCTTCGGCATAACCTAAATTATCTTTGTAGTTAAGCGCATTATTTTATACACTTTTGGAATAATATGTCAAGTACTTTTCTTGTATATTATGAAAAAAATATCCACCCACCAAAAGGATAAACACCCTGGAGACAAATTTAATAGTTATTAATACTTAGTCGATTAATGACAGTCAAAGATAAACTATGCTGAAACTTTTCTTAAATAAAAGATCACAGCTTGTTCAAAAGATATGTCATTTAATTCAAGCAAAAGCTCCAATTTCAACACAGATAAATAATCTTTCAAATTATTTTAAGTGTCCAAATTATACTCAGCGAGACACAATCATTATTTTTATAGATTTAATTTAATGTTATTTATAAAATTCACTTCGATGTAGGTCGTTTTATTGCCTAAAACATTATATCGACACTTAAAATTAATATACTCTAAATAAATCATACAGAAACTCATATTAAACTTATTAAACTTGTGTAGCAGCGAGTTTGGGCCGGAAATAGCACCAATAAAGGCGTGGTTCGACCGGCGGTTTGCAGTATCACCAGATTATCATTATTTTTATTATTGACTTCTTGTTGGGTTTAAAATGATCTTGTGAAATTCGCTGCTAAGTAGTATGAAATAACATATAATTTCTGCCTCTATCATAGTACAATGACATTCAAAGTAAAAGAGAGTTGACTGTTTATATCAAAAGCTCACAAAGACGACGATGGATAAGGCTTTGCTTTGACTATAATATCATTAAAACTTATAGGTTCTTATTATAAAGTCGATTATGTCTTCTCAGTCAGTCTCGTTTGCCACAGTTTTAACAGTGATGTTGACAAACCTAGAGATTAATTGGTCGTAAAAAACTAAATGCAAAGTCACAAGTGAAAGCTAGTCAAAGTAGGGCATGCAGTGAAGGAATATGTTTTGAAGTAATAGCGTCGTAAACAACGGCCTGCGAGCTGCAACAAATATGTAATTTGCGCAAATCACGTCCGTCTGTCCGCCGCAGGTGTGGCCGTGTGCCCACGTAGCTCATACCGCGATATATTGCAGCGCAGATGATGAAATACAAGCCATTTAATGACTTAAAGAAGGCATTAACCAAAAACAAAAAAAAAACTGAAATTGCGTAAAAAACGTTAAACCCACCAAACAACCCAGAAAACCTGACCTACTCGGTTGACGATTTCTTTTCAATAAAACTACACAGCTCTACAAATATTCGAAACTAGCTGATGCCCGCGGCTTTGTCCGCGTGGTTTAAGTTTTTTTGATTCTCGCGGGAACTCTTTAATTTTCTGGGATAAAACGTAGCCCATGTCACTCTCCAGGTCCTCAACTATTATACCTATGCCAAAAATCACGTCGATCCGTTGCTCCGTTGCGGCGTGATTGAATATCAATCCAACAAACCAATAAACCAACAAACCGACAAACAATCGCACTTTCGCATTTATAATATTAGTAGGTATGATTAATGTGGAGTCAATTTAAGTACCTAAATAATCATTATATTCATAAAATCAGCCGTAAACATAAATCTTAACGATAATCTAAATAGTGGCTAATCATTATGATCTTGAACCACACACGCAAAGCATTTTTAATTTACAAACAATTTTTTAGTTTTTTTTAGAATAAAAAGTCTAAGTAAGTAATTTTACTTAATGTGAATAGTTCAATTTCACGAATAAATGGACACACAAAAACAATGTAGCGTGATCGTTAGCAGATAAATGTGTCATTGAACTTTGATCAAGGATGGATGTTACTGATAGAAACATTGAAACCTCATGCGAAAGAATCCGCAAATAACATCCGAAAAAGGCCATTATTTTGAAATTCTAAGCATATTATACACAATAAAACCTACCTTACCTTCATCATCTTAATTCAACGTTCCGAAATTGAACCCAAAAACCTCCAAAATGATCTCAGCATCGCATTGTTACCCGATGCACATCCCACAGCTTCCAGATAGCGCTGTTTGGTAAAACTCGGGCAAAACCGCCGCTCCGGCTGAACCTGCCCTGAATTAACAACAACCCAGATGCTTTTGCCGCACTAGTGAGATAAAGGCGACGATACCATCATTGCGGTGTGCTGAGAATTTCAATATGACATTGTTTACGTGCCCGCGGCTCACCTCTGACCTGTTTAAAAGTAATCTTTACTGAAAAACATCCATAAAAAGCTCTTCCAAACAGTACATTGTGAAACTTTATAGTTTTAACTTGCTTTCAAATGAGCAATTAGAATAGAGACTCAAGATGATATTTTTTGAGTAAACAAAAAGAAGACTTAAGTGAACGTTGTCCGAGCTGAAGAATCATGCTCAAATTGCTTCAAAAAGTTTAAACTGACGAGTCATTTTCAGTAGGAAGCCTGGTCTCCTGCCTTATTCAAAGTAATACCTACAACCACAGCATAATTTCAAGCAATTTAAAGAATAATGCATTCTATTAATCGTACATAGAAGTTCACACACGAATCAAATAAAAACCTACAGAATAATTTTAAAATTACGATACCCCGATCAAAGAAAAGGCGATAATTTTTATCATTAGGGGGTAAATGATCTCAACTCATGGGAAGATGATCTTGACATCTACCTACACAATAACTGTAGCGTGGTTTGTATGGGGATAGAATAAATTCGGTCATTACCGCGCATGACTTGCTGCCCACGCCCACAACTGAGGGAGCCACCAATTTGACGTGTTTGAGCATTTGCTTTTTTTGTGCGTGCTTGTACTTAAATTACAGGTTTGCGCTCCACCGCGATGTAACTTGAACTAGCTTTTAATCGCGACTTTTTCCACTTGGATTATTTCTTTATAAAGTTTTTAAATATTTCAAAATTATTTCTTTAGTCCGCTTCACAAATCAACATTCATGCCTAGTGCAAGTGTCTAGACCCAGCGGGTTGAGCTGGTTTGTCAAACAGACAGTTTCTAGGGGAAGAAAATTATTTAAATCATCATCATGCTAAAATTTGATGTATTTTATTAACTAACTAGAGGACGCCCGCGACTTCGTTCGCGTGGCATAAGTTTTTTTAATTCCCACAGGCACTCCTTCATTTCCGGGATAAAAAGAAACCTATGTCACTCTCCAGATCCTCAACTATACCTACCCATGCAAAAAATCACATGCAAAATTGCTCTGTTGCGGCGTGATTGAAGGACAAACTTCTATTTAACGTCCTTGGGGATAGAAATTTCAAGACTGTGGCATACGTAGTTCATAAATTTAAATCGGAAGCCCAAATACCAAGTTTCAGGGCGATAACTTGAAAAACGACGGACTTTCATTCAAATTTTCAACCCCTATTTAACCCCTTTGGTGGTGAAATTTTTAAATATTTTGACACACGTACCTACTTCTTTATTTTTTACCGATAGCCATAATACCAAGGTTCGTTGATATAACTTGAGAAATGAAGGACTTTTTTACAAACTTTCATCCCCTTTTCCATTCCTTTGGGGGTTGAAATTTCAAAAATGGTGAAGTACTTACTTCTTCATATCTAACTGAAAGCCCAAATGCTGGCCCAATGGCTATAACTTGAGAAATGAAGGACTTTCATACAAACTTTCAACCCCAATTTACCCCTTCGGGGGTGGAATTTCGAAAAACTGTGAAATACGTATTTCTTTATTTTTTACCGAAAGCCAAAATACCAAGTTTCGTTGATATAACTTGAGAAATGACGGACTTTCATACAAACTTTAAACCCCTATTTCACCCCCTTAAGGGTGGAATTTTGAAAAATCCTTCCTTAGTGAGCGCCTACGTCACAAAAGGAACCTACTGTCAAAATTTCAAGTTTCTAGCCACAGCGGTTTAGGCTGTGCGTTGATATATAAGTCAGTCAGTCAGGACTTTGAATTTTATATAATAAGAAGATAGATTAATTAATTGAACCGAAAGTTCAGAGTTCGTTCGAGTATCAATAATTCAAGCTCAAACTTTACACTGACTTACTACATAGTAAGTATATTATGTTTTAATTGATTTCATATTACCTTATTTTGTTGAAAATTATTATGGAGACCCATTGTAGTTTTTAGAGCTGTAAGCTGCTATTGGATTGCTCCACCTTAAAGCGAAGCTATCATATTCAAGAAATCAAACTTGTAACCTAATTTGGAGAGTTTTACTCATTGCAACGAGATTGTAATTTTCAAAGCTCTAAAATCAAGATAATCTACTGATATCACAAGTTTACTGAACTAGGCGGGTTTGAAGATAGTATTTAGAAATATCACTTAGGCTTTACTTAATTTATTGCTACAGGAATAAAGCTAATCCCTTCATTGCCTTCAATAGTCAGTTATATTATAAGAGTTTGCTAACCGATTGCGATAAATTTGAAAGTGACAAGCTCATTTGCATTAGCAACGGAGCTGATACCTATTTATTATACTATACTATTTATTATTATATTATACACTCTGTGCTACATAAGTGGTTACATAACACTTCAATACAGATACATATTCATATTATCTTGTGTATAATCCACACTAATATTATAAATGTGAAAGTGTCTCTCTTTGTCTGCTACGCTTTAACGGCCCATCTTTTCAACCGATTTTGATGAAATTTGGTATAGAGGTAGTTTAAATCCCAGGGTTACGTACTTTTTGTCCCGACAAATTATGAAGTTCTCCCGGGAATTAAAAAAAAACTTAATCCACGCGGACAAAGTCGCGAGCATCATCTAGTAGTGTAATAACTTTATGTTAAACTTTTTTTTATCAACCAGCATAATACCTGTATTATAGGGCACTATTAAGTATTATGTGGTAATACATAATTATAAATAATTATTCACTCAATAGAAAGATCTATTATAGACAGCAAATTCCATTAAACAAAGGCAAAATTTTCAAAACTATTCGGTAGATTATAATTAACTAGAGGATGCTCGCGACTTCGTGGATTAAGTTTTTCAATTCCCGCGGGAACTCCTTAATTTTCCAGGATCAAAAGTAGCCTATGTCCTTTCCCGGGATACAACCAATGTACCAAATTTTATCAAAATCGTTTGAACGGATGGGCCGTAAAAGCGTGGCAGACAGACACACTATCGCATTTATAATATTAGTATGGATTTTATCTTATTACTAGCTGATGCCCGCGACTTCGTCCGCGTGGATCGAGGTTTTTCGTTTCCCGCGGGAACTCCTTAATTTTCCGGGATAAAAAGTAGCCTATGTATTATTCCAGACTATAATCTATCTCTGTGCCAAATTTCATCCAGATCCGTTCAGCCGTTGGGGCGTGATTGAGTAACAAACATCCATACATACATCCATCCAAACTTTCGCATTTATATTTATTATTTGATTAGCTTTGTGGTGGTAAAAGCAACTTTTTTCAACAGCATAATGTCTTTATGCACAAACTGTTAAACGTGATAACTTGTTAACCTGTAACAATCGCTAAGCAAATGAGGTTTATGTCTGTGTGTCTGTGTATACACGGTAGAGTCGGGGGCTTTCTCGATAATTATCGCTGCCATGCTAATGCTTGGTGTATGACTCGACAAGACAATGCCGAATACTTTAGCACGCTTTAACTATGGAACAGCAATACGTATTGTTTATTTGAATCGATTTCGCAGTCTGTTCTGTTCACAGTTTACATTTTAGTAATCGTGAAATGTTTACAGCCCTAATTGCCTAGCGCTGGTTTGAACTTAATGCATTTATTTTTATTTTTAGTAAAATCGTATCTATTTTTTCAAAATGTATAGCTACTTAAATTCATTTTCTTTATTATGTCGGGCATTTCAATTTTCGGTGGAAGTTTGCATGGTAATGTACATCATATATTTTTTTTTTGTTTCCACTTTGGAAGTGTCTCTCGCGCAAACTATATTTTAAACTATATTTTATTTTTTAGAAAAAAATGATAGTGAAAATCTTAATGCAGTTCACAGAATACATCTACTTACCAAGTTTCAACAGTATAGTTCTTATAGTTTCGGAAAAAAGTGGCTGTGACATACGGACGGACAGACAGACAGACAGACAGACATGACGAATCCATAAGGGTTCCGTTTTTTGCCATTTGGCTACGGAACCCTAAAAATGGAGTAGCCCCGAATATATTTCAGGAAAACCTTTGTCATGCATCCTTCTCGCGGCTTTTGCAACGCTTTGTGGATGTCGATGTTACCTACGAGAAAGCCCGCTTTCTGGCGAAAATGTGTTGTCGCACTGATTGTGCTTGGGCTCAGGGCCCATTGCATGGGCACCAATTTTGACCTGCGACCTCCGTGGCGCAGTGTGTAGCGCTGTTGTCTTAACTTGCGGAGGTCCCGGGTTCGATCCCCGGCAGGGTCAATTTGGGAATTTTTAATTTCTCGATTTTCCCTGGTCTGGCCTGGTGGGAGGCTTCGGCCGTGGCAAGTTACCACCCTACCGGCAAAGACGTGCCGCTAAGCGATTTAGCGTTCCGGTACGATGCCGTGTAGAAACCGAATAGGGGTTTAATATAACTGCCATGCCCCTAACAGGTTAACCCGCTTCCATCTTAGACTGCAGTCAAGGGCTAACTTGTAGTGGATTAAAAAAAAAACATAATACCAATATCATGTTTAAACATTAGCTTTACTTACCACAACTCGATTATGATCAAATCACCAATCTCGACTGTTACTTTTAATGGTTTTTCAGAATATAACGTGTTAAAATTAAAGTTTTTTATAGCCTTCTTATCCAAACGTCATGTAGCTTCCATCAAGCTTCTTGAAGGTTACTTATCAAATGTCAATTCAGTGGATTTCAAGCCATTCTAAATCCCGGAGGTATCTTTATTAGGTGTTTAATGATGTGAGAAGTGTCGGCGGTCGCTTGTGTGAGCATCGCATTAGCTCATTGGCTATCGTACTTGTAAGTAATTAAC
The DNA here is from genome assembly GCA_917051295.2 of Erebia ligea. Taxonomy (NCBI): domain Eukaryota; kingdom Metazoa; phylum Arthropoda; class Insecta; order Lepidoptera; family Nymphalidae; genus Erebia; species Erebia ligea. Next base: position 16,837,433 of record OU785236.1, on the reverse strand, counting down.
TGAACTTAATAGGTTTGTATGGTTAAGGTTGGTAGGAATCACCGTGGAAACTTAGTGGCTTGATATCAATGCGGTGTCGGTCAATTTTTTTTTTTTTAATATATCATAAAGTACTAACAACAGTTAATACCCTATTAAAGTTATGATCTAGCCTATGAGTAAACTAGCGCACGCCCGCGACTTCGTTCGCGTGGCATAAGTTTTTAATTCCCACAGGCACTCCTTAATTTTCCCGGATAAATCCTATATATCACTCTCCAGATCCTCAACTATGCCCATGCAAAAAATTACGTTGATCCATTGCTCTGTTGCGGCGTGATTGAAGGACAAACTCTCTATTTAACGTCCTTGGGGATAAAATTATGTGTCGGTCAATGAAATTTTTATTTGGGTACTTGGTAGCTTTACTTATAGAGGAAACTATAGGAGTAAGGATTTTAAAAAACGCGTCATCCGTGGGAACTCTCTTTTTTAATCCCACTACTAATAAAGAAATTAAAATACCTAGAAAGTTTAGCCTTCTACTTTTTTTGTACTTATAACTTTTTACTGACAATTTTAAAAACTTCTTTTCTTTTTATTTTGTGTTTTCATGAAGAAACATTTTCAAAATCGGCCTAGCTCGGATCTAAATCCAACTTTCGCGGAATATCTCCGAGTGTACGTCTGTCTGTCTGCAACATTATTTTGTTTACAGTCCATCTGTTCAACCAATTTTGATAAAATTTGGTACAGATATAGTTTCCATCCTGGGGCACTAGGTATATGGCGGGAGAACATATGCTCCTTTTTATTCAGATAAATCAGATAGTTATTTAAAAAAGGTAAATCCACATGTACCTACGCTGTTTGGTCATCATTAGTTTTCAACGTATTAGTGGTATTAGACTAGGCGATGCCTGCGTCTTCGTCCGCGTGGATTAACATTTTTTCATTCCTGCGTAAAATAACAGCATATGTAAGGACATTATGACATACACCTACCTCTATACCCATCGAAAGCGTAGACGGACTTTCGCATTTATAATATTAGTATGGATTTAGATTTTATGCAGGACTCATGAAGGAAACATTAAAATACTGATTGCTGAAACACGGTCAATAAAAGGAAAGCGATAGGTGTTGAGATCAGGCATCAACAGCAGGATATTACAACACTGAAACATTTAAAGAGTAAAAGTCAAGATCGACAAAATATATTTACCTTTAAACAGTGGATGTTAACCAATATAGAGGTTATTGATCAGGTACGATGACAGGTTGATGTGGAAGTGAGTCACCTACTCGTATGTATCCCATTATGATAATACATGCGGAAGGACTTGGGAACCCACCACACTTACTACCCCATGAAAACCCCTTCCATTATATGATTTATGGAAAGGGGTCACGACTCACGAGTTAGGACCCTCAGCAATGAGGAATACGACGCGGAGAGAGAGAGAGAGAGATGACATTATTATTAAGTTAATGTCAAACTAATCTGTACTCTGTAGCAACGTTGTTATTTGTCAAAAGTTGTACCTATTGTTCCACTTTATGAACTAACAACGTTGCTTATCGAGAGATTATAGATAGACTGATATTATTAATTTCGGCCATCCATTACCACCACCACCACTAAATCCCAGTATCGTCCCACTGCTGGGCACAGGCCTCCACTCTCATAGGAGAGAGGGAATTAGAGCTCAGACCTACCACGCTGCTCCAATGCGGGTTGGCGGTCTGTAACGTTATTATCATGTAAGTGATAATAGCCGGGACCGACGCGACGGCTTAACGTGCTCTCCGAGGCACGGGGGTGAAACACCGCCCACTTCCTAACTCCGGTCTAGTACCTACTGGGAATTTCTAGTCAGAAAAACCCAACACTTAATTATGGCCTGACCCGGGACTCGAACCCAGGACATCGTCGGCCGCAGTCAAATATGCTAACTACTAGACCAACGAGGCATTTCGGCCATAAGATGTAATAATATAGAGGTTCATGGAAAACTTGGTGTCCTAAGTTACGGTGTCAAATGCCAGTCCCATGGCGTCAGTGACCGGCCGCGCCACTCGTCACTCGTCACTCGTCACCGTGTCGTCACCCGTCACGGGACCCACGTGTGACAGCACGACGGCACGACAGCAGTTCCCAGAGCATTGCAGTAACAATTAACCCATTAACATCAATTAACACGACGCGATCAACCGGACGACGACCCGTAGGTACACGCGAAACTGTTTGGACTCAGCTTGACCACTTTAGAAAGATTAATGACCATATATTATACCTCTATGTTAATGACGCTTTTGGGTTTTTGCATAGGTATTATACACTGAAAAAAATAGCACGAAACTTTTTACTGTTTTGGCACAGTAAAATTTAATTCGGTTAAAAATACTGATTTTTTGTAAAAGTAATTGGTTACTGACAGTTCGTCGAAATGGGCAAAAAACAGTAAGAAGCTAATCAGTTGTTTCAATTGTTTGTACATTAATGTTTACTGAAGCAAACGGTTCTTTTTAAGTATTGCCGTTTTCAGAGCTTTACTGATATTGTAGCAGTTAATTTTACTGCTTCAGAACAGTTTTTTTAGAATATAGTTAGGAGCTAAACAGCTATTTTAATTGTTTAAACTTTAAAGTTTACTGAAACAAACAGTTCATACTAAGTATTACTTTCTTACTTACTGTCTTACAAACAGTAAGAATAGTCAACCGGTAAAATCTAATGTTATAACTCAACTGTTTTTCTTTCGGTTACTTGAACTTGTTTGGACAATAGGCTCCATTTTTACTGGCCAAAGCAATGTATATTACCGAAAAAGCAATTAGTTTTACTAATTTTTTTTTTCAGTGTACCTTTCTTGAAGTGAAAACTTCTTTAGCCGCGTTGAGCACTTTTTGGTAGACTAGGGGGTAAACTTGTGGATTCGCGTCACCGACACCGTCACCGACACCTCGCGTTGTTACGAAGACAAAAGGTCTTAAATATAAATATACTACATTCGTAATTAAACTTGAATGCCAGTTTTAATTTTTATATTCGATTTTTTTTTAATTTTGTTATTTAATTTTTTTTATTTATTATTATTTTAAATATTCGTTTTTACTTCTATCGGCAGTCCCTATGGCTGCCATTTTTTTTAAATATACTTATAGGTACCTAATAGGTTGGCTGCAATCAGACCTGCTTGCAAGTGGTGATGCAGCCTAAGGTGGAGCGCGCTTGTCTAGAAGATGCCTATTCACTCTTGATTTGAAAACGGAAAAACGGAAACCGGAAGCCGAAAAAATAATGCTGATTAGTCAATACAATTCAAATTCAAATGTTTCTTCATTCATGATCGAAAATCGACTTTATTTACCTTTCAGCTGGAAAACCAGATTGTAACTAATATAACTATTATTGAAAATTATAAACGGTTTATTTGAAACCGTTAGCTAATTGATCCGGTCCGAAGAGATTGCTACTACGCATAACGTTGTCCTCAAACGCATTCACTTTGTACGACACAGGGACCGCTCGGCGCGCCTGTCGCTATATATCTTTATAAGCATATAATATAGTCGTGCGGCGCCGCGGGGCGTTGCATAGCTAGTATACTAGATAAGCGCTGAATAGAATAAATCTGAATTGGAATAAGCGCGCTAAATGCTGGCTGTCGGTTAGGTATTTCGGATTCCCATGCTAATGCGTACCCGCAAAGTACAGAGCATAGCGAGCCGTTAGTGCTTACAGATTGTAGTACTCGCAGTATTAGATAAGACTAAATTAACATTATCCTCAGATATAACATGCTGTACCTAAATTTCCCGGATGAAGCGGTGCGAATAGAAAATAATCGACTGTGACAGACGGACGGACGGACGGAGAAAGTCGCACCATAAGGGTTCCATTTTTACCATTTTGGTACGGAACCCTAAAAATTGGCAGTCATAAGTACTGCCGATAGTGAGAATTTATAACTTAGAATTTTAATATTAAAATTTGAAATAATAATAAAAAAAAATACGTCACAGCATGTCGGTGTCGCGAACCAAAAGTGCTCAACGCGGCTAAAGAAGTAAACACTTCAAAAATCAATTGAAGATTGGACCACTTTATAATATCTTTTCTGTACCTACTACATTGACTGGTAGGCTTCTCTGGTACTGATTGCCATAATAGCTTATAAAACCTAAATCCATGCGCTTCAAGTCACCGGCATACGAGTAGGTACAGGTACTTAGTTTTATATTACATCTATCTGAAACCACTAAACACATCTACTAAAATTCTTCATTAATGACTAAACCCAATAAGTAGGTAGGTAGGTAGACAGGTAATGTACCTATAGTCCGCGCACCAGCTCCGAGGAACCGAGGAGAGGAGGAGGAGGATGTTAAAGTAATGACCTAGAGTTGTTTAAAGTACAAAACAATACTGCTATAGCAAAATTACACGCGTCATGGAGATATGGAGCGACGATCGGGGGGGGCGTACAGCCGTCGCTTCTTCAGACCCCGATTCCTACCTCCAGATTCTTTACACGCATCTATTTTAAGGTCACCAGCCACCTGTACGAAACCGACAAGACTTCATAGTCATAGATTAGAAATGCCTCTCGCCGAAGTTACTCTATGGCGTATAATATATTATAATATGGTGCATGCAAAGTTGCAGGAAGCAGTCATCTCTCTTGCTTACCGTCAACGCTGCCACAGATGAAATAATAGATGCTTCGGCTGCTGGCGCGGATTCCCGCGAATTTATGTGTTTGGCACCTCTTTCACCGTCGTATTATGCTCACAATGTCTCTCTCACCGGTACATTATGACCAATAAGTCATATTTATCGCCTCTGGAACCGTTACCTTAAATGAGGAGCTGACGAACAGAACCGGATAAGTCCACTACAATTCGAACACATTTTTTTCGAATCGTGATTTCTTGATCCAGTTGCGTCGATCCCTGTAATAATTGTCAATCAAAACCGGCTCTTAATAGGACAAAATTGCTTTAAACGACGTTTTCGTCGTGCGTTTTCAGACGCAAATCGGATTAGTCAATTTCTATTTCTTTAATTACTACTGGAATATAAAAATAATTTTAAAACTACCTAATTACTCGTGCAACAATAGATCTAATCCACCTACCTATAATGATACAATAGTTATTTGTGTTATATGGGGCCAAAGAAAATTTTTGTTCCCCGAGGGCGCTATTTTGAATTCAGAGCGAAGTGAAGGATTCTATAGTAGAATCCTGAGCGTAGCGAGGAATTCAATATACGCCGCCCGAGAACAAAAAATTTGGCCCCGAGTGACACACACTATTTTTCATCATTACGTATGAGAAAAAGCTAGAAGCATCAACGTACTATGTATGGACATTACCTATACGTTTAAGCACCAATCAGAAGCACGAACGCGGACCAATCAGAACAGAGAAATGAAAAGTCCTATGGGCCTAAAAATTACATTTTGCTCCCGCTATCCTCTGAAGCCAATATTCGTTTTTCGAATAGGTATGATGAAAAGTGTATATAATCTCCTCCATACAGTAATATTAGTTTTATCGCCGTCCTGTAAAATTGAATTTCGCGGACTAATCTGGTTTTGTTCCCCAGCTCCTCCTTTGATTTGTTTGATTCGCGATTTATTTTAACATGGAGTAGGTAAAATACGGAAGCCTTTCTCAATGTGAGAGAAGACTCGTGCTCAGATGAAGATGATGACATTCTGATCAGGTTATAATTACTAAGCATAGCAATAGAGCTCTCTTCGATCCCACTCTTTGGCGTTCAAATAATGGCAAATTACTTCATAAATAAATTTGAATGTGCGTAAAGCATTGTACTAACTTGCTAAGTAGAAAATAGCAGTAAACTCACAGATTTGACTATAACCTCGTGTAATATCTCTTCCTTACCATCAACCCATTCATATTTACAATAGTTTCGCACCTCTTTCACCATCACATTTTGCCCACAATGTCTATAAGCTGCTTCTACAGGCCTCTTTGCTAGTATTATGACCATTAACACTTATTTATCGTCTTTGGAACCGTTGCTATTGATTCCCCGCGGTCTGATTAATTTCATTGCGTTAAATTATGCGCCTGCTTCGACTAATGCGAGATTTGTTTAATGCCTTCCGCTTTTTCAAATTTGTATGCGAAGATGCAGGGACCTGGTACAAAATATAAAATATGTCGATGATAATGATGATACTATTAATTTTTTTGGTTATTGCTAGGCTTTTACATTAAGTAACTAGAAAATGCGCGCCATTTCATCCACGTTGATTTTAGCTAAACCTCCCTATTTTTCCCCCGGAAAATAAACTTAATAAACTGAATAAAAATTATTTTATAAATTAATTATTCTTCTCTAGATTGCAAGATATCGCTGTACCAGATTTTCGTGAAAAATTACTTAAATAAACAGACAGGCAATTAATACTTTCAAATTGATAATAATACTTAGGTATTTGGTATTACCACAGCGTAAGTATTATATTCTTACAGTGGATCGATGCCCGTACAAATTGCAGACTATTGCCACACTTACATCTTTGTATACATAATAGGTATACAGTAATACTGAGCTGCATACTATTTTGTGCTATGTACTAGAATGACTGAAATCTATACGGAAAATTCTGCTAGCTTGGAAATTTCCTACCCCGTCATGCGTCTGTCAGGCTTTCACCCCACAGCTTTGCGGTTTAGGCGTCTCCGTCGGCTGACTGGTAGACAATAAAGTATCTCCTAGGCCGTGATATTATATGACTATTTAAACACAATACCAACCAATGCAAATACCGTCGTCTTTACGACTAAAGTAATTCTGTAAGCAGTCACTAGGCCTTACATTCATAATTCATAATTCATAATTTTTATTTTGCCAAATTGTGGGTAAAACAGTTGTTATCTTATAATTAGTGCCGTTCACAATTTACTGCTATAAATATATTTGCATTGGCTCTATAAAACATTGAAAAAGCTATGAAAAAGCGTATAACGGAAATCAAAGTAGGTTGTTGAGTGCGCAGAACAAATGATCGCGTTTGTCGGACAACGGGTGACGCTCGCGAGACGCGTTGCTGTCGCCGGTTTGCCGCTCGTATAGCACTGTCACTTGCTTACAACTTGTTTTACCACCACGTTTTAACTAATAACTATACTTAATAACTTAGAAGTATAATAAACTAGATAAAGTTCGTCACTTCGTCAGCGTTTAAGTTGTTTTTATTGGGAACTAGGTACCTACTTAATTTTTCGGGATAAAAAGTAGCCTATGTCCTTCCCCTATCTCTATATCAAATTTAATCAAAATGGTTTGAAAAGATGGGCCGTTAAAGCAGACAGATAGGCAGACAGAGGAACAGAGAGACACACTTTTGCATCAAATAAATATTATAAATGCGAAAGTTTGGATGGATGGATGTATGTATGGATGTATGTTTGTTACTCAATCACGCTCCAACGGATGAACGGATCTGGATGAAATTTGGCACAGAGATAGATTATAGTCTGGAATAGCACATAGGCTACTTTTTATCCCGGAAAATTAAAAAGTTCCCGCGGGAACCGAAAAACCTCAATCCACGCGGACGAAGTCGCGGGCATCAGCTAGTTTATAATATTAGTATAGATACGTAAATTCAGCGTTCCTTTGTTACGTTTCCATCAAACTGATACAATACATAGGTACATGAGATACCAACTGTCCCTATACCAAATTCAATGTGAAACAGACACACTTTCAATATGAAAGTGTGTCTGTCTGTATAATATTAGTATGGATATGGATTTGGAATGTCTACCGCCGGTAAAGTTCCCAGCGGTTGCCTCAGTGCCTGAAAACTAAATTCTTCGAACAGTGACTATTGATGACTTCGGATCCGAAACATGGCTATTGCCCGCGAAATTACCGCGGATTACCCGAAGTCGCGAGCAACATCTAGTGATTAATTAATAACACACGTCGCTGATATACAAGTGGAATATCTTATCAAGTGTTAGGTGATAGGGGCCTATTTGTATTGTATTGCGGCACCGAGCCACTGTCTACATAGTCTCGCAGACAGGCCGGCCGGGTGACAGTAAGGCGGCCATTCACCGCCCGTTACGATGAAGCGATAGTGCTAACCACAACCAAATATGGTTTAACAGCATGATGGATGACCTAGGAAGGACCTTGTCTAGGAATAGTTGTGAAAAACAGTAGACCGTAAATAGTGTCTGTCTGCATGACCCAAAAACTACTATATATGGGTGAAAACCCTATATGGTAAAGGATTTAGCCGTACCTATCAATCAAGGGTAGGAGGTGGGTAGGAGTTGAGGACCTGGAGAGTGCCAAAGGCATATATTATATCTCTATGGCCAAAGGCTATTTAACCCCGAAAATAAAGGAGTCTATAAAACATCGGATCGCCCACCATCCGTGGATAGTGTAGAGTTACACTTCGAATCCATACATTATGAAGAATGTAATCTCAAGGTAAATCTGAGGTATAGCAGCCTTGCCTATTAGAAACCCCTATTATAAGTACAAATTAACCCCGTTTCATCTATGGATTCATCACCTACCACGAGATGAGAAAACAGTCAAGGGCAAACTTGTAGTCGATTAAAATAGAAAATGCACTGCAATTCTTTGTTATAGAACTCTTGGGGCCATTTTTTAGACAGGCTGCCACCACGCGCTTTGTTTGATTAAGGCTTTAGCTACTTCAGTCGATTGCGTAGATCGCCGATCGCCTATAGATAGAATATTCGAATGCGCGTGCGCCGATAGCATCGCGCTATCGCAAACGCGTATTTTGACAGATATCGCGGGTTTAATGGCCGGTGCTATACCTCGGTATCACTTGTGCATAATATTGTGACGATGTAAGTATTAGAATATTATCCAATACAATCCAACCCTTTTATCTGGATATAGCTATTTCGAGAGCGCACCAACAAATAGGTACAGTGATGGACAAATCGAAATATCCGCGTCGTATGGGGAACTTCGTTTTATCCCATGGAAACTTCGAACAAATATTTTCAGCCGTTCCTACAGAGAAGAACCAGCAAGAAACTCGGCGGTTGCTCTGTTGAAAAAAATAATTTTACAACAATGTGTAGATACATAAAAAACGCAGTCCTAAGCGCACTGCGACAAAACTGCGCTTCGCACGGACTCTTGGTCCAGAGAGAGGTCAGAGAATAGAACTGCCTACTGCAGGCACTGGTGAAATACTTAAAGAGGCCTGAGGTAGGTACTATTTGGTACATTACTAAATTATTGTGTGCTTTGACGCCTCGAATTTAGTCTCCTAATCCATAGGCAATAGGCCTCGACGGTTACAAGCATTTGAGATGTGGGCACTGAGAAGAATACTGAAGATATCATGGGACCAGTTCGTTTCAAATGCAAAGGTACTTAAACGAGCGCAATGTACGAGTAAGTGTAACCGAGCTCTAATGACAACCGTCGTGCAGAGAAAGGTGGCATTTTTCTGGCACCTTCAAAGATGATTCCAGTACGCGTTCTCAAGGTTGATCCTGGAAGGCAAGGTTCCCGGGAAAAGAGCACCTGGAAGACAGAGGAGGAAGTGGATGGACGACGTAAAGGAGTGGACCCGTCATAATTACGCTGAATTAAGGAACATTGCTCAAAATCGGAAGGCATTTCACCTGCTGACCGCCAAACTTCAATTTGAAGATGGCACCCGATGATGATGATATATAGGTATCTCTGTCGCGTATTCCTCATTGCTGAAAGAAGTGATCCCTTACCATTGTTAAGGGCATAAGTTTTCTATGTTTATAACAGTACTAGCTGATGCCCGCGACTTCGTCCGCGTGGATTGAGGTTTTTCGGTTCCCGCGAGTTTTTCGGGATAAAAAGTAGCCTATGTGCTATTCCAGACTATAATCTGTCTCTGTGCCAAATTTCATCCAGATCCGTTCAGCCGTTGGAGCGTGATTGAGTAACAAACATCCATCCATACATCCATCCAAACTTTCGCATTTATAATATTTACTAGCTGATGCCCGCGACTTCGTCCGCGTGGATTGAGGTTTTTCGGTTCCCGCGGGAACTCTTGAATTTTCCGGGATAAAAAGTAGCCTATGTGCTATTCCAGACTATAATCTATCTCTGTGCCAAATTTCATCCAGATTCGTTCATCCGTTGGAGCGTGATTGAGTAACAAACATACATCCATACATCCAAACTTTCGCATTTATAATATTTATTTGATTTGATTATTTGATAATCCATATCTATCAAGATCAACAACTTAAAAAGCGTTGAGAAAGTATGAATTAGTATAATAAATTATAACGTAATGACTGTCATACAGAAACAAGAGTGTAGGACTATAAACGCAATGTTTATCGACTTTCAAAAGCACGATACTTGAAGTAAATTATTACAAGTACTCCGTTGTAGCTACCGCAGCGCACGGCCGAGTCTATGGCCGCCCTCGGCTTATGTTACTCAAGTTAAATGTTAAAACATTACAGCTTACAGTATAATTTATCTGTGCTTCGTGTAACTCGATCACTCGGAAAGGCAATAATATAATTTCCGGATAAAATATGTTCTTATTCTAATAATGCTATGTGTGTCTTTTAGGTTGTAAATAAGATGCTGTTTTATATTAAATTATGGTTGATTGAAAGTTTTATTGGAAAGCTTTAACTAGCTGTCGACTCAACCGCATATTGTGTTTCGCTTAGGTAAGTGTGGAAGGTCCTAAGTAACCACCGTATTATTAACCCGAGAAAACTCCTACCAAGCGATCACAACCCTCATCAATGAGGAATACGAGTAGTACGACGGCGAATGAGAGAGAGTCAGAAAATAATACCAACAGTTAAGTTCAAAGGCACTTGTCCAAAGTCTACTTGAATAAAAAGATTTGAGTTTGTGTTTTAAACCGATAGTCATCTCAGGTAATTAATTAAAAATACAAAAAAAAACACGTCATTGCATTTCAGCTTGTAGGTATAATTCATGGAACTAGGAATCTGCTTGACAATCTTTGAAGAATTTTAGGTTGCATTACATTACCGGCTAGAGAGGAAAAATAGATTTCATGAAAACATAAAACTTACATAACTATGTAGACAAATAAACAGACCGATATTTAAATCAATATTAAGTATACCTGTGGAATCTAGGAGATTCAGGATCCACTCTCATAGGAGAGAGGGAATTAGAGCTTAGACCCACCACGCTGCTCCAATGCGGGTTGGCGGCTTTAACGACTATTATCATGTTAGTGATAATAACCGGGACCGACGACGGCTTAACATGCTCTCCGAGCCACTGGGGTGAAACCACAGGAAACACTGCCAAATTCCTAACTCCGGGCTCGTACTAAGAATTTCTGATCAGAAAAATTTCTGATCAGAAAACGGGACCTCGTCGGCCGCAGTCGAACATGCTAACCACTAGACCAACGAAACAGTTCAACTTCGAGGCTTTTGATAATGAAAATTTAGTATCTCAATAGGGATGATGCTTATATCAAAAACAAATTATTTCTAACTGATTATTAAATAGAGGGTCTTCCAAAAGATCTAAAATTCACATGCTCGGTTAGTTTTAAGTTTGATGGGTCAATTTCAACAAAGGCGTTTTTTTGTTTCATTTCGGTGAACTTTCGTATTATCAAGTTTTCTCAAATTTAAACAGTAGTTTATTGTACTTCTTGATACTCTTCATGCTCTTATTTAATGCCATCAAAATATACCTTAATAAACTAATGAAAAATCGTGTTTAAATTTGTGATGCCACTGAAATGAAAAATTCGTTCACCGATATGAAATAACTAGCCACCGAAATGAAAAAACCTATCCACCGAAATTAAAATCCACCGAAAACGAATATAAACATTCTTTCTTTTCTTCTCTGCTCACATAATCTTCTTCTGTCCTTTCTTTCATCTGCAGTCAATGCTTGCCTGGGCATTCTTAAAAAAATATGTCAATTATAGTTGGTAGATCGCGTTTCAACTTTGCATTCACCTGGTACTTTAAAATAAATAAATCGGATTATATTTAATCAAATCTCGTTATAGTCGGTTGAAATCATATGCGAAAGTGTGTTTGTTAGTTTGTTGGTTTGTCCAAGAAAAGAACAAGCAGAATTCAGATGCAATTACTCCACAACTGATCATATACATTGAAAAATGCAATGAATATAACAAAGAATACTACCTAGGCTTTGTCGACTATAACAAAGCCTTTGACTCAATAAAACACTACTACCTATGGCAGGCACTCGAAGAACAGGGAGTACCAACTAAGTTCATTAGATTAATAAAAGAGATAAATAGAAAATGTTCAGCACGAGTCAGACTAGAGAAAGAAGGAGAAGATTTACAAATAAAAAAGGGAGTCAGACAGGGAGACCCTCTATCCCCTAAACTGTTCTCAGCCATTCTAGAGAAGGTTTTTCAAAATCTAGATTGGGATAACTATGGACTTAATAATATAAATGGGAAAAAATTAAACCATCTCAGGTTTGCAGATGAACTTATTCTAATATGCAACAATCCTAACACACTAGAAATAATGTTACAACAACTGGAAAAAGAGAGTGCTGTGGTAGGTCTAACTATGAATACAGAGAAAACTAAATTGATGACAAATGGAGACCAAATTACTATAAAAGTTAATAACAAACCGATAGAATATGTTGAAGATTATGTGTATCTGGGACAAGTTATCCACACAATCAGATGACTAAAGAAGTTAACCAAAGAATAATTAACGCATGGAAACGATACTGGTCTTTAAAGGAAATTATGAAAAGTAAAGAACTTCCAGTAAATGCAAAGCAAAAAGTATTTGATACTTGCATAATACCGTGTATAACTTACGGATGCCAAACTTGGTCACTTACGAAAGCGAACACACATAAACTAGAAACTTGTAAACATAATATGGAGAGAAGTATGATAAACATAAAAAAGAAAGACAGAATAAACCTGAAAACTATTAGAAAGTGAAAGATGTAACAGAGCATATAAGAAGGATAAAGTGGCGTTGGACTGGACACATGTTTTTTTTTTTTTATTGCATGATAGGCTTGCGCTTGCCGACAATCACGCTTAATACAAAGCAATGATGAGGGCTAGGTTGAAGCGCGCCCGCCTAGAAGATGCCTATTCACCTACCTTCAAGGTACTTAAGTTATACGTGGCAGGGAATACATGTGCTGGAAGGGCGTTCCACATCCCAGCGGTTCGAATTAGAAACGTAGAACAGAACCGTTTCGTTCGAGCTGACTGGACGTCAACCACATAAGGATGCCAACGCAAACGGTTTCTTGCTGTTCTGTGGTAGAACGGTGAGGGGGGAACAAGGTTGAAAAGTTCCTGAGCACACTCTCCAAAGTATATCCGATAAAAGACCGATAAGCAAGCGACATTGGTCGGTGCTGTAAGCAATGCAGTTTCGCCTGCGTGAGTGATTGATCGCCAATGATTCTTCGGGCCCGGCGATCAATCGAGTCTAATGCATCGAGTTGGTACTTGGCGGATCCATCCCAAAGGTGGCAGCAGTACTCCATGCCAGAACGAACTTGGGCCTGATAAAGAGCGAGGCATTGTTCCGGTGTGAAGTACCGCCTCACCTTGTTCAAGATGCCAAGTTTTTTGGCAGCTGTTTTGGCCTTTAACTCGATGCATTTCCCGAAATTGAGATTGGATGAGATTTCAATACCCAAGAGCTCAATATGATCACTGATCGGGACGGATATACTTTGGAAAGTTGGAGCCAAGGTGAAGGGGCTCTTTTTCGCGGTGAATAAACACGCCTGTGTTTTGGTGGCATTAAACTTGACTAAATTGGCGTCACCCCAATCGGAGACCTCCTCAAGAGTCAAGCTAACGCGATTCACCAACGCCTCTTTGCTCAAGTATCTCAGTAGCACTGGCTCTAGAACTGGACATGTATCTCTTCGTAACAATGCTGTCATCAGCGTACCCAAAGATACCGAGTTTGAGGAGATCGTTGATGTGCAGCAGGAAAAGTGTTGCGGAGAGAACAGACATTAATAGCCGGTCAGATGAGCTGCCGTCAACGACAACCCGAAATGACCTTTCCCTCAGAAAGTCAGATATCCAGTTACAGAAACCAGTAGGTATCCCGTACCTTGGGAGCTTACTGAGAAGACTGCCGTGCCAGACCCAGTCAAATGCCTTAGATATGTCCAGAGATACGGCGAGTGCCTCACCGTGTTTCTCAATGGCTTCACCCCAAGTGTGCTTGGCCTACACCAGAAGATCTCCTGTAGACCGATTTTTCCGAAAACGTCCGACAGAAGAAGATGATGAGAGACAGTGGTGGAAAATGGACTAAGGAAGTGACCGAGTGGTATCCGAGGGATGGGAAAAGGTGTAAAGGAAGGCAAAGGAAAAGATGGGAAGATGATTTAAGAGTGGTGGCTGGTGCTACATGGCGCCGAAAAACACAGGAGAGGAAGATCTGGAAGGCTCTGGAGGAGGCCTATGTCGCAGGACAAGCTGATGTTAAGAAATAATTTTTTTTAAAAATAAAACAACATAACATTGTAAAATATTTATTCAGCAATAAAGGCTATGATTATGATTATGTGTGTCCTTCAATCACGCTGCAACGGAGAAACGGATCGACAATAAATCGCACAAAAGTACAGGTCTTGGAAACACATTAGCAAAATGTATTCAAAGATTGTGAAATATAGCTTGAATTTTCACCGAAATGAAATAATAATCAACCGAAATGATAAAAACATCCACCGAAATGAAACAATTATACACCGAAATGATAAAAACTCACCGAAATGAGAATTTTTATCATTTCGGTGAGTATTTTGTCATTTCGGTGGTCAGTTTAGGCCACCGAATCAACCGAAATGAAAACACCGAAATTAAAATCATGGAAAAGAATTAACATTACGAGAAAACTATTTATTATAGGATGTAAGGAATACTTCACAAATAAACGTAGTAACATTAGCCCATTCATGAATACTTAAATAAATTTACTAGCTTATTGCAAGACAAGATAAACCTATACACGGAAATGAAAAGAAATGTGTTCCATGTCACCGATATGACATACTTATGTGTTTGACGGGAACACGCAGGCAAGCGGCGCCCGTCCTCCTACGATTAACATATAGAGGCCACAGTTGCGAAAGTTTTAAGCGCACGCGTGGGGAGCTAGAGTTGTTTTAAGCAAAAATATACCTGATAAACTTTTTGTCACCGAAATTAAAGAACTTTCAGTGACACATTCATTTTTACTTTCCTGCTATTAAACTGGGTAGATATTATTAAAAAAATACTTTGGGATTATACTATCACTATTCATGATTAAAATAAAGGTAGCCATAAACCTCAGTAACCAATATTTTTTGTTTTATGAGGAAATTTACACAGAAACATGTTGCAGTGACAGCCACTGAAATGAAAAATTCGGAGCTTTACCATTTATTTATTTTAAACTGTAATCCTAATCCAGAAATATTTACAGCCTCGTACATAGGTAACTACCTCTTCTACCTAGAAAAAAATATTAGAACTGTATAGTAACGTTCTGCACTACCGATTTCATCCATGCCGCATAAATTTTGCTGTTGGGAAATTCACCCTGATAACCATTTTAAAATATTAAAGAAAAAAAGTGCGTTGTAATTTTATGATGTCACAACTGTGAATTTCATGCAACTTCCAAACTAGAAGTGCGTTTTTAGGTTTGATAAAGAGTTGCTGATTTGATTGAGTTGTCATCATCCCTATTTTCTAGATCCAGGTGTTTGAACTGCATGATAATAATATAATATACCACTCAGTCAATTTCTCCTTTTACATAATATATCGTGGTATATTCGTCAAGTACAGATGTGACAGCAACCCACGCCCGCCATATCGCCGTGCTTGCTCTGTTATTAGCGGCCATAGAGAGCAGTCGATATGATGGTGAGATGACGGCGATCTGTGTAATTCGTATAATTGGCGAGACCAGTCCAACTGGCAGACGCGCGTGTTGTGAAACCTACACTATCTTGTTACTGACTGAGAATATAGAGCACGCCACAAAAATAATTTGCTAAGTCGTATATTAGTGTATATACTATTATACCATACTTTAATCTAATACTTAGGTACTAATCACGAAGTAGGGAGGTAAGTCCGTTATCTATGATACTAATATTATAAATGCGAAGTTTGAATGGATTGATGTTTGTTACTCAATCACGCCGGAACGGCTGAACGGATCTGGATTAAATTAGGCACAGAGATTATAGATTAGATTATAGTCTGGAAAAGCACATAGGCTACGCTTTATCCCGGAACATTAAAGAGTTCCCGCGGGAACCAAAAAACCAATCCACGCGCATGAAGTCGCGGGCATCAGCTAGTTAAATTTTATTAATAAAATCGCATAGTTTCTAATTAATATTAGGTACTTGAATTAAATCAATTATTGTACGATCATTGACCATTTTGTAACATTTTTTTTTTTAAAAAGAGCAACTGCTGAGTTTCTTATCGGCTCTTCACAGTAGAATCCTTCTGCTTTCCGAACCAGTGGTGTGGTACAGTCCCAACTCCCGACATAATCCATACTAATATTATAAATTCGAAAGTGTGTCTGTCTATCTGTCTGTCTGTCTGTTACGCTTTAACGGTCCATCTTTTCAACCGATTTCGATAAAATTTGGTATAAAGGTAGGCTACAACCCGGCAAGTTTAAGGAGTTCCCCCCGGGAATTGAAAAACTTAATTTTCGCAAACGAAGTCGCGGGCATCTAGCTTACTAGTATTATCATAAGTCACAAGTTTTCCTACATGACATAAAACCGTCCATTGCATAGTTTAAACTTTTGTGACGTGACTAACATAAATCTCGGTGGGTCTGAAACTGAGTCACATCTCAGCATGTGAAAGAAAAGATGGATGGATTGTGTGAAAGAGGATATGCGTTTATAAGGGGTGAATAAGAGGTTGACGGATAACAGAAGTGAGTGGAAGAAGAAAATATGTTGTGCCGACCCCACATACCGTGGGAAAAGGGCGAGAAGAAGAAGAGACATGCTGAGTCACATTTGGTCAATACTCAATATGTTACATACGATATCTATTATCACTTGATGTGTGACAGCTATAAGTTCAATGTAAAAGAAAAAATTCATACCAAGTTCTGACATCTTTGTTGACTGCGGCTATCTTTGAGTAAAAAATCATTTAAATAGAAAAATAACTATTTATTTCTTGTAACCAATATTAAAAGGGTGCAATAAAAGTGTTCGTGTCATAATCTGGTCATTTATTCACAATCACAACTTAGCGGAGTACAAGTATAATAGGCTATGTACCTTGTCGTAGGTATTCTAAAGTACCTTGACCCTTAGCGACAGCACTGTGACAAAACTTAGTGTCGATGTTGGTCTGTCGCGCGCGGAACATGCAAAGTATCTGCTAATTAACGCTTTCAAATGTCACCGAGACTCGAGAGCACCGCACTGCGACCCCACACTATCACGATCCCGTGTCTCCGCCCCACGTCTCTAGCCTCTTGGCTGCTTGTTGCTGTAACCTGCTTTTGACAGGCTACCAGTTTTTACTAGCCGCAATTAGCTTTCGCAACGTAAAGGTCAAACCACCAAACGTTACGTTAGATTTATTGTTACTAGTTTTTAAAACAAGAAATTGTAATAGCCATTTACCTAACATGGCTACTAATTAAATATTTAGAATTAAGTCGAGAATTTTTTTGAGTACCTTATTATATTTTACGAAATGAAAAACACTGAAAAGCTAACAACGCGGGTCAACTCAGTTTTTTAATAATGTGACCTAATAAACTCTGAATCTAAGTAACTAAACTTTTAAAATTGATTTCTCAGTAGAAACGTACTCGTATGTAGAAATCCAGTAATGAATTTCCCTCCATTTTACTGACAGGGCTCAGTTCTAGATTTAGTCAAAGTATATTTAATCAAAACTAGCTGATGCCTGCAACTTCGTGCGCAATTCGTGGGGTTTTTTGGTTCCCGTGGGACCTCTTTAATTTTCCGAAATAAAAAGTAGCCTTTGTGTTATTCCAGACTATAATTTATGTCTGTGCCTTTCATCCAGATCCATTCAGTCGTTCAGCCGTTCTGGCGTGATTGTGTGACAAACACCCATCCATAAATCCATCCATCCAAACATCCATTTATTATTGTTGTAGAAGATTGGTACCTAATACCTACAGAGTACACTTTTTGAACGTCTATTTTACAAAGTTTAAGACGTCATGGTCATAATTACTAGCGACGATAAACTAAAGCCAAGAGGGTTCCAAACGCGCCCTGGTCTGAGAAGGGCCCACAACAAACTCAGCCAGTTTTTTTATTATCACCATCTCACAGAACATCTTAAATTAATTAGATCTATATCTATCAATAAGATTAATTGTTACATAGCTTTAAAATCATGTAAAGGAGATTCAGTGGACGGCGCCGCGGAGGTGGTGGGAACTGGCGCAGGCGGTGTTTCGTCAACGTTTAAGCGCAAAACACACAGGACGCGGGCGCGGGTCGGCTCGGGTTCCTCGCGTGAGACACGCTGCTCGTTGTCTTCACACACAACGCGGGCGCGGGTTGCTGGCGGGTCGGGCGCGGGCGTATACCTTCAACCTTGGTAGCGGCAGCGCTCATGCACATTGATTGAAATTAGAAATCAATCCGCTGCCATATTCTTGCTTTCGAAACAGTATTTTTATAGTTATAACAAATAAATATATTAAGGAACACATTTTATAATTTTTCCATTCAAATCCAATTTCAAAACGAACTATGTTTTGTAAATAAATACAAAACCAACTCCCGACACGCGCCGCGCACGACCTGCGCTCGCGTCTGTGTGAATGCCTATTGGAGAATACGTGTATTACGACGAATTCGCCCGCTCGCTGCCCGCGCAACCCGCACGCTGCTGTCTGTGGTGGCTCCCGTGCGTCACCCGCCACGCGCCCGACCCGCGCCCGCGTTCTGTGTGCTGTCATCCATAATCAAGGAATTCAAACCGCCGCGCACCCGACCCGGCCCTCGCCCGACCCGCGCCCGTTCCCTGTGTGTTTTGCCCTTTATTGCTTATTTCCTAGTGGGGGCACCACCGTTACTGTACTGTAGAGTAAGTACACGAGTGATGCGAGGCGGCTGGGACCGCTTCTTGCGAGGCTGGAGCTCATCAAATAAATATAGAGGAAATAGCGGGGCTGCCGGCGAACGGGCAATGCGAGTAATTGCTATAAAGTAATCGATTTCAAATTATTCAGCGTACGATCTTAGTGCGAACTGCACTACACGTATTATGTAGTCGTTTTTTATACCCGAGCGATATTACTCGTATAGCTGTGTTGTCGTGGATCGATATGTTTCATTGCCGTTAGAATTACAGTGGATACTTGCATGTATTTTCTAAGTTCCCAGGTTGATTTTAGTATTACACCAGCTTACTCACCCCAGTTGCCAGTATCACTCGGGTGGAATTTGAAAATCGCGGATTTGAGTTTCTCACGATTCTAGACCCAGTGGCGCAATGGGTTGAGTCGTAGATGACGCCTAACATCGTAAAACATCTGATCTCGCATATTCAGCAAATATATACAATACCTATGTCATTTCATTATGTGCAGACTCTCTGTGTCTTTCTTATTTAATACTAGCTGATGTTTGCGACTTCGTCCGCGTGGACGGAGGTTTTTTGGTTCCCGCGAGTACGGAATAAAAAGTACTTAACCTTTATTTATTTATTTATTCTGTACAAAATACAAATTAAAACTAAACTTAAATATAGAAAGAACGTGTACAAGGACATCTTGTTGCTACAAATGTGGATTTCTTCCAGATGCCCTAGGTGTGAGAACAATTGATGTCTAGAGATGCATAGCAGGTACAGAAACGACAAGGGACTATATACAAAACTAAATGATATACATAATTCTTCTCCTAATTCTCATAATTCTCATAATTTCGCATAATTCGTCTTGACCTGAAAACTCCAAGGGATGGGTTGTCCCGTAGCATATTCTCCGGAAGAGAATTCCAGAGACGCGCAGCCTGGACAGCAAAGGATTTAGAGGCAAAGATTGTATTGTATTGAGGAAGATTTATTGTGTTGTATTACTTTTTGATAACTGTGCATCATGTATATTGTATGTTTTTGATCAAATAAATGAAATTGAAATTGAAATTGAGATCGAGAGCTTTGTGTTATTCCAGACTATAACCGATCTCTGTGCTAAATTTCATCCAGATCCGATCTGCCGTTCTGGCGTGATTGTGTAACAAATATCCATCCAATCTTTCACATTAATTATAGTATTAGTATAGATAGATAGTATTCCTTATTTACCTATATAAGGAAATTTTTTAATGATGAGTCCACCTCCTAAGACCTAAATCATTGAACTATTAAGTATTAGGTAATTATATGGGTAAATATAACAACATTATGTAATTACTTTCATACCAAATGTATTCTTACTAACATCTAACTTTGCTGTAGACATCTACCGACATGATGGATGAATAGTAAAAGGTGGAACCTACAGTACAGGTTCAACCATTCATAAGGTCGTAAGGCGCCGGTTAACTGACTGTCGGTCGAGTGACTGACTGACTGTCCATGTTCGGTCTCTAGTAGCAGGTACAGCGACAAAGATGCATTGTATTGTGCGGAGACGTATGACGAACCCCGCTATATATGTGTCACTCGGGAAGGTTGATTTACTTTGTGCTGGCCGACCGACCGACGCGACGCGACGCGACGTTAGCTACCTAGATAAATACGTATATTATATATACTCGTAGAAACAGATTCTCACGAGTATTTAATACTAGATGATTCCCGCGACTTCGTCCCCGTTGATAAGTTTTTGATTCCCGCGGGAACTCTTTAATTTTCGGGATAAAAAGCAGCCTATGTCCTTCCCGGGGGACACAATCTACAAATTTCATCAAAACTCGGTTGAGCAGATGGACCGTGAAAGCGTAGCAAACAGATAGACACACTATTGCATCATACTATACTATCGTACTATATATAATACTAGAGGACGCCCGCGACTTCGTTCGCGTGGCATGAGTTTTTTAATTCCCACAGGCACTCCTTCATTTCCGGGATAAAAAGAAGCCACTCTCCAGATCCTCAACTATACCTACCCATGCAAAAAATCACATCGATCCGTTGCTTGTTGCAGCGTGATTGAAGGACAAACTCTCTTTTTAACGTCCTTGGGGATAGAAAATTCAAAACTGTGGAATACGTATTTCATAATTTTAAATCGGAAGCCCAAATACCAAGTTTCAGGGCTATAACTTGAAAAAAACGACGGACTTTCATTCAAATTTTCAACCACTATTTAACCCCTTTGGGGGTGAAATTTTTAAATATTTTGACACACGTGCTTCTTTATTTTTTACCGAAAGCCAAGATATCGAGTTTCGTAGATATAATTAAAAAAAAATCTTGTAGATTAGCCATCTGTACTGGAGATATTATGGTGAGCAAGTGTGTGCGCAAACAGATGCACTCTCTATTCTCTTACTCTCATAGCCCGACGGGATGGAAAATCCGACACGAACGGAGACAGATCAGCCGCAGAACCAACGGGTTTTCGTGCTCTCCGAGGCTAGAGAACTTCGGGCTAGTACGTGCTAGTACTGAGAAATTCTTGTCAGAAAACCCCAATAGGTAGGTACTTATCTATGGCCGGGCCTGAAGTTAACAATACGGATAATACTTATGGCTACAAGTTGATAACTAATTATTAAATAGAATAGAATTTCAAGTTATTAAAATATTATTTTGTCCCGGAAGTTTCTCCCTGCAGGGCTAGCATGGGCCGGAGATAAAAATTTTATCCCCCGATTTTATCCACTGACAAGAGATAAAATTAACTTATCCACTTCTCAGAGCACGCCAACAGCAGGGCTAGCATGGGCCGGAGATAAAAATTTTATCCCCCGATTTTATCCACTGACAAGGGATAAAATTAACTTATCCACTTCTCAGAGCACGGCAACAGGGGAGAGGAGAAGTTTATCCCCATTTGACATTTCACGGGGACTCAGGGGACTATTAATCCACCGTTATTTAGCGTCTTTATTTATTTATTTAGGAATAAATTTTTTATCCTTTTCTCGGGGAGAAAATTGTCTCAGCCCATGCTAGGGGGGCAGGGGAGAGGAGAAGTTTATCCCCCTTTGACATTTCACGGGGACTCGGGGGACTATTTATCCACCGTTATTTAGCGTTTTTATTTATTTATTTAGGAATAAAAATATTATCCTTTCCTCGGGGAGAAAATTGTCTCGGCCCATGCTAGGGGGGCTGGATTTTCACTGAATAAAACCTACACACTCTGTGGGTCTATGTATAGTTCGTGCGCGAGTTGCAGAATGCAGAGTAAATGTATGTGTCAATGTGTCACCATACATTTGCTCTGCATTCAATTCGTGCGCGAACTATAGGTAGGTACGTTATGAAATTAGATAAAATAATTTTCTTTAATTTTCTAGAACGCGACGTTGCAGCTTCGATGTATCTTCGAGTCCATCATGCAACGTCGCGTTTCCGCTAACGTGTCCGCTGGTATCGTTTTATTATCAGGTAGGTAGGTACCTATTTTGAAATGTGGGGAAAACGCGGCAAATTATAACAGTAAATATTATGTGTAAGCCCACTTATCCGCAAGCCATCACGCAATAAAAAAAAAAAGATGCACTACCCCACTCTAAGATTACTTGTATCCATCCATCCATCCATCCACTGCTGGACATAGGCCTTTTCGACAGCGCGCCACCAAACACGGTCCTCCGCCTTCCTCATCCACCCGCTTCCCGCCACCTTCTTTAGGTCATCGGACCAGCGAGCTGGAGGTCGTCCTACACTGCGCTTGCCGGTACGCGGTCTCCACTCCAGAACACGTCTGCCCCAACGGCCATCGGTTCTGCGACAGATATGACCCGCCCACTGCCACTTCAACCTGCTAATCCTCAGAGCTATGTCGGTCACTTTAGTTTTTTACGAATTTCCTCGTTCCGGATTTTATCCCTGAGAGAGATTCCCAACATGGCTCCTAGCTCAACATAGCGTACAGTTTGTACTCACGCACTCATCTCCAGAACTTTATAACATCAAAATTACAACATACAATAAATAACTCAATACAGACCATATAATCTGTAGAGTTTAATTTGGCGCCTGAATTAAAGTGGTAACGGTAAGAGTAAGACTGCTGGAGGCGCACTAGATCAATTAGGAGGCGGCAATCAGGAGGGGCCGCGGGCGATGCCGGGCGCGGGCGATAGTGTAATGGAGTTCCCAGGTACGATACAACTGCGATACTTTTGCATAATATATTGATATTGATATATTGATATTGGCGATATATTACTTAATACCGCTACTTTGTATTTCATTCATTCTCTCTCTCTGCGTCGTATTCCTCATTACTGAGGGTTGTAAACCCCCATTCCATTAAACACAATATAATGGTAGGAGTTTTCTTGGAATTATATTATAATGCGTTGGGTTCCCACTTCCCACGTCCTTCCGCATACGACTCGACTAGGAGTATTTAAACTGTTAGGTTTCATATTCATATTCATTTATTTATTTCGATTTTGGCTCGTATAAAGCTCTTATGAATGTCATATAAAATTACTATTAACTCAAATAAGATTACAAAAAAAACATGAAACATGATCATATAAAAATTATAAAAATAAAAAAATATAAACTTTTAAACAAGATCAAAATAACAATTTACAAAATATACAAAATGTCATAAAATAAATAAATTAATAGTCATGAGAAACAATCATCAATTTGTTTATTTAAGATCTATTTACTTAACGTTTGTTACGATTATTATCAGATATTAGTAATAAAAGCCGGGACCGACGACTTAACGTGCTCTTCGAGGCACGGAGGAAACGAAAAGGCCAAATTTAAACTTCCAAATTCGGTCACCCATCCAGTTACCGACTTGGGTCAACGTTGCTTATCAATCGCAATCGACTGATATGCGTTATCACAGCCAGGCCATTCGTCCCTCGTCTCCTCGTTTTATTAATTCACTAGCTGATGCCCGCGACTTCGTCCGCGTGGATCAAGGTTTTTCGGTTCCCGCAGGAACTCCTTAATTTTCCGGGATAAAAAATATCCTATGTGCTATTCCAGACTATAATCTATCTCTGTGCCAAATTTCATCCAGATCCGTTTAGCCGTTGGAGCGTGATTGAGTAACAAACATCCATACATCCATACATCCATCCAAACTTTCGCATTTATAATATTAGTTAGATTTACATTCAAAAAAAATTATATTTCCAGCTAAGTATTTACTACTAGTTCTATATTTTACCACAAAACTGAGACTATTCTACCAAAATTTGTAAGATTATGAAGAAAAATTAAAAAAAAATTACATAGAAGAAAGTAGGATAAGTATGTAGCGATGCTTGCGAATGCAAATATGTAAACGAAACTGGGTATTTGACAGCTAGTCAAATCAGCAACTTTGTTTCAAATGTCAAAACGCGTCCTAAGTAGGTATAGGATTTATATGAAATTCTTAAATGTGACTGGTGACTGTCATTAAAGTCTGACGCACTGATTAACTTCAATCGATTTTTTAAAATTGTTATTCAACGTAAAACTATCAGGGGACGTGGATATTACGACTTTTGGGAGATCCTTTATTTAATAATCACTAAAAAATAATAATTTATTTGAATAGTAGTTATGTATACCTAATTAAAGCTATGCGAACGATACTACATGAGATCTCTGCCAGTACCTAAGTAAGTACTTAATTTCCACTGTTATCAATTTAGTTAGAGTATTTACTATTTACATAAAGCTTTGGCACTGATAAAAAAAAGTTACTGCTGAGTGAATTAAGATGTGGCAGGGCACAGATGTAGTAAATACTACATCTGTGTGGCAGGGAATCATTAAAATGAATGTCATCTATTAAAAATAATTTCGGCTTACTTACTCGTAGATAGCCATAAAAAAGTCATAAAATAAAACTTGATTAATATTTTTGGTAGAAAACAGCCCTACCGTAGCAATCTATTTAATGTTGCATATGAAACTTAATATTAACATTAACATTCTTCTCGATTGAATTATTTTAATGATTTAGTTACAATATCAATCTTAATATTATAAACATTAGCCTACAATGTACGCTACCAATAAATTATTAATTTTATCAAAGTTCAGCACTAAATTATTTTGTTAACGCCGAAGAGGTGCTAAGCAGTAAGTTATAAAAGAATTTTTATTCAATTTTAATTTCAATAGATAAATTTAACGATCGTGAGGTAAGGAGGTACGTTACGTCGACTCAATATACGAACTTAACGGCGAGGTGTTAATAATATGAGAATAAAAACAAATCCCGATCATAAATTACGGTAAGATCGGTAAGCTACGGTAAGTTATGGGGGAGTATCTCTGTATTATTTATCTTATTTGTAGGTATTTCCATAATTGGTGTCGTCGTCGCCTAGGCCGCGCGGCGCGTCGCTGCCGGAGGCGCATAAATCTCCCGGCAATTAGTCAGCCAGTGTTGTGGCGATGCGGCGGCGGCGGGTGCGATAACAACACTATATCACGTATATTTGTCGCGTCCACTTATCGATGTTTTATGTTTTCGTGCGTTACGCCGCGCCGCGTCCACCGCGCGAGGCTCCGGGGCCGCCGGTTGACGGTGTAGGGCGTAGGCACAGATAATAGATAGTGTATAGGCCTAAAGATGAGTGTACACTTCCGTTATCTATGGTGTACACTGGCGACAAGAAACAACATTACATAATAGTAAGTACAACAACAAAACAACAACAAAGCGCCTAAGCACAGGCTTCTGCTGTTTAGATCGCAAGTTTACATAATATTAAATACAACAACAAAACAATAACAAAGTATCTTTTTCGTTCAACAAAAGTGAAAAGATACTTTGCGCCTAAGCACAGGCTTCTGCTGTATAAAGCGCAAGTTCGGCCCCACATGGAGTACTGCTCTCACCTCTGGGCCGGAGCTAGTACCAACTCCTTCCATTTGACCGGATACAAAAGCGTGCAAATTTACTCGTAGACAATCCCAAAACTACTTGCTCGCTGGAGTCCCTAGACTCTAGGGACTCCAGGCTCCAGCTAGAGCATCGAGGAGACGTTGGTTATCTTTGTGTATTCTATAGTCTCTACAATGGAGATTGCACTGAAGAGTTATTTTAAAATCTAATACTACCTTCCGTGTTCTCCAGTCGCACCCTTCGTCGCAGAAACAAATTCGCTCAAAACCAGCTTCGATCTTCTGTGTTCCCTCATGATTATAATATGGGGCTCTTCAAAGGGCGGATTAATAAATATCTCAAAAGCCAGCAACGCATTGGCGGTTCCTCTGGTGCTGCAAATGTTCATGGGCGGCGGTAACCACTTACCACCAGGTGACCCACCTGCTCACTTGCTCTAAGTTGAAACATGATTGCGATAACGTGGTTAGTGTTTAATAATGACTCCAGTCTAAGATGATAGCGGGCTACCATGGTAGAAGTGTGACACTTTAAATACTAGGTAATAGGCAGAACGCGGCGTCGTACCGGAACGCCAAATCCCTTGGCGGCACGGGTTGCCGGTACGATGCTTGGTACCTATTCACGGCCAAAGCCCCCCATCAATACAATATTTAATTTGGTAATCTGCAGAAACGGGCAACTGTGTGGTATATCTCCTTGGGTACGCCTTGTCAATCAATAGTATTATTTTTAATGCGAAAATGTGTCGTTATATCTGTCTGTTATATGTTATATGCTTTGATTATATATATAATCAAAGGTTATATGTTACCTTTTCCCGCTTTAATTTTAAAGACATTAGGTAAATGGTAATTACATAGGTTCTGGGGGCGGACATGCCCAATACTGTTGTACACAATCTCTAAACCAAAATGACAGCTCTAAATCTAGTGTTGAGTGTTGACCCATTCTGCAATAACATCTAGATAGATAGATAAAACTCTTTATTGCACACACTTAAAACAAAGACAATAAACAAAAAGGTTAAAAGATAAAACAGAAGGGTGCAAAGGCAATCTCTTCCAGACAACCGTTCTTGGTAATTTCTAGGTACTTTTTTTCCGAAAAGTCGAAAAGTTCCCACGGGATTTTTGAAAACCAAAGTTCACGCGGACAAAGTCGCGGGCAACTTTAGTGAAAACACGAAAGTAAGTGAAGTTTGTGTGCTCACGCCAGATGCGCGCTCCTCCGTGCGTCAAGATGCAGAGGCTGCGGCACTCGAGGCTCTCCCACACGCTCTCGAGTGTGCGTCTGTTTGTCCGCTGCTAACTCATGACTGCAGCTATACCATAACAGCGCGATGAGTTTGTTGTGTTTGTACACAGTTTAACGGTTTAGTTTTACGGGATTTTGAACTACGAACCGATTTTTTTTTTGTTAATCCACTACAACGTGTTATATATTGTGCCACACTACCCTACAATCCTGTGCAATCCTCTCACCATCGACCACACAACCAAATAGACGCCTAATTACTATGCTTTCGTAATGCAAACAATTCAGTCAAATGACTCAAGTAAGCGGGCGCGGGGTACTAAACGCTGATTGGTATACTCAAGGTCAAAAAAATCATAAATCAAATGGGATGGGGTCCTAACTCCTAATAATTATTTATCGATAATTAATTATCGATATACTCTAATTAATATTTAAATAACTCGGTAGGTTTTGTTACAAGGGCGTGGAATTATATAAGACCTATTAAGTCTGATGTGTTGTCTGAAAGTGTTCGCCCTATATGAGGAGTCTATTAGTTGTATGGTCGATGCCTCTCACCAAAGGTTGCCTGGTAGAGATTGCTCAGTAAGCAATAAGGCCGCCTTTGCATACCTAGTTTTTAGTTAACTTTACTTTGTAGTCTTTTATGTGTGCAATAAAGTATTCATCTATCTATCTATCTACAAGTTAGCCCTTGACTGCGATCTCACCTGATGGTAAGTGAAGATGCAGTCTGAGGTGGTAGCGGGCTAACCTGTTAGGGGCATGGCAGTTAAATTAAACCCATACTCCTATTCGGTTTCTACACGGCATCGTACCGGAACGCTAAATCGCTTGGCGACACGTCTTTGCCGGTAGGGTGGTAACTAGCCACAGCCGAAGCCTCCCACCAGGCCAGACCAGGGAAAATTTAGATATTATAAATTTCCAAACCCTGCCGAGACTCAAACCCGGGACCTCCGCACGTTAAGGCAACAGCGCTCATCACTGCGCCACGGAGGTCGTCCAAATTATACGAGACGTACGCTTACAATCATTTTCTAAATTAAATAAATATATTTTGACTTTTTTAAAGATACGAGTAATTATTGTTAGGACTGAATTAAGTAGTTTTACTGGTGGGACGCTTCGGCCGTGGCTAGTTACCACCCTACCGGCAAAGACGTGCCGCCAAGCGATTTAGCGTTCCGGTACGATGCCGTGTAGAAACCGAATAGGGGTAGGTATGGTTTAATATAACTGCCATGCCCCTAACAGGTTAGCCCGCTACCATCTTAGACTGCATCATCACTTACCATCAGGTGAGATCGCAGTCAAGGGCTGACTTGTAGTGGATTAAAAAAAAATGTAAGATATTAAAAATATCAATTTATTACTTTCATGCTATTTAACAAAGTTAAAGGAAAAGACTCAAAAGAACGAAACCGTTGAAAGTGTAGAAAGTGTGTAAGTGCAGTGTCAGTGAAATATACCTACTTGTGCTACATCTAAGTCACATAAACATAGTGAACACTAGGATATTAGAATTAACTATTATTGGCCTGTAAATTAGATGTAGAAATTACTCTTATGTAGAAGTTTAAGTATATTAGCCCATAGGCTAGATCGTAGTATAAAATAAGGCTGCCATGTTAGCTGGTGCTTTATGCTTAAAGTATTTTTTTTAACAAAGTTAATAAAAAACCGGCCAAGTGCGAGTCGGACTCGCGCACCGGGGTTCCGTACAAACCTGTAGTAAGTTTTACGATTTATGACGTATTAAATACAAGACGAAATGAACCGCAAAACTAACTTTGTTTGTAGAGGTTTATTGTTAATATCAAAAAATTACGTTTGTTGTATGGGAGCCCCCCTTTAATATTTACTTTATTGATATTTAATTATTTATTTTGAAAGGTAATATACAAGTTAATATTCTGTGAAAATTTGAACCGTTACCGTTTTTAATATTGAGCAAAAAAATACGAAAAAAACACGTTTATTGTATGGGGACCCCCCTTAATATATATATTTTTTTTTAATTTTTAGTATTTGTTGTTATAGCGGCAACGGAAATACATCATTTGTGAAAATTTCAGCTTTCTAGCTATCACGGTTTATGAGATACAGCCTGGAGACAGACAGACAGACAGACAGACAGACAGACAGACAGACAGACAGACAGACAGACAGACAGACAGACAGACAGCGGAGTCTTAGTAATAGGGTCCCGTTTTCACCCTTTGGGTACGGAACCCTAAAAAGGAAAAGAACCATATCAATTACTCATTTTTCAAGAAGAAGACCCAAAAGAAATATTAAAAAATCGAGTAAATTGAATCTTCAGGAATCTGTAGTTTAAATGAATGGTATTTTTCTTACCATAGCCTTTATCGGTACTATTAAATATACTACTTATATCATAGAGCAGCAGCGCATCCTCCGTTTCGTTCAATATAACGGAACTATAATTCACTGTCGAGCCGTATTCGGAGTATCCCTCGATCACCAGATGTCTATCTATCTATTCATTATTGTTGCTAACAAAGTTTTCACCGCACAATGAAGTCTCCATTGTGTTTCGTTAACTTTGACACAAAACAATATGAAGATAAGATCTTCTATTTTATTTTTACGTGGAGATTGCATCGTTTCTGGACGTCTAACGTTCGAAACTCAATAAAAGATTGTAACTAGATTATTGACTTCAATCAATCAATCGTTTATTTACTCGAACGTGTTTCAATTTCAAATCATTTATTTCAGTTAATACAACCCATATTAAATAAAACAATTCATCAACATTTTAACAATTAAGTACAAATAACATTTTTAAATTAAAATTATTAAATTAAATCACAAAAAAGCATTATTAAAATACATAATTCATTAAATTATTACATAAATATAATTCCTACCCTTCCACCCTCTACGAAGATGATAGTATGATAGAACTGTTCCAGCCGTATGGTGGTGGACATACCTAGGTCTCTCGTAGCGACTTCCACACCTAGGGCCCATAGGTTTGCATCTCCTGGATCCAGCGTATTCCTGCGAATCGCTTGATGTCGTCCGAGAAACTAGTGTGGGTCTGCCAAAGCTACGCTTTTCAGAATGAGGTCGCCATTCCAGCAGCTTCGGACCCCAATATCTATTGGTTCTTCGAGCTATGTACCTACCCTGCCTATTGGGCTATTGAGCTAAATATTTCGGTTAGTGGTTAGTTACTCAGTAGGTTGGTACTTTACTTCTTCTATGGAATATTGGATCTCCTTACCTAATATGCATGATGGTTGACATACGGATCCGATACATGTTCGCTAGCTTTGGGACTCATAAGATATCTCCACTCAACGTGCAATGGAGAGAGCTATGCTTAAAGTTTCTTTACGTAATGAAGAAATTAAGAGATTCGAAGTGGGGTTTTCCTGCTAAGTTGCTAAATTTTCCTAATTGTGAGACATTAACGATGACCGATCTTTGAAATCTCCCACGATAGCACATTACCATTACATATTCTGTGTTACCTACTAATAAGTTGAATAAAAGAAAGTTCAAACACAAGATCACTTGCTCGAAGCAATACTCATAAAGTTCACTCTCTTGAATGAGTGCTTTGAGTAACCTAATACGTTGAATTAGTAAATATTCGTGATTCACATGCAAACGACACCATAACCGTTTCGGAACACCGGCTAATAGCATTATGACATTTCTCCAGTGTAGGTAAATAGCCAGGCGTAGGTTTGACCAGGGTGTAGGCAAGGTCGCGTTATGCAAGAGTATGGCATGAGGTGATTTGTATTGACTTTGAAATTGAAACTTGTATAATCGGTTTAATGATAGAGGTCGTGCTTTGCATTTAATTAATTTAAACTACAGTGTATGTTGGTTTTTGGTAGGGCTGCCACGCTTGCAGATGTTCTATTTTTCAAAATAAATTTAATTCGGATGTCATTTCGTTGCCTGATTTAATAATTAACATGCTATCGACTATACTATAAAAACAAAATCGCAGTGGTTTGAGACTTACTGTAGGAAACTATGTTTGACAAGTGCAGTGGCCAAATAAGTACGTACTGTCGATATTTTACTAGTCATCTTTCTTCATCTCTTCCGCCCTTGGTTGATCAGGGGTAATAGTAACTTTTGTCAGATGTTTTTCTTCTTGTAATGTTTGTAGATCTTAGTAAATTAATTAATTTAACCACAGATTAGAAACTTACTATTTGTATTTAACTGAATTGTTAATATGTCACTAGCGAGTATATTTCTTCCTTCTGTGGTGCTTTCCTGATCATTATCATCTCAGCCCATCCCGGGCTGCAACTGGGCATGGATCTCCTCGCAGATTGAAAAGGTCAGATGATTTTTAATGATCTCCTTGGCGCAGGCAGTCAATTTGGGAATTTAAATTTCTGAATTTTCTCTGGTTTGACCAGGTGGGAGGCTTCGGCCGTGGCTAGTTACCAATCTACCGGCAAAGACGTACCACCAAGTGATTTAGTGTTCCGATTTACCGTTTAAGTGTATGGGTAAAATATAACTGCCATACCCCAGGTTAGACCGCTACCATCATATACTGCATCATCACTTACCATCAGGTGAGATTGTAGTCAAGGGCTAGCTAGTACTTAGTTATGTAAATGTGGTGATAATACAAAAAAACTCCGGCTGAGTTTGTTGTGGGCTCTTCTCAGACCAGGGCGCGTTTGGAACCCTCGTAGCTTTAGTTTTAAGATACCGTAACTGATTATCACCATCATGTTTTTTAAGTAAGTAATTTTTAACGACAATAAGTGTACCTACAGTGTACCTATATTGAATAAATGATTTGATTGATTGATTGATTGAAATAAAAAAATCATAGTCCACCACATTTGGAGTGTAGAACAGAACAAAATACATATTGTAATGACAATATTTTATCCAAGTGGCAGCCCTACCAGTCGGAGCCTGCACTGAGCACCGTTACGGGTGTAGGGGTCGAGACTCGAGCCGTCAGCCGCGGGACCACCCGTCCGCTCGTCCGTCCGTCCGTCCGTCCGCGCGTGTCCTGCGCGTCTGTTGCGATACGCTAATGGCCGCGCTGATTAAACGGACCGGCGACAACAGACACAGCTATTGTTTTCTATTTAATTGAGAGTTGAGACCGATCTATTGTCTTCTACGGAACAGCGGACGGAATACGGACCTATCTTTCTAACTTAAAACATTCTTAACTAGAGACTTGACATTGAATGAATTAACATTCTTGTAGTCTACGCCTTGAGACCTCCCTGGTATTATCGGCAGGGGCAATTAGAGATTTATAACTTCTAGAATCTAGATCGTCTTTGGTACATCCTCAAATTGAAGTTTGACGGTCAGTCCATAAAATACCTTCCCATCTATACTACCTAATATTATAAAGAGGTAAAGTTTGTGAATTTGTGAGGTTAGGGGGTAATCTCTGGATCTACTGAACCGATTTTAAAAATTCTGTTACCAATAGAAAGCCACATTATTTGTGAGTGTCATATAGGCTTTATTATATTTTTTACAGTGGCGATATAATTTTGGAAAAAGCTGTTATAAACAAGCTAAGGTCGGATCATTGCGGGCAACAGATAACTGTTTTAAGTAGTGCCAATAAAAGTAAACAAATCATCAAGTGCAGACCAATAACTAAACATAAATTGACGCGGTTTAAAGCTCAAATTTCCGCCAAACTTCCTGCACTCACCTATAAAAAGGGTCACCCAGACAGCATCTATACTAGTCTCTTCAAGACAATAGACAATGAATTTAATAAAGTATTCAATTTTAAGCAAATAGAAATAAGTGGCAAATTAAAGTTCAGTGATTGGGCTACTGTAGGTATTTACAAAAGTAGGGACAAGTTGTACGAGTTATACATACAACCGGTCCCCCAGTTTTGTTGAACGCGTGAAAACCTACTCAAAGACTTTCAAAAATGTTTGTATTCATGCTAAGGCACTACATATTAAAGAGAGAATTGTGAAGTCGGATAACAAAATAAAAACCACTTGGAACATAGTAAATGACGAATCTGGTAAAACTAAATCTCGTGATGTCAACTACGAGATTGTTATTGATAATAATAAAATAACATCTGATAAAGAGGTTGCCAAAACTTTCGAAAAGTTTTTCCAGGATGTTCCTATTTTGTTGACCGACTCACTAAATTCCTCACCCACCGCCGCTCAGAGTATATTAAAAGACAATGTAAAAGAGTGCAATGTTTCATTTGAATTTAGACACATCACTGCTATAGATATTTTGAAAAACTTTAAGTTATTAAAATTAAAAAATACTGGTGACCTATGGGGTATGTCTGTGAAAGTCATATCTAACATAATAAGCGACATTGCCCCTTACTTAGCTGTAATTTTTAACGATTGTGTAGACTTAGGCACCTTTTCCGAGTTTAATGAAACATGGTAAACTCATTCCTTTATTTAAATCAGGAAATAAAAACGACCTTAAT
The DNA here is from genome assembly GCA_917051295.2 of Erebia ligea. Lineage (NCBI taxonomy): Eukaryota > Metazoa > Arthropoda > Insecta > Lepidoptera > Nymphalidae > Erebia > Erebia ligea. Next base: position 16,803,637 of record OU785236.1, on the reverse strand, counting down.
AATTACAGACCTATTTCAATTTTACCAACTCTGAGTAAGGTTTTTGAAAAAATTATTTTAAGCCAACTAATAAATCATTTTAACACAAATAACTTACTGCATCCCGAGCAGTACGGCTTCACTAAAGGTCGTAATACAACCGATGCGGGCGCAAAACTTTTAAAACATATATACGATGCCTGGGAGCATTCACAGAATGCTATTGGTGTCTTCTGTGAAATTTGATTGTGTTGAAATTTCCAAGGCATTTGATTGTGTTGATCACAAAACTTTATTGTTGAAATTAAGCCACTATGGCATCAGAAATGTTGCACTCGATCTCATTGCTTCTTACCTAAACGATAGAACTCAGAGGGTATGCGTAAACCACGTGAAGTCAGAGGGCTCAACTGCATTAATGGGTGTCCCACAAGGCTCGATCTTGGGTCCTTTTCTATTTTTGGTGTATATAAATGATTTACCATACCATGCCAACAATGTCTGTGACATTGTATTGTTTGCTGACGACACATCACTTATTTTTAAAGTGGATAGAAGCAAGGACAATTTTGACGATGTAAACAATGCAATATCACACGTATCACACTGGTTTACTGTCAATAATTTGTTATTGAATGCTAAGAAAACCAAGTGCTTAGAGTTTGTTCTACCTAATGTAAAGAATATTGATAAAACTATAATGATAAATGGAGAAACACTAAAAATGGAGAACTCCACAGTTTTTTTGGGGGTGACCTTGGATAATAAGCTTCAATGGGGCGCTCATATAGAGACACTAGCGCGAAAACTTAGCTCGGCTGCTTTTGCTGTCAGGAAAATTAGACAGTTTACCGATATTGAAATACTTTGCTTACTTCCACAGTGTTATGTCGTACGGCATTTTATTGTGGGGCAGAGCAGCTGATATCCAATCAATTTTTGTATTGCAGAAAAGAGCCATCCGTTCTATTTATAAACTCGGATCACGCGTATCACTTCGTGAAAAATTCAAAGAGATTGGTGTTCTTACGGTGCCTTCACAATACATATACAATAATATAATCTTTGTTAGGCAGAATATTAATCTTTATAAGCAAATAAGTGATACTCACAATCGATGTACTAGAAACCGCCATAAGCTTGTAACAGCGTCATATCGCGTGCGCAAGGTGCAGAAATCCTTTGTGGGGTCGAGTATACGCTTTTATAACATGGTACCAAAAGAGTTTCTGGAGTTGCCATTACATAAATTTAAAGACTGTGTTAAACAGCATCTGTTAAGTCGAGGGTATTATAGTATAGATGATTTTCTCGATGACAAAGTTGCATGGAAGCAACCGGCTTCGCATCCAGCAACCCACAAGTCAGTGTAATACCTACTTGTAACGTAGCGTATGCATTTTATATTAAGTATGTATATACAAATTGTTACATTTTTCTGATTTTGAAAAGAGCAACTGCTGAGTTTCTTGCCGGTTCTTCTCAGTAGAATCAGCTTTCCGAACCGGTGGTAGATTCTTACGACTTATCATAAGTGACACTAGTGGTCCTACATGAAATAAATCATTTTCATTTTCATTTTCATTTTCATTTTCATTAACCCGAAAAATGAAAAGACTTTTTCGTGGTAGTCGGATTTGCAAAGTAGGTAAGTCGGAGAAAAAACGGTCGAAAACGTTTCTTATGAAAAGCTCATTCCACGCGGACGAAGTCGCGGGCATCAGCTTGTCTTATATTTTATCTTTTTTACTATCCACTACAAGTAAGCTTTGAACTGCGATCTCACTTAGATGGCAAGCCCGTTGTCCCATGTCTTCATTGCGACCTAGCTTTTAAATCAACAACTTATCCAATTTACTAATCTATTCAAAGTAATTTTCATCAAATAAATATTATAAATGCGAAAGTTTGAATGGATGTATGGATGTATTGATGTATGGATGTGTGGATGTATGGATGTATGGATGTTTGTTACTCAATCACGCTCCAACGGCTGAGCGGATCGGGATGAAATTTGGCACAGAGATAGATTATAGTCTGGAATAGCACATAGGCTACTTTTTATCTCGGGAAATTAAATAGTTCCCGCGGGAACCGAAAAACCTCAATCCACGCGGACCAAGTCGCGGGCATCAGCTAGTATCATAATAAACACATTCCTATTTCTATTCCCATGCATAGACTTGTGCTTCTGCGAAGTCCGCATCTATCGTGATAATTGTAATCACCGCATAATTGTAATCGTTTATTAGGCTAGGCGCGGTCACGCTCGCCCAATATCGCTTTATGTCTGTTATAAGTATAACAGACGATCAATTACAACGTCCCTCATATCGGACGGACGGACAGATACCCGCTTGCCCAAACACTATCATTAGCTGCCGTTCGAGCGCAGGCTTCGATTCTTTGTCTGCTTTACTTGGATCACGCGGTTTTGTTTGCGTGATCCTATTTCTAAACGCAATGTATCGTTCAGCTTCTCGATTTTGATTGGGAAATTTAAGCCAGGGGTCTAGAATTTTTAAAAATCCTCTCATAGCGTATGCCAGAGGACATTATAATTGTAACATATCTATGTTAGTCTTAATAATCTATGATTATAATGTTATCTGTGACCGGATGATGGTCTGGCAGCCATCTTATATGTTTGATGGATTGATAATTAAACCAAGCAAGTAATGGTTACCTAGTTTCATTTAATATTATATTTAATATAATACATGGCGCAGTCCTAGATTATAATCATGGCAACGGGATATAATTTACCTGGAAAGTTATCATTAAATGGAAATTTAAGTGAAAATTTTAAAAAATTTAATCAGTCCTTCATTATATATTTGGAAGCTGCGGGATTGGCAGAAGCGACTGAGGGAAGAAAAATAGCGATATTTCTAAATCTAATCGGTGAAGATGCATTAAACGTATATAATACATTAAAAACAGAGGATTTAAAAACATTAAAAGAAGTGCAAGAAATTTTAGAAAAGTTCTGTAACCCAAAGAAAAATGTGCTCCACTCGCGATATATATTTTACAATCGGAGTCAAAAACCTGGAGAGTGTTTTGATAATTTCTTGACTGATATAAAACGAATGTGTAATGACTGTGAATTTCATAAAGGCAAGGACGAGGCACTGCGAGACAGGCTAGTGTTTGGATCAAGCGATCTTGATTGTCAGAAAAAGATGATAAAAAAAGGAGATCCAACACTGGAAGAAGTCATTGATGCATTCAGAGTAGCTGAGTTAACCAATTCACATTTAAAAGAAATTCAGATAAATGAGGTGGACGCATTAACCGTAAACAAAGATCAAATGAATAAGAAGAGGTGTTCACACTGTGGTACCACTCATCCGTACGGTCAGTGCCCTGCATGGTCCAAGACTTGTGTAAAATGCAAAAAAAAGAATCATTTTGCCCGTATGTGCCGTACTAATAAAAGCACTAATGAAGTAACTATTGCACAGGATTCAGATTATTACATAGAAACTGTGACCTGTAAGCTATCAGTGGACTCATTAGCATGGTACCAAGAAGTGACTCTACCAGGGCAAAATAAAGTAAGTTTTAAATTAGATCCAGGAGCTGACGTCAATATTATGCCAGTGCATTTATATGAAAAAATTAATTCAATACATCCAATAGTATTGACAGATACATGTGCCAAACTTGAGAGTTGGAATGGTTTTAAGACACCAATCAAAGGATTAGCTACTATGAACGTTCAAGTAAATAACAAATTATACACTGAGACATTTTGTGTAGCAGGTAATGAAAATTCTATGCCAATATTGTGTCGTGATGCATGTGTGCGTTTGAATCTAGTGAAACGTATAGCATCAGTGATTACAAATAATAAACTTAACAAAGAAGACTTAATACAAGAAAATAGTGATCTATTCACTGGTATTGGTAAGTTTAGCAAGCAGTATGACATTAAATTGAAAAAGGACACTATTCCCACTTCAAAACCCCCGTACAGAGTACCCCTTAAGCTAAGACCAAAACTGGAAGAAGAATTGATTAGACTGGAAGGTTTAGGCATTATAAGCAAAGTTAATGAACCTTCTGAGTGGGTTAACAGATTAGTAATAATTGAAAAACCTGACAAAAGTATTAGAATATGCCTTGACCCAAAAGATCTAAACAATTCAATTGTTGAAGATTATTGTTACATACCTACTGTAGAAGATTTGTCTACTAAGTTAAAGAAAGCTAAGTACTTTTCTGTACTAGACCTTAAAGATTCATTTTGGCATATTGTTTTGTCAGAAAAGAGTTCTAAATATTGTACTTTTGCAACTATGTTTGGTACCTATAAATTTAATCGCTTACCTTTTGGTATATCTATTGCCTCAGAAGTATTTCAAAGAATTTTATCTGAAATATTTGGTTCCATTGATGGAGTTGTAAATTACATTGATGACATACTTTGTTATGCTGAAACAGAGGAGCAGATGAATACAATTTTATCCCAGGTATTTGAAAAGGCGAGAGAATATAACATAAGATTTAATAAAAATAAGTTTCAATACATGCTAAATCAAGTAAAATACTTGGGACAGATTTTTGAAAATGGTACTGTGCATCCAGATACAGATTCAGTAAAAGCAATAACAGAGTATGATATTCCAAAAAATAAGAATGATTTACAAAGACTACTTGGTCTTATAAACTATTTGCGTTCCTACATTCCTAATCTAGCGACCATAACTAGTCCTTTGAGAGATTTATTAAAGAAAGACACTGTATTTGATTGGCAAAAAATACATACAGACTCTTTTGAGAAAATCAAAACAATTTTATCTACTCACCCTGTTCTACATACTTTTGACCCCAATAAAGATATAACTATACAGACTGATTCAAGTAAAACTGGAATAGGATGTGTGCTTTTACAAGAGAACAAGCCAATCTATTATGCTTCAAAATCATTAACAGAGACTGAAATAAATTATGGACAGATAGAAAAGGAATTTTTAGCGGTTAAATTTCACACATTCATATATGGAAAACAAATTGTCATACAGACAGATCACTTACCTCTAATTTCAATTATGAAGAAATCTCTATGTGACATTCCGTCAACTAGACTACAAAGAATAAAGTTAAAACTAAGCATATACAATATTACTCTAAAACATGTACCTGGCACTCAAATGCATATTGCTGATGCATTAAGCAGAGCTTGTTCCACTGCTAATGTACATCAAGATTGCGACAGTGATCTCAATGAAATAGTTCACACTGTAAATGTATCTAATGACATACTGAGACAAATTAAGCAAGAATTATGTAAAGATCCCATAGCATCAAACTTAATTAAATTTCATAAAAATGGATGGCCAAATTCACACTCCAAGATCCCAGCAGAGTTAAAATATTTGTATAATTTAAAGACATTGATTTCTCTTGAAGATGACTTAATTTTTATTAACAATAGACTGTATATTCCTAAGTCATTACAAGATCTGATGCTAAAAAAACTTCATGAATGTCATTTCGGAATTACCAAATCAAAAGCAAGAGCTAAAACGTTATTCTATTGGAATAACATGAATTCTGACATTGAGAGATATATTACAAATTGTAAAGTTTGTAAAAAATATTCAAATAATAATGTTAAAGAGCCGATGATCATTAGAGTGCAACCAGAACTCCCATTTCAATATGTGTCAATAGACATACTGCAGTATGGCAGTAATGACTATCTAACTCTAGTAGACCACTATTCAAAATGGATCGAGTTGCATAAATTAACAAGTAAAACAGCTGATGCTACAATTACCATCCTCAAGACCATATTTTCAACACATGGTATACCCGAAATAATATATTCAGATAATATGCCATTTAACTCGTTGGCGTTTTTAGAATTTAGTAATGAATGGCAATTTAAGCCTATTTATTCAAGTCCTCATTACCATCAAAGTAATGGTGCTGCTGAAAGAGCAGTAGCAATTTGCAAAAATTTCTTAAAAAAGTCAAATGAAACAAAGACAGAAATAGAGCAATTTTTATTAGAATATAGAAATACCCCAGTTGTTGGTCTCAACTTATCACCAACTCAATTGTTGTTCAATAGATTATGTCGCACAAAACTTCCAGTAAAAAATACATTGTTGAAACCAAAATTAAATCCTGAAATTAAAGATATATTAGCAGAAAATGTATTAAAGAACAAACTATATTATGACCAACACACAAGACCCAGGACTGACATATTTAAGGAAGGACAGAAGGTAGTATTCAAAGAAAATGAGCATAGCAATATATGGAAACCAGCTACCATCATCAAAATAAATGAAAATCCCCGATCAATTACTATCAAAGATAACATGGGAAATCTTAAAACCCGGAATACATGGTTTATCAAAGCAGATCAGGGCCAGGATCCAGTAAATGGCAGTATGAATACACAATCATTGTGGTCTCAAGTAGCTACACCTGATCCACTATCAGTCCAACCAACATCTGTCATGAATCCTGACGCTCCCACTCCTCCAGTTCAGTTGAGAAGATCTAACAGAGATGTAAGACCTCCTTCATATTTAATGGATTATGTAACAGACATAAATAATTGATTATATTTAGTTATTGACATAATTAATATTAAAAATAATTATAGTGTGTTGATTTAAACATTTTGTATTAGGTTTTAAGTTTAGTTAGTACCCACTTTAAATAAGAATAAAGAGGGAGATGTAACATATCTATGTTAGTCTTAATAATCTATGATTATAATGTTATCTGTGACCGGATGATGGTCTGGCAGCCATCTTATATGTTTGATGGATTGATAATTAAACCAAGCAAGTAATGGTTACCTAGTTTCATTTAATATTATATTTAATATAATACAATAATAGCTCAGAATTCAGAAAAAACAGTTTGTTCTGTATTCTGAGTATAGGTTTATTAGTTATCTGTATACTAAACATCCCGATCTGGGTGTGAGCTGTACATTGATAGATCATTACTGCGGCCGAAAATTTCACATGCCCTAAAAATGTAGTAATTAATTATTTTCCTTAGAATAACTACCTATAGAAACCTAGTACACTCGCGAAATGTAAGCCGTTAAATTGGTGCCATAAATGGCATCGTACGACGCTCGCGCAGTCCGAAAAAAGCTGGTTAACTTAGTTTTAGAAGCTACAATGCTACAAACAAACTAACCAATTACTTACCCAACTATTAGGGGGGAAACATTTAAACTGGCAACTTTATGTTTGCGTTTACGAGGCAAGTAAACACAGCACACATAGCGAATTTGTAGCTTGCGTTTTGAGAAGGCGTTGTTTGGAAACATACCTTCTATAGGTAGTTATTCTAAGTTATTTTCTCAAATGTAGTTTACTAATTGATTTCTTTTTTTTTTTTTTTTTTGTACCAAAAAGTTATACAATACGTAGAAAACAGAAACATAGTGGACAAGGAAACACTTATCTCTATAAGAGATCTCTACCAGTGACCCTTGGCAAGTTGGCAGTGAGAAAGGTTGTGCAGGAAGAATGGGTACAACAAGATATGAGATGGAATGAAACGAGATATAAACTATATCATAAACTTACACGAATATACATACTAATGACATAAATATATACATAAATATATAAATACATACCAACATACATATATATATATATATATAATACATACCAATATACATACCAACATATACCTATTACTTAATGATTTAACAGATACATATTATTAATTTATAATTATGATAGAGTAGATAAATAGTGCTGTTTCAGTCGAAGTTTAAAGGTGTGAATAGATGATGTTTCTATGATTTTCCAAACCATGTGGGATAAGATTACGAGTGTCCTACAGCATGCAGCAAGACAAAAAAACTACACGCTTGATGTGGACTCAACTTTAGTGTCAAAAATTTTTTTGCGGGATATTTCACCATGGTGCCTCATATGGTGACAGAAGGGCTGGCTCATTATTTTGCGCAAAGGACCAGCCTAGCTGTCCAACGCGGAAATGCATCCACCAATTCACGCGGGAATCAAATATAAATATTATAAATGCGAAAGTTTGGATGGATGTATGGATGTATGGATGTATGGATGTATGGATGTATGGATGTATGGATGTATGGATGTATGGATGTATGGATGTGTGGATGTATGGATGTAGATATGGATGTTTGTTACTCAATCACGCTCCAACGGCTGAACGGATCTGGATGAAATTTGGCACAGAGATAGATTATAGTCTGGAATAGCACATAGGCTACTTTTGATCCCGGAAAATTAAAGAGTTCCCGCGGGAACCGAAAAACCTCAATCCACGCGGACGAAGTCGCGAGCATCAGCTAGTAATTTATATAGTCATTAGGTTACGCTAGCATTGTTCTACTTTATTGCCCGGTGGGAGACTTCGGCCGTGGCTTGTTACCACCGTACCGGCAAAGCGTGCCGCCAAGCGACTTAGCGTTCCGGTACGACCACGTATAGAAACCGAAGGGTTTAATATAACTGCCATGCCCCTGACAGGTTAGCCCGCCACCATCTTAGACTGCATCATCACTTACCATCAGGTGAGATCGCAGTCAAGGGCTAACTTGTAGTGGATAAAAAAAATTGGTTTCAATAAAGATTTAAAAAAGTATCTTACATAAAAGGCAAGTTAGACCACAAATCCGCGTTACATGTTCCCTGTAAAGTCTTCAATGCACATACAGCCAAACCGCTAAAAGTTTAGGAGTATGGATGCATGTTTGTAAACCACATCCGATCGGTAATCAAGCCTCGTATAATCGTGTACGGTCACGCGATGCAGTGGCCTGGCGGTTATTGTGGCCTAAGAACATTGTATGGTCGATGCCTAAGAAGTAAGAACGTGTTATTGATGCACTGCAGGACAAAAAAATTATTGCTCCAGCCCCCCTAGCATGGGCCGAGACAATTTTCTCCCCGAGGAAAGGATAAACATTTTATTCCTAAATAAATAAATAAAAACGCTAAATAACGGTGGATAAATAGTCCCCAGAGTCCCCGTGAAATGTCAAACGGGGATAAACTTCTCCTATCCCCTGTTGCCGTGCTCTGAGAAGTGGATAAGTTAATTTTGTCTCTTGTCAGTGGATAAAATCGGGGGATGCAATTTTTATCTCCGGCCCATGTTAGCCCTGCTGTGTGCCATAGTCATCATAGTGCACAATCATAAGATGTAGTGTAACCCATACTTATACGTAGGCAATAGGCATACAATCAAAAATCAAAATCAAATACTTTTTATTCAAGTAGACTTATAACAAGTGGTTTTGAATAGTAGACTGAATCTACCACTGCTTCGGATTTTTTTTTATTATTATTATTTATTTATTTTACAACATAAAAAGTGCATATGGGCATTCTTATAATCTAAGAATACAGTTTTACTTAGGGCTATAATATAGCGTTTTGCGCTAAAATTTACAAACATTTAAAAATAAGATTACAGTTTATTATTTAGACGGACATGAATAAATTATGCTTTACAATAGAAATGCAGGCAAGAAGTAATATTTATTACCTACACATTACATACATGGATGAGACCTGAATCTAAATTTAAAACTGGTTCGGAATGCCGTTCCTACCGAGAAGAACCAGCAAGAAACTCGGTGGTTGCTCTTTTGAAAAAAAAATATATTTACAGTTACATTAATGCGAAGATACATTATGTAACCGCAATCCTAAGCGTTGCTGGAGCGAGTCAAATTCATGCTCTTTTATCATTTAGGTATAAACTTCAACAGTATAATAGGCTTTTTTCAGGAGCATATTTTTAATGGATTTCTTAAACTGTAAAGGCAAGTTTACAATAATTTCATTTAACATGTACCAAAGTTTAATCAAACTGAATTAGTTGACCCCATAAAATATGTAACTAGGTACTCGTATTTAAAATTAAAATCTATTATAAGATATTTTATTATTAGAGCAGACTAACCTATGATTTAATTTTTTTCCTCATCAATAGAAAGTTTGTGTTCCACTTTCGAGTCTCGACAAGTAACTTTTGATAAAGCTTTTGACTTTTGACTCTTATTTTAACAGGGTCAACAAACATGATCCACGAGGACAAAGTCGCGGGCCTTATCCAGTAATTCAATAAAATAAATTCTTTACGGTAAACACGATAAATAGGAGACCGTAAATCTGTGTTTTTATATACATTTTAAACATGAAAGGTGAAACCTTATCAAGCAGCGGTCAACACACTAAATTTGTTTACCCCTCAGAGGCCTAATTACGAGTGGTCTAAGATCCGAATCTAAATCGAGACGTACCGGTTTGATAAGAGAATCAAATTTATTTTATAATAAATTTCATATATTAGAAAATAAATTAAAAATGGGTTGACAACAGAAATCCTGGACAGAATATTTTTAATTATTTTTTGAAAAATGATTTTTCATAAAATGTTGCAAAATGAAGATAATAATAAAATTTTATACTGGACTTAAAGTATAGAGCATATAGAATGTGCAATCGTAGGGTAGACTATTATTTACCTGGACGAACTACTGGGTAGACAGGTATAAACAGGTATGTCAATACTAGTTACTTTCACTAGATTCGATAATAGAAAAAAAATTATATCAGCATAAGCGCTGTTTTATTCTGAACACGATGATATAGGGTAGACTGCAAAAAATTTGGTCCTAATAGGGGTATACAAATTTTAAAAATTTCAATTTCAACGCGTCCGGAAATGAGTGACAGAGAGATCCGAGGTAAGTATACTGTGTGATAATAAAGGACCGAACATTGCTGTTGTGTCTCATGAGATCGTGAATATAAGAAAGTGCGCATGCTCGGTATGTAAACTTCATAGAAAGTAGAGGTAAGTACCTCTGCTATCCTCCATATTGTAAACAGTACATGTTATTTTGGAGTTGCTTATATCGCGTCGTAAACACGTGTTGTACTGTATCGTTGTGATAAAAAATGGCTAAAAAGTGTTTTTTGTGTGGCTTGGACGATTCTTTAATTGATTTTACAGATGAAACTTTTAAAAATTGTTCGTCAAAGCTAGCTTTTCGTAAAAAGAAAAACTTTAAATATCAAGAAGTTGAACTAACTAAAGCAGCACTCGATTTTGTTGATTTTTGCTTGGGCTCTACTCACCGAGCATGCGCAAAGTGCGCATGCTCGGTATGTAAACTTATATTCACGATCCCATGAGACACAACAGCAATGTTCGGTCCTTTATTATCACACAGTATACTTACCTCGGATCTCTCTGTCACTCATTTCCGGACGCGTTGAAATTGAAATTTTTAAAATTTGTATACCCCTATTAGGACCAAATTTTTTGCAGTCTACCCTATATCATCGTGTTCAGAATAAAACAGCGCTTATGCTGATATAATTTTTTTTTTATTATCGAATCTAGTGAAAGTAACTAGTATTGACATACCTGTTTATACCTGTCTACCCAGTAGTTCGTCCAGGTAAATAATAGTCTACCCTACGATTGCACATTCTATATGCTCTATACTTTAAGTCCAGTATAAAATTTTATTATTATCTTCATTTTGCAACATTTTATGAAAAATCATTTTTCAAAAAATAATTAAAAATATTCTGTCCAGGATTTCTGTTGTCTACCCATTTTTAATTTATTTTCTAATATATGAAATTTATTATAAAATAAATTTGATTCTATTATCAAACCGGTACGTTTCGATTTAGATTCGGATCTTCTACTATAATTGAAACTGTAAACTGTGAGTGTAGTATGGAGGGCATTACATTACCATAAACGTGATAGAGTGCCGAGGCGCGCGTACCGTGTATTAATATGCTAATCTGTGCCACTATTTATGGTGTTTCTGTAGGTGCTGGGGAAATGTAACTTGGACTGCGCGAATGTAACTAAAATATTACGTGTAATTATTAAAACAGTTAAATATGATGATATTGTGGCTAGGGTTGTAACGGAACCTCGCCTCCGCTTCCGTAAGTGCGGAACTTTCGCAAGAAATCGTACTTCCGCTTCCGCATGCAGATGCGGAACCGGAAATACGGCGGAGTCAGCTCCGCCGTTTTTTTTGCGGATTTGTTACGGAGGTTTATTTACGTTGACTTACAATGCGAGAGGTACAAATCGAAGCAGGTGAAGTCAGTTCACCATTACAACAAGCAGAAAGGCAACTGTCCTCGAAGAATCCTCAAGAATAAATCAAATGTGGGATTCATCGCATCCTAAAGCACAGAAAATGGGCGATGTAATCGGAGAAATCCACCTCCACCTCCGCCTCCGCCTCTGCTTCCGTTACCCTCCGCATCCGCCTCTGCTTCCACTAAGAACGCCTCCGATACAACCCTAAATTATTGTGGCTTATCCTTTTGTACATAATTAATCTAATATCTAAAATGACATATTGTCTAATTAAATTGATATTCTTTTCAAAATGCTCTCCGTGCGGAGAAGGATTTTACCGATAATTACATACTTAGTTTAGCTTTGTGTAGTGTAGAACAGAACTACCAGCTGGGGACATTATGATACCCTAGCCTTGAATGCGTAGGTTAGATTCCAAAACAATTAAGGTCCGCCTGACCGTGAGTAAATTTTTCTATGAGACTTAAAATAATATAATTAACCAGCCCGCGAATTCGTCCACGTGGATTAAGTTTTAATTGCTAAATTTTCCGTAAAAATTCAAAATTCAAAATTCAAATGTTTTTTATTCAAATAAACTTTTACAAGTACTTTTGAATCGTCAAGTGAATCTACCACTGGTTCGGAATGCCATTCCTACCGAGAAGAACCAGCAAGAAACTCGGTGGTTGCTCTTTTTAGATAATTCATTTACAATTTATCATTATAACTTATATCAATGTGTAGGTAGGTACATAATTAACCGCTGTCCTTAGCATTGCTGGAGCGATCAAATCCAGGCTCCTCTATCATTTACATAATCTTCAATAGTATAATAAGCTTTTTTCAGGAGCATACTTTTAATGGATTTCATAAACTTGTGTATAGGCAAGTTTAAAATAGGTTGTGGAATTTTGTTATAGAAAAGAATGCTCATTCCCACGAATGACTTGCTGACTTACCGTAATAAAAGTAGTCTATGTGCTTCCCCGGAATAAAACCTATGATTGCCCAAATTTCATTTAAAAAAAAACGGTTGACTAGATGGGCCGTTAGAGCGCAGCAGACAGACAGACACACTTTCGCAAGGATATGTATCAACCGCTACCTCTGTACCTTGATAGTTTTTACATTTTAATGTAATTCAAAGTTATGTTGGTCGATAAAAGTATCTCGGAAGAAACTGAAGGACATGTGCAGCCAATACGCTTCTCCTGCACCAATTGCTGCATAACTCAGCATAATGATGCTGAGTTTCAGGTCATGCAATGGCTCAGCAGCACAACTCGAATGGGCTACTCATGATGAGGTGGAAAATAAGCTCCACGTTGGTTCCAAACTATTTTCTTACGTTAAAAAATGTTTTCGCCCTTTAATCGATTTGGATTGAAAAGTTTCCCTATAATAGACTATGTTTGTATGTATATTTTCTATTGCATACCACAAAAACACAAAATAAAATTATATTATAAATACACAAATGAATGAGATTAAATAAATAGCGCTTTCGAATCGTCAAATGATTTACCACTGTTTCGGAAAACTCACTATTGATTTTTGTTTACTTTAACGGAAAAATATGTATAAATTTCTCTCATGGCTATATATGTATATCGATTATCGACGTATCGCCCAGTCCATGCTGTAGTGAGTGTTGCGCCCACGCCATAGAATAAGTTGTTTCGATTTAGTCGATATTTCATTGGATAGTACCTGTGTCAATTGACGCTTGAAAGTGTCCGAGTATTTCAGCGATATTTCAGTGATGTACCAATAATGTACCCATTTATTACAACACTAACTGATGCACGCGACTTCGTCCGCGTGAAATACATCTTCTTATTCCCACGGGAACTCCTAAATTTCCCGCGATATAAAGTAGCCTATGTCACTCTCCAGGTCCAATACAACAATACCCATGCAAAAAATAACGCCGATCCGCTGCTTTGTTGCAGCGTGATTGAAATTCAAACTAACAAACAGATAAATTATCGATTTATAAAATTAAGTATGAATCATGCAATAGGTACTAAATATGGATATTATGTCAATATTCTGCAATATTTATAAGACCCGATATTGAAGATCGGGTAAAGTCTTCTCATATTATAATGTACGAGTATCATAGATAAAAACGAAAACAGTAAAAACGAAAAGTCTTGACTCACTCACTTATTCATTGAGTGACACATCACCGCCAGGCGCCCGCGCCAGCCCAAATCCTTGGACCTATAGTTTGCACAGTTTCCCTTTATGCTGTACCTACTTTGACTAGAAAAAGGGCCGGATTTTTCGAAATTCCTATTCTATGTACCTAAGTATATTTCGAAAATAGGTTAGTATTATTTTCTCATTCGGTCACTAATATCACTAGTAATGTAATAATATCGACTTGGTCCCATCTGCCCCGCTGGCTATGCCCCGCTAACGGGGCAGTTTGAAAAAAAAGTGCCATCGGCCCCATAGAAGATGTTTTAACATTGATAAAAACATCTAAGCAGGACAATATACCTATATATGTGATGTTTCTATTAATAATGACAATAGATTAAACCTTGTAGAAAATGTAAAGCAGTCAAGCAACCCAGCTTACACACTGGTCAAATAAATTACCAATCATCATTACACAAGCTTAGTATGAACCCGAGCTACACTGATTCATCAGCCTTAGGTACGCGCACCAAACCATCGACTCAGTTAGATGATTAGAAACTTTATAGCCTCCTTTATCGTTAATGATGAGTATAAAATGACGGTCATTATAAACTGACGGCAGGCCCTTTATGACGGCCCTCTCCAACCGCCGGGATAAATCAGGTAATTGTGGGATAGTGACGTCCCAATTTACCTTACACGTATTTATTTTTGGGACCGTCGCGTCGTCGTGTAAATCTGATTAGGATTTGTGTATTTGTTGAGTTAACGATGCCGAGATAAATGACTCTCGTTTGTACTGTACATAATCTGTACGAATGTTTTCCTATTAGACTTATTACGAAAACATTTGGAAAGCTTTACGAAGCTGGGAATCCGGCGAGTGTTTGTATTGTGCTGTTGGGCAGGAATAATAGCTTGAGTTGGACCGCAGGCGGTGGACTTTGTAGTTTTGTTCTTTGGATTTGTGTCGTATGCATGTAATCCATTATAATATCTTCAGTATCTGTGTTTTTCCACTCTACTTTTTAAATTATAATTCTTTAACTTGTAAAATGCGATAATTTATTTATTGAAAGACCTAATCGATAGCTGTGTTGTGTATCTAATGCACGACACGTAGCGGTGTGTGCATAGTGTTGTGATAATAAGCGACGTAAATGCATGGTTCATGGTGTTAAAATATAGGTAGGTATTTTACAACATCAAATTTATAGGCTCGATATGTCTACCCAAGACTTCCACCGCGCCGCGCCTCAGGGAAAGAAATTCTACTGAGAAGAGACAGCCAACAAACGTTTTTTGAGAAACTTTAGAAGTAGCTATTTTGGTAGTAGATAAATGAACAAAATGAAAAGCCTCATGTAGACATAAAGTTTGGATGTTAGTCAAGAGGTCACAGAGTGGGGTTAGAGTGAGGCAGGGCGTGGCGGGGGAGAGGGGGGCTTGGCGTGACGTGTAAGGCCTCCATTAGACGATGGGATATGTATCAGTCAAGCCCATCCATTTTGTCAGCTCGAGCAGTCAACGGTCATGGCCAAGGTTTCAACTGCTTCGACAAATTCAGTTCTATCAACTCTGAAAAGTCAACGGGACATACTATTGAAGCAGTCAAAACTGACTTAATTAGTAACTTATCCATTAGTATTTAGTACATTGTTCACCGAGGGGAGAAAGTGACCGATTACTATCGAGGGTGTGGGAGGGTGAGGCCCGAGGCGTAGCCGAAGGGCCGCAATACACGCGAGGTAGGAATCGTACTTTCTACCGAGTGATACATAGTGCTTTATACTACACCTGCAAGGAAAATAAGCGATAATTAGTGATTAAACGAACTTACAAAGTGAAGTTCTATCATAAATCATAATTATATCAGTCGCTTCATTCGAAGCTTCACTATCACAACTAGGCTACATTTTGAGGATTATTTAGGTGTTCGTACGGTCCGTTGTCCGCGCGCGCAAAAATGCTCTGCGCGAGCGAGCGACGGACGTACCCCTCCACGGTGGGCGTCTTGAGGTCGCGATGGATCACGTCGTTCCTCACGTAACTCGGAGCTCCCACGATTTGGCGCAGGCACTTGTTCTGCTGGACTTGTAGGCGGCTCTTCTGGTATACAGAACACAGCGCATACCAGGCAGGAGACGCGTATCTCAGCCGCGAGCGGACATAGGCTCCGTAGATCCGGAGCTTGGTCTTCGATGAGAGGCTTAAGTTGAGGACCTGGTGCAGCATCGACGCGGCAGCCGTGGCTTGGTTCACAACATGGTTAACCATGGGAACCATGGCCAGGCCGGCGTCAATTCATAAACAGGCAAAAAAATTAGTTCCAACTTTGGCCACCGGGTCACATAAGTTTGTGGGACTGTACCTAGTGCCGACCTATCGTCTCTTCTTCTTCGTCGTATCGCTGTTGGCAGAGCGGTCGTGGTAGTCGCTTTGGTGTCGTCTCCGACGTCGTATCGTGTACTGCACGCGTAACAGCGGCGCGGTCACGAGCTCACGACGCACGCCGTCGTGCGCGTCGGCCGACGACCGACGACCGACCGAGCCTTGTTTATGACTCAGAGCAGCTGCTGCTCGTCCCGCAATGAAAGACTGCCGTATTGTTGGAAAACATTGCCTCTTGTACTTGAGTCATTATGACATGGACACTCTCCAGTAGGGCTAGCTAGTTGTGCGCGCATACAACGAGTAAAATTATGTCTACCCGTATTATCTCTATTTTTCTACCGAAGCTAGCATGGTTACTTGTAAAGTAGAGATAAAAGTAATATTTCTTATCTGTGGTATTTTTCACTACGAAACCTTACATGTCGACTATTTTTTTCTTGAAATATAGGTCCTGTACCGAATTTTGTGCATATTAGGGTACCTAAACGAGAAATTAGCCGGCATCGACAACGTCTCTCTCTCTCTCGTCGCGAGATACCTCGTTGTGCGCATGCTAAGCCTGCAGGAGGGCAATTGTTTTAAAATGATAGCTACAGTGTACTGTGTAACGATCGCAATCACCTCTGATTGTTTAACATTCTTCCACTATTGGCGAAAATCCATTGACGCAGCCAAACATACCATAAATTCAGCCAATAATTGAGACAATGATTGATGCAGGTTTTACACAACCGCCCTGCAGGTACCTATGAAAAAAATTATGTCGATCCGTTAGCTCTGTTGCTGCAAGATTGTTAGCTCAGTGCGCTATCAGTTATCACTTATCAGGTAATACAGGTAGTCTTGTAGCAATCAGCGTTATCAGATCGCCAATAGCGACTGACTTGTAGCATTCGCCGGAGCCCATTCAGCTGCCCTTATCAGAGAATTGACTTATTGCCTGCTTGTTGAGCGCCTTATCTCTCTCGAAGTTGAAGGCATTTATCACTTCAATGATATCGACGATAGTTCCTATCGGGATGACGTGGTTATCTAAGAGATTATTGCTTACGACTAAACTTCAACGAGAAGTTACAGTACAACACGTAGTTATAGCTTTGTATCTATACCTACTAATATTATAGGTAAATGCGAAAGTTTGGATGGCTGGATGTATAGATGGATGTTTGTTACTCAATCACATCATCAATGGATCTGGATGAAATTTGCCACAGAGATAGATTATTATAGTCTGGGATAACACATAGGCTACTTTTTATCCCGGAAAATTAGGGAGCTCCCGTGGGAATTGAAAAACCTTATTCCACGCGGACGAAGTCGCGGGCATCAGCTAGTAAGTACCTATACCTATATTATTTTGTGGCTCTGTTCTGTTTTGATTCAAATATTTTGTTTTACAAATTGCTATTGAATCTACCACAGTTTTGGAATGCTTGCAAGAAATAGCAAAAAAACGAAATCACTAGGTTCTCATCACTAAGTACCCAAATTATAAAAAATGCGAAAGTATGTTGGTTTGTCTTTCAATCACGCCACTGCCACAACGAATTGATGTGATTTTTGCACGAATATATTCAAAGAGCTGGAGAGTCATGTATACTACTTTTTTTTCCGGAAAATCATAGAGTTTCCACAGGATTTGAAAAACCTAGCCTTAACTAATTAGGTATTAAACTACATTCATACTATTATTATAAATGCGAAAGTGTGTCTGTCTGTCCGTCTGTCTATCTGTCTGTCTGCTACGCTTTCACGGCCCACCTGCTCAACCGATTTTGATGAAATTTGGTACAGGTATAGGTTGTATCTCGGGGAAGGACATAGGCTACTTTTTATACCGAAAAATTTAAGAGTTCCCGCGGGAATGAAAAAACATTAATCCACCCACGAAGTCGCAAGCATCATCCAGTACAAAATAAAAACGCAGTGATACAAGTATTAAAATGCTTGTCCTATAAGTATACTATAGAATACCTACGATCTACGACGGAACATGCATTTTAGTGTAGGTACAGTTCCAGGTCCACAGATCGGGCGATGGTCGCCGTGGTCCGCGGCGCGATGCGACGCGGTATCGGCGCGGCATCGGCAATAAATCGGCGCCGACAAACGAGCGCGCAGCACGCCACTGGGGGCCCTTAGACCTTTGTTACCCGGCATCGATTCCATCTAAACTGGTTAATAGTCAATATTAGAACTTAGGGCCAAATGCGAACGTAGGTACAATAACACGGGAAAACTATGATCCAATTGCTGATGCAGTGGATCGTATAGGTATGTATGTATGTATGTATGTATGTAGAATGTTGCATTTGTCATAGTGGATCCAACTATGATTTGCAGCATTCTAATCAGAGCCATCATCATTATCGGCCTGCGGACATCCACATCCACACCCGATGCCCGCCCCCTCAGGGGCGTTTCCTCGTGCTCCTATATTATTTTGTCCTATTGATAGGAGCACGAGGAATAGTTCTTTCTCGTGGCTTCCCCATCCAGCCACTTCTCTTCAGCTAAATATAGTTTCGCTGTTATTGGACTTATCGCACCCAACAGAACGCCTGGCTACGATGTAAGAAATACTTACTGTTAGCTTTTACTGTGAAATCGGTAAAGTCCATCTAGGTATCACATTGTCAGCTATTCCATAAGACATCATTACAATTTCAAAAACATAAATATTTTTAATCCAAACCCTATCTTCTACGACAAATGAACTAACAGTAACCACAACAATCTAATTATCGAATTGTAATTGCAATCAAACGTATCGCTTCACCTATTTCTGAAGGCGAAGAGTAAAAAACCGTCAGACGTGGCCGACATAATTTAATTATACGGTTCATTTCCTAATTCTTCGATTATTCGATTAGCTCCGACGCGTCTGTCACGGCCGTGAGGTTTTTTACCACCGCAGAGGTCGCTGACCCCGCCGGTAGCAGACAAATCTACAGCCTTCAAAGATCAACTTAATGGGATGATGCTTTTTTTTTTACCCACTACAAGTTAGCCCTTGACTGCGATCTCACCTGATGGTAAGTGATGATGCAGTCTAAGATGGTAGCGGGCTAACCTGTTATCCCCTATTCGGTTTCTACACGGCATCGTACCGGAACGCTAAATCGCTTGGCGGCACGTCTTTGCCGGCAGGGTAGTAACCAACCACGGCCGAAGCCTCCCACCAGGCCAGACCAGGGAAAATTCAGAAATTACAAATTCCCAAACCGACCCTGCCGGGGATCGAACCCGGTACCTCCGCACGTCAAGACAACAGCGCTACACACTGCGCCACGGAGGTCGTCAAAAATGCCTAGGTAGGTAGGTAAGTAGGTATATCAAAAATAAATTATTTCTAACTGATTATTAAATAGAGGGTCTTCCAAAAGACCTAAAATTCACATCCTCGGTCGGCTTTAAGTTTGATAACCATTTTAAAATATAGATTATAGAAAAAAGTGCGTTGAAATTTTATGACGTCACAACTGTGAATTTCATACAACTTCCATACAAGAAACTTGCGTTTTTGAGATTGATAAAGAGTTGCTGAATTGATTGAGTTGCCATCATACCTATTGTAGACAGACGGCGAGCGCGTTGAACTGAGAACAAGTACCTACCTAGTACCTACCTAATTGACCATTTACCTGATTATATACGAGAAGGTATTGATTTCTGATCGAGGTTGACGCTTGACAGAAATCCTTCTCAGCCTTTTTTGCGTGGACTGTAATGGAAAAATTTCCACTTAATTAGGTACCTACCTAACCATGTTACGTCTACTTATTTGGAATCATTACTTAATAAAGTTTTATTTTTATTTTAAGTACTTTATTAGAACTACCACAACACTACACATGACGAATTTTTACATTATTTTCAAATTTCACACCTAAAACCATGCAAAGATTCAAATTCAAATGTTTTTTATTCAAATAAACTTTTACAAGTGCTTTTGAATCGTCGAGTGAATCTACCACTGGTTTGGAATGCCATTCCTACCGAGAAGAACCAGCAAGAAACTCGGTGGTTGCTCTTTTGAAAAAATTTCTTTACAGTTTCATCCATATGTCGATACATAAGTAACCGCTGTCCTTAGCATTACTGATGTTTTAAAGAGATGCCTATATATTATCTTAACGCAGCCAAAGACAAATGCTCAATAGACACCTTCCATTAGAAGTTGTGTTCAAACCACAGAACATTTGGTTCAAACAGCAACGTTCGAGTTGGACCAGCGCGAAGGTTTATCACTTCGCCCACGAATACACTACCACTCCCCGCGACTTCACACCATTTCTAATTACGAACAGTTTCACGTTTTCTCGCTTGGCATTTATCGCCTGTTGCAGAAGATCTGCTTAGTAAAGACTTCAACAAACAAAACGCGACGACACCGTCACTGCATGGTAGTATGTCTATTGTCTGACCGCAGAGCTCTGAAGGAGCTTTGTAATTAAATAAATGAATGGATTTCTTTTATAAAAATCAATAGACACTTCCGTGTGAGAAGTCTATCACGTTAGTTTATAATATTACTAGTCACCGCCCGCGACTCGACTCCCGTGATATTTTTTTGAACAATTTAGCCTTATTCCTTGTCTGCTCAACAAAGGGAACCTTTTGTGTATTTTTTTTTTTTAATAGTGTGCTGCTATGCGTAGATACTTTGAAGGTGCTTTTGTTTTTTATGTAAATATTGAGCAAATGAGCTTCAACCTTCAAATTAACCGCCTATGCATTGCCAGCACTTGAGGATTTGTTTATCCGCCCATTGGTATATTTCATATTTATGTTGCGTTACGCTTCCGCCGCGCGTTGTGTGCGTCCAAGCCCTTATCGCTCTGTGCAGAAGATCAGCTCAATAAATATCGCTCGGGGCCTATATATCTGGCCACGTAACGACTTCCGTGTCAGCCGGAGTCTGCGGTCCGAGATCTAGCTCTAGTCTCTACAATCATTTCATCTCACGCCTATGCTGTATGCACGTCACGCCCCCCCGTAGCCTTTCTATTTGATCAATACTCAGGTGTATGGAATCGTGCAGTATTAGGGATGTAGAAAAGCACACAGTAATATCTAATCGTACTCGTAAAGTCTATGCGTCGCCCAAGAAGGTGGCGTGAGGAAACGAAGCTGATACAAAGGCTCTACGTCGAATAAAAATGTTACCTAGATCGGAACTCGGGTTGGATCTTACACCTTACCCACTTTTATAAGGAGGATGTCTTATTTAGGAGAAGTTAGCTGTCAATGTGCCGAAAACCTGAACCTCCAGAAATAACACCTTGTATTAAATATTTGTGTGAAATTTTCTTAAAACTATATTTACTCTAGTTAATTACTTTATCTAAACTTGTTAATAGGGCTGTTTATTTAGACTATTTTGAAGTTTATATTATTTCGTCACGATGCAATGTACGAGTATTCTTCTGTTCAACAGTTTTGAAACAATGAAAGCTTCAGAGAACATTAATAAGCTTTTCCACGACGCTCGTAAATGTGAATGTGAACGTGGATTTGAATTGCTGAACATGTCGCTTTACTGTTGACAGAGAGGTGCCGCTGTCATTCTAGAGGTAGAGAGACCCCGCAAAAAGGCTACAGCCTCATTACGTATTTATGATTGCCACAGTGTAACGATCATAATCACCTCCGGTGGATTAACTCTTCCGTAGTGGTTCCGTGGTGGTGGCTATTGCAGAAAGAAAATTATGATAATTCAGCCAATAATCACTGGTGCGGCGTTTACGGAATTTGGTTAATTGAAAATTTGACAAGTTGTGCTTTCAGTCTTCCAACAAATTTGTACAAATTGGCCAATTATATGCAATTTTTATCATACTACTTCACCCTCGCTGAGGCTTCACACACTTGACAATTCTTAAATATCCTTTCTAGACCTCTTGAGTCTACTCATGGTAAATCTCAAGGTTCTAGATCCAGCCGTTTGAGTTGTATACCGATTTATCTGTCAGTAGAACGGAGATCCAATTTAGGACGGATTTTTAGATATTCTTTGATGGATATAAGTTCTTCTTCGTAGCTCTCTAGGCTGTCGTCGATCGTGGTCATCACGAAATGATGGCTTTAGCCGATTTAATGGCAGATGTGATTCGCCTAACAAGATTCCGCCACTTTCAGAACACTCATGTAATGGACCGCCCACATTTTGTCGGTCCAGCACAATTCACATGGATGGGTAAATAAATAGTTAGGTGAGTGCGCTTTTTTGTTTGTTACACGAGGTCTGCACCTCTAGTGCTACAGCTCAAGGCCAGCAGGTAAGCACCGGGCTAGTTCATGTCGCAGCGCAATAAAACGTAATGAGCGTAACGGTGCAAGTAACTGACTCCGATTACCCCAGATCCGAGATAGCTTAAGCGTCTACAGACGCGTCAACAAGTCCGCTGTCGGCACACGCCTTCGCAATGAAATCATCATCATCATCACTACAGCCCATTAACGCCCCACTGCTGGGCACAAGCTCTCTCATAGGAGAGAGGGAATTAGAGCTTAGACCCACCACGTTGCTCAAATGCGGGTTGGAGGGCAAATGAAATATCAGGGGGTGAATGAGGCAGATGGTTGCCCACTTGCAGGCATCCGTTCTCGTACAGTTTAATTTACAATAGTTAATTTGTGTTGGATTCAATCAAGATCGCCAACTAAACAAGCAATTTAATTTGTCAACCTTTATTTGCCCAACTTTCAAGTTTTTGCATAGCATCATGCAAGAACCACTTAGCACATTGATAGTTTCTTGAACTGTAGCGATAACTAAAGTCCCACAAACCTATCTGACCCGGTGATAGCGTCGAATAGTATGAAAATAAAATAAAAACAAAAACTTAACAGACATAAAAATTTGTTCCAATTTTGGCCACCGGGCCAGATAAGCCAGAAACCGACACATTGGCGATACAAGTTTCACCACAGGCAGTAGAATCTATGAGACCGATACTTGAGAAGTTGTTCTTAACTGATGTGGACCTAAATCTAGCGTTCACGGGATATTGGACTACACCTCGCAGATGTGAGAAGGTCGTCAAAAGTTGGAGCTGCTAGTTGGGCCGTGTGTTGAAGCTTAGCAGAAGTTGTTAGTTGGGTGGTGTGTAGAAGCTTAGCGCGTCTAGAGAGGAGGCTGGAGGTTAGGATCCTTAGTGGCTGGATGGCGAGTGGTGGGCAGTGGCGGGTGACGGGCGGTTCTGTGGGCGTGGTGAGCGGTGGGCGGTCATTGGCCGGCACTCGTGCAACAATAGCTGAAACGTGACCCCGCGCTGGATGGGGCTTTTCGGGATTAGGTTGCGTTATAATGACTTATTGTGGTAACCTTTGTGCACGGGTACCTACTTAATGTATTACCTGACGTGTTTATACTGCAGCTTTATATTCCCTCGACCATTTTCCATTTGTAACGTAACTTCTCTATTGAATGGCAGACCATTCGTTATCTCCTGGAGTGCTGGGAGGCTTTAAAACAGAAAGGAAAGAGATATTATGATCATACCTTTGACTGTTGTCTGTTGAGCCAGGTTGTACTAGTTAAACCGAAAACGGTGGTAAATATAGTAATAGTAAGTCTATGGAAAACGTGGTCTCGAATGTCGCTAGTTTAAAAACGAGTGTACCTATTTGTTCCTTGGTTTGTCCTTCAATCAAGCCGCAATAGAGCAACGGAATGACGTAATTTTTGCCATTAACATAATTATAGACCTAAAGAGTGACATAGAAACAAAATAAAATAAATATTATAATAATTAATGCGAAAGTTTGGATGGATGTATGGATGTATGGATGTTTGTTACTCAATCACGCCCGAACGGCTGAACGGATCTGGATCAAATTTTGCACAGAGATAGATTATATAGTCTGGAATAACACATACTAGGCTACTTTTATCCCGGAAAACTAAGGAGTTCCCGCGGAAACCAAAAAACCTCAATCCACGCGGACGAAGTCGCGGGCATCAGCTTGTACAATATAATGAACATTGATGTTAAAAAAACATTAAGGCTACTTTTCCCTCGGAAAATCGCAGATTTCTCAACGGTTCCAAACGAAAGTTAAGGGTATCATCCACTATGTTAGGAATTTCCTAGCTTAGTCGATCCATCTAACTATAATCATCTGTGTTTTTAGTAGTTAAGAGCGACATTTCATTCATTGGATATTTTATATCACCAGTTCTTAGTCACGATATTGTTTGATTTGTTGTATCAGCAGTTCCTCGAATGTCGGTATTGCTGTATTTCACGTGGCCGGCCAATTTATGTTTCTATTGTGCCATGATTGTCGTTTATATTATTGTGATATATTTTATATCCAACGCGCATGATTCGTTTTAATATTAATTCTGAGTTAAATATAATTTGATACCGTTCACGCAGAAATTAAAAAGAAAACTAGCTGAATTCATTTATTTTATGAGAGGTATACCTACCTATAATAAATATAGACTTACATATACTTATACTTACTTTTAAAAAGAAAAGTATTCTTATAATAATTGGTGTAGATACCTAATAAATAAATAAATTAAAAGTAGGTAAATAAGGTATGTTGGGGTAAGAGCGGAAAGGGGGTAAGACCGTATACATCAAATTTCCCGCGAATGAGACCATATTTTTTAATGTTGGTATCATTATGTTCAACGCCATTTTGTTATGCATCTACTTCAGTTCGCGCCAGTCACTCCCGATGGACTGTACGTGAGTTATGGTGAATTTAAAAAAACAAGGTAATTTTTGTCTTTTTTTCTTCTATCCGATCTTTCCCTTTCACTTTTAGATTCATATTTTGGCGAAAATACAGCTTGTTTTGCTAATATTTCGCCTTAATACTAGGTTTTAAGTAGCAATAGCTAGATAGATCTGATCAGAATACGCCTAGGATGTCTATTAGCAGATATCCGATATTCCCCCTTTCGGGTAAAGATCGGATTAAAACCATCCGGTCTTTACCTGTACAAAATGAGGCAGGGATTCTCAAACTTTTATAACATGAATATTTTTCACCTCAAAATACAGTGTAAGGATTATTCTATTTTGATCTCGAGATTTTGATGAAAATGTGTTCAGAAGCGTACAGATATAGAAAAGAGCCCAATAACATTAAAATGTATGTATATGTTCGTCTTATATCTTGGGTATCGTTTTTATTTTTCTATTTACAGCATTAATTTTTATTTGTCATTTATTTTACTATGTTATTTGTTTATGTTTTTATATTTCTGTCTTTTATTTTTATTTAAGTTATTTATAATGGATATAAAAAATTGTTTTTAAGCAATTTCCATGCTTGGAATCAACGTTACAATTTTGAAAAACGGACAGATTGAATTTTTGATGTCTTTAGTTCGGACATTGAAAACGTTTTCTGTCCCTTTTTCAAGGTTAAAATTAGCTATCATTAATAACTAGCAAAAAATGTATTTGTCCGATCTTTCCCGCGGATCTGGATAATTCATCTTATGATGAGATCAAAGTTTGAGAATCACAAAATGTAAAAAAATTATCACTGGGGGTAAGATCGGATGCCTTTAAGTAAAAAAAAAAAAATCGATTGGAACATTCATGTTTTTAATGACATAAACGTCATTTTTTTATATATTGTAGTGCGTTTAAGATCGGATTTATTATTCTTATACACCTTGTTCTCAAAGCCATAGAAGCGGGTTTGAAAGTACGTCCGATCTTGCCCCCGAAGGACAATTTTGTAACCATAGCCATAAAAAAGTATGTCTTGTTTTTACATGCGTACAAAGCAGAAACTGTTGAGTTTACAAAAATAAACAAAATTGAAACCTAAGCTACGTTTAAAAATTAAACACATGCACCATATTTTAGTAATTTATCTTCAACAAATATCGAGAAATTTGAGTTTTTACAAAACCTTTTCAATTGGTCTGAAATCCGTCCGTTCTTACCCCAACATACCTTAATTTAATTTAATTACCTACTCACTATTTAATAACAAACTACTTACAGTTATACCTACTCATAGGTATTAGATAGAACAAACATGAAATCTACCTACGGTCTATCCAATTTATAAAGCTCCCGCGGTGATTTAAACAACCTTTAATCCTAGCGGGAAAAGTCGCATGCATCATCTGGTCTAGATAAAAAGTCTAGACAAAGGATACATAATTTATTTGATCACGTGAATTCATGTTTTAATAAGACTCGCAATTATAATCCTTTGTGGGGTCGAGTATTGCCTTTTATAATAATTATGGTTCCAAAAGAACTTTTGGATTTGCCGTTGTACACAAATTTAAAAAAAACCGTAAAAGAACACTAATTGTTGAGTCGGGGCTAATATACAATTGACGAATTTCTTAATGACAAAGTTGTATGGAAGCAACCGACTTTGGGTTTAGCTCCCCTCAGGATAGTATAATAACTTACACTATTGTATTTAATTTATATACTTCAATGCGTATTGTAATAATATATTGTTTAAAAAAAAAAAAGAGCAACTGCTGAGTTTCTTGCCGGCTCTTCTTAGTAGAAGCTGCTTTCCGAACCGGTGGTAGAGTCAAAACATGACGTAACATAAGAGACACCTGTATGTCCTACATGTTTTAAATAAATGAATTGAAATTGTAATAACTGCATAGTGACGTTTAACACACTCAAGCTTGGATAAATAACGCCGAGGCACTAGGCAACGACTAGACTACGTAGAATCATTTGCATATTACCCGCGAGTGTCCATCGTTTGCGCCTTCAGACCGCGTAACTCAAGAGTCAAGTTGATTTCCCCGGATTGCATGATTCCATTGTATATTGACGACACGTCATATTTTATTCTATCAAAATACTCTATATCGGGTGTAAGCGGTACATTCTCGATGAATGGAAGCCATTTCAATAATTTTGTAGACGTACCTAATCAAGTTAATATTTTTGAATGTAGAGTAAGTAGTAAGGTTCTGTAAGCTTAGGCTAATACCAACTTGCTTAACAAGCTTAGAGCAGTATTATTTCAAAATGACAGTTTTATGTCATGCCTTGACGTCTCTAAAATAAGGATCATATTTCTAAAACACGAACGTCAACAATATTGAAACAATACAGCTTTCAGCGATGGTAGTTTGTTTTGCTTTGAAGAGTTGACTCTTCGTGTGTGATTTAATACAGAAGCATCCCATCCGTCACAAGTATACAAGTGACTTTACAGTCCGTCAAACTTATCTGACACGGTGACGGCGTCGTTAGGTCATTTAAAAAATTAAAAAAAAAACAGGCATAAAAATTCGTTCCAATTTTGGCCACCAGGCCAGGTAAGTTTGGAAAGAAGCAGGCGTTATTTTGCGGAATTTGCGGAAGTCCATGATAATGAAAGAACTATATGAAGAACTATAATGAAAGAAGATCTGGAAAAGCTCATACCTAGTTGTGGGAAGGGTGGAGGGCAAAAGACCGCGCGGCCGATCACCTAGCCGCTGGTCTGACCAGGTCAAGTCGCTCACGGGCCTCCCGCTTACTACTGCAATGCGGAAACCCGAGGACAGGACGGAGTGGAAGATTTTTTTGATTCCCGTTTTCCGGGATAAAAAGTATACCTTTCAGCAAAATCGGTTGGAAAGACGGGCCGGGAAAGCGTAGCAGACAGACAGACAGACACACTTTCACATTTATATCTAATATTAGTATGGATACAGGCTCATTCCTATTGTCGTGCCGTGAGCGTGCTGTGGAGTTGCGTGTCGTGGCGCACAGCCCGCTATCCATCTCAGTCAGTGGCGTGCGATTTATCCTCGTCTGCCTGCCCTGCAGTCGGAGCAATAGGCCTGACCTTCCGCCAATCAAGCCGCGCGTACAACTGAGTCTGACTGCGGCTGTTCATCATTCATTTTATTCCACTCTCGGAAAATAACGCAACAGGTATTTGCACTTCAAGTTAAATTTTATTGACATCGTAAGTAATGTGAGGCCTACCATTTTATAATCAGTATTTTAATTATTGTAATCCGGTGAAAGAAAGAAAGAAAAGAAAGAAAAAACATTTATTGACAGCATTGTGCCACACAGAACAATACCGAAACGAAGTCACAGCCATTTTCATCCCGAAGCAGAGATCTGGGTTCGTTTCCCATAGCTTATTAGATAATACCTACCTACCTAGAAAATGGGAATTTTTAATTTGGCTTCAATGATGACTTCACTTCAATTTCTATTTTTTTTTTTGGGAGTTTACCTCCTGAAGAATCGATTTTCATATATAAGCCCGGAGTATGAAAATGTTTGGGGAGTAAAATCAAACTTTCTCCGTTACATTATTTACTACGGTAACACTTGTTTATGTTACCATGGTAACACGTTTCGTTCGTAATGAGCACATGAGTAAACTCCAGTCGTGCGTCGGAGCTGACACACACAATTTTTATTTTATTAAAAATATGTAAATAGAAATACTGCCTATCTATATCTTATACATATCTTTGATAAATAAAAACCAAACTACTTACCTACCTAAGTTAAAGCTAGTTTGATGATAATAAAGTTACTAGAATGTTACTGTATTTCCATCAAACTCATGACTTCCCTTTTAAGATTTGTCAAGATCTATCTCCGATACATAAACAGAAAAGCAATAAAATAAATAAATTGTCAATAAATAAACTTAAGCGTTGGTAATACCCGTAACTTTTCTTTAACGATTGTTGTGAGTCAATTCAGGATAAAAAGGAAAACGGTACAGAGCTATATTTTTGCTGGAAGTGCGAACCTGTGTGTCGTCGGTGCATTGAAAGTCTGCAGAGTACAATTAGGTACGTGAGACGACTGCGAGTGGCGACGGGCGGCGCATACTAACTGCCCGTAATTCTGACAGTAGGGTGGCCACTAATCAGGATTGAAGCGGAAGTAAGGGAAGTGAATTAGCGAACTCTACGCACAGTGCGTGTTGTCAGTGATGACATACGGACCCAAAACGTCACGGTTGCTAACTACATATGGGCCATAATATGGGCACTTTTTTTTCATTTATTGCATACACTCTGTTACAGTGTACCTACCTACTTAACTAATAGTTACAATATTAAGGCACCTATATGTTGCCAATTTTTGCATGCGTCATAATACTTATAAATCGAAGCTAAATGAATGTATGAAGTATAGCAAATTCATGTAAGTACCAAAAATTTATGAATTTCCATTATAATATATCAATATTCATTACATTAGTTTCAATAATTGCAATAACTCATAAGAAAGCTGTCAGCGGGAGATGGAGGGAGCTACCTACTTACGCGATCAAATTAAACGGACAGACCGAAGACATCAAACGACTGGCAGGAAACCGTTTCAAATCCAGGTGGCAGGACTGTGGCATAAAGTCCTCGCAAAACGACAACGACAATGGAACTACGAAGACGTTTTTAAAAATTGGATAAAAAGTAAGATTATTTGCGATCTTACCTTAATTTATCCCATTATTTACTCTTAATCAGAAGCCCAATTGTCTTTGTACAAGCAAATCGTTATCATTTTACAGTTCAAAACGTATTTAACTCGAACTGTTCAAGGAGTTCATACATGCTTTTTGAGGTGCAGGCATCTATGAACTCCTTATACAGGTCGAATTATCCGTTCGACAAACGATTAGATACAATTACGATTTCCTTACATATTCGTGTGGCAGTTTCAACTCAAGACCGCAAGTACCTACGTTGATAAGTATAGCGACAGCTGAAACTTAACCTCCTAACCGACTAGAATAGAGACAAGGTTAAAAAAACTTTAAAAAAACTAAAATCTTCATTATCCGAGTAGAAGTTCCGAAGTTAGAAGTTAGAAGTTGAGAAATTACTTAGTATCCGAGTTCAAGTGCTTTTGAATCGTCGTGTGAATCTACCACTTTCTCTCTCTTCTCTTCTCGGTTCTCAAATGAAGCTTTGCCAAACATCAAAACTCGCGGCAATAGTCTCTGACACCGTGTCAGAGGATAGTTGAATGTGAAACAAAAAAGTAGGTATCCTTCAGCGGTCGGCAACGCATGGTGTCCCTCGTGGCGACGCATATTGTGATCTCGACAGACAATTGAGCGGCTAAGTGATTTGTGCGGGGTTTACATGATTAATGTCCGCGGCCCGAATGCTAAGCGACTGTATTAAGACGCTCCAAACTAAAACCTACTTTGTAACGGTATTACCTACTCATATTTTTGCTCTAGATATTATGTAAGATTTTAAAAGGTAAAGGACGTTGGACTAGAGCGCGTAGATTCAGACTATAGAGTGCTTGGACTTTTCTTAGATTATAGCTTTACTTTGATAGGGACGCTTTTACGTCAGAGCAGTTTTGTTGAACATATTCAGAGTAAGTATGCTGCCTCTTCTGCTGATCTCAGTCGGCTTCAACTTGCCTTAGACTTGTCACTTGAGACACAGTTAAAACGAGATAGATCACAGATTTAGGTATGTCTCTGTCACAGAATCTATCTCTGAGTAAAGTCTAGTACCCACTTAGTACTTACCTAGTAATTAAACTAGCTTTTGCCCGCGACTTCGTCCGCGTGAACTACACCAATTTCAAACCCCGATTTTATCCCGTTGGGGGTTGAATTCCCAAAAATCCTTTCTTAGCGTATGTCTACGTCATAATGGCTATCTACATGCCAAATTTCAGCCCGATTCGTTCAGTGGTTTGAGCTGTGCGTTGATAGATCAGTCAGTCAGTCAGTCACCTTTTCCTTTTATTTATTAAGATAAATTATTATGCCTAAACTCTACCACCGATTCAGAAAAAATTCTACTGAGTAAAGCCTGCAAATCACCAGCAGATACACTTTTAAAAAGCCAAAAGTTAATTATGTCGGAAGGAAACCAAAGAAGTCTGCCGTTAAACAATTCCTATTCTATTTTATACTAGCAAAGATAAACAATTAAACTGTATGATTGTATCAGCACAATTGCATAATTAACTCATCGAGCGTCTTCGGGAGTCACGCTCGGGCTTGGCCCGGGGCCGCCGGCTGCCAGCGCCGTGCAAAGGCTTCCTTATTAAACCCCTTAAGCTTATCTAAATGTAGCTCTCACGTCCGCGAGATAACGCTAAATTGGCACAATCCGTGACGTGACGTCGTATCGATACATCGATATATCGAGTTAATTGCGGCGATACATCGAGACATCGGCGCATGTTGGCCCGCTGGCCGACGGGGACTAACGACACTCATTAGAATCTCTTTAATGTACGGATAAGATTGTCATTTGTTACTATTTACAGAGTTTGTATTTTTGTGTGGGACTTCCCACGTCTCTGAACATTGATTCCTCGGCCCGTATTTACATTCAAAAGGCTTTTAATGGCTCTTGTTAATCTGTTAAGCGGGGATTGTTGAATGGACGGAGGGGGGAAAAAGTCCCGTTTAGGAAAACGAACGGCGACACGGCGTGTGTCGAGATTTAACTCGGTAACAAATAGCTACACAATTAATAATGTCCTAAGCTTGTCCGATTTCCTGGTAGGTACGTTGGTATGAGGTTTTTTAAGCGGAAGGTTCCAAATTAGATACCCGGCGGGACGATAGGGTGTATGGTTTCTGAATTGGCTCAGGTCTGATTCGATGGAAAGCTTCGAATTCAGTTACAATTTACAGTTTACTACCTTACAGACAAAGAACCGCTTGAGGGTATTTATAGGTTTTTAAAATAACTGCCATACCCCTACCAAGATCACCCGCTTCTATCTATGACCGCATCGTCATTAAAAATGATGTATAGGCAATGATTCTTTGACCAGCAGTTGACATCGCACACTGAGCTAGACAAGAGCAACCGAAGCTTTCCATCAGTTCAGACCTGGGCCAGTTCAGAAATCATAAGCATCCCTAGTCGCTACCGTCCCGCCGGGAATCAAATTTGGAACCTTCCGCTTTAAGACCTGCGCAGTCACCAACCATACCGACGTACCTACCAGGAAATCGGACAAGCTTAATGAAATGATTTTACGTATTTATTTTTTTCATAACTGAATGTGAGTTTTCGTCATATTGAGGCCATTCTGAGTTTTCGCAACAATATAGTGTTTTGATGGCGAGTCATGGTCCGCAATGATGGAACGTTGACGAAACAAGTTCAACCTCCAATAATTATAGTAGGTAAACTTAAGTAGTCCTGCAAACGAAGGAATAGTTTGAAGACTCCAATAATTAGGGTTGGCTAGATGCCATGTATTTTTAACCGACTTCCAAAAAAGGAGGAGGTTCTCAATTCGACGCGTATGTTTTTTTTTAATGTATGTCGGTGCATATCTCCGTGGTTTCTTAACCCTTAAATTTGAAAATTTTTTTGTTCATTGGTTAGAGGAAGCTCCCGAGGTGGTCCCATAAAAAATTCTGACTCCAAATCCTCAATCCTGATGCTGTAGGTGTACCATACTACATAAAATCCTCAAAACCTTACCTAACTCCCTAGGAGTTAGGAAATTTCGATGATGAATTCATATAGTAGGTATCAAGTCACGTGTATACGATTCAACTCTGAGTCCCAACTCCTCAACCCTGATGCTTTAGGGTACAGAACTCCTGAAAAATAGCGATTTAGGATTTTTTATGTTGAATTCATATTGTAGGTGTCAAGCAACGACTTCATACTTAATCCCAAGTCCCAACTCCTCAA
Organism: Erebia ligea; assembly: GCA_917051295.2. Classification (NCBI taxonomy): domain Eukaryota; kingdom Metazoa; phylum Arthropoda; class Insecta; order Lepidoptera; family Nymphalidae; genus Erebia; species Erebia ligea. The sequence goes on along the minus strand of OU785236.1, from coordinate 16,770,369 downwards.
CTCTGATGCTGCAGGGTACCTACTGCACTCCTAAGCCGTGTGGATTTAGAGTACACTAAAAAGTTAAAAATAAAAATTCTTTCTAAAAAACCGACTTCCAAAGCCACTGTAAAGTAAAAAATAATTTTGATTTCTACACACTATGTTGAAGTCGGGCGAGTATAACAAAGAAAGGCAAAGTTGAAGCGTCAGGCTCGCCCGACTTCAACATAGTGTGTAGAAATCAAAATTATTTTTTACTTTACAGTGGCTTTGGAAGTCGGTTTTTTGGAAAGAATTTTTATACAGGTCCAGTATTCAGGCTTCTATATTAAAATCCTAGTATATTATTACATAAAGTGCAAAATCAAATGGCGTAGATAAAAGAAGTCTTTTAGTCTATAGCTAAGTATTTTACGAATAATTTAATAAGGAGGCATTTTCGCTTCGCTTATAGTTATTTGGCCTAGAGCAAAGTATTGAATAAGTAGGTTGAGTAAATCAAAATATCATTGGTAATGAAAACGATTGCTTAATATTCAACAACAAGTTACCCATTGATTGCGATCTCACCTGGTGGATTGTGCAGTCTAAGTTGGTAGCGTCTAAGATACTTGCATGTATTAACAAAGCCATAAATATAAAATAATAATCTGGGGGTCTACTCTCTTTCTCTCAAACGAAACTTCGCAAACGAACGTAATTAGTCGGTTATTAGATCCACACAAAATCGTTCAATCCAATCGGTCACGAAAATTTTCTATGGATCCGTACTTCGTCTGCGTGTACGAAAACGAAATAGAGAGGAGCATAGAGATAATATTATGTATAAGGAGAGCAGTTAACGAAATTTCGTTCGTTTGTTTGCGAAGTTTCGTTTTAGAGAAAGAGAGTAGACCCCCTGGTCTGGAATGGTGGGAGGCTTCGGTCGTGGCTAGTTAGCGCCCAACCGACAAAGACGTGTCGCCAAGCGATTTAGCTTTCCGGTACGATGCCGTGTATAAACCGATTAGGGGTATGGGTTTAATATTCCATACCCCTAACATGTTAGGCCGCTGCCCGCTACCATCTTAGACCGCATCATCACTTATATCCTCAGGTCAGGTCGCAGTCAAGGCTTATTTTTTGGTGGATAAAAAAAAAACATTTGTATTCCTGACATCCCGTAAATTAAAATTAAGATAGTATTCTTGCTTTTAAAATCAGATTTATACCGCTTAGTTCAGGTACATCCCTCAGTAGAGACTATAGAAAGAAATGGTTATTGGCAGCCCTGAGTCCAATATTTCGCCTTGTAATTTAGTGGTCGTGATATAGCATCGAGATAAGAATTAAAAAGGCAGTGTACTTAATAATTGTGTTGTTATTGTGCGTTGTTTGGAGCGAGTGCCAATACGAGATGTTTCTAAACAACGGACAATCTTTGAGACTCTTTGTTCAGCTTTCGAAACTTCGATTCGATGATAAGGTGTGGAAACTGGATGCACTATCGATCATTTCGATCTCGATTGCTCTTTACTGAGAACTTAATGTAATTATGATGCGAATCGTTTGACTTGTTATGTTTTTGTACAGTTTTCTTATAATATTAAACCGGTCGGCGAAAGGAAGTTAGGTAACATTATGTTTTATGTGGTCGTATGTGGTATGACTTATTCATTCCTATCAATTCCACAGGAAGACTTTTAAGCCGGTTCACGTAGATCATCACAGGAAATCAACGAGCTATTATTTAGTTTCAAATCCAAATATTTATTAGTTAAACCTCTTTAACGATCAAAGTTAAACTTTTGGTTAAACTACCTATTTGATAAACAGACGATTCGTGAACTTTAGTGAGAGTAAATAATATCTTACCTCTCAGAATGAAAATAATTTAGGATGTAATCTTCCACGCTAGTCAAATGCTGATTGACAGACTTTCCACACGTCTTTCAAAAAATAAATTATTTAAATAAACTTCTACAAGTGCTTTTGAATCGTTAAATGAATTTAGTACTGGTTCGGAATGCCATTCCTACCGAGAAGAACCAGCAAGAAACATATTTGAGTACCTACCTCTGGAAATGCAGTGTTCTTTCACCATTTCCACAATCCATGCATGATGCACCTTTGAGTAGCTAGTACCTTTGAGTACGTAGTTGTCTACCTACATTAGTCGGGAACAGGGATGATGACAACTCAATCGAATCAGTTCGTTATCTACCCAATAATAGCTTAAGATTATAAATGTCTCTTAAAATGTAATCATGAACTTATGTTAAGAACATCCGAACAAAAATTAAGATGCTTAGGTTAGGGACCCACACTTAACCAGGCAATGAAATTTGAAAAGGAGAAAATAATTTACATCTGAATCTTTGTTGATCCAAGGCGGCTTATCCGTCAGTAGCCAGTTATTGGCCATTGGGAACATTATTGCTCAATCAATAGAAAGCTCCAGGTATCTTAATAACTCAATGCCGCCCACCCGACGACGTCCACTCACAGATAAGGAAATAAAGCAATTCTATTTAAAAATTCATCGATTACCGATGCCTTATCCTTTTGAGTGTAGTCCATGACACGATTGATGTAAATCTAGCTCAAAATATACCTTGACCAACTATATTCCCTAGGCATGTACTTAATTCACCTAAGAGACCACTTTTATTGTGGAGAAAATTCTAATAGAAAACTATGATATACATATAAAGCCTTTATTTCAGACACTAAATTTACAATATTGTAACATAAAGTTTTACATAATTACACACAATATATTTTAACTATACTCTCATTAAACCACATCAGTTCCCGAAAACATCCTTTGCTTTCGCCTGGTCGGTGTCTGCTTGCCCTCTGGCAAAGGCCTCCTCTAACCCTTTCCAAACACGTCTATCCCTTGTCCAAGTTTTGCCAGCTATCTTGACTATTTCATGTTCCCATCTGGTTCTTTGTCGTCCTTTTTTACGCTTTCCTATTCTAGGTTGCCACAATGTAACCAGTTTACTCCACTTACCTTTTCCCCTATATTATGGCCTGCCCATTTCCCCTTTAAAGTAAATGATAGTGAGTTACAAAATTTTTATTCAAATTTTACTTTTAGCTTATTAGACTAGGTACGTTATTGAGCTTCAATAACTTTACTATCTTCAAAGCGAAGTAATTAGGTACGTATGAGTATATGCAAATTAAGAGCTACTGTGGAGTTTCTTGCCAACTTTTCACAGCAGAATCTGTTTTCCGAACCGGTGGTATAGTCACAACAAGACGTATTTATAGACTGTATGTCCTATTGACTCTATCAAAAGAGACATCTATTTTAAGGGATCATCCAATAGAGTACGTCTAACGTTTAGGGGGAGGGAGGGGGTCGACGAAGTGTGACTTGTGTGTGACAAGGGGTGGGAGGGGTCCTAGTTTCGTGACGTCACATTTCAAAATCTTATACATCTAAGACCTAAGTGTTAGAATGCCGAACTATTAACGAAAAACTTAAAAATATTTCCAACTCTATATTTGTCTGTAAGTTTATGGATGACCCGTAAGATGTATCACAATAGTTTGAGTTTCAAACATCTAGGTAGGTACAAACGTAAAATCGCTTGTAAGTTTTCCCAATTTCGACCGGCAGCCTCTCGGCCTATCAATCCACATTTCCATAGCGATGGTCCTTATTACACAAAAGCTCAAGAGATGGGACGGCCGATGGTTAATTAACATTACCATAATTACGCACGATCTCATAAATTATTCTGGGCGCATTGGACCACCGGTGATATGGGAACGAGGTCTCCCCAAACAAGTAAACACGAGATAAGATTTTTATTGCCTTCTTGCTTACCTACTTGAACGTTTTAAGTGACTTAGATAGCCAACAAAGAGATTTAAATGTTACCTGTATAATTTACGTACTCTTCTGGTACTACTACTGGTAGATATAACATGCCTGAATTAATTTATTGTCTTTAAGATTAGGGTCAATTTCAACAAAGGCGTTTTTTTGTTTCATTTCGGTGAACTTTCGTATTATCAAGTTTTCTCAAATTTAAACGGTAGTTTATTGTACTTCTTGATATTCTTCATGCACTTATTTAATGCCATCAAAATATACCTTAATAAACTAATGAGAAATCGTGTTTAAATTTGTGATGCCACTGAAATGAAAAATTCGTTCACCGATATGAAATAACTAGCCACCGAAATGAAAAAACCTATCCACCGAAATTAAAATCCACCGAAAACGAATACAAGCATTCTTTCTTTTCTTCTCTGCTCACATAATCTTCTTCTTTCCTTTCTTTCATCTGCAGTCAATGCTAGCCTCGGCATTCTAAAAAAAATATGTCAATTATAGTTGGTATCGCGTTTCAACTTTGCATTCACCTGGTACTTTAAAATAAATAAATCGTATTATATTAGGTCTTTACCTATGAAATTGCCTTTCTTCAGTACTGGTCATTTCAAATAAAAAAAAGTTTGTAATGGCTCTGTATTCTAAATTCAAATTAATTTTGTTTTAAAACCATGACATTCTTTTTACAAACTCAGTCTTTTGTTTTTTGATTAGCGTTGTATTTTCATTACATTTCAACATTTTTCGTCATAATGGATACTTTAAAAATTCGTGTAATTATGGAATATGAGTTCCGTCGTGGCACCAACGCGACACAAACGGCACGTAACATCAAAAACATTTACTGAGAGGACTGTACAAACGAACGCACAACCCGTTATTGGTCTTCCCGGTTCCGTTCTGGAAATTTTGACTTGAAAAATGAAGGTCGTCCGGAGACTTTGGTCAACAATAATGAATTAAAGGCGATTGTGGGAGCTGACGAAACTCAATCTACAGCTGAGCTAGCAGCAGCTTTTGATGTAAGCATCAAAACAATATTGATCCATTTGCGACAAGTTGGCAAGGTAAAAAAGCTTGATAGATGGGTGCCCCACGACCTTAACGATCGCCAGCGCAACGTAGGCGTCGAGACCTGCCTTGCGCTGCTCAACAGGCAAAGAAATGAAGGAATTTTGAAACGAATTGTTACGTGCGACGAAAAATGGATTCTGTTCGACAATCGAAAGCGCTCAGCAAGTTGGTTAGATCCTGGTTCAGCACCAAAGCAATGCCCTAAACCAAAAATGACCCCTAAAAAGGTGATGGTCACTGTTTGGTGATCTAGTGCGGGTGTGATTCACCACAGCTTTTTACAAAACGGCATGAGCATTACTGCAGATGTGTACTGTGTAGAACTGGAGAGAATAATGGAGAAGCTTGCACATCTGCAATCAGCTTTGGTCAATCGGTCGTCCCCACTGCTCCTTCACGACAACGCGCGACCCCATACTGCGCAACAGACAGTCTCCAAGTAGCAAGAGCTGGGGTTGGAAGCTCTCCCTCATCCGCCATACTCACCAGACCTTGCACCTACCGACTATTACTTTTTCCAAAATTTAGACAACTTTTTAGTGGGTAAAAAATTCAATTCCCGAGAGGCAGTACAAAATGCCTTTGAAGAGTTTGTTGCCTCCCGTCCAGCTGATTTTTACAAGAAGGGCATCAATAAACTGCCAATACGTTGGCAAAGATGCGTCGATTGCATGGGTGATTACTTCAAATAACAGAAATAAAAAAGTTTGAACAAATAAGTACTTTCACTTATTCCATACAAAACGGCAATTTCATAGGTAAAGACCTATTATTTAATCAAATCTCGTTATAGTCGGTTGAAATCATATGAGAAACTGTGTTTGTTCGTTGGTTTATTGGTTTGTTGGGTTGTCCTTCAATCACGCTGCAACGGAGAAATGGATCGACGTGATTTTTTGCATGAGTATAGTTGAAGACCTGGAGAGTGACATAGGCTTATTTTTATCCCGGAAAATTGAGGAGTTCCCGTGGGAATTTAAAAAAACTTATTCCACGCGGACCTGTTTCCAAGACCTGTATACAAAAGTACAGGGCTTGGAAACACATTAGCAAAATGTATTCAAAGATTGTGAAATATTCACCTCCTGGCTTGAATTATCACCGAAATGAAATAATAATCAACCGAAATGATAAAAACATCCACCGAAATGAAACAATTATACACCGAAATGATAAAAACTCACCGAAATGAGAATTTTTATCATTTCGGTGACTATTTTGTCATTTCGGTGGTCAGTTTAGGCCACCGAATCAACCGAAATGAAAACACCGAAATTAAAATCAAGGAAAAGAATTAGCATTACGAGAAAACTATTTATTATAGGATGTAAGGAGTACTACACAAATGAGCGTAGTACCATTGCCCATTCATGAATACTTAGATAAATTTACTAGCTTATTGCAAGACAAGTTAAACCTATACACGGAAATGAAAAGAAATGGGTTCCATGTCACCGATATGACATACTTATGATTTTTGCGGGAACACGCAGGCAAGCGGCGCACGTCCTCCCACGATCAGCATCTAGAGGCCACAGTTGCGTAAGTTTTAAGCGCACGCGGGGGGAGCTAGAGTAGTTTTAAGCAAAAATATACCTGATAAACTTTTTGTCACCGAAATTAAAGAACTTTCAGTGACAATTTCATTTTTACTTTCCTGCTATTAAACTGGGTAGATATTATTAAAAAAATACTTTGGGATTATACTATCACTATTCATGATTAAAATAAAGGTAGCCATAAACCTTAGTAACCAATATTTTTTGTTTTATGAGGAAAATTACACAGAAACATGTTGCAGTGACAGCCACTGAAATGAAAAATTCGGAGCTTTACCATTTTTTTTTTTTAAACTGTAATCCTAATCCAGAAATATTTACAGCCTCGTACATAGGTAACTACCTCTTCTACCTAGAAAAAAATATTAGAACTGTATAGTAACGTTCTGCACTACCGATTTCATCCATGCCGCATAAATTTTGCTGTTGGGAATTTCACCCATTAAGTACAGCAACGTTTACTTTACTCAGGTAGGTACCTACGGCATACTTAATTCCTCTTTTTAACTCTGTTTGAGATTTAAGTAGATTGATAGGCGAGTAGGTACTTATCCTACCTACTTAAGTTGATTATCTTCAGACTTCATTCGGATAAGAATTACCTATATAGATTTTAAAATTCTGTGGGTCTTTTAGATTTTCCAGGATGCGAGCTATCTCTGCATCAGAATCGGTAATGCTTTACCGATTTTGCAGCTTAGGCACCTAACTAGGTATATCATTAACTGTTTTAAGAGACAATCTTTCAGTGCTTTCAGACTTGACTTCCCATGAAATAAACACCTACACTGAGTTTTGAATTTATCTATCGTTTTCTGTATTCACCGTTTAATTTCATACAAGAAAGTTAGGTAAGCTGAGTCTACTGTAGGTAACTAAATAGGTAGAGAATAGAATAAGAAATCTTTGGAAATTTTTTAAAAGAAAAAACAAAATTCAATTTATACCTACTGTACAAACAGAATGTGCGTGAAACTTGCGATTGGGTATCGGTGATTGGGTAAGATGGTTAGGTACCTACTAGGTTACCTGATTATTAGTGTACTATAGTAATAATATCCTAGGTTCCGAGAAAGTAATACTTAAGTACCTACTTACTTATTTATTGTAAGTCAATCACTCTAACCATAAACGGCGTTAACCAACATTAATAAATGGCGGAATTTGGTCACGACGCGTGTTCAGCGCAACGGCAAGTAGGAGAGCAACTCATTACTAAACTTCTCCGATCTAAGGTGTCGGCTAAATGGGGACCCGGCGTGAAATAATGAAGGACAATGGTAGATGCGCCGATACGCGGGTTCCGTGTGACACGCGAGCGGCGTGACCCCGACTCAGGCGACCTGCTACAGATTTATCAACATAACTACTTGATGCCCGCGACTTCGTTCGCGTGGTTTATGTTTTTTTGATTGCCGCGGGAACTCCTTAATTTGTCGGGATAAAAAGTAGCCTATGTCACTCTCCAGCTGACCAGTGGCGATTCCTCTAAGATTGCGCAGCTTGCGCCGCAATACCAATAATTATGAATAAGTTACTTACCAATTATACTAGATCTATTTAAGTAATATACTAATATTTTATAACATGAAATAGGTACCATTAACAAACCATATAAGTTTATCAATTAAATGATTGCGTTAATCGATAATTATTTAAAATCACGCACGCTCCATGACCACCTCGCACCTTGGTTGTGAGTTGTGACTTGTGACGTGCGCCGCATCGCCACGTGGCTCGTAGTACTGCAAGAATCTTCGAACTCCGTCGGCCCGCTTTCTCCCCGCTCACTACGGGCCGAAGGCGTGCACTGTGAGTTGCGCATTGCGAGCTACTCGCTTTTGCCGAAACTCAAAAACTACGCAACCGATTTTTGAAATAATTTCACCTGTAGAAAGCTACATTATCAGCGAGTAACATAGGCTGTATTTTATTGTCAAAAACATTAAAGATCCCTACGAAAATTGCAATAATGTGAATGAAGTCGGAAAAAATTGTCTCATCTGAGAGCTTCCGTGGCGTGCGCTGCGTAAACGGTAAAAGGTACATGAAAACAATGTATGGTGGAATTGTTCCTCTCAAAAAGTTCTAAAAAAAAGTCCGCGACAGCATATAGCTATCTTTTAAGGTCGTCTCACAATTACAGCCATTATGATTTTCAAATTTGGTCTAAAACAATGCTATACTCGCGAAGGTGTTTTTACCAACATAGTATTAATCCTTATCAAAATAAAATGGTTGTTCATCTCAAGTATTTAATAATAGACCAAATTCGCCCTTACACCACTTAATGCAGATGAATATCTTAGAAGATATCATAGTAATTATAATGTAACACGCACTATACTAATACTATAAAGAGGTTAAGTTTGTGAGTTTGTGAGGTTGTAGGGGGTAATCTCTGGATCTACTGAACCGATTTTGAAAATTCTGGTACCAATAGAAAGTCACATTATTTGTGAGTGTCATAGGCTTGGTACGAGAACCGAGATTAACCCGAAAAATTAGAAAGGTCCCGTGGGAATTAAAAAAACTTATTTCACGCGGACGAAGTCGCGGGAATCTGCTAGTGTAAAATAAATAAAAATAGTATTCTTTATTCTAGTAAGTACAAGTTAGCCCTTGACTGCAATGTCACCAGGTGGTGGGTCATGATGTAAGTACCTACTCTAAGATGGTAGCGGGTACACCTGTTAGGGATATACCTATCAGTTATTTTAAACCTATACTTACCCCTAATCAGTGATATAATATGAGGTAAATGTATTTTAATGAGAAAATACCTAAGTAACCATCAACTAGCGCAAACCCAAGATTGACCACCAGGAATCGCCACTGGTCCTCAGCTATACCCATGCCAAAAATCACGTCGAACCCTTGCTCCATTGCGGCGTGATTGAAGGACAAACCAACAAAACCAATAAACCAACACACTTTCGCATTTAAAATATTAGTAGGTATGCTACTGAAGCGTTGAACAGTCATTTCATGCTAAGTAGGATCATAAACTCAAACGAATGTTTTTTATTCAAAAATTTTTTTACAATTTCGTTTGAATCGTCAAGTGAATCTACCACTAGTTCGGAATTCCATAACAACAATGAACATAACATAACATAACAATAACGGTTTAGACACCCGTAGTGCACCCGTATTAGGGTAGTCGGAGGTTCGATCCCCGGGTGCGCAAATCTAACGGCTTACTCCTAAGCACGAGTGGACTCTCAGAATGAGAATGGTCAGGCCATAGCCCACCACGCTGCTGGCCACGTATGAATTAGCAGACTTCACACGCCTTTGAGAACATTAGGAAGAACTCTCATGTCTGTTTCCTCACGACGACGTTTGACTTCACCGTTTGAGCAAGTGAGCGATTAATTTCTTAAAAACACACATTTAATTTATCTAACCCCGAGTTAAGGGGATATGGGAGGGCAGTTTCCCCATACAATCGTATTAGTCTGTTTTCTCCGTGGATAATTACAATAGGGAAAATATTTTTGCACAATAAAATCCATGTGTCCATGTCATGTCCCTATGTTTTGCTTTTTTCAATAAATTAATAATTTTAAGAACAAGGAACCTTCAAATATAGCAGAAATGGCTCAGTTTTCGCGCCATCATCCGACCTCCCGCAAACAAATTTGACAAATTATATAATCAAAAAAAGAAAAACATACCGCCATAGCCCAGTCCTTCTTAAATTATTCTTGAAAAAAAAATTAAAATCGGATCAGTTTTGGAGGATGAAACACAATAATACGAGAGTAAAAATTCGACTGTTTTTCATAGGTTATCGGCCCTAGCTGCAGTTGTCCCTATCAGGTGCTATGGAATTCTAATCAAGGAGCAGCGCGACGGCAATATAATTGCTCAATTTCAAAAATGTTCAAATTCTCAAAGTTTCCCGTTGATGCACTATCCTCTTAAGGACCCACGAATAGGAAGCCGGGCGTCCAAGCAACTTTCCCAGATTTTCAGTGGGCTATTAATATTATCAAGTAGAGTTGCTAAGTTTGTGAACTTTGGTCAATTTACAACAGTTCGCTAAATACCACCATGATTAACTCGCATGCGGGAAAAAGTTGCAACGCTAAATGATGCGTTAACTTCCAAGTACTTACCTAGTTACTTACGTTGCTTTTTTTACAGAACTACGGCCGAAGATACAAAAGAACGATGCTACCGAGCTTATTAAGGACTCTATAGCAATACAATATCAAAGAATCTTAGCAATTTTGATTCGAACCTGGATCGCTCGCGAGGCGACTAAGTATAACCCTAGGGGGCGGCTAAAAATGACAGCTAAGTAGGTACAGTGATCGCAATCACCTTTGATTGGTTATAATTCTTCCTCTATTGGCCAAAAATTGACGCAAAAATACCATAAATTCAGCCAATCAAAACAATTGAGACTGTAACAATGATTGATGCAGGTTTTACATAATCGCGCTGCTGGACACCACCAGGTACCTAGAGATAATACCTACATATTTAAAAGCGTTTTCTTTAAAAGGATGTTCCACTTATCTTCAAATCGTTAGCGAATTGTTCAAAAAAGCGAAAAGTTCGAAAAAGCTTTAAATGATTAAAAGTAGGTATAAATAAAATAATCTCACGCTTATGTTACAGAAATTCAACATCGCGTGCTAGTTCGGTAGGTACAGATTACCGAGAAAGCTCCGGCCTGCAGTCCGCACTTCACAGTCTGTTTGTAACTTAGTAGTTTAGAATGTAAATAAATAAAATCAAAAGAGTTGCGGCACAGTTCAACTTCTAAATTACTCGATTGGTCACGACTTCTGCCGTCCGCGGCTGCGCTAGCCAGTAGCGACAGGGCCGTCTTTATTTCGAAGGGCATGAACAAAAGGCCCTCTGCTTTTTATAGAGTCTTAGAAAAATATTGGAAAAAGTGGGAAAAATCAAGCCAGGAGCATTGCTTTCAGCATACTTAAGTACCTACCTTCCTCGGTATACAAAAATCTAATTATGTTTAGAATTAGGTACCAACTTATCAAAAGCAGCAGCAGCACGCACACGCGACAGTTAGGAGCATCTCATTCATATTTTTAAGTTTGAGAATTGCCGATATATTTTATTCTTATTTTCTTTTTAGGTACCATTGAATTATTTTTTTTTTGTCCTGCCTTTTTATTCAGACTAAATGCGAACGATTTCCGTGTTTAGCATTCGTTGATCGAACTTATTTCTGGTACCTACTCTGGTAGAGTAAGTAACTACTTAGGTGTTAGATAGGTAAGTTCAAGTATCTGGTTTAACCCAGTTTTAATATTATTTAAACCCCTGTATGAAAACTTTATAATACGAATAATTAAAGAAAAAGAGATTTTACGTAGAACCTACATAAGTACCTACCATGTAATTTTCAAAAGAGCAGTGAGCAGAGTATAAGTGTTCTGTGGCAGTGAGCCTCTGCACGTGTGAAGACGGCCCTGATCGGTCGATAACGGTAGCGTTTAAATCGCTTAGGCATTCCTACAACACTCCATAATCTATTTTGTATTTTATTCGGATGAAGCGTTAACTAAACCGATAGATACGATTTCACGCAACGAAGCACCATAAAATACAATAATATCTAATGAATTAAAAAGATAATATCCGCCAAGAGAGCTAAGAGCGATAGGGGGCAATTGATTGCACATGTTTTATTAAAACCACATGCAAAATGCTCCCAACCCTCTGTTAATAACCACACCTTATGGCGAATCGAGATAAGGCAATAAAAAACAATTTAATCCCATTTTTGTCGCGTATCGCACACAATGGAATTAGAAATAGAATAGATCCACTTGTGCAGCTGACATTATAAAAAACCTGCCCTCGAACGCTACATTGTAAAGAACCCTCGCGAAAATGGCGCAATCATAATACAATGACCCATATTCGTGGAGAAGATTAATTGGAATTTGCAACAAGTGGGCAGTTTGGATCCATCGACAAATGTTTAGAAAATGTTTTAGGGTGGTTTTTTTAAATGGATGGGTTAATAAAATAACAAAGGCGCCATTAAGTTAATGTGGAGCTACACGTAGGCGTTCTGTTGGGAAACGAGATCGAGAGCAGCAACATCGATTTCAAATAATTAAAGATTCCTATCTTAAGATGAACGATTTCAAATTACAATGCCTGAAATATGGACAGAGATTATTGGGTCTTTGTTTGCTTTGCTCACTAAGGTAACAGTACCTATAGCTAGGATAGGTACCTATACTGATGAACTTTTAGATACCTTTACACTAAGGGATTACCTATTTAATTAAAGAACTCCCTGACGCAGTGGTCTTATAGTGGGAGGTTCCGGGTTCAATTCTCGGCAGGGACAATTTGGAAATTTATAATTATTCATTTCAAAATTTTCTCTGGTCTCGTCTGGTGGCAGGCTTCGACCGTGGCTAGTTACCACCCTACCGGCAAAAACTTACCGCCAAGAGATTTAGCGTCCCGGTGCGATGAATTTTTTAATTTTCCGGGATAAAAAGGCCTAAGTATGTCACTTTACATGTCCTCAACTATGCCCATGCAAAAAATCACGTCGATCCGTTGCTCTGTTGCGGCGTGATTGAAGGACAAATCAACAAACAAACACACTTTCGCATTTATAACATTAGTATGATTATTAGTATCATTAAATTAAACTCATCATGGCTCACCTACGTAGGGTAGGCGCCTACCTAGTTCATTGGGTATAGGTAGATCTACATAGGTAGGTACCTATTTTCGTCGTGGACTCGACCAGCGTGGTGGATTTTATGGCCTTAACCTTTTCATTCTTAGAGATCCTTGCTCTACAGGAGATGGGTTGATGATTCATCTTGTTAGGTACCTATGTGTAGGCATGGTAAGTAGGTAAGTCACACTTAACATAGACTTACACGCAAATGTCGCTAGTACGACTCGACCCTTACTCCAGCCGACCTACGACATCCCCAATCTGCGAGAGCTTCATTAGCAGAGGCAGTTCATTTCAACTTACCAAGAGTTATATTATTAGCCCGGCCGTGTCTGTGCCGCGCATATTCAATGCCCTTAGTAGGAGTTAATATCTCGAAGACGTCGATAGATTTCGAGTATCCAAACAAACGCAGCGTTAGCGATTTTTGTTCGGAATAGCCATAGACAGTAGAATGTGGTAGAATCCATCTTATCTTAGCTATCAATCAATACCCATGGTTGGATATTGGGGCTGATTCTGTATAACAAAATCTCTAAACTAAACTAAAATGGCAGCTTTAAATCTAGTTCTGTCCCTTTCCGTAGGGAGTAATATGAAAGGGTTAGCAATATTTGTAATGCTCTAATTTTAGTTTAGTTTAGAGATTGTGCACTACAGAATCAGCCCCATTGGCATTATATTTAATCTTGTAAAACTGTCAATCCATCAAGTACTACTTAAGTAGGTACTAAAAATTCTTGTTAGGTACCTATACCTACCGGTAATTACAGTAAAGGTACACATTGGAAATAGATATGTACTTAAATCAGCAGCTTCAACTTCGTCGAGTCTATTAAACTTACTTAGAGCGAAGTCTCTGTCGCTCAATCGCTGCCTTGTATGGATGCACTCGAACCTAAAACATTACAGTTCTGCTCCATTTTACGTTGGAATTTATACCGTTTCGATGCTCCGAACGAAGAGACGTTTTCAAGCTATACAAATTGACGACCTCCGTGGCGTAGTGTGTAGCGCTGTTTTCATAACGTGTAGAGGTCCCGGGTTCGATCCCCGGCAGGGTCAATTTGGGAATTTATAATTTCTGAATTTTCCCTGTTCTGGCCTGGTGGGAGGCTTCGGCCGTGGCTATAGTTACCACCCTACCGGTAAAGACGTGCCGCCAAGCGATTTAGCGTTCCGGTACGATGCCGTGTAGAAACCGAATAGGGGTATGGGTTTAATATAACTGCCATGCCCCTAACAGGTTAGCCCGCTACCATCTTAGACTGAATCATCACTTATCATCAAGTGAGATCGCAGTCAAGGGCTAACTTGTAGTGGTTAAAAAAAAAATACGAACTCGTGCTAAGCGTCGCATTTCACCGGCCAACGCGACGGCTATGTAGCACTAATCTGATGGAGCGAAGAGCAAGTTTTAACGAACCAACTCGGCTGCCGGGGAATTGTTACGTGTTGCCTCTAATGAGGTTTTGAAATGAGTAACTTAGGGTGTCTGCCCATTGGAGCGGAGCGGAGATGTGCCAAACAGACCAATCAGGGCCCCAATCATGTAAGAATGGCCGATCAAACGTTAAAGATTTTCGTCAAAGTAAAATAAACCATAACTGCATTGAATTAGAGCTCAATTTCGTCTGCCCATTCTTATACGTTTAGGTATGTACGATACCCTAAACGTATAAGAATGGGCAGACGAAATTGAGCTCTAATTCAATGCTGTCATGGTTTATTTTACTTTGACGAAAATCTTTAACGTTTGATCGGCCATTCTTACGTAATCGGGAGGCAGGTGGCTAACAGGTGACTCAAAAAATTGGCAGTCATAGGGACTACCGATATAGAAGTGTTTTTTTTTTTTAATATATAGGCTAGCGCTTGGCTGCAATCAGACTTGCTAGCAAGTGGTGATGCAGCCTAAGGTGGAGCGCGCTTGCCTAGAAGATGCCTTTTCACTCTTGACTTGAAGTGAAAACGAATATTTAAAAAAATATATATAAACCTTAAAACTAAGGCATTAAAGTTTAATTACGAATGTAGTATATTTATATTTAAGACCTTTTATCTTCGTAACAACTCGGAGCATGTCGCATGTCGGTGACGCGAATCCACAAGTTTACCCCCTACCAAAAAGTGCTCAACGCGGCTAAAGAAGTTTTCACATCATAAACATTAAGTATTGCGTCATCGATCAACAATCAGCCCCCCGATTGCGTAAGAATTGTCGATCAAATGGTAAAGGTTCAACGTCAAAGTAAAATAAACCAAGACAGCATTGAATTAGAGCTCAATTTCGTCTGCCCATTCTTATACGTTTAGGGTATCGTACATACCTAAACGTATAAGAATGGGCAGACGAAATTGAGCTCTAATTCAATGCAGTTATGGTTTATTTTACTTTGACGAAAATCTTTAACGTTTGATCGGCTATTCTTACATGATTGGTCCGCCCAACACAATATCTCTTTCTCCTTAATGCTTTACAATAATATGGCTTTCTCCTAGGTGTTTCAATTCAACTTCCCAAAATCCTTTCAGTGAAGACTAGGATTCCCCGATATAAATGACATGACCAGTAACTGCCCTCTGATTCGGGACAATGTGCAGGATTTCCGTTTTTACAGTAAGGTTTAAAAATTAAAACCGAAATTACTATGGATTTATTATTCCGAATAAGGTCAAGGTTAAAATGTCTATAAAAAACAATACGTTTATTGTTTAAATCTTGATCCGGTTTTCTCTTTTAGCACTACTCCATTTTGACGTTCCTTTTCCATCCATGCCTAATAATAATCTGGTTACCCTACATGAATACCATATATTATGAGTGATTTATTTTTGATTAATTAAATAGTAATGAAAAGGAAATAAGTATATGTTTTGTTTATAATTATTTTTGTTAGATGACAAGCCTCAATGAAACGTGTAATTGATCGAACAAAGCATTTTCAAATAACCACTGCGTTTAAAGGAACGTAATGCCCTCTGGCATTGCATCTGTCTGCCATCTGTGGTCGAATAGTTGAAAAAACTCGCTAAACAAAACGTTTAGAGCCATCTGTTGTTGAATAGTTGAAATGACTCGCTAACCTAAACGTTTAGCGCCATCTAGGGTGGCAGCAGTACAATGTAGCGTGATTTTTAAAGGAATTACATAATTCTTGCAAATATAGTTTTCTTATTCCAGTATTATCCTCATCCATGCCCAAATAATGCAAAACTTAATTATTTTCCTGAGAAACGTGGTTAGCAATACTTAAATATTTTTTTAGACTCGCTCACCCATAGCCGTCTCTATCGCTACAGGGGATAGAGACGGCTATGGCTCACCACAACAACTAGCGCCATCTAGTGTGGGAAAGCAGTTTTTTGGTGAAACTTTTTTCATTTATTTTCTCAGTTTTCAGAGCCTTCAGACTCCTGAAACTTTTTTATCTGAAAACTATAAAATATAAGAATTACAATAATAAAGAGTTAATTGCAGCACATTAATCGTCGATATCTAGGCAAGCTCCCCTAGTTGCGCTTGTCAAGTCCTTTAAAATCGATGCCATTTATTTTTTAGGCAAAAGAACTCTCAACATATTTGGTCTGAACTCTGAATACCAAAAGAACCTACATACTTGAGTTTCATCATAATTGGTTCAGTGGATTTGATGGAATTGATGTTGTACTACGATTATGTAGTAGATTAGTCCAGTCTGCGCGGACGAAACGGTTCTGCTCTACGTTCCTGATTCGAACCGCCAGGATGTGGAATAAATACCCTTCCAAGGCAAGAGAGAATAGGCATCTTCTAGGCAAGCGCACTCCAACCTAGATTTCATCATTGCTTTTAATTAAGCATGATTGTCGTCAAGCGCAAGCCTATCTCGCAATAAAAAAAAATGTCCATCCATTTTTATTGTTTTAGGACTTCGAAAATCAATTACCAAACCCAGCGCGCAATATTTTTCAAAATATGCGTGCCGACCTATGCTTTCTGACTTGAGCCATGCCCCCAAATAAATCCACCCGTGTTAAATCTATTTTCATGATTTAATAGACATGTAGGATTACATATACATATTTTATTTCATCATAAAACTATATTATATTATGTATTAATTTATCCAGCTAAATACTTTCTAAGTGATCACTGAACAAACAACAAATATAGAGACGGCGCGGCGCCGCTCGCTGACGTCACGTGACGTGGTGTGACGTCACGCGCCCGGCAAGATGGCGGCGCGCCTTACATCCTCGTGTTAGCTACAATTAATTAACACAACATACAGTTATTTGGCGCGAGGTACACTCCCATGTAAACACCAACCAATACAAAACCCAAACAAATTATACTTACGGTAAATCTCACATACATTGAAACTGATTTTTATGTCACTCGCTATGCTTAACACAATGGAGACAAAAGTAAAATACTCAAAAAAAGATACAATTATTGTAATAATACTGCAAAGAATGTATTAATCTGTACGAGATTCCAGAGGAATTAATGGACCCGAGACACACAATAATTAAGTATAATATTAGAACGCAAAGTGTACCTCGCGGCGCAAGCGTCAAACATACAAACCGATTTTGTTATATTAATCTTTCCCAAAAACATAACTTTTACCTTACACATATCTGTAAACACTGGCAAGACCAACTAAGAACAATAAGGCTTTAAGCCGTTCTGTTTTGTATTTGTACAATATTTATCCATTTCTTTGGCTAAAACACCTCTGGGAAGCGTAAAATATATTCTCATAAGTCATAATAACTATAAACATTCAAAAAATGAGTACAAAATAACACAGTGCCACGCGGCACAACATATATCGTAAACATCTGAAATTATATCTCACTAAAACGCAGCTCGAAACATTCAATATAATATAATAATAATATAACCTTACATTACAACATATGGACATGTGACGGATACTGCAAATAAATTCTAATACGAGCATTGTCGCGAAACCAAGTAGGTATAGTCCCACAAACGTATATGACCCGGTGGCCAAAATTGGAACTAATGTTTATGCCTGTTTATTTTTTGTTTTTATTTTATTTTTCATAGATACTAGCGACGCTGTCATAGGGTCAGATATGTTTGTCGGACTATATACATTTTTGATATAAAATATTTGAAACGGAAAAGTGATATGTTCAGTTACTATTTATGCGTGATTTCCATTCGGCGCGAGAGCATCTCGAAGTATCCGCAAAATTTTATAAGTAGTCTAGTGTTCCTCAGGTCACGATTACACTTGTAACTTTTTACGTAAGTAGCGTACGTAACTTACATAACTAACATGTGCATGCGATACGCTACTTACATTTCGTAAGTTAGGTAAGTAGGTAGGACGTGTAATAGTGGCCTCAGAGTAGGTATAGAAGAGCTAAACAAATTGCAGAAACCTACGAGTTAGGTTTTTCACTTGATTCATGATTTCATCTTTAGTTGGTGGAAACAACTGCAGAATGCTTCTCTTATAGGATTTACGTTTTTACTAGTTAAAGATAAACAGACTATAGCTATGTAGCATAGGAATAGCAATCAAAAATCAAAACAGCATATATTAAGTCTGTATTTGCACTCCCTGTCTTTTTTTTTCAAAATGAAGGAAGCGAAGACCGGTTTTCGGAAAATATTTAACAGCTTTTTTGTTTGCAATTTTGTGTCGAAATCTCGATGCTCTTGCTCCGAACATATCCGAGTGATTTGAGCTACTATTGCGCTAAAGTTGTGCGCGTTTGCATTTTTTCTGCTAAACATAGTAACGTACAACATTTGTAGTGACTCTACTACATTTTACAATATTATGCCACCATTTTTTTCATGAAATTCAAATAAGGTAACTTCCGAATCACACTATAGTTCAGGTTACCTCTAGGCCCTAACTCATTCGCTATTATATTTTTTCTTAACATTAGATTAGAAGAGAAGCATTTTAATGTTATTTATTGAACACAATCTAAATTATGTAAACCAATATATAATATGTACAAAATAAACAGCTAGAAAAGTAGTGACATTATTTTTTTACCATAGAAATATGGTAATTAAGCATAATTTTTATTCTTAGTCGAACAGTATCACTAGTTTTTTATCGGATATTTGAACGATTCTACAAATTCAACTCAGTGGTAAAATTGTAACTTTAAAAGTAATAAGTACGTAAAATTAATACCATTCAAGAAACAGTTGTATTATTAAGCACGCATTAATCTCTAAACTAAATCGACAAGTTCGAAAGTAATGCTATCCTTTTCCCAATTCTCCTGGCAAATAGGGACAGCTCTACTCATCGAACTGTCGATTTAGTTCAGTTAATACCACCAATACAATAGCGCATTACAAACTAAACAAACTTTGTCACAGTTCCTTATTATGGCACAAGAAAAATTATATTAAGAAGTATAATGTATAACAACATAAAGATTAGAATGATATTAAGAAGTATAACGTATAACAACAGAAAGATTAGAATGATATTAAACTGGGAGCACATTAAAGGAAGGGCCGAATACAACGGAACAATACAGTTCGAGTTTGCACCTCGACAATGTTAATAGATTTCGAATATCGAAACACGTCAATTTCTAATAAACTGGACCTAAAAGTTTTAATAATTAATTTGTTGAGTACTAGCGATTTTTCTCAATTATTCCTCAGGATGCGCTGGCTGTAAAGCCTGTAGATGTTTGGACTGTGGACAAACTAGAACTTTAAAACAAGGGAATTTAGGTCCAATTTACTCGGTCACTAAGCAAGACTTGAAATTAAAAGTTAACGAGGACCACACATGACACATTTCTTGCTAAAGATGCGTTGCTTGCGACGCGTGCAGTAATGTGCGCTCAGCTTAGATCCCACAACTCACTGGTGGGACACTTGACTAATTAAGTACTATAGCAAGCATAATAGCTTTGTGCATAAGGGTCTAGATCGACGGACTGCTTTAGCACTGCACGCCGACTGCAAAATTGCAGTTTTGTTGCAGTTATTGTGTGGTTGGCATAACTGCACCGAAACTGCAAATCGACTGCGCACTCCACTTGAAGTCGGTGTGCAGTTCTAATGGGAATGAACAAGCTGCGGTGCAGTTATATTGCGGTTATGCCAACTGCAGAAAAACTGCTTCGAAATTGCAATTTTGCAGTCCTAATGCAGTACGTCTGTCTAGATCCTTACAAAAGCTATTATACAGTTTCACAGTAATTTCTCACTTGACGGATCTCATTAAGGATCATTTTATATTCAATATAAATAATACTCAAATACGAACAACGATTGCATGAAGCGTGTATGCAACACTCTTCGTGTATAATCTATCTTTCGTATGGGTTCCCTGGAAGAGATCACTCGCAGTGATAAGGCCGCCTTTACACCATAACAACTTGTAAATTGGGTCACAAATTGTGTATTATTATATCTTAGTGTGTAAAAGTGTTTTTACTTTACTTAGTTACTTACTAACAATGTGGTTTTCGTCTGTGGTAATGCTGGTTGACTTTTATAGCTAGAAACGGCAGTAATATAATTTTAAAAATAGTGTGTGCAATTCGCACACGGCACAAGTGAAACTTCAAAAAAGAAAGCCTACGAGATAATGGGATAAATATAACTTGTATTCTATCTCAAGCTCTCGCAGGCTTAATAATATTATGAACACGTTTGTCTCTTTTTAGTGTCGCTTTTTCGTTTCATGGAAAGTTTCACTTCAAAAAAATGATTTGTGCTTGCTTCGAGATTTGTGCGATAAATGAACCGTTAACGTTTCATACGTAAACTGTTCGCCTCGTTTGGCTGTAGTCTGGAAAATATTAGAAAAACTGTCGATGTAATGCGCTCACAGGATTATTCTGAAAAAAATATACCTACCACCTTAGGAGCGAAAGGAGCAAAAGCTTATCGCGACGTATATTTAAAATTTCTTCATATTTTATAATTCTTAGAAAGCTTTAGAAAGCGACCTTTCTCTCGATTTAGTACTCAAAAACTTGCCCGGGAGCCCAATATCTTGTAATACCATTTTCAACCCAAAAGATTGAAAAAATTACGAAGTTTTTTCTATTTATACTAAGTCAGCTAGCATTTCCTCAGACATATCTTACATTAAGGTACCATTTGCCTAGCTATTACAATATAAGCGTTAAAAATAAAACAAACAACAAAAAAGCGACTAATAAACCCTTCGGTTACGTCAATACTATATATTATGCACAGCGGAATCTCAATGGACTACGAGTATGTCACTATATTATTATGTAACTAAAAGTAAACAATTAATTATATTGACGAGAGAACCTGTAGAGTTACTGAAGAGGTCAGATGGGAGGGTGAATCTTCACAGTTAAGGCGGATATATACTTATAACTCACGATGCGATACAAACACGACGCGTGATGACTTTTCTTTTAAATCCACAACAAGTTAGCCCTTGACTGCGATCTCACCTGATGGTAAGTGATAATGCAGTCTAAGATGGTAGCGGGCTAACCTGTTAGGGGCATGGCGGTTATATTAAACCCATACACCTATTCGGGTTATACACGGCATCGTACCGGAACGCTAAATCGCTTAGCGGCAAGTCTTTGCCGGTAGGGTGGTAACTAGTCACGGCCGAAGCCTCCTACCAGGCCAGACCAGGGAAAATTCATAATTCATAATTTTTATTTTGCCAAATTGTGGGTAAAACAGTTGTTATCTTATAATTAGTGCCGTTCACAAATTTACTGCTAGTAGCAGTGTGCAAAAATATACATGTTTAATTATGAATTATGAATTATGAACTTATCGTTTTTATTTGCGAACTAAGTAGTTTCCAACTTTATAATCATGCGCCGTTGCGTCGAATAATATACAAAGCTATTTCCTTTCACCAAATTGTTGATTGCAGTAAAACTGGGGAGTTATTACGTAAAAATAATTGCTACAGTGTAATGATCGCAATCACCTCTGACTCGTTAACACTCTTCCACTATTGGCTAAAACTTACTGTCGAATAAATAATTAAGACTGTAAGGCCGGCCATTGATAACTGATGAATCCTGACTGCTTCAAGCTGTCCGTGTATTGCCGGCCTTACGCCTCAGATACACGGACAGCTTGAAGCAGTCAGAATGGGCTGCTTCAAGCTGCGACTGCATAGTGAACTAGTCTTTTACGTACTCACTTATATGGAACCGCTCGAGCAGTTGCGACTGCTCCGGGCGGTTGGCAGCAGTTATCAATGGTAGCTTCAAGCTGTTGACTATGACTGCAAGAGCGGTCCGTGTATGTTGATCACTGGCTAACTGCTCGAGCAGTGCGTGTATGGCCGGTCTTAGACCCCGACTGTAAGATAATGTTAATCAGTTAGGTTTGTGAAACTGATAGCTAGTGATTTAGCAAGAAAAAATTTACAATTATTTTGCTATAATCCGCCAACAGAAAAAATCTGTATGGTCAAATATGCAGTTACAAGCGAAGCACCGCTTACCTTCGACATCTCCTGAAGATGCTCCGGTGTCGGAGCGAAACGTGCGTTGAGAGTAGTTTAAGTCTTGTGTGGTGGTGCATGTGAGCGGTGGTGGCATTGCTTGCTTGGGAACTTGGCTTTCTTGCTTGGTTGGGAAGGTAAGCGGTGCTTCGCTTGTAACTGCATATTTAACCACACAGATTTTTTCTGTTGGCGGATTATAGCAAAATAATTGTAAATTTTTTCTTGCTAAATCATGAACTTCCGCAAAGTAACGCCTGATTCTATCCAATATTTGATAGCTAGTGAGTCAAAAAGCAAATCAAGCTTTCGAACAATAACGTTTTAAGCTCACGTATGATTACAATTTTCTTAGACAATTGAGCTCCAGAGTTGATTGCGAAGGTCACCTTTAACTGTCATTTTACCTCAATCGACCACCCTATAATCGCACCTTGAGCCGGACAGAGAAGTAAACATTTATATTTGCCTTTTTAGAACCATTCTGTGAAGATTTCACCCGAAGAGTTTGGCACAATATCTGTTCAACAGTTCAGAGGACTATATTTCGTCCGATTGCATTGCTAGCGCAGCCTTTTATCGAATAAAGTCGGACATATCTTGTTCTGGAATTGAATCGCTAGTAGAATTCGCCTGCATAATTCAAGTTAAATAATCTAATTGGCGGCGAAAGATATGCGAGCTTTTGGATTATTCGCGTTCTACAGCCCTTAAATCATAAGTTTATTGTATAAAAAGTTAAAATACTTTTAGCTTACTTCATTCTTATCATCAACAGACGTTACAATTTTAAAAAAAAACTCGCAAAAAATGTATAAACGTACATTAAAAAATCAATAAAAGTATATTTAGAACTACTTAGGTAATTGTTAATAAAAAAAACAATATAATATATTGTTATGTAAAACATGGAAGTATATGAAAAGCAAACATTTGTAAACAACGGACGTATTATTCTAGTTAAAAACATGAACGATTCCTAAATGTATTGTGATCCCCGAGTTAACATGCTTAGTTTCCATTACCGCGTATAAAATGCGATGCGGTGCGGTTCGATGCGGCGCGTTTGATGAGAATAGGGATGGTGACAACTCAATCAAATCAGCAACTCTTTATCAAACTTAAAAACGCACTCCTAGTATCGAAGTTGTATGATACTCAAAGTTGTGACGTCATCAAATTTCAACGCACTTTTTTCTTTAATCTATATTTTAAAATGGTTATCAAACTTAAGCTGACCGAGGATGTGAATTTTAGGTCTTTTGGAAGACCCTCTATTTAATAATCAGCTAGGAATAATTTATTTTTGATATACATATATTATTATAATATGCATCATCCCTATTCGTTTGGAATTACCGCTCGAAAGCAACTTTGAAAGCGCACGCTGCTTTAGTATCCACGCATTTAGTATACAGACCTATGAACCTATTGTGTAGTTACACTGTTCTATCGTACAGCACGTCTCAACGGTTGACTCAATGCGCGGCCACAGACAGCCCCACACCTCATGCCACTGAACTGGTAAAACATCCACTACATTTTCTTCAGACAAATCAGAGGACTGTCGGTCGTCTGCACTTGCCCTTATGCCCGCCCCACACTAGCGCCGCGGAAGCCCGCCAAACACTAAATAATAGTATAAGCCACCCGCCCGACGCCAGCTTTATTCATATTCCAACAATACCGAGCTCGAATTGGGAGCGGAAATACGAAAACCAACACATTTCCTTCACTAGGTTGCCTGGAAGAGATCGCTTCTCAGCGATAAGGCCGCCTATTGTACAGTTTTTCATAATTTCTTGTTTTATTTAAATGTGTTTTTATGTATGGTGTACAATAATAGTAGATTAGTAGCCAAGGGCTGTAAGGCATCAATTGCAGCCCGAGATATTTAGGCGCACGAGCACAGCGAGGGCGCCTATAGTTCGAGGGTGCAATTGATGCTTACACCCGAGCTAACTACTCTGCTTTACATCTCGATTGTGAGGTAAGTTAGGTCCTTATTACCCCCAAATGGAGCTTGAAGGTGACCAATTAGCGCTCCAGGGTAATAATGTAGCTAGAAAAGCCCTAGGGCGGTAAGTAATTAAAAAAAACTCTTCACTCTTTCAAAAAGTTCGCGTACAGCTAACCATCATACTTTTTTTAATTACTTACCGCCCTAGGGCTTTTCTAGCTACATTATTACCCTAGAGCGCTAATTGGTCACCTACAAGCTCCATTTGGGGGTAATAAGGACCTACTTACCGAATATGAGAGATGTAAAGTATATTTTAATTTCATAGAGCCCACTTGCACAAGGACTCTTAAGTTGATTTAGTTAAATATTTTAATGCTGTCCCTTTCTAGCAACTACAATATGTATTTGCCAAAAAGGGACAGCATTACATCCTTGATGTCCTTGATGTTTGATGTTGTGTGTATGTCTTGTTGGTGTGTTGTTGATGTTGATGTCAGGGCATATCCTTGTGCAAGCGGCCCTAGATCTAACATCTAGCGATCTAAGTTATGTAAATCAATCGGCCCTATTGGTGGGTGTGAGACACCGTAGCTTAGCAACGTAGCAATGTGCGAGGACGCTGAGCGTTGCGCGAGGAAGCATTCCCCAATTGTATTACTGCATTATTCTATATAGTATATCCACCTCAACGACAGCGTTACGACAGGCAGCACGCGGCGCTAGTGTCGAACTGGCATTATGTTCCAATTTTTACAATGCGATGCGAATTTTACATTTTTGCTTAAATCTACACTGAAGAATCTTTAATATATATAACGCTTTTCATTAAATCCTTAAAACTATTTATGCATCATGGCAGTTGACTAACTGACTTATGCTGAGATCTATAGAGCCTACTTTGACTTGGCTCAGACTTTGCTAAGAGTTAAAACGAGATGGACTTATGTGAATAACATAAATCTGTCTCGTTTTAACCATGTCTTAAGTCTAAGCAAAGTCAAAGTTCCCTCTATAGATCTCAGTATCAGACAGAGGACATTTTATTGGTCGATGTATTTCTACTATGCTATCTAGAATCCGTTACATATCGCAGCATTTTACATAAACGTAAAACAAACAAAATAATATAATTATTATAATATTACGAACATTTAACACATTATATCGAGCATACAGTGAGTTAAGAAACCTTTGGAACTGTCGCAAGGATACAACGATCATACGAACTGTATGGTACAAACATTTATATTACATAATAACTATTTCATCTTGCAATCAGTTAACAACTATAATATAAAATCTCATGACATGTTATCCATAACTTAACAAAAATAAAAGTAATTGTGATATTTCAGTTAGACTATCATGAAATCACAGTAAAGAGATGGTAGTTAGGTCGACAAAACAAGACTGTATCAAACCTTTCGAAGGCAATCTAGCACAAAAATAGCCTCAAAATAGGAACAAGTCTAACAGCGCCTCCCACTGACACACTTTTAAAGATAAATAACAACCAAATGTAACCAAACGATAAAAACTGCAATAGATGAAAGTTCATTTGAAACGAAATGTTATAACATCGAAATAAGTTTTAGTTGATTTAGTCTTCACTATTTAAAATAATTTATTGCAAGCGATCTTTGATATACGTAGTTAGTGGGCATAAGATCTGTAAACAGTTTTAGTTAACTAACTTTATGTACAATAAACTATGCCTGACGCTCTTCACAATAATAAAATATTAAGTACAATAGCAATTTTCGAATCACCACAACAACCATTAACCACAGTAAATAGGTCCGTTCAAACACATAGAATCTAACATAAGGCGGTTTTGATAAACATTTATATCGGCAGATACACAATAACGATCACACACACACAAAACTCAAACGAATATACCGATTACACCCCCACAGACAAACTTATCGTACTTTGTTATTATTTGAGACAGGACTATCACATACACACACACAACTTATATAAATATACTCTTTCGAAGTAACCCTGAGGCCCGAGTGAACTTTAATAATAGACTGCTCGAGCAGTAGCAGTATTACAGTCAAATGCTCACACTGTCCGTGTATAACTCCAGGTTAAAGAACTTCACACCAGAGTTGCGCAAATCTGCCCACATTCAGACCCGAGCTAGGTGGACTGACCGATAGAGATCTATGTCCAGTAGTGGATGTCTATTTGTTGACAACGATTACACTATGGCCTCAGGAGTTGTTATTTGTTACTAATAGGACATTGTTAACGGATCGTAGCATGTATTATACACTGATACATGACAACGAACTAGCAAAGCCTTTTTGCCGAAAATTATTTGTTTTAAAAGATCAGTTAAACTTGGTCTCAACCCAGGACAAATGTAGAGGATTGGTCGCGCTAGGTTCACTCCACAAGACACCGGCATCTTTCCGATTTTAATCCCAGAGCTGAATGAACATACTCGAACCGGAGTACTGGGGCCATACTCGCATCATCATGTGGTGCCATCTTCAAATTGAAGCTCGGCGGTCAGTCGGAGAAAACTTTTGCGGTCACGTGCTATCTTCTTCACTCCTGCATACCTATGTCGAGTCCACTCACCTATGTCGTCGAACCACTGCCAACGCTTAAAGCCATATTGTTTCATTATTGTTGACTTTCGTGTTTTAGAATTATAATCCTTATTTTAGGAACGTCAAGGTATGTGACATCATACTGTCATTTTGTGTAATATTTCTTAAGTATTGCTAAGTGTTGGCAGTATAGCCCCAGGCCGGTCGTTTCCAGAATCCAGAGTCGAAGCTATGATTGATCAAACCCTTTGCCACAGTTGGCGACATTCCTTCAAAGTGTACGACATTTTCACCGTATTGCCACTTCTCACTAACTATAACGACAATAATTATTAGCAATCGTGTGTAAAAGGTACACTTGACTCCGGTATGGGTGGAACACAATTTTACCGACCCTCTCATACTATGTATTGCTACAAAGCAAAGTACTGGTTAGGGCGACTTTGGTCGATTATTTCATTCCTCAGGATAAATTCGACACTTTTGACATTTTATATGTAGGTACAGAAAACCTGTCAAATTTATTCCTCAGTTTGTGAAGATTATAATCAGACCGCAATCGTTTGGTCGTACTTTTCGCCTGTAGCGGTAAGCGCGACCTAATCCTTCTACTAGAAAAGACATTCAGACCAATTTAGGAATAAATAATCCTAAATTGATCCATCCGAGAATCGAACCCGATACATTGACACTAACCCTGGTACACTATCAAAACTAGTTCGTATTCAGGTATAATACAATCAGCGTATAATTACAAAAACACTTATGGGCCACAATTTACAACAATAAGTATATTATGTTTCTCAATGACCTCGGCTTAAGCTCTGTATAAAAAAAACTAACACAACACGAAAAAAAAAACAACGACACAAGTGAAGACGGGGACTCTATCTAAATATAATAATTTAGTTATTTCTATCGCGATTATTTGTTACAGCGGAGATTTTAATAGTTTATTTATAAGTATTTATTATATTATGTATAATACACTAACGACTACATAAAGCGTTACATTTGTGCCGGTCTTCCCTCTCGCTCGCTCGTCAACGGAGCCCGCGCACACAATGTTAACTTTCAACTAACTTTACTATAACTAATAAACTAATAATAGTTAACTTTTGGTCACTTTGGTATCGGCGCCTGCACAACAGCAAACTATACTAGACATAAACTATAATACTACGTGTGAGATCTATATAGCGAACTTTGACTTTGCTTAGGCTTAAGACATGGTTAAAACGAGACAGATTTATGTTACTCACATAAGTCCATCTCGTTTTAACTCTAAGTAAAGTCTAAGCCAAGTCACAGTACGCTTTATAGATCTCAGCATACGAATCAGAGCTATAATAACGGTCGGAGAGCTAGTGAGAACATTTTAACGGGTAGGTACATCAAAAAAATTTAATCTAGTACATCTTTGAAACTTCTCACAAGCCTTAAACCAGACGCGAATATATAGAAAAATAAACGCGTATAAAACACCATCCAAAAAGTATAATACAAAACGTGTAAGCTAAACGAAATGTGTATGTTTCTCGTTTGATCCAAACATTGTGTATCGAGACCTCAGCAAAAAAATTTATGACAAGTTATTATATACTATATACTTGAGGCCGCTTTAAAATTACATTCTACCGTGCATTTTTCGTTGGCCTTCGAATGTTTTATTCAGCTGCTGCTGTATAAAACTACTGTATTGGCGAGAAATGTCAATCTTTCTTTCTTTCCCATGCCCTCATCCCATTTCATTTGGGGTCGGGCCTCCTTGTACGTAGGCGCCAGGACTTTTTGTCCTGGGTTGTCATTGGCGTGATGTTAAGGGCTCTAACGTCAATAATATACTTATATTATGAGATATTATGGCGAAAAATATCAATAATATACTTATACTAGCTGATGCCCGCGACTTCGTCCGCGTGATTTAAGTTTTTTTATTCCCGCGGGAACTCCCTAATTTTCCGGGATCAAAAGTAGCCTATGTCACTCTCCGGGTTCTCAATTATACCCATGCCAAAAATCACGTCGATCCGTTGCTCCGTTGCGGCGTGATTGAAGGACAAACCAACAAACCAATAAACCAACAAACAAACACACTTTCGCATTTATAATATTATATTTCGCATTTATAATAATATTATTTGATTATGAGTTATGACACAAATAACAAATCTCAAGCCACCAATCACCATACAAATTGACCATCACTTTAAAATTAAACTCATATTTCCGTTAAACTGGAACTCTAGGATTTTCTGCATTCACTCAATTTATCTCAAAAATCTTATAGGTACCTACTTAAGGTAAGATTTTAAAAACCCAATCATTACCCATAACTTACGCTCGTTAGTTTTTAGCCCTGTTCTTTCACAAAAACCATAATTATTATTAAACTATGTTCCTATCTCAAATATCATAGCTAACCTTAGAAATAAACGAGAAACATACACACAAAACTAAATAACTTCTGTTACTATAATAATATAAGTAAATATAAACCATGCAACATGGACATTTAAAACATTTGTACTCTCAGTACTCGTAAATAAATATATTATGTGTTAATAAACATAACATTTAATTTGATTATATTTGGTAAAGCAATAAAAAACGTAAATGCTTGTAGCAACTTGGAACTATTTTACCTATAACATTTATAAAATTTAATTTAGGGACCAACAAAATTTGTATTTTAATTAGGTTTGTCTTACTCAAACTTTATAGTTGAAAGCTTGTACAGCTTGTGGGCATCCATTTTGAGGTATTATTAATCCGTCAAAACGTAAACCAAACATTTAAAAAATATTAAATTATTTTAAATAATTCAATTTTGCTAAAAAAATATTCCACTTTTGAAGTTGTAAAATAATTCCATTTTGCTACAACATTTGACGGGAAAGTTCATCAAATGAATACTGCTAAAGAGATGAGCGATGGTCGACGCGCCCCCAGCGCACTGAGAATCGTCCCGCGGGCGAAAGGCGGGCGAACTTTGGGCGAACGTCGCCGGGCGAACATCGGGCGAAATGCGAAAACGCACAAAATACACAACGTAGGACTAGAAGCGGGACACATTACGCTAACGAAGTAGGAACCGACTACGAAACTAGTGACATCGACACAACAGTGAAAACTTCTAACACTTCCAAAAAAACTTACTCATTAAAGCACCTCGAACAAGGTTCCACATTATTTCATTATCAGCGAGATTAAAAAACCTAAACTAGTGACGAAAATTAATGACTAATACAATGTTCGGAACGAAGACTACATCTACCTACACGCACGCACGCACGCACGCACGCACGCACGCACGCACGCACGCAACTATCGCGAATGGGGTTCTCGGTTGCCGCTGCGGGCTGCGGCATGCCTCGAGCGGCAAATATCACTAGACATTACTCGTAGCTTAATTTAAAGGCAAATTTCGAAGGATACACGCCTAAATTCATAACAGTTCTTATTATTTCCAGCTAATACCTGTTTTCTGTTATAAAGTAACCCATTTTGGGATGCAACACACAGATAGACACGAGAAAAACACAAGTTATGGTTTTGCACAAAATTAGCGATAAAATCCCACAGAATTATCAATTAAAAAGTGTACAACCCATTGAAATGACCTTCGACTTAGTTTGAATGTACTGAAGTTTAGGTATTTTCATTACATAGTTCAAACAACATTTTGCCGCTCTCAGTCATACACCTAGGCTTTTCTTCTCCACAACAAATCCAATAGTCATTAACCATAATCCAAGAGAAAAATCACCTTTTTTAATACGGATCCTCTGTCAATGGTGCTAATCATGTTGTCCTTTTCCGCACGATACGTAATGAAAAGGACAGCATTAGACATAAATCCCACAGAGTCTAGCGAAGTTCACAAGTATGAGTTATTCACTGACCAATCAAAGACAAAAACTATATAAGGTGTAAGGGGACCGCTACCGAAAACGAAGACAGAAGTGCCCCTTACACCCTGCATGATCAAAACAGGTATATATCAATGAATTTCTGCCAAATTATGTTTGAGCTCTCAATGTGGCCAATTCTGTACAACACAATCTCTAAACTGAACTAAAATGACATCTAGTTTTGTCCCTTTCCGCAGGGAATATATGAAAGGAGATTGGTTTACTATCTCTAAATTAGAGATTGTGCACTACAGAATATGCCTCAGTAGATATCTCTCTATCTCAATTTTTATAGGGATATAGTCTGCACACCATTGACACTGGAGGAATTTTGATCGGTTACTTAGCTACATAAAAAAAAATATTGATCAATGATAATGCTGCTAAGTAACTTTACAACTCATTAAAATATTGAATATTGGAACCCGACGTTATTATAACATACCTTTTGTTTAGAATAGGAATAGGGGGTGTTCAGGAGAAAAAACTATGATAGAAACAGACGGTCTGTAACTATTGGATCTGTGGGAGTCTCTCACTGTCCGGTGCGCGTTAAACTTACCAATATGTACAACAATCATTTGCTTCCAAACACTCTTTACTTACAATTAGCAATATTAGAGCTCTTTTAAAATATAACCTCCATTGTACCAACATACTAAAATTTGTGGCCCTTACACTTATAATACATAGCTATTTTATTTATATCTCTTACTAAGTTATTACTCATACCTACGGAGTAGATTGAAGCCGAGAAACATCATCTCTTCTATCGCAAGTTAAATTCAACTTTATACACTTCAAAATACGGTTTATAATGGCGTAAATAATGATACTTAAAACCTGACTAAAGCCGAGTTTAATTTGTAATCGAATAACACGTAACACCTCGGCTCCACTCCACAGTGCCGGTGTACGTTGCGCCTTATTCGCGACTTGATCAAAGTCCGATACAACGCAACGGGAGATCATTAACAGCTCGTATAACATTATATTTATATGTTTGTATACAGGCTGTTTTATTTGTTTGGCGGACATTTTAAATCTCTAAATAAAAATACAGGAAATTTTTATTTTAATCCGGTTGTACGCAGTTTAAACTACACTAAGCTGGCAGGTTGTAAAACAGTGTACTTATGTCGACAGTGTTGGGCAGTTCTACTATAGGTTCTAGTATCTTCTATAACCATGATTAATCAAACCTACTGAAAAAATCCGATTGTGCAAAGTAATAGCATCTGATAATAAACAAAATGTTGCGCTTTTATATCAACAGTCCCTAAAATACACCCTTTTTCTGCTTCGAGCATTTAATCGACAGAACCAGTTCTGACAAGATATGCCTACTCCTCAGCCAAATGTATAGGACACACACCCTTACTTTCTGATAAAATTATGCTAGCCAGGTTAGTGTATAGAAGCAAGATGGCTTGGAGCTAGGGTAGGCATTAGTTAGTCAAAATACCTAATTAATGACTGTTATAATGATAAACGAGCACTTACATATATTTCAATTTGGGTAAGCAGTGCTTTTATGCCTCTATGAAATGCACGCCACTGTATAGAAGATGCCATAGAAATGCGTGTGACATAATCCTATTCTCTAACTTAGCAGCTACCAAGAACTAAAAGCCACTGACATATATTTTTTACCCATTGAAGGTTCGCTATGACATAAAAAGCAAACCTTCAACGGATAAAAAATATATGTCAGTGGTTTTCATTTTGTGATAGCCACTCAGAGAATAGAGGGGCAGTTCTAGTATCTTAGTGTTTAAGACCCGTTTCTTAGAACCTCCCAGCTATCACCGAAGCGTGTCTCCTCCATTCCACGAGTCATTGGCTCGGTATTTTGTACCCATTTGGTACAAACGCAAGCTCCCTTTAGCTTGCGACCCGACTCGAAACATACAACTAAAAGTAACCGCTTTTTTAACACGTGATCGATATCACATCTTCCTGTTTTGGAAGTCGGGTACAAATATTGTTAGAGACCATTGATATATCGAGCGTTACATTACTAATACGAGCCGATCCCAGTAAAGTCCGATTCAAACTTTATGACTTCTCTGAAGTTAGCCGCGAGTGTAGGTACGCGCAGGTACAGTCAACTGAACCGTCCCGGTGCCACCTAATATTGTATTCTGCGCATTGAAACGCACGATGTTCAATGATGTCGATGAGAAGTCATATGATATGCTGAGATCTATAGAACGTACTTTAACTTGGCTCAGACTTTACTTAGAGTTAAAACGAGATGGACTTATGTGAGTAACATAAATCTGTCTCGTTTTAACCATGTCTTGAGTCTAAGCAAAGTCAAAGCTCGCTCTATAGATCTCACACATGAAGTTTGAATCGGACTGTACAAGTGTTAAATGTAACAACGAAATAAACTAGTAAATAACAAACAGACCGGAGTTCAACCGCTGTGGAGCTCTGTGGCCACTCGTGACGCGACAGTCGGATGAACTTGCAACGCGACAATCGTATGTAGGTGCGACAACATAACAATCGTATGCAGTTGCGATTTATGTTTTTGTGACGACGCGCAAGTTGGAGGTAGTTGCGATAAAGCAACAGTCGGATGTCTGGGCGACGACGCGGCAGTTGCATTTAGTTGCGACAACGCACCGGTGTGATGTCCTTGCGAAGACGCGATATTCAGAGGTCCTTGTAGCAACGCGCCAGTCGCATATCGTTGCGACAGAACGATAGTTGATGATAGATGCGTCGCTGTATCAGTCGGAGGTAGTTGCGACAAACTCACGGTCGGATGGTGCGATGCAGCGACAGTCGCACACCGTCGCAACGAGAGAGTCGGATGTCCCGGCGTGGACGCGACAGTCGCGTGTCGTAGCAACGCCGCGACAGTCGCAGTGTCAGTGTGAGGCGCGTGGGGCGGGCGCGGCTTCAGGCGAGCGGCGCGGCGGGCGGCGCGGGGTTGAAGTCCGAGTTCACGAACGAGAAACCTTTGAACTCCTCCTGCACACACGAACAATCATTATAAGATAATAAACTATCTATAGGTACCTACTATATCTAATACATAATTTATAAAGAGGTAAAGTTTGTGAGGTTGTAGGGGGTAATCTCTGGATACTGAACCGATTTCGAAAATTCTGGAAAATTCTGAAAATTTTGAAAATCCCACACGTTCCCTTAGTTTTCTAAAGCGTTAACGATTATAGAAAGATAATAGTCACGAAACGTATGTTACTCGGCTAGGGGGCTGACGCGACGCGGTGTGGTGTGGTGTGGTGTGGTGTGGTGTGGCGTGGTGTGGTGAGGTGTGGTGTGGTGAGGTGTGGTGTGGTGTGGTGTGGTGTGGTGGTGCACTCGCCTGGTTGATGGCGCGCAGCACGTCCTGCGGCACGGGCGTGAGGCATGGTTCCTCTTTCGTGAACTCCGCGTCGAAGTTGGCCGCCTCGCGCTTGCTCTTCTGCAACACCACACGCACAATAGGGATGATTACAACTCAATCTAATCAGCAACTCTTTATCTAACTTAAAAACGCACTTCTAGTATGGAAGTTGTATGAAATTCACAGTTGTGACGTCATCAAATTTCAACGCATTTTTTCTTTAATCTGTAGTTTAAAATGGCTAACAAACTTAAAACTAACTCGGGGCTGTAGCGGGGCAATGCGATTAGTCGGAGAGCTGGCGACGAATTTCGGGAACAATTCGAAAGAGGTCTGGTAATACTTTATAACCGACAAAAAGTCTGGGATTTATTTTTTCGAATTCTATAAGTATAAAATTTAAAGATAAAAAATCAAGTTGCCAAAAGAATGTTTTTTTTTTTAATTTATTTATGCAAACGTTATATTATGCTGCGCAGTAGCGAAATAACCGCAAACGCTCTACCAGAATGGCAGGACTGGATTCGTCAATGGACGAAATTATATTTTTTCACAATTTCAGCTTGCCTTAAAGGACCTTCCCGAAATTCATCGCCAGCTCTCGGACCCCATCGCCCCGCTATCGCCGTCGCTAGTTTCGTGTCTGACGCCAAGACTAACCGAGGATGTGAATCTTAGGTCTTTTGGGAGGTCCTCTATTTAACTAGTGGTTCGCCCCGAACTGAGACCTCGCGGTTTCACAGAGCGCTATCTATTGACATAAATGTGAAGTTCTGTTCAAAATATCATCATCATTAAAAATTAAATAATTTCGTTTCCTTATCATATTTATCTAATTTTAGTATTTGTTGTTCAAGTACAGGACATTATTCAAATAATTAATCAAGTTTCAGGCTCAGCCTTTCAGAAAATTGAGAGTTCTGAGGTCAACTTTGGACGTTAGAAAATCGCCACTTTAAAAGCCCCCCATTTCGTCAATTTTAGGGGAAAAATTAAAAAAAAAAATTTTTGGACTTTATTTCTAATAATTATCTTTAAAATGATATACCGCAACCCTATGTAACGCTATAATAGTACATTGTTCACCGAGGGGAGAAAGTGACCGATTACTATCGAGGGTGTAGTTTGAGGCCCGAGGCGTAGCCGAAGGGCCGCAATACACGCGAGGTAGGAATCGTACTTTCTACCGAGTGATACATAGTGCTTTATACTACACCTGCGAGGAAAATAAGCGATAATTAGTGATTAAACGAACTTACAAAGGTTTAAAATAATAAATAAAATAAATATTTTTTATTTCAGGCAATTTTACAAACCCATATTCAAAATACAGAAACATAAAAAAAAATGAAAAAAATGAAAAAAAAAAGAAAAAAAAAGAAAAAAAAAGAAAAAAAAGAAAAAAAAAAAAAAAAAAGGTTTAGGTTAATAGTTAATAATAGTTAATAGTCCTTAATTAGGTTAGGCTAGCTAGCTTTAATTTCTAATGTATTGTTTCCAAAAAATTTTAAAAAAAAATTTTAAAAAAAAATGACGTTCTATCATAACTATATGAGTCGCTTCATTCGAAGCTTCACTATCACAACTAGACTACATTTTGAGGATTATTTCAATATAGATTTCGATATCGACAACCGACATCGATATCGACAATCGACATCGATATCGACAATCGACATCGATACCGACAATCGACATCGATATCGATATCGACTATCAATATCGGATATCGATATCGATAATCGACGTCGATGTCGACAATCGACATTCACCATATTATTTGACTTTTCTATGTCAAATATGGTGAAGCTGCTTCTAATATTATATTTCCTTAAGGTAAGACATCCAAATTCTCAACGTCCATACCATATTTACTTAAAATTAAAAAACAACAGCGCGTTAGAAATGGATTTTCATACAGTTTTCTCCCCGCTTAGCACATTAGAAATGAAATTTCATACATCTTTTCCTCCCGCTTAATTGGTTTGTAGCAATGACGTACTTTCTACCTCGTTTTGACAAAAGCAAGAGGGTACTTTCCGAGCGGGTGTAGTATAAAAAATATTTTACTTCGCATTCGCTTCTATGAGAGCCCCCTTGAAATAAAGATTTTTATAACTTTTTAGGCCATATTCGGTGGGAGGCCAACGGTTTACATATTATATTTAAATTTGAAGTAATTACGTTCAGTAATTCAGAAGTTATAAGGCTCTGACAGACGGACGGACGGACGGACGGACGGACAAGTGCCAATTCACTCAAGTAGACTCAGAGACCTTCGCTTCGCTCGGTCAATAATCAGTTAGAATTAATTGGTTATCGACATAGGCATCAGTCATCGCCCCCATTGGTCGGACTCACCACCTTGGGTCGGAAGGGCGGGCGCAGACGGCGCTGCGCGAGCGCGTCCCAGTCCACGTCGCGGAAGAACGCGTGCGCGCGGATGCCGGCCGCGCCGCCCGCCACGCCCAGCCGCCGCGCCGGGCTCTTCGTCATGAAGCCTGCGCACCAACCACCACAACACTCAATACTCAATTTATTTATAGCAATAAGCAAATAGCAAAAGAGCATTTGACTCGCTCCAGCAATGCTAAGGACAGCGGTTACTTATGTATAGTATACATTAATAAAATTGTAAATGATTTTTTTTTCAAAAGTGCAACCGCCGAGTTTCTTGCTGGTTCTTCTCGGTAGGAATGGCATTCCGAACTAGTGGTAGATTCATTCGACGATTCGAAAGCACTTGTAAAAGTTTATTTGAATAAAAACCATTTGAATTTTGAATACTTAAGCAATATTACTCAAAATGTCAGTTTGATGTCACGTACCTTGACGTTCCTAAAATAAATCTAAAACACGAAAGTCAACAATAATGAAACAATATGGCTTTAAGCGTTGGCAGTATGAACCCTGAAGAACACTAGGAAATTTCTTTATCACCTAGATAATAAAACAAACACGATGGCTAAAAACATATTAATCGAAGAAAACATAAACAAAACACCCACCTTTGAGTATAGAAACAGCGTCCTTAGAAAGCCACACGGGGTATAACACGTCATCATGCAGGATGGACTCGAACAGATCGTCTTCATTGTCCGCCTCGAAGGGAGGCTGCCCCGCCAGCATCTCGTACAGTAGCACGCCCAGCGCCCACCAGTCCACTGACGGGCCGTACTCCAGTTCCTGTAGGATCTGGACCATACCACACACCATCATGTATCAAGCAAACTTCGAAGTAACTCATTAATGAATAGCAAAAATAAGAATGGACCCAGAAGCCCACCCTGTAGAATACATATTTTTTTTAAACACCTGCAATTTATCACATCAATCACCCGCCGTAATTTGTACTATGCTCAATAAATAACTTGTTTGATCATAAAACAAGCCTTTATAAATAAACTATTGAAAGGCAAGAATTTTTGTAGTGCCGTGTCCCACGCTTTTTACAATTTGATACTGATTTGGGAACATTGACATTTGGTAAACAAATATTTAATAAATAACTCAGTCAAAAGATTAAGGCAGATTCAAATGACAAAGTTACAAAAGACAGCATACCTCGGGAGCAATATAATCCGGTGTCCCACAAAACGTCGTCGTGGTCACGCCATCTGAAAAACGTAATTAGTTTCTATAATCTTTCTTCTTCAGAAGCAACATGTGGTCCAATGAACTCTCAGCTCTCATAATCTCAAGGTAATCGGGCATCTCTGTCTCGCGATAGACCACACGTGATCTATCGGTCGACAGCCCTCCTCCAAGCGCTTTGTTCATCATCCGACTAAGAACACTTTGATTTTTATAAGACTTATAATACTACTTAGACTTTTATAAGACTTATAATACTACTTAGACTTTTATAAGACTTATAATACTACTTAGACTTTTATAAGACTTATAATACTACTTAGACTTTTATAGATCTGAATAGAAGAGCAGAGCGATTTGTTCAAAGAACC
Source organism: Erebia ligea (assembly GCA_917051295.2). Taxonomy (NCBI): domain Eukaryota; kingdom Metazoa; phylum Arthropoda; class Insecta; order Lepidoptera; family Nymphalidae; genus Erebia; species Erebia ligea. Next base: position 16,731,982 of record OU785236.1, on the reverse strand, counting down.
AATTATTAAACTAACAGCTATTAGTTTGTTCTCAATTTCGTCATCAATTGTAGTTAAATAGGTATCAAATTTATCAAGGAAAAATTACTAACATGTTTACACGATTTTAATATATTTTAAGTGAGATAGTGAAGATCCCTCACGTGGAGATAGTTTGCTTTTCCGCTTGAAGTTTTGTAAGAAATTAATGCAGGTTCTGATGTCACACACACAGCCTATAGTGGCGGTAATTTTCTAGCGTGTTTATTTTTTAACGCAGTCAAATACTCTTCAATCTCCTCGACGTTCGACGATCGGTCATCATAGAGACAATTTAAGTCCAAATCTCAAATTCCTTGACGGTTGAAGTTATAGGTCGATGTCAGTCAGTCAGGTTCTTAGATAAACAGATTATAGGTTTAATGTTTCAGCTACTTTTTAAAATTGTCCGTTTTGTAAAGTGTTAGTTGCTTTCCTTATTAGTTTTACAACAGACAGATGGGGCCGCACTCACCCAGTATGCCCTCCTTGCACATGCCGAAGTCGGCGAGCTTGCAGTGGCCCTCGCTGTCGAGCAGGATGTTGTCGAGCTTCAGGTCGCGGTAGATGACGCCGTGCGCGTGCAGGAACTGCAGCGCCAGCGTCACCTCCGCCGCGTAGAACCTGCCCACAGAGACGATACGTGACCATACGTGACCACACGTGACGATACGTGAACACAAGTGACGATACGTGACGACACCCGACTACGGGTGATCACACGAGACGATACGTGACCACACGTGACGATATGTGACCACACGTGAAGACACGTGATTACACGTGACGACACGTGACTACGGGTGATCACACGTGACGACACGAGACGATACGTGACCACACGTGACGACACGTGACCACAAGACGTGATGATACGTGACGTCACGCGACGACACGTGACTATACGTTACGATACGTGACGACACGTGACAACACGTGACCACACGTGACGAAGTGTTGGTAAGCGACTCCTCAAGTGTGGAGTGCGCATGTATTATCCTCTGTCCAACCATTTATTTAACTTTTGACATAAGCACGCCTATGAGGTTTCATAATTATACTAGTGGTTCGCCCCGAACTGAGACCTCGCGGTATCACAGAGCGCCATCTATTGACATCATTGTGAAGTTCTATTAAAAATATCATCATTATTAAAAATTAAATAATTTCGTTTCCTTATAATATTTATTTAATTTTAGTATTTGTTGTTCAAGTACAGGATATAATTCAAATAATTGATCAAGTTTCAGGCTCAGCCTTTCAGAAAATTGAGAGTTCTGAGGTCAACTTCGGACGTTAGAAAATCTCCACTTTGAAAGCCCCCCATTTCGTCAATTTTAGGGGAAAAAATTAAAAAAAAAATTTTTGGACTCTATTCTTAATTATCTTTAAAATGATATACCGCAACTCTATGTAACGCTATAAAAAATATTTTACTTCGCATTCGCTTCTATGAGAGCCCCCCTGAAATAAAGATTTTTATAACTTTTTAAGCCATATTCGGCTGGAGGTCATAGGTTTACATATTATATTTAAATTAGAAGTAATAACGTTCAGTAATTCAGAAGTTATAAGGCTCTGACAGACGGACGGACGGACGGACGGACAAGTGCCAATTCACTCAAGTAGACTCAGAGACCTTCGCTTCGCTCGGTCAATTATTTAATCGGTTCAAAAGATGAGCCGGGAAAGCGTAGCAGACAGAAGACAGGCACACTTTTGTATTTATAATATTAGTATGTATTAGTATAGTACGTTCGTTTACCATACGGTTGCCTTTGACTGCGCAGACTCGGCACGAGCCGCATTTTGTCAAAGGCACCGCCGTGGCATCAATCGCCGCCGTCAACGCAGTACAGATACAGGAGAATTTCGCATATTAGCTATATCGAACCGCCGCCGCGGTGACAGGTGGTTTTTATTGACTCTGCTATCTGCTATATATATACCTATCGTTTATGTATACTTTTTACTTTTTTCATTAAATTTTTTTTTTTCTACCTAACTTGTGTTTATTATTTATATTCGTATTTTATAACAATAACCATAAGAATAAAATTATAAAATAGTATTATATTTTTTATTCTTAGAATAGAATAGGTGGGTGTGGTCACCTGGCGCGCGGCTCGTCGAACTTGCGCGCGCGCTGTATCTGGAACATGAGGTCGCCGCCGTCCACGTACTCCATGACGAAGAACAGCCGCTCGGGCGTCTGGAAGGCGCAGTGCAGCGCGGTGAGGAAGGGGTGCCGCGCCGCCAGCGCCAGCACGCGCCGCTCCGTCAGCGTGCACTCCACGTCGTCGTCCTGCACGATCGCGTCCTTCTTCAGCACCTTCACCGCGTACACCTGCGCACACGCACCACCACGATCACGCTTAAGAGGACTCCAGCCGGTACCTTCTTCATACAAACGTAAACTCGTAATTACTACATTATTTGATATTGTACGCTCAAAACTAAGTATTATTTCGATTTGTCTCGTCATTATCTAGGTTTATTGATGCATAAAATATTGAAAAAAATATTGATTTTAAAGTTACGAGCCTCGAAAGATTCCTATTTTCACACTAAATTGATGACAACTTTGGGCGCAAATAAATAAGATTATAGGAGTATGAAAATTATAAAACAATTTATCAAGAAACATAGTTGTAATAACATATCATTAGTTGTAATAACTTTACTTTGTAAACATACATTTAGTAGTTTTTACAAACAAACGGGTTTCCCAAACGATCAATCAATCAATCAATCAATCAAAAAGGAAACAGGTTACCCACGTGCGCCGGCAACTTGGGTCGCGCGTACTGAGGGACAGCTTGATTCAGTCAGGATGGACTGCTTCAAGCTGCGACTGCATAGTGAACTACAGTCTTCTACGTACACACATAAGTGCTGGAACCGTGGAACCGCTCGAGCAGTTGCGACTGCTCCGGGCGGTTGGCAGCAGTTATCAATGGTAGCTTCAAGCTGTTGACTATGACTGCAAGAGCGGTCCGTCGAGCAGTTAGCCAGTGATCAACATACTGGCTAACTGCTCGAGCAGTCCATGTATGGCCGGCCTTAGTCTGAGATCTTAGCTCTGACTTAAGACAGAGTTAAAACGAGACAGATTTATGACACTCACATAAATCCATCCCGTTTTAATTCCTAAGATCTGATTATGGATCTGATTATTAAACTCTTGTTTGTTGTTGTGTTGTGTGTCTTTGTTTGTTTTATATTATATTTTAAAGTCATTCTAAATAATTTTGAATTTAGTGTGATATAATTTTTGCACACTGCCTCTGACAGTAGATTGTGTAGAAGTTTCTACTTATACAGTTGTTATTACCCACAATTTTGCAAAATAAACGGTTTATGATTAAACACTCGCCTCATCCGTGCCCTTCTTCTCAGCGAGCATGACCTTCCCAAAGGAGCCCTTCCCCAGCACCTTGATGAAGTGGAAGTCGTCCAGAGACACCTTCTGCCCCGCCGCCTCGCCCGCGCCCGCGCCGCCTGCAACACGCGCCCGGTCACCCGCTACACCGCTACACCCGTACACCCGTACACCCACCCATACACCCACACCGGGTTAGTGCACCCACCACCCAAACACATGGAAAACACATTGGCGTTTGATGCGCGGCTGCGCTCACGTTAGCGGGCCGTGCTATTCAGACTTTACCTCTCTCTCGCACATGCTAACATTTTCAAAGATTGTAAATTATAATATAATGGCGGAATGGCGAGGTGAAATACCAGTTGTTTGTACGGCCTCTCAAGTTTGATTTACATACAACAGCGGTGTAACAGTGAATTTCAGAGTGCTATTAAATCTACTCGCGGATCCTGTATGTGGATCCAAATGAATGATTAAATCAATGTGTTTTCCATATAATATCCAACAACCATTTGATAATAATTGTAATGAACTTATTTATTTATATTGTCATAAAAGCTGCTAAAAACTTTTAAGTTTGAAATCACCCTGAATTCTAGTCGTGCATGACCAATGTTATAAAAACTGAAATACTATTTGGACATAAAGTTAGTTATAACAGGAATTTACAGAACTGCTCATTTCGTCAACAAGGTTTTGTTAATGATTGGATTAAAACTTAGTTTTCTGTGTTAAATTATTATATGAGTAAAAGTGGTAGTAGAGATTTGTTGAGTTTTAAAAACCTTGATAACCTTTTGGGAATATGTAGTAGAATTTTGTTGAGAACAAAAACCCTATTAATCTTTGACCGTTTAGGTATGCACGACTAAAGTATAGTCCCACAAACTTATCTGACCCGGTGACAGCGTCGCGAATAAATATTTAAAAAAAAAAATAAAAAAAAAAAAAGATTAGTTCCAATTTTGGCCACCGGGGCCAGACAAGTTGGTGGTTCTGTACATACTTCAAATGGTTGTTTTCGTCACAAAATCAATCTGAACCTTCGTCGTAGGACCCAAATATGTCCTGCAGCTCGTCCCACGCAGACCTCCAGACGGGCGGCGGCTTCGGCCCCAGAGAACCTATGTTCAGACAATACACTGTGCAGTGGACAAAGGGCAGACAAACAGAACAAACATAATTACAGGCGTGTGTTTGTTAGCGATGTTCATGTGTTCAGGTTTAAACTAGACATGCTACAAAATTGTGTTTTCGTGTCAATTTCCTCGAAATATATCTCAAATTCATTGAATTTTCTATAGAAAATATCATTAAGCACCAATGAAAAGGAAAAGCACCTTTAAGGCCCACTTGCACAAGGATTCCTAAATTGATTTAGTTAAATATTTTAATGCTGTCTCTTTTTGGCAACTACAATATGCACTTGCATATTGTACTGTGTTACATATTGCAACTTTAATTTTCCTTGTGCAAGCGGCCCTAAGATATGTAAAAGTTTAGCTAAATGCATTGGCACCTCGGATGAATAAGTTCTTAGTTCGTCCAAGATCGGCGCATTACTTACAATTGGTACTATTAAATTTGGTAACTGTAGGGTTAATATGTAACTTAACATCTGATAGCGACTAACCACATAGTGTTTTGATAAAAATAAAAAAGGTCGAAAAATTTGTACTACTTACTACTTTTTATTATGGGTACTAAATGTGTGTATGTAGGTAAAGGTATGTATGTTTGGAAGGACGAGCGTGATCTTTAAAACTAATGCAGTTACGGTCCATTTTACTACAATGCGCAACCTCAAGGACAGGAGAAATTAGTGTGTTCAGTTTTGTATGATCTGAATGAGATGCCTACACTTCAGTTATCATGCATTTCTCGCGTTCCATTTTATGTATTCTGTGTCGTGAGTGTCAAACAGTATCGCCAACAAACACAACACACAAACAAAACAAGCAACAAAAGGGTAACAACAGCAACGCCCGCCACCGTAGCCCCTGAGGCAACAAGCATCGAGAGCGGACACAAAGTATCGACCTTCGTAGTGCGTGAAGATGTCCTGCAGCTCCGCCCACTCCGCCTCCCACGGCGCCGCACCTGCACCTGCACGCGCACGCACACGCTACACTAACACTATGCACGTACACTACGCACCTACACGTACACGACACGTTGCACGGCCAGAGGGACCGACAAGAGGCAACGCCCATGTACGTCAACACTGTATGCAGGTCACAATTGGGTATTTGACATTTCAAATCAGCAACTTTTTTTAAAAACGTAAAAAATGCGCGCTTAGTATAGGATTTTGGATCAAATAATGAATAGTGACGTCATCAAAATTCGACGCACTTTTATTTACCTCATATAGTTATCCTTTATATAGTTATCACTAAAAAATAATTTATTTGAATCGTCGTTTCAACCTATAGACGTCCACAGCTGGACGAAGGTCTCCTGCATGGATCGCCACAGAGCCCGACCTTGTGCCGCTTGTATCCAGCGGCTCCCAGCTGCACGCTTGAGATCGTCCGTCCACCTAGTGGGGGGTCGTCCAACGCTGCGCTTCCCGGTGCGAGGCCGCCATTTGAGCACTTTGGGACCCCAACGCCTATCGGTTCTACGAACTATGTGCCCCACCCATTGCCACTTGAGCTTGGCGACTCTTCGAGCTATGTCGGTTACTCTGGTTCGCCTACGGATCTCCTCATTCCTGATTTGATCACGCAGGGATACTCCGAGCATATAGCTATCTCCATCGCCCGCTGAGTGACCCAGAGATGTCTTATCAGGCCCATAGATAGCGACCATAGTTAGTTAATTTATTTGAATAGCTGTTGTCAAATATCCAATTATTGTCAATTGGGTATTAATTTAAATAAAAAATATGATATGCAATGCGGACAATGAGATGTCCGATGTCGAATATAGTGTAGTTCCAACTTTCGTGGCGCGACCTCGATCTGTGACGAAAAATGCAACAAATCTAAATATTTGTAGAAAAATAAACGCACATAAAACCACTTGAACTTAGTGGTATCAAATAAATATTATAAATGCGAAAGTTTGGATGTATGGATGTATGTTTGTTACTCAATCACGCCCCAACGGCTGAACGGATCTGGATGAAATTTGGCACAGAGATAGATTATAGTCTGGAATAGCACATAGGCTACTTTTTATCCCGGAAAATTAAGGAGTTCCCGCGGGAACCGAAAAACCTCAATCCACGCGGACGAAGTCGCGGGCATCAGCTAGTTTAAAATAAAATGACTAATCACATTCAAAAGCGATTAAAATCAAATCTAATTAACTATCTATTAAACTAATATGACCTGCTATTTGAAATACATCAAATCAATACGAAGCCTATACAAAAATTACACCCAATAAAAATAAAATGGTGCTTGGCTGTACTCAATATCTAAACTTGACTCGATTGATCTAAAACTAATGCTACCCTCTTCACAATGTCGCCTGCGGAAAAGGATAGCATTAATTTTTGACATTTCAAGTAGGTTTAAGTCCCACAAACTTATCTGACCCGATGACGGCGTCGGTAGTATAAATGAAAAAAAAAATGATAATTTTATGCACAATTCACACACGGCAGAAATGAAACTTCAGAAAAGTAACCTGCAGAATACTTACATAGACGGGCCTTGTCAAACAAAGAATGTGGGCGTATTTTACTAACGCCATCCAGTCTGAAAAGCGGGACAGCGCTATGGCGGAGACAAGGACAGGCTTATACGAGTGAGGGGCACGCCCTTCAAGTCGGACGCTCAACTTTTTTCTATGAAAGGGCCCATATACCTACATATATATCGATGGGCCACAGTTTCAATTTTGGCCACCGGGTCCATCGATTTAAGTCAATGACCGGGTCAGAAAAGTTTGTGGGACTATATAAGATTGTGAACAGCGGAAGCAGCATCATTAAGATATATGATCTGCACTCACTCCTGTCCTGTTTGTCCGGATCCTTGCCATCTTCAGACACCAAGTCCGGAGCGCCTTCCATGAGAGGTGTGTTTAAGTACTAGAAAGTAAATAATATACTCATTATTGTACATCCGCCCTTTGAATAACGCCTATATTAATGTACTAGATGGTGATCGCGACTCCGTCCGCGTGGACAAAGTTTTTTTTAATTCCCGCGGGAACTCCTTAATTTTCCGGGATAAAAAGTAGCCTATGTATATCAGACTATAAATAATATTTCTCTGTGCCAAATTTCTTCCAGATTCATTCAGCCGTTCTGGCGTGATTGAGTAACAAACATCGAGTCATCCATCCAAACTTTGGCATCAAATAATATAAATCTAATAAATATTATAAATGCGAAAGTTTGGATGGATGTATGTATGTATGGATGTATGGATGTTTGTTACTCAATCACGCTCCAACAGCTGAACGGATCTGGATGAAATTTGGCACAGAGATAGATTATAGTCTGGAATAGCACATAGGCTACTTTTTATCCCGGAAAATTAAAGAGTTCCCGCGGGAACCGAAAAACCTCAATCCACGCGGACGAAGTCGCGGGCATCAGCTAGTATGTATTATAAATGCGAAAGTTTGGATGGATGTATGGATGTATGGATGTATGGATGTTTGTTACTCAATCACGCTCCAACGGCTGAACGGATCTGGATGAAATTTGGCACAGAGACAGATTATAGTCTGGAATAGCACATAGGCTACTTTTTATCCCGGAAAACTAAAGAGTTCCCGCGGGAACCGAAAACCTCAATCCATGCGGACGAAGTCGCGGGCATCAGCTAGTTTATAATATTAGTATAGACTAGCTGATGCCCGCGACTTCGTCCGCGTGGATTTAATTTTTTTTTTCCCGCGGGAATATCCTTCCCCGAGGTGTAACATACCTCTATACCAAATTTGATTTAAATGGGTTAAAAAGCTGGGCCGTTAAAGCGTAGCAGACAGACAGACAAAGACACGCTTTTGCATTTATAATATTAGTATGGATATCTATACTCATATTATAAATGCGAAAGTTTGGATGGATGTTTGTTATACTCAATCACTCCAGAAAGTCTGAACGGATCTGGATGATATTTGGCACAGAGATTATAGTCTGGAGTAGCACATACGAGTAGTAGTCTAGTCATTGTAAGTCGCGGGCATCAGCTAGATGTAGGTACAACATCAGGTCACCTTGATGGCGCGCGGGCCCGGGTTCTTGTCGGGTGAGATGCCCATCTCATTGAGGATGGCCGCCATCGCCTTAGTGTTGATGCCGCAGTTGTTGGCTACGTTCTTCTGACAACGTTTGTGTACGTTCATCGAACACACTACAATAACAATAACGATTTAAGATAAACCAATCATGATACTGATAACATTGTAGAACGACATAATGACACGATGTAGAGAGATGTGTACGACAAGAATAGTCCTTAGAGAACAGATTTGACTCGCTCCAGCAATGCTAAGGACAGCGGTTACTTATGTATCTACACATTAGTAGTAAATTTTCATACAAAAAGCGATAACGTTTTTCTTCCCGTAAATGTTGTACAATTTTCATAATTTTTAGAAATGTTGCAGATACAATGAAGAACTATGCTCTTACGTTTTAATTTTAAAGAAATATTGCTTATGTTAAAAGTTATTAGCGTCTAAATATTCATATTTTTGACCTAAAAACTTCCTCGAGTATTTTAATTTTTTTAAATTTAAATAAACTAAAATACTAAAAAAATAAAACGTACGAGGCTAGATTAAGGTGTACTGAATCTAATGAGACCAAAATTGTCTAATTTCGTAAACGTTTGGGGGGGTAAAAACGTTATCACCCGAAACAATATTTCAATAATAAAATGTAGGCATATGCCTACTGGACTTGCAACTCTCTCTATCGCACGATACGGAGAAGGCAGCGAAGCGTTGTGAAACAGATAGCATTATTGAAAATACCGACTCGCGTCGCGTTTCGTCACTAGACGATCCTCTTAATGAAATTGTAAATTATTTTTTCAAAAGAGCATCCACCAAGTTCTTTGCTGGTTCTTCTCGGTAGGAATGGCATTCCAAACCAGTGGTAGATTCACTCGACGATTCAAAAGCACTTGTAAACGTTTATTTGAATAAAAAACATTTGAATTTTGAATTTTTAAATTCTTACTAAAAGAGATAACACAGATGGAGATAAGTACAATGACGATGACAATGAAAATGATGGTGTTTATAATGATTACGATGTTGGTACTGAATCCAGTTAGGAATAGTGAGTTGTGGTGGTAGGTAATACCTAATTGTTATAATGATCGTGATAGTTATGCTAATATAAGTGCTAAAAGTGATGTTGATGAGAATGACTATAAAGAATTAATGATGAAAGGTTCAATAGTCAATACCAACATAGTGATTATCAAATCACTGTCGGTATTGAATCATTCATTCCTACTGAATCCAAATAGTAACAGTTGTGATGGTAGATATTTGATGCAATGATTTTGATGATTATGCTAATGCTAAATGTGTTGATGTTGAAAATGACCATGAAAACAACGATACTATTCACGACGAAAATGACGACAATGATAACGAAGATGATCACGATGTAAACAGTTCACTCACCCTCGCACATGACGGTGACTAAGAGATTGTAATAGAAATGATTGAAATGTTTTTTTTTTGCTATGCATAAAAGTGATTTCATCATTAATTCATACTGAATCGTAAAATAAAATATATTAAAATATATTAACGATGGTTCGATATTTGTTTATTTTGATGATTATGCTGATGAAAATGCTAAATGTGCTGATGTTGAAGATGACCATGAAAACAATGATAGAATTCACGACAATGATAACGAAGATGACCGCGATATAAACAGTTAACTCACCCTCGCACTGCAAGCCTTGTTTGATGAGGCCATAGAGCAAGGATCCACAGTGGTCGCAGAAGGTGAAACGCTTGTATGAATGCACCACGAAGCGATGCGGCACGTTCACGCTGAAGCGCTGGCCGCCAGACACGCCCACCGCCAGTTGCTGCAAGCGAAAATGTGCAGCATAATGCTCAGCTACGAGTATATATGTATCTGCCTGCAGACACTTTATAAACTATCCCAACTAGATAATGCCCGCGACTTCGTCCGCGTTGATTTAGGTCTTACATTCCCACGGGAACCGGGATAAAAAGTAGCCTATACCCGTTCCTAAATCATGCCGGTTACGCAACTTATGTATTATTAGAAGGAAATGCTGGTTATCCATTTAGTTATACTTTTATTTAGCAATTCACACAAGCACTGATCAACACGGCCGCATCGCCATTCGCCATCTTGACTCTCTGCCACAGAGAGAATCACAGAAGCAGTAAGGTTTTGTAGCATTGTATGTTTAATTTTCAGCGTAACAGTATTTAAGAATCCATACTAATATTATATTTGCGAAAGTGTGTCTTTGTGTCTGTCTGTCTGTCCGTCTGTCTGTCTGCTACTCTTTCACGGCTCATCTGTTCAACCGATTTTGATGAAATTTGGTATAGGGATAGTTTGTATCCAGGGGAAGGACATAGGCTACTTTTTATCCCGGAAAGTTAAGGAGTTCCCCCAGGAATAAAAAAGTTATTCCACGCGGACGAAGTCGCGGGCATCATCCAGTAAAACATAATGTAGGTGTACCACAAAGTGTTAAAACACAAACAAAGCTATGCTCTATATATGTATGTCTCACCTCCTCCTTCATACCGGGGCACTTGGTGACGACAGACGAGTGGCATCGCTTGTGCACCACACACGTGCACACCTGGCATTGGTAACCTTGCTTGCCGAGACCCCTGCAGCACAAACATATCAAATGTTCATAACGTTTGTCCCTTACAATTAAAATATTGCTCTAATCATTAATCAACAATTTAATACAAACTTACACTTTTATAAATTTAATTTAGTATATGATATGTGTTAGGGTAAAAAAGGCCGCTCTCCAACTAGGTGATCTGACCAACTGAGGGAGTCTAACACGTCGAAATTTCATACTATAGTGAAAATGGCTACCAACAGAAGCCAATGGAAACAAATATAATCCGTTCGAGGTTATGATCTAGCCAGGACCTCGATCTTCAGCAGTGAAGGAACGACCGAAGAGAGAGAGAGGGTAAACGACAAATTAGCCGGCAACGACAATATCTGTCTCTCTCGTCGCGAGATATCTCGTGGTGCGCATGCTAAGCCTGCTGGTCTGAGAGGAGCCCACAACTCACCATATGAACTCGCGGCAGTGACTGCAGAAGGTGGGCTGGCGCAGGAAGGTGGCCATGAACTTGTGTCCGTTGACCTGGTGCACGCGCCGCCGCAGCGCGCCCCGCCTCCGGTTGAAGCCCGCGCCCTCCTTGAACTCGCGCCCGCGCACCGCGCGCGTACTCGTTGACCCGCTGCCTGCTGCGCGACAACCATCACCATTTTAACTTTTAAACTATCGTGAGTGATTATTCCCGGACCGGTTCGAAACTAGTCAGGCATTTATTCCGATAACTGGTGATATATTTATAGTTATTTAACTCATAGCATCACCATCACTTCAACCCATCGTGCGCTTTTATGATTTTTAACGTGACTATACTAGCTCAGTCTAAGTGTACTATTGTTAGGTAACTAACGATAATTAATCAATATATAATTTATAATAATTTTTATTTTTTAATAATTCTTATATTAATTTATAATTATAATTAAGTGATAATAAACAGAACCGACGGCAAACTACTTCTCACAACTAGGCCACTCATCCCCTCATAATATTTTAATTAGAGTCAAATTAACTTACGTTGAGAATTCCATTTCAGATCTATTTTTAAATGCAGCTTTCCCTGAGGTTCTAAGTCCACCTAAAATAAAACATTATTATTTGTTAGATAATTGTGTATTTGCTCCAATTTAAGAAACACATGTAGCCATATTATTATAAGTCTTTAGTAAACAAATTATTTCAGCAATGGAATGGAAACCAATAAAACATTGAAGTAATTTTTAAAATTCTTTTTCACTGCTTTCCTTATCTCTTATCTCTTATATGTATATTATAATATAAAAATCAATTGCTGTTCGTTTGTCTCGCTAAAACTCGAGAACGGCTGGGCCGATTTAGCTGATTTTGGTTTTGAAATGTTTGTCGTAATCCAGTGAAGGTTTAAACGTCGAGAAAATATGAAAAAATTACGAGGAAGATAGTAAAAACAACAATTTCATTTTCCCATATTATTATTATTATTCTTTTATTTTATTTAGCTCCATATTTTTTACATTTTTAAATATCTAACTACTTATGAAAACAAAAATAAATAAAAAAAACATTTAAAAATATAAAAAATAGCGTTCCACCGGTCTCGGGAACAGGGTCCAAGAAACCGGCGGTCAGGGCCCCAGAGAGAGGAACCTCCTGACAATGCGAGCCGTGTCCAGGAGTACAGCCTTCTGGATCTGGCCCTTGACCCAGCTACCCAATGAGAGCCTCGAAAGATGTTGATCGAAGCTCTTATTATTATTATTATTATATATAATAGGCTAGGCAGCTTTCGCTGATGCGCCTATATCAAATCTTGTGCTTTTGCTTTAGGTGCTTATCCAGTCTATTCTTGAACTGATTTACAGAGGTTGACATCACCACATCCTCGGGCAGCTTGTTCCACATAAGCACTACTCTGTTGCTCAAAAAGTGTTTAAAGGGATTTGATGAAGCCAATTGATGACGCAGCTTTTGATCGTGTCCTCTTAGACCGGGGTTACTTTTTGTAACGAATATTTCCTTCATTTTTGGGACATTATAGTAGTTGTTCAGTATTTTGTATGTTTCAATTAAATCTCCTCTTTCTCGCCTACTTTTGAGGGAACAAAGCCCAAGTTTTGATAGTCTTTGCTCATAGGGAAGATTTCTCAGCTCTCTTGGCATTTTTGTGGCTCGCCTCTGTACTCTTTCCAACATTTCTGTGTCCTTGGCGAAATATGGATTCCAGACCTGGAATGCATACTCCAACAAAGGTCTGACATAAGTCTTATAAATTTTCAAAAAGGTTTTCTTGGTGATGTTGAAGAATGCCTTACGGATTAGGTACAGGATTGAGTTGGCCTTATTTACAATAGCTACTATATGTGCTTCCCATTTTAAATCACTGCTTATGGTAACGCCCAGATCTTTTTGTGTATCCACCGCTTTTAGTTGCTTGTTACCCAAGAAATATGGTACTCGTGGATTATTTTTCCCAATGTGTAAAACAGTGCACTTGTTGACATTCAGCGAGAGTAGCCAATCGCTTGTCCACTCTTCAATGGCTTTTAAATTTTGTTTAATGGTATTCTGTTGATGTATGGGGTTCCCGAAAAATTTTGTATCATCTGCGAATAATGAGAACGGGAGACTTATAACATTTTGCAAATCCGTTAAGAATAACGTGAACAATATTGGTCCCAGTACAGAGCCTTGCGGCACACCACTACGTACCGGACGGGTACTTGATAATTCATCGCCAACCCTCACACGGAATTTTCGATCATTTAGAAAGTCGCTGATCCAGACAAGCAGTTTACCACGTATGCCAAGGTGTTCTAGTTTACGAAGTAGTCGACGGATTGGGACCCTATCAAATGCTTTCTCATAGTCAAGATAGATAATATCAGTTGGTTGACGTTTGTTCCAATTTAATATCCACTCTCTAAGACAGGTGAGAAGGTTAGTAACTGTTGATCGCTTTGGAGTGAAACCATGTTGCTCTGAAATTATTATGTTTTCTTTTATAATGAATTCCCTCAGGCTGTCAGCTATGACTTTCTCCATAGCTTTACACAAGATACTTGTTAAGCTGATGGGTCTGTAGTTTTCAGCATTTAGCTTGTTACCCTTTTTGAAAATAGGTGTCACCACTGCTTCTTTCCAGTCTGAAGGGAGTTTTCCTGATGTAAAAGAAAGATTCATAAGGGTAAAAATACAAAAGTTGGACAACTCGCTGTCATCAGCCAATAAAATCGAAAATATTAATGCACTTCGTTATGTGACAATATATTATGAAATTCTAAAATCCTTTTTATGTATCCACTCAATTTAAATTACATATTTTAAAAGCTAATTTGTAAAACAATGCGATAAATCCTGAAAACGTCAGTTCTTTGGCGTGTCACAATCACAAAAACACATAATGAAGTGGTTGTATAAAAAAATATTCCGTATTTATTGTTAATCTTATTATTTCTACAGATTGTTTAATATATGTTTAAAACATATTTCACAGATTTATTAACAGAATCTGTAAAAAGCTATTTAAAAAAAAATAACAAACTTTGTCATTACTTTTACCCATCAGTCCTTTGTGCCAAGTTAAAATGTGAAATTCGCGCAAAATATTACCGAACTTTCATCAACTCGTTGTACAGTTTGAATGTGGGTAGTGAAGTTAGGTGCAGAGCGCGCCACATTGACTGCAGCCATTACGAGGCCAGTGCTAGCCCCGTTGTTACCGCGTGTGTTTGTGCTGATCCAGTCAAGTTTTCAGTACTTTGGTGAGTCTTTATTTTCTTTTATGGCTATGTTTTGTTTTAATTTATGCATGATTACATGTGATTTGTATAAATATATCATCTTAATGATTAAAAATATGGATAAATAATTACGTTTCAATTATAACCTCAAATTAATGTCCAATTCATCAGTCCGCTGCCGTCAGTCCGCTGTCTAAACTTGCGCCACAGGACTGACGTGATTCCAGGGAACTGATGTTCTATATATTTCAGATCATTTTACTACTATGTTAAAGTATAAAATAATTTATTTTACTCATTTACATTATGCCGCCGCCTAAAAAAAAACAAAAGTTATCGAGGGAAGAGATGTTAAAAAATAAAAGAGGTGATATAACTGACTTGAAAGAGTTCGTTTCTGTCATTCGCGAGAGATGCCATGGTATAGGTACGCGCATATGTAATTGAAGACCGTGAAATTGAACAAATGAACTCCACAATCAACGAAGACTCCTCTAAATTTTTCGCTTTTAAGGGGACGCTTAATGTGCATCAGTTGACCGGCTCTGTTTAATTGCCAAATCAACTTACAATGAAGTCACTTAGTTGTTTCTGTGACCCCGATGGATGCCATCATTAGAAGCTCGGATCTACTAGGTATGAAGCAGAACTGCCAGATAGACATACAAATGTTTCGACCGTATTCTCTGACTCTGAAGACGATACTCTGCCACTATCCACCTACGCAAAAAACAACGTTAGCAGCTCTTCTTCCAAATGTAATCAATCTATGCCAGGAGATAGTGACTACAGAGCAGTGGTGATTATGTTTTGATTAAATACATAGTTGGAAAAGCAGAATATCGTTATGCAGGGATCTGTTCCTTTGTCGATAATGAAGATGGTGAATTGAGAGTAACTTTTCTTAAAATTTGTAATGATGATGGTACTCTGTTTAAATTGGAAGAAAGCGATGTGTCAGATGTACCAATGGACCAAGTAAATTAAAAAACTTCGAGTACCAAACCTGGTTACAAGAGGGAATAGGATATTTTACCAATTTAAAGAGAAGATTGACGTTTTTGAAAAGTAATTTTTATTTATATGTTAACGAATTTTATTATTTAGAAGCATTATTTTTGTGGCAGCATAGGAGCTGATTTTTGTTTATTTTTTGTATCTAATAGTCATTACATTCCGCAATTTTTACCTTGTAATAGAAAATACAGTATTGCTATAAGCAGCTTTATTTTTGTTCTAATTTTAAATTTCTCAGAATTGTCTAATGTTAAGAAAACTACCTCAAAGTATAAATAAGCAATACAAATTGAACAGGCTGTTTTGAAGACTAAAGTATTTCATATTTTCAGTATTCAATAGTTTTAGAGGTAATGTTTATAGTTACAATTAGATTTCATTCATAAGATATATGTCTTTATTAGATTCTAAGATATGTGTACTTGAAAATACTCAAAGATCAATGTAATTTAATTCTTAAGAAATGTGCCTTTATTAGATTCTAAGCTATTTGTTCTTGCAAATACTCAAAGTTACAATAAATCTTATTTTTTCCTACGAATATGTGTTTTTAATCAGTACTCTGCCACCCTCGTCAGTCCTTTGGCGATCAAATTTGAAAAAATGCAAATAACTCATTAAATAGTTAAAAAACTGACTGGCCCGGCATAGGATAGTATATTTATAAGATATAATATGCATACAAACCAATATATGTATATATTATGGTTAAAAATTATGTTTGCAAAATAGGTCAAAAAGTTGTCCAACTTTTGTATTTTTACCCATAAGTAGAGATTCATATAAACTGTTCTAGCTACTTTCCTGTCAAACATTTGACGTTCGTCCCTTCGGTATGGTAGATAGTATTAAAAATTCATCTGTACGTGTATTTGTCACCTAACTCCTCCTAAACGGCTGGACGGATTATGGGTTCCTGGATAGTTTGAAAACACAATTGGACCAGTAGGTGGCACTGCAATCGGGTACTGGGTTCAGGGCAGGACAACGTCTGCCGGGGCCGCTAGTCTAAATATATAAAAGGAAAAGGTGACTGACTGATCTATCAACTCACAGCTGAAACCACTGGACTGATCGGGCTGAAATTTGGCATACAAATAGTTATTACGACATAGGCATCCGCTAAGAAAGAATTTTTGAAAATAGATCCCCTAAGGGGGTAAAATAGGGCTTTGAAATTTGAATGAAAATCAAAGCTAAGTGACGTGTGCGAAGCTTCGTGCAAAAGCTTGTTAAATATTTTTAAGAAAATAAAAGGAATTCAACAAATTCCTAATATTAATATCCTGATAAGAGGGAAATTCTTTACAAATCATAATATAAAAAAACCTACCAAGATGAAAGACAGATAATTACTTGACCAAAAATAAAAGCTTATAAGATTAAAATTCCATTATAAAAACATTCAAAGTAAGTACTATATTATTTCTCAAGAAAATCTATTTTAAAACATGATTTCATTCCTACAATAAACTCAAAGGATTCACTAAATAGGACAACAGGAAAATACTTTCACTAATGATAAATGCATCCCTCAGCCTACAGAAACAAACATGAGGAAAATCACACATGATTGAGACATGAGTCACGGGCTGATGCAAGATGCTGGGCCTGCGGGAAACATTGACACCAATTTCAGACAATCTATATTTAAACCATAGATTTATTTAATCTATTTAGAATATTTATATAAGTTCCGTTCTAACCATTCAGAATCCCTCAGTAGGTCTATCCCTAAAAACATGCATCAATCATTGATACCATCTCAATTGATGCAATTGGCTGAATTTATAGTATCTATACTTACTGCAACAATGGATTTTGGCCAATAAATGGATGTTAGTCAATCAGAGGTGATTAAAATTGTTATACTAGCTGTAATTTGCCTGTAATAAGGATGACAGACACGAATTCTATGATTTACTCCATGTAGAACAACTCATGCTACAATTTGTCTCAACTTTACCACTAGTTTGGAAAGAAAATTCTACTGAGGTCTGGCAAAAAACACAGCAGTTACTCTTAAAAGTAACAATATAGCTAACCACACTATCTTGTAACTATCTAACACTATATTCTAGACAAAATCAGCATGACTCAATACTTAAAGGGCCATAGTATGTATTTTATTTTATTTTATTTGTTAAGGAAAACCAACAGCTTATTATTCTATATAGTCTTAAAATTAGGTAGCTAATAACAGCACATTTTGGTAACATTTTTAAAGACATGTCAAATTACCAAAGTTCTTACCAGATTTTGTTTATCAATTGTATCAAAATAAACAAGATAAGTAGAATCTACATCTTGATAAGATATTATAAAGTATTATTGTTTCAGTCTCAAATCAAATGTGCAAGAGGAATGTTATATAAGTAAAACAAACTACAGATAAATTTAATTCTGAGTAAGTAAATGTGCTTATCTGGAAATGGAAATGGAGATGGACTGGCCACATGCTGAGAGGGAAGGGAAGAGAAGTGGAGCAAGCTAGTGACACACTGGTACCCCAGAGATTGCAAAAGGAAAAAAGGTCGCCAGGCTACATGCTGGGAGGACAACCTCCAACTAACTCTGGGGCCACACTGGACCAGAGTGGCACTAGACAGGCACCAGTGGAGATAGTTGGAAGAGGCCTATGCCAACAGGCACTCCGTTTTAAGGGACATTTTATAACAAAACAAGCAATCATGTTCTAAAATGGAATAAAGGCTTTATTATTATTATTATTAAATGTGCTTATCGTTCGGACATCTGGGCCATCTGATAGGCTTGGTGAGCTTGGTTGGCTCAAGCAGTGACAAACCCAACAAGAAAGAGCTGATTATTAAGCGCAAAAACCAACTCAGTGCACAGATCATGTGTTTAAAGAACCAAACCTCTTATCTTATTATTTGTCTTAGTGTACACTGCAGTATATTGCACAATCAGCTTAACTATATAACAAAAAACATCAATATTCAGATGGAAATTTATCTTTTGAAAAAACTAGAAGTTCTAGTTTTTTCAATATCATGGACTTCCGCAAAGTAACACCTGCTTCTATCCAATAAATTTATCTTTTGATAGCCTAATTAAGTACTTAGGATATTTTATATGTCATCTGTGAAATAAACTAGAGCAATTGTGTGGTGAACTTACCCAAAAGTCTGTGGCGTCTTTATCTCTGTGCATCAGATCTTCAAAGGGAATTGTGCAGTTAGCTACAAAGTCGTCCGGAGGAATGGCTGCATCATGGAATACCGTAAAGCCCAAGCTGCAAAATATAGACAGTTGATAACTGGTTGGGGATACTGCTTTTGTTTATCAACATTGTTTTCAATACTTGCTTGTAGCTCAAATTTTTATTATTGGAAGTTTTAATATGGTGTTAGAGTAAGTATTATATTATTATTTAATTAGACTGAGTAACAGCTCATATTCGCCACTTGCACAAACAAGGTAAAACATATTTCTGCTGATATTATGTAGAGTACAGAACACATTAAAGTTTGTATTGAGCTGTGCCAAATTATAGGTAGCTATTACTAATTGTAGCATAAGAAATACTTACTTGGTAGCATTGTGTACTTCGTGAATAAATGTCTCATTCCACACAGGGTCGAATGTCTTAGGTTTGGTGTTGGACCGGTCTAGATGGTGCTCGTCGGCGTCGATCGAAACGTACGGGTCTATGGGCTGGTCGTCTGCAAGGGTAACGCGTATTTACAAATAATACCAACACCCATTTTCGTAAACATGTAATGGTTTTTCTATGAGCAAATATTGTTTGTACACGACTCGGAAATTGTGTATAAAGTTGTGTTCTTCCTAAAGGAGGGTTTGGTGTGGTGTTTCATACTCGTTCGGGACTCACCTGGTTTCCCGAAGGTCATGTTGTGCCGTTTCTGAAAGTCGGTCGGCCTGAGGCCTGTCGCCTCGCACACCTTGACGCGCACCGTCCCGCTGAACATGGCGTACCCGGCCAACGAGCCCTATCACCAAGACCGCGCCGCCACACTATCACTTGCACTTTTTAAACACACTTAAAATCATTGAAGATGCTTCATAATTGAATAATGTACTCTGTGATAATTGAAATGGAAATAGAAACTTGACAGCGACGAGCTCAGCCATGGATGGATTTATTTTCTCTATGGGCGCAAGATGATTCCGATTGGCTATTGGATTCTTTTATGAATTTAGGAATTTGTTTTTGGTAAAGTTCAGGAATATTTTAATTTTGGCTTAAATTCGTGTAAAACTGAAAAGCAAAATTCCACTTCATCTTAAAGCATTAAGAAAAATGTACATAATATGATTTTTCAGAGAAACGAAAGAAGGGAAGATCTTGAGAATCAGTTAATAATATTTTAATGATTAGCGAATATTATTCGGAACGAAATTATTCAACGCAGGGATTACTCATTACTGTCATTTTAAGCTAGTGTCATTCGGCATTATTTTTGGAAACAAAAATAATGCAATTTTCCTACTAGCTAAATAAAATGGGATTTCTGACTATTTTGAAGAAACTTCGGCAAAAAGAAAAAGAAATGCGCATACTCATGTTGTATCCTTTTCAAATATTAATATCGTACCTACTTTAGCAGAATAGGTTTTGATGTGACTATTTTTTCTGTATTTTTTGTGTTCTTTTGCAGTCTTTTTTTTTTTAATTCTCCTAGATATGATAGTTTTCTTAGCACTTTTCAGAGGACTCGATAATGCTGGTAAAACAACAATATTGAAACGTTTTAATGGGGAACCTATTGACACGATTTCCCCAACCTTAGGCTTCAACATAAAGACGCTAGAACATCGTGGATACAAGCTCAATATATGGGACGTAGGCGGGCAGAAATCGCTGAGGTAAGAGGCGCAAGCTTTAGTTCATCTAACGCGATTATTTCGTGACAACAAACAAGTTTCGTTGTGACAGTGTACACCATCTGTTACTTTAAGTTGGAATTTTTAGCAATAAATAACCTTAAATATATATTCATTCTTATCTGGTATTGGTATAGAGATATAATACATCTTATGGTGTTCTTCTTCCTGTCCTTATCCCGCTCTATGTAGAGTTGGGACATCTTCGCTTCTGTCATCCATCAACATATTTATTCACTCCTTTTTTACTTCTCATTTGTTCACTCTTAGCAGAGTGGTGTTGGTTATGAATTGGTTTTCACAGCAGCTCTTGCGAACTCCCTCCAGCGACTTCTGTTGGTGCTATCACGGGAACACTCAGAGACAGATAAATTTGTGGCAGAACAGATTGAATCCCTCCACCTAGTATTAGAGCGACCACATGGACGAGTGCCCTCAACTCGTCCACTCCTTTTACATGCATATTATCTTTCATAAAATCAATACATCTTTTTATTTAGTCTTCCTTGACTTGCTCTATTGTTTGTCTCTGTCAATTATCCTTTCGTCTGCGTATCGGACTTTGGAAGTCCGCTTTAGTATGGCCTCCACGCGTCGTCACCTGTAGACCCAACTTTCGATTCTTAGAAATATAAATCTGTATTCCTCTCAAACTTTAGTAAAACCTAATAGGATAGACAAGAAATGGCCGCCGCAGATGCGCTGGATTCACAAAATGGCAGACTGACAGCGGAAGGTTATTATAGTATTGATAAAGATTTGATAATTTGAAAGAATGCAGGACATAGTACATGTATTTCACCAGGTTTACTATACAAAAATCTATAAAATTGTAGAAAGTAATGTTATAGAAATCAAACCACAATCATTCAATTTCAATTTCTTTATTAGTTGCAAGTCCATAGTTACATTATTTCCTAGAATCGAGATGATTCCCGCGACTTCCTCGATCGCGGATTAAGATTTTTGATTCCCACAAGAACTCTTTCATTTTCTGGGATAAAAAGTAGCCCTTGTCCTTCCCTGGGGTACAATCTACCCCTGTACCAAATTTCATCAAAATCGGTTGAGCAGATGGGCCGTGAAAGCGTTTTAGACAGACAGACAGGCACACTTTCGCATTCAGTAGCATATCAGTGTCCAGTGACCTGATGTTTGTTTGTGCAGATCATACTGGAAGAACTACTTTGAGAGCACAGACGGCGTAGTGTGGGTGGTGGACAGCGCGGACGCGCGGCGGCTGTCGGACTGTGCCCGGGAGCTGCATACTTTGCTGCGGGAAGAACGGCTGGCCGGAGCCACGCTGCTGGTGCTGGCCAACAAGGTGGACTTGCCTGGCGCTCTCACGCTGCAGGAGATCAGAGAGGTAAACCTATTGACTTATCTCTCTTTCATACATATAAACCTATAAACTAATACTAGAGGATGCTCGCGACTTCGTTCGCGTGGCATAAGTTTTTTTAATTCTCACAGGCACTCCTTAATTTTCCAGGATAAATCCTATATCACTCTCCAGGTCCTGAACTAAGTATACGTATAAATCAAGTTGATCCGTTGCTCTGTTGCGGCGTGATTGAAGGACAAAATCTCTATTTAACGTCCTTGGGGATAAAATTTTCAAAAACTGTGAAACACGTATTTCTTTATTTTAAACCAGAAGCCCAAATACCAACTTTCATGGTTATAACTTGAAAAATGAAGAACTTTCATACAAACTTTCAACCCCTATTTAACGCCTTTGGGGGTAGAATTTTCAAAAACTGTGAAACAGGTATTTCTTTATTTTAAACCACAAGCTCAAATACCAAGTTTCATGGATATAACTTGAGAAATGACGGACTTTCATACAAACTTTCAACCCCTATTTCACCCCCTTAGGGGTGGAATTTTGTAAAATCCTTCCTTAGTGAGCGCCTACGTCACAAAAGGAACCTACTGTCAAGATTTCAAGTTTATAACCCCAGCGGTTTAGGCTGTGTGTTGATATATAAGTCAGTCAGTCAGTCAGGACTTTGAATTTTATATATATAGATATAGATTATAAATGCGAAAATTTGGATGGCTAGATAGATGTTTGTTACCCAATCACGCCAGAACTATATAAAGACCACAGATCTGTTTAAGACTGATCACAGATGGACAAAAGCAGGAAAAAAACGCCAGAACGTCTGAACGGATCTGGATGAAATTTGGCACAGAAATAGATTATAGTCTGGAATAACACATAGGCTACTTTTTATCCTGGAAAATTAAAAAGTTCCCGCTGGAACCAAAAAACTTCCGCGAAGACGTAGTCGCGGGCATTAGCTAGTTTTATTATATTTATGAGGACTTTTTTGTAAATTTTTTATACAATAAAAATTACTATAGAACTATCCTTCAATTACTCTGCAACGGAGCAACGGATCGACGTGATTTTTGGCATGGGTATAGTTAAGGACCAGGAGAGTGACATAGGCTATTTTATCCCGTAAAATTAAGGAGTTCCCGCGGGAATCAATAAAACTTAAACCACGCGGACGAAGTCGCAGCCATCAGCTAGTCACTTCATATTTTGTTTAAGAAATTGATAAGTGTGTCATTCCCAACGGTTCATAAAATGTTGCCCATTTTGAAATCCAAGATGGCCCATATGAAATGGATACCTACAGGTTAAGATTGTTTTTCAGACACATGATCCATATTGTAAGATGTAATCTGCCACAACTGACACAGAAAAAATAATTTCCTTTATTGTCTAGACATCCCCTGTTTCCAGGCTTTAGATCTGGACAACATCAAAACTCATCACTGGCGCATAATGCGATGCTCAGCGGTGACCGGAGAGAATCTTCTAGAAGGAATGGACTGGATGCTGGACGATATCGCCAACAGGATATTCACCCTAGACTGAATTATACTTACTGACTTCTATTTATTAGCATTCCATATACTTTGTATGCATCTTCTTCATTTTACAGACAAACTATAAAAATAAGTAGAGAGCACAAAAATTTAACCACAATACTTGAGTTAAATTAACATCAATTATAATCCATACTAATATTATAAATGCAAAAGTGTGTTTGTCTGTTCTTAAAATTAATGATTAGGTAAGTACAGTAATAAGTTGTAATCCGATTGATGTACATCTTTTTTCCTGTAAAGGGTTTAGGAATTTCTAAAAACGCGAGAACTAAGTGTCAAACATTATCTAGTTTGGACTATTTGTTGCAATCATTGATGTAGAATTTTAGTACCTATACTAGATTTCCGATCAGCGCTTAAAATTGGGCCCGAGAAGTAACAGCACATAATACGAAAGTGCTCTTATTTGACATTAGTATGGTCCAACCATAGCCAACATAACGAGGCGTCAAAATGCCGCAGTGTTCCTTTAAAAATTGTTCTAATTCCCACCGTAACACTAAAACTTCGGAGGGAATATCTTTTTTTCGGTTAGTTTATATTAATAAATGTTTTTCATGTAGTAAAATAGATTCAAACAGTAAATTAAACTATTAGGCAATGTTATTGTTATTGTTTGGCCAATGTTTGTGACAACGTGTCAAATATTGTAACAAATATTGATTTTTCGCCAAACAGGAGATGCATGGAGTAATATTGGTACTTTTAAAGTTTTGTTGTTTGTAGATTCCCTAGCAATCTAATTAGTTGTGCAGAATGGAAAGCTATAGTCGCGAAAGAAAGAGGAGTAGAGTTTTTTCATCCATCCAAAAAAACATATATATGTTCAATACATTTTGATAAATTTGATATAACTGGAAACACGCAAAGGCGTCGATTACTAAGAACAGCAGTTCCCAAATTTCAGGTATTTATTATAAACTATATAAAGTCCGCGACTTCGTCGGCGTGGATACATATTTTTTGATTCCCGCGGGAAATCAGTAATTTTCCGGAATAAAACGTAAATGTCCTTCCCCGGGATGCATCATGCAACCTATTTCTATACCAAATTTCATCAAAATCGGTTGAAAAAATAAGCAGTGAAAGCGTGGCAGATAGACACTTTCGCATTTATAATATGAGTATGGATAATAAGTTTATAATATGAATATAGCTCGCAAATTTTATGATTTTTTTAATAAATCAAATCAAATCAAATCAGCAAATCTTTAACAAACTTGAAAACGCACTTCTAGTAAATATGGAAGTTGTATGAAATTCACAGTTGTGACATCATCAAATTTCAACGCACTTTTTTTCTTTAATCTATATTTTAAAATGGTTATCAAACTTAAAACTAACCGTAGACCCTCTATATAATAATCAGTTAGAAATAATTTATTTTTGATATAGGCATCGTCACTATTGCGATCAGTGTAATTACCTTCATAAGACTTAGATTTTTAACCATACTGTATAACACGTAAAGCAGTAGTACATAAGTGTCAGCTTTGCGTTTAAAATTGAATTGAATTTTTAGAAAAAATAAAAGATTGTGTATGTAAGGTGTGGCAACACACAATGACAGTGTATTTGTTTATTGATGAAGGTTTAATTAAGTTGCTATTTGACTACACTAGCGGCACGCTATGATGGCCGGTTGACACATTACAATAGGTCAATTTATTCTCGAACAAAAAACAATTAAGTTTTTTTAAATTTTTGAATCTCTGCACATCACTATCGTCATAGCTATCGTCAATAAAGTAATACAATTATTTCCTTCAAAGTCGTTATCAATTAATACGGAACGTTTGTCCATCCGGCCATCATAGCGTGCCGCTAGTGTAATTCCATGTACTTCACTCGGTCAGTTCATTGGCGGGATTGCCATATTGGAATTATTGACATTAAAATACGAGTATTTTGACTTTGGTAAACCATTCTGTTACCGACAGACTCAGCGATTATTGAATACTTTTGTATTTAGCTTAAAAATAGCAATCGTGGCCGGATCAAATAAATATTGTCTTTAAGTTTGGCCAAGTTTTATAATTATCTAGTTACATTAAAAACGTCTCTCGTGAAACCTCTACACATTTAACCTATAATTATTCGTGCGAGTTTTAAAGAGAGTACAAATATATTTTAAACTAATTTAATTATTCGCCCACGTCTGGAATTATGCTCACATAAGTGAGCAGATAACAAACCTTCGACTAAAAAAATATTATGCAACTCCATGTCTCCATTGTTCCAACTGTTGAATTTTTCTTTTCTAGGAAGACAAAAGGTCTTAAATAGAAATATGTTAAAATCATAAATAAACTTACATATTAAGTTATAAGGTTTATAATAAATTGCCGTTCTTGATATTGATAATGTAATGACAAGAGTTGCTTCTAGTTCCAAAATAGAGTAAAGGTACCAATTTGGCAACGAATGACGTACCTTATTGCCTACATATTTAGTTTTATTTTAATAATAAATATTTTTGTACATATTTTAAAAATTACTTTTTATTTTGGATTGAAAGGTTATTGCTACCTTTTCACTGATGACAGAATGTCTTAAAAATTAATATATTCCCATCTTAATGTAGCTTTATGTGTTAGTATTAAGGTGCATAATTAACTGAAGTTGTTGCTAATATTAATACCTTTTTCTACATTTAACAGTCAGATACTCAAATGTTTGTGTTGTCAAATTGGGACATTTTTGCGATAATTTTTGTTCGTGACCCTGTTTCTATTACTCATTCTATTTCAATGGTTGCAATATTTTAATCGTATATAGAATCGTAAACAAAATGTATAGATTTTTTAATGTTATTTTTGTTGAAAAATATTTTCGCTTTACTGATATAGCTATACTAATGCTGAATGTATGAATTTTAGCTTTTAATTTTTAACTGTTAGCTGAGAAGACTTATTGACCAATGTGTGACTGTGTGTCTGTTTTTGTTCTTTTATATTCAGATTTCAAACCTATGTAATACTTATTATATACATATTATATAATATTTTCTTAGACATTTCATCTCTAGCATTTACTCATGTAAATCATAGTAGTCATTATTTTTTATATAAAATTTTAAATAAGCAAAAAAAATTATGAACAAAAGCATGTGGTCTAGATTAGGGTAATATTTATTGCTACTTCTGTATTAAAATATTAAGTCTTAGCATTTATTAATATTTATTACTAATACCATAAAGTACACAATTTCTCACAGTATTGTGTGATTTTTCAATTATTTTTGCTTGTGAATATAATTCAGTGATGGGGGATGGATTAAGTGGTCATGGAAGTTGAAACTTAGTATATATCACGTAGAAAGCCCTCTCTTTCTCTAAAACGAAACTTCGCAAACGAACGAAATTTCGTTAACTCCTCTCCTACATAATATTATCTCTATGCTCGTCTCTATTTCGTTTTCGTACACGCAGACGAAGTACGGATCCATAGAAAATTTTCGTGTCCGATTGGATTGAACGATTTTGTGTGGGTCTAATAACCGACTAATTACGTTCGATTGCGAAGTTTCGTTTGAGAGAAAGAGTGTCCCCAGTAGCGGAATGTTCACCAATCGAGAGGTGATAGCGATCTTTACCAGACGCAATTATAATTGCCTGTGATCTTTTTAAAATAAATTTCTTAATAACAAACAAATATTTTCATTTACCTTTTATTGATTGGACAAACAGCTTAATTTATATACCTACTTAATATTTAAGATTATATTAAAAAATAAAAAGATTTACTTTACATTTTCATTTTACGGGCACTCTTTTTAAACTATCTTACAAACTTATGGAGGCTTTTGACCTCTAATCCATTTATAAAATAATAACTCTAGTATATTTCATTTAAGGCGCATTTACTCTGTCTATTCACACACCACCGGTCTCGTTTCGCATTCACCGTGGACGAGGCGCGATGCAAGCGGGCCTAGTGGGAGATTTATTACCTATCGATCGCGTTTACCGTTAACCGAGTTTTTTTTAAAAATTCACTACAAGTAAGCCCTTGGCTGCGATCTCACCTATTGGTAAGTGATTATGCAGTCTAAGATGGTAGCGGGCTAACCTGTTAGGGGCATGGCAGTTATATAAAACCCATACCCCTACTCGGTTTCTACACGGCATCGAACCGGAACGCTAAATCGCTTGGCGGCACGTCTTTGCCGGTAAGGTGGTAACTAGCAAAGGCCGAAGCCTCCCACCAGGCCAGACCAGGGAAAATTCAAAAATTATGAATTCCCAAATTGACCCTGCCGGGAATCGATCCCGGGTTCCATATATATTGCAGTTAACTTTAACGCGATCGAATAGGTAAAAAATCCCACACTAGGCCCCCTGTACCCTTACTACAAGATTATCGTTGAACGTATTCAATCGTCGAAACACATTGGCGTTAGTGAAAACGGACCTTAACCTCCTTATTTTAAAGTTCAAGTTCGTTTATACATCCACTGCCAGCGCTCTTAGCGGAAGCGTTGCGAAATCCAAATTGGTGATACTGAATTTGAGACTTTAACTGAAGAAAATGGTCCATTTTATTCTGAACTGTGAAATCATCAGAATTCGCGTTTTTGGCAGGTTCTATCCACTGTCGGTTTTCCACATTACTTTTTATTTGAAACTAACTTTTTTTCATTTTATTTTTACCCGCACTACGCGTAAAGCTTGTGCAAGTATTAATAAACGCGTGGAATTTAACTGTTAGAATTTTCGTCCACTGCCTAAGGCCGGTCGCATATTATCAGAAATGGTCTGTCAGAAACGTCAAAAGCAAAGCACTCAAATGCACTCAATACATTTTGTAGACACCGCAAAATGACTACGATTTGCCGAATTGGAATATCAAATTGCACGCTCTCCTTTATTTTGTACTAGATCTATCTGAAATTAGCTTCACAATCTACTGCTGAGCTGAGATCTGTCGTAGCGAAATATACTGATAACTTGATGGCCTATTCGCTCAAATATTTTGATGGAATTAGGTACAGAGATAGCTCACATCCCAGTAGGCTTTATTTTTATCATGTAAATGAAAATTGGTTGTCTGTAAAGCCGGTTTACGGATGATAGTTATACGTGATAACTAGAAGTTCTCGAAGAAGCTCGCGTGGCGGCGTTCCAGTAGCAGAACTATTCGAACTGCTAGCTCCGACGTCACGCGAGAAGAGAGATAAATGTGTCACAAGCCAACGCTTGGGCCGATCGTGCCTCTCTATCGCTTGTTCCGCGCTCTCACTTGCACGCTCAGGCTCAGGCGGAACGCGACACTTTTTCATGCGTGCAGCCGATGTTCATCGATTTATTAGATGTTATCACGTCAAAAAAAGGACCCCCAGATTTTAGAAAAATTTAAATCCACGCGAACGAAGTCCGTGCCGAGGCCATCCGGCGTGCGTCAGAGTTTTGCGACAGACAATTTCTAATGATATGCGGCCAGTCTAACCATTGAGATATCGATGTCATAGAGAATCGCTCAGCTTATTCTGGTACCGTAATATTTTCGTGTGTATCAACAATCTCGGGAACGCTGGTGTTATTAGTTGCACCAGTGTTAGTGTCGTTAGGTTTAGTGTCGACAGGGGCGCTAATGTCATTCGTGTTAGTGTGGACAGGGGCGCTAATGTCGTTAGTGTTAGTGTCGGCAGTGGCGCTAATGTCGTTAGTATTAGTGTTGGCAGTGGCGCTAATGTCGTTAGTGTCGTTAGTATTAGTGTCGGCAGTGGCGCTAATGTCGTTAGTGTCGGCAGTGGCGCTAATGTCGTTAGTGTTAGTGTCGGCAGTGGCTTTAGTGTCATTAGTGAAGGTAGCGTTAGTGTCGATAGTGTCTTTCTTAGCATCGTCCACTTCCATCGACGTGTTCGGCTCAACACTTGTGTCCATTTTACTTTGATCCGAATCTGAAAAAAACGAAATTAAATGTAAAATATTCATACATTTTGCAAAGTGAAGAAAGAAAGAAAGTGAGTGTAGCGATTTTGAAAATTAGTAATTCACAATTTGACAGGCGGGCATCAGGAAAACGAGTAAGGAATTATTTAGGTGGAGTCTGACAAGTGAAAGCTGAAAACTGGGGAAATATAACACGTTTATTTGGTGGATGTATTATTATACAAATATTATTATTGTAAAAGTATATCAGTCTGTCTGCGACTGTCATGACTCATGGCCCATCTTATCAACCAATTTTGATGAAATTTGTTACAGATAGGTTGCTTCCCAAGACATACTTAAGCTACTTTTTTCCCAAAAATAATAATATTCCCACAGGAAAGAAAGAGCTCGCGAACATCATTTATTTAGTTATTGCCTTTACTATTGTATTGTGTTATATGGTTCAATGGTTCATTCCCATTTCCTAGTCCATACAATAATAGTACTTTTTTAAACCCATTCTTTCACCCTCTTTCTCAGCGCAGACTACAAATCCGTTACCTTTCTCCTCTTTAATAGGTTCCTCTTTAACTTTATCCCCCGCGTGCCGCTCCTCGCCCTCGCTGTCCTCCCCCTCCCCCTCGTCCACGTCCATCGCGAACTTGTCGCGGCGGCGCGCGCGCTCCCCCTCCCCCTGCTGCCCCCCCTCCCCCTCCCCCCGCCCCCCCTGCGTCACGTGCGCATTCTCCTTGGCGGCGAGCGCGCGCGGGCGCAGACACTTCTGCTCTATTCTGCGCAACTCATCCTTCAGCTCGTGGCGTTTGCGCGACATGCACTCTGCCAATAAGAAATACACACTGTACACTTTTTGAATGTTAATAAATATAAATTAGTGATGGTGATAATTAATAATAACAGTATCTTTAAACTAAAACTACGAGGTTTTCAAACGCCCTGTGTGCTTAGCATGCGCACAACGAGATTATCTCGCGACGAGAGAGAGAGATGTTGTCGTTGCTGGCAAATTTTTCATTTACCCTAACATGCACAAAATATTACAAGAAAAAAATAGTCGACATGTAAAGGCTTGTAGAGAAAAATACCACAGATAAGAAATATTACTTTTATCTCTACTTTCGACGTAACGAGACAAGTAACCATGTTAGCTTCGGTAGACAGATAGAGATAACGGGTAGACATAATTTTACTCGTAGTGCGCATGCTAGCCATACTAGTCTGAGAAGAGCTCACATCAAACTCAGCCCGGTTTAGCATAAATCTGGAAACTGAAGACATCATTTTCATGAAAATAACTTTTTGTCTTATGTCAAGCAAAGGCATTTAGCATTTTCATGTGAACGATAAAGTATCATCTTCTAACCTTGGTGTCTTTTCACACTTAGATGTAGTCCTCCATTGCATGTGGGATGATAAAGGAAATTTATTTAATTTGAAAATGACCACCAACAGAGAACAATGGAAACAGATTGTATTTTAATGATTTAAGACTCATTTATCTACTTACTCCGATACAAATGACCATATTTGGCTGAAAATATTAAAAAATATAATTTGTGATGAATCAAAAATTTAACTAAAAATGATTGTGATTTATGATTTAAATAATCTTTTAGAAGTGCTCTTGTCAGGTGAATCTACCACTGGTTTGGAATGACATTCCTTTGAGAAGAACCGAAAGAGATTAGGCAGTTACTCATTAAAAAAAAAATTACAAGCAACAATAAAAATAATAGTGTGGGTCTCATAAGTAACTGCAGCCGTCCCAAACATTGCTGGAGCAAGTTAAACCCACTCTCCTTTATTATTTACACAATCTTTATGCTTTTTTTTCAGGAGCATACATATTACTTTATATAGATTCTTTTTTAAACTTGTAAAGGCAAGACTAAAATGGAAAAGTGGAATTTTATTATAAACACACTCATTCCCACTAACGACCTTCGGATTTTCATGAGGCGGAGCGAGGGAGTCGCAAGCTTATGGACATTACTTATTTAATTCAATTCAATTAGGTTCAAAACATGTAGGACATACAGGTGTCTATTATTAGGTGTCAGGTGTGTTACGTCATGTTTTGACTCTACCACCGGTTCGGAAAGAAATTCTGCTGAGAAGAGCCGGCAAGAAACTCAGCAGTTGGCCTTTTTTTTTTAACAATATATATTACATTACGTAGGTAAATATGTAAATTAAATACAATAGTGTAAGTTATTATACTGTCCTGTGGGGAGCTTGACCCAGAGTTGGTTGCTTCCATACAACTTTGTCATTAAGACAAAAGAATAACATGGAAATCACTAAATCCAAGATATAGAGAATTTTATAAAAATTAAAATCAAAGTATTCATAAAGTAATACTCACTTTCGTGATACTTTCTACTCGCTTCCAGCTTTTCTTGTGCCTTGTCTGACATTTTCTTTGGCAGCCAGTATACATTAGGCCGTGCTTTGGTCAGTATAAAGCTTCCCAGACACTGCTGCGAGGCTTCCCACTTCTCAAACTCTTGGACGCGCGCCATCTTGGCTTCTAGGGCTTTGATAGTGGCTTTCCTGTGTTCTCGCTCGGCAAACAATGTCTTTCTTTCAATCTGCTCTCTTTCCTTTTCTTGTCTCGCCTGCTCTTCTATCTTTTTTTCCACTAGAGCTTTTTTGTCCTCCTGAAATGCAAAATACAATACGATTGAACTAAAAAGTGATTCATTTCATTTAATCATTCATGATTAAATGAATGAAAAGAAATGATGCATTTATAAAGTCAAAGGCTATTTTCTGCAATATCCATACTAATATTATAAATGCGAAAGTGTCTGTTTGTCTGTCTGCTACGCTTTCACGGCCCATCTGTTCAAACGGGGATAGGCAATATTCCGGGGAAGGACATACGCTACTTTTTATCCCGGAAAATAAAGGAGTTCGCCTGGGAATCAGAAAATCTTAAACTACACGGACGAAGTCATGGGTATCATCTAGTAAAAATTAGTTTGGATATCGGCTGCTCTGCCCCACACACCTTGGTCTGCAGCACAATCTCCTCCTGCTTGAACTTCTGCAGCGTGCCCAGCAGCGAGCCGAAGATCCTGCGGTTGCGCGTGCGCGCCTGCTCGTCGCCGCCCTGCGCGCGCAGCACGGCCGCGCGCGACGGCAGCTCGCGGCTGACTGCCGACACCACGCGCGCGCGCTTGGTGCCGCCGCCCTCCTCCTCGCCGTCGCTGTCGTGCGCTCGGCCTGACAGCCTGCACATTGTAAAGCCACAGTTAGGATAAGCGTATGCCGAGACACAGGAGACACAGCACAGCACAGTACACATTTTGCAGGGTAAGGCAGGGCAGTTGAGGCAGACAATGGCCGCAAGCATTTGCTGCTACACCGCCAAATTCCAGCCAACTCGTCCAAGTTAGTACAAAGTAGCTAGGAAATAATAATTCCTTCAAAGTCTATTTTGAGTAGTCTGGATGATTTGTTTATTACAAACAAGGTTCACAATGAACTGATTAAATGCTCTTTCTTTGCAACAAAACTTTAAATTAAGTAATACAAAACCATTAAAAACGTGCACATACTTATGTAACTAATATGTGATACATGTGATATGCGACTTACAAGACTGTTTACATTTTGTAAGTTACTCATACAACTGTGACTTATGTGAGTAAAACTTACAAGTGAAATCATGGCCTAGAAGTAGCTTTAGCATCACTTGAAATTGAACATAAACTCAGACATTCTCGCATTATGCACAATATCAAACATGTAGGGTACTCTCTAACATGCTTACTTGTGCATGTGGCTGGTGAACTTTAAAACTTAGTTTACTCTGTATTGACTTTAAAATATTGATTTTCTAAAAGTTAGTGGTCTCCTCCTGGTGGTGTATTGCAGTTATATTTTATCTAGTGTTGAGCATTATAGCAGAATGCAGAGTTCTCTGGTGGTACCAAAAGCCTCAGTATTGTCAAGTACACTCAAACAGAAACTTCATTCTATACTTGCAGCAATACAAACTTGCCTGCTAAACACAGTTTTAGTTTCATGTTTGCGCCGTGTTTGGTCCTCGTTTTTGTAGTTATTTGCTATGTCTGGGTACGAGTTCCGACCAGCTTGCCGCGAGCCGCCTCTTGTGTAATCACCTGATGCGTTAAATCTGTAATCAAGCATATAATTAATGATACAAGCCACAAAATCATCTCAAGGATGGTAGTTACTTGCGATTGCTAACCTATCGGTAAACCGTCCGGAAGTTTGGACTATTTTCTTTATATTTTCATCTATTTTACACAAACTACTTTTCTCACTCTCTAGTTGAGCTCGTAAAGAATTAAAAGATATAGCAACTTCTGTCCCCATATTATCAGAATTTCTAAAAATTAACTAAAATGATCATTAGCATTTTAGCTTGACAACATTTGATTTGACATTTGCATTTGACAATCACAGTTTTTTTTTCTCTGCAGCGCGCCACAGATATGTTTTTAAAAAATTACGGTCTGTAGTTTATTTAAAATAGTTGCCATTAATAAAAAATGTTGTTTTAATAAATCCACAGAGTTTTAAATAAATCTAAATTTTATTTAATTGACTTGGTAGAAATCCTAAATAGTGTTAAGAAAGTATTTAGTCGTAAGTGGAGTAAGGAATTTCTAGTAATTATTCTAGATTTGTTTTAAAAATGAAGAGTCATCTATTGACGAGTATTATACACTAGAACTATAGCTACTCACCAATAGATGGCGTTAATTTTACAGCACAACATCAAGTATCCATTACTCACTAGATGGCGCTATAATATTTAAAAATCTAAGTGCTAACCCCAACATTTTGCAAGCAAAGAGTACCTACCTATTTACATATTTTATATTCACTATTGTCACAGAGTACCTACATTCTGGTAACTATTGTTTTCCAGTAACAGTTTCTATCATACTAATATTATGAATGCGAAAATGTGTTTATTTGTTGGTTTGTTGGTTTGTCGTGATTTTTGGCATGGGTAGGTACTTAAACTTAGTTGAGTTGAGTTGACTTACTAAAAATTAAGGAGTTCCCGCGGGAATCAAAAAAACTTAAACCACGCGGACGAAGTCGCGGGCATCAGCTAGTTTACTATAAAAAATGGAATACATAGTGACTATTATAGTCATTGACGTTTGGTAAATAAGTAGAATGATTAAAGTAGGTATTTCTGTTCACTATTCGTCGTTGATTAGATTGAGTGATGTTAGGTAATGTACCTACCTGTCGTGCTCGATGAGAGCAAATGAATGATGTGGCAGATAAAAGAGGTGGTGAGGTGCCAAAAAATACCTGCTATACCTGCTGAGTAGGTATAATAGGTACAAACGTAGTGATTAGGTACATACTCTTTGGTAGGTAGGTAGGTACTAGGTACAATAGAGATGACGACAACTCAATCAAATCAGCAACTCTTTATCAAACTTAAAAACGCACTTCTAGCACATGAGGTTTATCTACTCATGTGCTTCTAGTATGGAAGTTATATGAAATTCACAGCTGTGACGTCATATACCTAATTTCAATGCACTTTTTTTCTTTAATCTATATTTTAAAATGGATAACAAACTAAAAACTAACCGAGGATGTGAATTTTAGGTCTTTTGGAAGACCCTCTTTTTAATAATCAGTTAGGAAGAATTTATTTTTGATAGGTATAGGCATCATCCCTATTTAATGCTGCGCGTCCGTCTACCTGTCTGTTCTCCATCCGAGCTAACACATTCATGGTTCATTACAGACCCTTAATACTACATTACATTAGTACGCATACCTATTATGTAAAATAAGTAAATTATGCAAATAATATTTAATTAGTGATATATTAATCGTGTCTGATAGGCGGGCGGCGGTAGGGCGGGCGGCAGCGTTTCCACGCGTATACCGTGTCCGCCCACGCGTCTGTCAGCGAGATGTTGACGCGAAGATCTATCGCCCGACGATCTGCCGTGACGTCCGGCGTCTAATAAAGAACAATTATTATTGTTACAACATTTTGAATAAATGAGGCCAATTCTAATTAAATAAACTAAACTAAAATGGCAAAATCTAGTTTTGTCCCTTTCCGCAGGGAATATTATGAAAGGGTTAGTAATATTTTTAATTCTGTCATTTTAGTTTAGTTTAGAGATTTTGTACAAGAGAACCAGCCCCATTGTTTATTTTATTTTTAATTAAATCCTGCCGAGGATCAAACCTGGGCTCACCCGCTTATAAGACAGCCAGGGAGGACGACAAAATATAAAAACAGCAAAAAGCAATTAAGGAATAGGTACATAGCGAAAAAGCGTGTAACTTCTTCTAGGTAGGTACATACAAATATCATTGCTAAAATTGTTGATCTAAGTTTATCAAATAAATACGGATGTATGGATGTATCTGTGGCATGTATGGATGTTTGTTACTCAATCACGCTCAAACGGCTGAACGGTTCTGGATGAAATTTGGCACAGAGATAGATTATAGTCTGG
This sequence comes from Erebia ligea, assembly GCA_917051295.2. Taxonomy (NCBI): domain Eukaryota; kingdom Metazoa; phylum Arthropoda; class Insecta; order Lepidoptera; family Nymphalidae; genus Erebia; species Erebia ligea. Next base: position 16,695,901 of record OU785236.1, on the reverse strand, counting down.
AATAGCACATAGGCTACTTTTTATCCCGGAAAATTAAAGAGTTCCCGCGGAAACCGAAAACCTCAATCCACGCGGACGAAGTCGCGGGCATCAGCTAGTTATTAATATCTAAGAGCTGGTATGCGGACTCCAGAACGTGGTTCTCACTGAAATACCATTTTCAACTCGGGGCCCGAATGCCTTTAGTTTGCGCACGATTTTTAGGTACAAACACAAACAGACAGACGCATTCGTTTGATATTTACAAAATATAACCCTGTGATATATAACCACTCTGAATGCATACCCTATATCCTCACAAGTCTATGGCAATTAAACTTTCTGTCCTCATAAAGTAATGTCGGATCAGTTAAAAGCAGTAGCAATGAAAAAGGCGATTAGTTGCAATGCGTCGGCGCGGTGCGGTGCGGTGCGGTGCGGTGCGGCTAAATCCGGCCGGTAGCCGAGCGTTCAAGCGCGCTATGAAAAATGGCTTCGTAAGTTCGTACCGCTGCATCGTCGCATGCACAAGTCGTATAGTACGGTCTACCTAACTTAAATCATGTTCGTAGACTGAAAAAAGTCTTCTTATTTTTTATTTTTTTATACCTATATTATATAGGTAGGTATAGGTAAGCCACTACACACAAACAATTAACATAATATAATTATGACAAACACAATCTGCCCCCCGATCATGTAAGGATGACCGATGAAATCGTTAAAAATCTGCGGCAAAGTAAATAAACCATAACTGCATTAAATTAGAGCTCAATTTCGTGTATCCATTCTTATACGTTTAGGTATGTACGATACTCAAACGTATAAGAATGGATACGCGAAATTGAGCTCTAATTCAATGCAGTTATGGACTATGGTTTATTTTACTTTGACGAAAATCTTAAACGTTTGATCGGACAAATTTACATGATTGGGGCCCTGAACGTTCACATTATTAGGTACATACTTACTAAGATTTCTTATAAGTATGTACCTAAATCAATTACTGCACATAACATTTAAAAGGTTAAACGTCATGTACCTAAACTAAATTTTGGCATAAAAACTTACATCTTACTAGGTATGTATTAAAAACTTACAAACTAACATACTTAATTATAATTTAGTAGGAAACAAAATACAAAAAATATTAATATTAAAGAAATGAAATTTAATTTTAATGAAATTCTTCGACAAAGATCTCTTGAGTAGCAGAGATTATTTACATACTTAAGTAGAGCTTGCAGTACCTATAACGACTCACGGAATTGCACTGCTTGCAGCGACTCCCTGCCATCGATGTAGTAGGTATATTGTATTGATGCTCCCTGAAAGTCGATCTGGGGAGTCCCCCAATACTGAGCTTTTTGGTGCCTGGTTGACATTCCAGTATCTTAGGACCCCCTCGCCTGTTTTTGCGAACTACCTATTGTTGAGTTATTTTATTTTATTGACTGTCATGATAAGACAGTTTCCCAATTCGTCTTATCATTCTACAATATTATATTAAATACTTATAAATGATTAAAATTACACATACCTACCTACTTACATACCAAAAAATGTACTAAAATAAGTAAGTACAAAACAATAAAAAATACACTGTTAATTAAATTTAAATTAAATTCTGTTCATTATTCTTCTTCTAAAACCTACGGGTGTCTTCATTTCTGACGATCACGTTAGAACCTTGTCTATAAACTTTAGCTGATGCCCGCGACTTCGTCCGCGTGGATTGAGGTTTTTGGGATCCCGCGGGAACTCCTGAGTTTTCCGGGATAAAAAGTAGCCTATGTGTTATTCCACTATACTCTATCTCTATGCCAAATTTCATCCAGATCCGTTCAGCCGTTCGGGCGTGATTGAGTAACAAACATCCATACATACATCCATCCAAACTTTCGCATCATCATACTTAATATTATAAATGCGAGAGTGTGTTTGTTTGTTGGTTTGTTGGTTTGTTGTTTTGTTGGTTTATTGGTTTGTTGGTGTGTCCTTCAATCACGCCGCAACGGAGCAACGGATCGATGTGATTTTTGGCATGGGTTTGGGTATAGTTGAGGACCTGGAGCTGGACATAGGCTACTTTTTATCCCGGAAAATTAAGGAGTTCCCGCGGGAATTAAAAAAACTTAAACCACGCGGACGGAGTCGCGGGCATCAGCTAGTTTATAATATTTATTTGATGATTACAAAGGAACAACGCGCGTGGTTTCCTATAGAGAGCTTAGCGACACGTATAGGTACGGTTTCACTGTGAGTGGTGATGCACTCTCCTGGGCAACCATTGCGTGCTCGCCTGTACCTACCGTTTGACGGGACTGTTTGTATTCCATCACGCATTGCTGTCCCCCCTCCCCCCTCCCCGCCCGCGTCACGCTGTTAGCGCGTAATGGATGCGCGCGCGCCGGCTGGCCCGCTGTCGATGCGGTTTGTGCCGGAACCGACGAGACACGGCTCTGCGTGCCCAAATATAGATGCTGTGTAATTTTCTAATTACAGACAAACGATTCTCATTAAAGTAATTATATTATATACTTAGTAGAAGTGTAGCGGTGATACTTGATAGTTGCTTCGATCCTTCTAGGGCATGAGCACTTCTTTGTTAGCAACGTGCGATTTATATCACTTGCTTTATCGAAAGGAAAACATAGTGAGGAAACCTCTACAAGCTAGCCCTTGACTGCAATTTCACCTGATGGTAAGTGTTGATGTAGTCTTAGATGGTAGCGGGCTAAGCTATTAGGGGTATGGCAGTTATATTAAACCCATAGCCCTATAATCTGTTTCTACAGGAACCGGAACGCAAAATCGCTTGGCGGCACGTTTTTCCTGGTAAACTAGCCGCGATCGAAGCCTCCCACCAGGCCAGAGCAGAGAAAATTCAGAAATTATAAATTCCCAAATTGACTCTGCCGGGGATCGAACCCGGGACCTCCTCACGTTAAGTGAGGAGGTCCCGGGTCTTTGTAGTCACTTCATGTGCTTTGACTTTACACACGGCTGCTTGTGCTACAACAAACGGCCGACTTCCCAGGGCCATAAAGGTGGTAAAGTGAACCACTGGAGCCCCACTCCAGATCGGTCATGGGCCTGGAGTCCCGTCGCCTGGGATTAGTGAACGGACGGATGAACGGATGGATCTGGGCGGGCGGCGGTGCCTAGCGCCACCTCGTTGTCCTCGTCTCCGAGCCTCGTTTACTCATTACGGTTACTCATTACGGTTTCGCAGAAGGAGACCACTGCCCTCCATGTCCTTTTATGAACACTTACCTAATTATTAAGATAATTTTGTGATTACATATAGGAACAATCCCTTGTTGTAGCCACATGAGCTTGCCAACAATCCGCATGTTGTGACAACATTAATTTTGATTCATTGCGAGTACATTAGAAGCAGAAAACAACCCGGACAATTAATCATTCCGTCGTGGGATCAAAGCGCGCCCCGCCGCCGCCATTATAAACGACTAACGCCATTTTGTCGCCAAATAAAAGATTGTAAAAGCTCTAAAATAAGGGTTTAAGTTTTAACTTTATATTTACTTAGGGTACCTACTAACTAAGTACCTACTTATTGGCATTTTATCAAATCAGTATTATTTGATGACTATCTAGCGAATTACGAGTGCTTTGGAAGTTTGGTTCATAATTTGTTAAATACAATACTTATAGGTCACTTTTCTCTACCAAAATGCTTTTGATTTTCGTAGGAGTTTCCCACTCAGACTCATTGCCGCGATGTTTCCAGGCACAGGCCTGGTAGGTAATATCGGGCCTTTTAATACCTACCTACCTACTTTAGTGTAAAAAATAAAAATGATTCTCACAGTGTAAGGATCGCAATCACCTATGATTGATGTCGCAGCAAGAATACCATAAATTCAGCCAATTACCTACAATAAATTTAGACTGCAATCAGCGCGCTCTCTGGCGCATAGGCCTCCTCCATGGTGTTTCCAGTTTATTCTGTTATGAGCTTCTCTTGTCCGTAGTGCCCCAGCCGTCTGCTATATGTCGTCCTAGCCCAACCTAATTAATAGGGCTACTGCAGGTATTTACATAAGTCAAAGTATCATGCTTTTTTAGTAAGTAAGTACCTACCTACTTTCTAAAGTCAATAATGTAGGGAGTAGGGACGTAATGGTGATCATTATTTGAGGTAGGTACTTAAAGATCTAAGCTAAAGCTACGAACGTTCTAAACGCGCTAATCTGAGAAGAAGAAAAGGCTTGAACCCAGAGCCGTAAAAAAAGTTTTATAAAAAAAGTTTGCTATTGAAGCAAGTGGGAAAATTATTGAGCGTAGAGGAAAACGCGCGGAACTAAACGGCAGTTTGTGAGCACGAGATCCGAAACTAGACGAGATGAATTTATAATGGCGAGCTAAATTGAAGTTGTACACAACAAATAAATTATTAATTTCGTGGGGAATACGGATTCTTAGTAGACTGGAAAACGTAAATGATAGGCGTGAGATAAATTGGGAGATAATGTTCCTCAGCTGGCCAAATTTATTATTTCAGCCACGACAACTGAACTCGAAGAGATGGTTGATGGACTAACCTAGCGGCCGGATGAGGAAGGCTTTGGGCAGGGTGTGTACTGTGTACTAAGTACAGTGGAAGTCAACATGAAAATTGAAAGTGTATTACGCAAGTATTTTACCTCTCACAAGTAGGTATCTACGGCCGCGGCGCCGCGTGCTGAGTCGAGCTTGACTGTAGAGAGTTTTGAAGACCTCCCTGGCGCAGTGTAGAGCGCTGAATGTCCCGGGTTCGATCCCCGGCAGGGTCAATATGGGAATTTATAATTTCTAAATTTTCCCTGGTCTGGCCTGGTGGGAGGTTTCGGCCGAGGTTAGTTACCAACCTACCAGCAAAGACGTGCCGCCAAGCGATTTAGCGTTCCGGTTCGATGCCGTGTAGAAACCGATTAGGGGTATATGGGTTTAATATAACTGCCATGCCCCTAACAGGTTAGCCCGCTACCATCTTAGACTGCATCGTCACTTACCATCAGGTGGACGCAGTCAAGGGCTGACTTGTAGTGGATTAAAAAGAAGATGGTTGATGGACTAACCTAACGGCCGGAAAATTATAAGGTTTAGGACAGGGTGTGGTCAGAGATGGCTCTCATCAGCTTGGCTGATCACGCCGGGGTCACCACAACATGAGAGCAAATGATAGCTTAAATGAGAGCAATGATGGCTAAAATTGTCTGCGTTGATTGCTTTTTTATTCCCGCGGGAACTCCTTAACTTTCTGGAATAAAAAGTAGCTTATATATCCTTTCCCGGGATATAAATTACTATCTATTTCTGTACTCGGTTGAAAGTAGTAGACATTCGAGTTTCGCCAGAATTTTGCGTCCATCACATCGAATAACAACTTTTTTTAAATATATTCTCGTAAATGAACTTTTAATAGAAAGTTTAAATTTAGGTCCCGTCTCCTCATAGTTACTTAATTATAAAGCTGGCGGCACACCCGGCGCCGCGCCAGTGACGCGCGACGGCGCGCGACGCCGCGCGCCCTCCGCTCGCGCGTCTTCACAGAAATATGCTTTCATCTCCCAAGCGTGACCGATGCGAGGAACACAACTTCTCACTGTCATTTAGTAAATTAACTATATTTTATACCTACCTACTCGTGCCATTAAAAGGCCATTTTGCGGTAAATTTTAATATAATAGTCAGTGTTTTATGAATCGGTTAATCAAATCATTATCTACTAAGTACTTAAATCGCAGTGTCTCCACGTACTCTGCTATAATTTGACTTTCTTAATATCTTCAAATTTCAATTAATTAAATAATACTCTTTTGGAATTCTTTGTCAGAAAATTACTCAACTCAATTAGTATCTTTTATAATTATTCTACTAGTCAGCCTTACGTTTAATTCTTAATAACCATAACCTTTATTAAATATAATAATTATGCATAAATAATAGGTATTTTTTTTTATTATGTATATTGCTATGTTAAGGATCTTTGTATTTTTAATATTATTAATTTCTTACATATCTATAGGTAATTAGTAATAGGTAAAAGATTGCAATTGTTTTAATTGATAAGTACCCAAAACAGACGGTCAGTGTTTTTCTTTTACTATATTAACATTTTTATTAGTTTACAGCCAATTTTCAACTAGAAACACAGCTAGCTAGTTAAGTCAATGTAGTATGAAGATTTTAATGAGTAGGTTAGTGTATTTAATTGTCCCAAGATCAAATTGGACATAAAATAAATATCAATTAGCGTTTGTCAGTGCATCAATTGGTCGGTACCGAGGCGTGGGGTTATTGGCTGGCGTGCGTCGCTACATACGGCCGCGCGATGCGTTTCGCTGCGTTTCACTGCGGTCCGTTGCGGCGACACAGCTAGTTGGCTCACGTGGCCGGCGTCACGGAGCTTTCGCGACGCTGCGCACGCTTGCGTTTCTTAACCTAGTGTGGCACTTGACTTATATGCTTGTTTAAACATTACTTTACTTGCCGATTGGCGTATGATTGCGTATGTACCAGTGTGTAATCTTTTACAAAGCATTTCAGGAGCTTGTGGAATGTGGTAGAGTCGCGAATTAAGGGACACAAATGATATATAATTTAAATGTTTTTTTCATTTGGAATTCTTTTTTCTTTTATTATTTTTTTGTTTATTTATTTTATATTTATAGCCTAAAATAATTTGAATAACATCTAATGGTAAGTAGGTACTAATATTATAAATGCGTATGTTTGGATGGATGGCTGGATGGATCTGGATGGAATTTGGCACAGAGAGAGGTTATACTTAGTCTGGAATAACACACATAGGCTACTTTTTATCCCGGAAAATTAAAGAGTTCCCGCGGGAACCAAAAAACCTCAATCTTTTCGACGAAATCGTCACTTTGAACGGACAGACAGATGGACTGTGCTGTACCAACAGATAACCTTCGATAATCTGCTTGTACCGCATGATTGAGGTTCTATTGATAAAGTCGTTTTAGTACCTAGGTATAGGCCGTCAAACTTATCTGACCCGGTAACAGCGTCGCTAGTAGGTATACCTAGATATATAAAAAAATATCTGGGTATTTTTTTTTGGTAAATCAAATTAAAATTTATTTAAAAAAAAACGGAAAAAATAATCGGACTGGAGACTTCTGGACTCGAACCGAGGTCTTTGGTTTCGGGACCACCCGATTTTCCACCTGAGCTATTATAACCTTTAACCTTATAGATAGTGGAGATGATATTGTAACAGTTTTTCATTGGCTGAAAACACGGATAAAACGACATTTCCTAAAAATGAATCCTAGCTAGATCGATTTATCGCTCCCGAAACTCCCTGCATAGTGCATACCTACTGAAATTCCATGAAAATCGTTGGAGCCGTTTCCGAGATTCAGATTATAGGTAGGTACTACATCTGTGGGTATAATATACACATCTCGTATATACAAGAATTGCTCGCTTAAAGTATTAAAGATATAATAAAAACTAAACAGGCATAAAAATTCTTTCCATTTTTGGCCACCGATTCAGATAAGTTTGCGGGATTACACATTGAATCAATTCCTCAGGAAAATCAATAGGCAGGAAAATTGCAGGAAACTGAATTCAAATCGCCACAAGATAGAAAGAAAACCTATTTAATTAACTCAATGACAATAGGTGGTTTTCCACATTCTGGTTTATTATAATAAGTTTAAAAATAGGTTTAGGTATCCCATATTTCTCTGAATTTCTACTATAATCTCTCATGTCAGGATCTGGAATCTGTATAATATAATACCTATATCTATGTCTGACTTCTTGCTAGTGTAGTCAATCGGTTGTTGATTGTTGCCAATGAGATAGTTAAGGGGCAGATACTAGGTATCCTAAATGTCACCATAGCCAGAAATACTAGATTAATAGGTAGGTAGAGGTAGCTTTGTAAAATACTTATATGTAAAATAATATTTTCTAAATCATTGAGTGAAATCGAATGGGGTGAGTGAGGTCGGAATTCGCACCCCCAACAAAAAGGTTCTCATATTAGTAGCATAGAAGCTACAAACAGACCGACAATCAATGCGGCGGCGCCTCGCAGGCGTTTTTATGTAGTTTCTGTTTTCCCCACAGTTTTATGTAGTCTGTAGCTAATAAGGCTCATATGTCTGCGCATGCGCAACTCTATACCGCAGGCTTGCGACATGTGACGTGACATCATTTAGTGATGTCACGTCACATGTTACGTTAACAGTGCTGTTATCGTTGAAATTTTGTGACGATTAGAAGGTAGAACTTACCAGGGACCGGCAGCGGTCATGGATCTTTGCCCGAGAAAGAATGCGGAAGTTCTCAAGGCCTTAAGGCTTGTCGGACTCGAAGTCTCATTTGTTACCGACGCGGACGCGACGTTTTCACTCATAATGATGTATACATAAAATAAAGCCTTTTTGACCGGCTCAAGCCGTTTTTTTTCAAACAATAAAGAACAATAATATATGTTTAAAACTTGACCAAGCAAAATACAACCACCACTACCACCACTACAGCCTATTAACGTCCCACTGCTGGGCACGGGCCTCCACTCTCATAGGAGAGAGGGAATTAGAGCTTAATTTCATGAAAATAATAAGAGTAGAGAGGTAAGTAGGTACCTACTACCTACCTACTGTTCGTATTCTCAGCCGCCAAAATGTCGATAACAACTGACAATTTTTTTTGAAATCAGTAAATATTAGATAATAACTAGCTGATACCTGCAACTTCGTCCGAGTGAATTGAGGTTTTAGGTTCCCGCGGAAACTCTTTAATTTTCCGGGATAAAAAGTAGCCTAATATGAGTTATTCCAGACTATACCTAATTTATCTCTGTGCCAAATTTCATCCAGATCTGTTCAGCCGTTCTGGCGTGATTGAGTAATAAACATTCATCCATCCATCTATAAAACTTTCGCATTTATAATATGGTATTATAGCTCCCAATTGGAAGAACCGTTTTAATTTAGTTTTTTTTTGTTTGAAAGATGACGGTTTGAAGTTCATCAGCTCTTTCCTAATTGATGTAGGGATGCGAGTTGTACGTTATTTATAATACAGGGGCAGAGCAGCTGATATCCAATCAATTTTTGTATTGCAGAAAAGAGCCATCCGTTCTATTTATAAACTCGGATCACGCGTATCACTTCGTAAAAAATTCAAAGAGATTGGTGTTCTTACGGTGCCTTCACAATACATATACAATAATATAATCTTTGTTAGGCAGAACATTAATCTTTATAAGCAAATAAGTGATACTCACAATCGATGTACTAGAAACCGCCATAAACTTGTAACAGCGTCATATCGCGTGCGCAAGGTGCAGAAATCCTTTGTGGGGTCGAGTATACGCTTTTATAACATGGTACCAAAAGAGTTTCTGGAGTTGCCATTACATAAATTTAAAGACTGTGTTAAACAGCATCTGTTAAGTCGAGGGTATTATAGTATAGATGATTTTCTCGATGACAAAGTTGCATGGAAGCAACCGGCTTCGCATCCAGCAACCCACAAGTCAGTGTAATACCTACTTGTAACGTAGCGTATGCATTTTATATTAAGTAATAAGTATGTATATACAAATTGTTACATTTTTCTGATTTTGAAAAGAGCAACTGCTGAGTTTCTTGCCGGTTCTTCTCAGTAGAATCAGCTTTCCGAACCGGTGGTAGATTCTTACGACTTATCATAAGTGACACTAGTGGTCCTACATGAAATAAATCATTTTCAATATTGTATAAGTAGATTCGATAAGTCCTGCGGGGCCACCACTAGCGCACAGTAGCGTCCGGGCGGGGGCGGGCGGCGCGCTTTGACACTGATACCGCTTGTCAGTTTGTTTGATTGCCGAGATGTCGAGATGCGCCCAGCTTCCACCGCCGCAGCCGGGTCACATGACATGTGGGTATGACGTACAATGTACATGGTGGGTACGCACTACGCATGTACTTACCTGAACAAAATAGCTATTTCCCGCGACTTCATCCGCGTGGAGATTCTTTTTTCTGATTTCTAAATTACCTATGTGCGAACGAGCAAAATACTTAGCAGACAATTTGGGTATCCCCGAATTGTTTTGTATGGCCCCAGTTTTGTCACCTGTTTGTAAGATCTACCAAAAAGAAAAGAAAAGTTTGTTTCATGTAAGTCTATAGGCCAACTTGTACCACTTATGATAGGTCAGGAGTCTCAGGACTCAACCACTGTTAAAACGTTAAATACCTAGCTTAAATAGGTAGCTCTCTCAGCTTTCACTATCTACCGTAACTAAGTATCACCATCATGTACCTACCTAATACCTATCATGTTTTATAAGTAGGTAAGTAGGTAGGCAATCGACGTCAATATGTGTACCTACCTACAGTGTACCTACCTACCTACCTAAATTGAATAAATGAATATTTGATTGATTGATTGATTGATTGACTCAACAGACTAGAAGAGTACTTAGGTAGGTAGGTATTCAAATAGCATAATTAACTGTTTATTTCAAGTAATTACGTTTTCAAATAGATATTATTCCTTCCCGATTTTAGAGAATTTTAATACATAAATCCCTTCAAAAAGGAATATTACCTACTTACGTACTTTCCTAAACATCAAGAAAGACCGTGAAACTTTAAATAAACGATCCAATTATCGCTTTGAATAGCTCGAATTTCTTAATTAAGCCCACTAATTAAATCCCAGATACCATCGCTCGCTTCCGTTGTCTCCGGTCCTTTGTCTTCTATACACTGCAATTTGCACCCTTAAACAAATGAATAGGGTTTAAAATTGATTTAAATTTAAAACTAATTTCCCGGACAGTATTTTTGAATCGATGGAAAACGTGTTTGTAACAATTTTACAATAGGAATTGAACTCTAAATGTTACTACTTAAGATTTCATGTAATTCGAAAGTGACTGGATTGAATCAGTGATTGTTGCTCAATTTCAGGGTAATGTAAATGGAACTTAATGTTAGGTGTAAATAGGGTTGTAAATGTGGTGCGGAGGGGTGGAGAGGAGGAGAGCACAGGGCGGGCGATGGAGCGTGACGCCCGCCGCAGAGATCTGAAGCCGAGGATATTTATAAGGCGGACAACGATCCGAGGACGCAGTAAAACCAGCTGTTAGTGGCGTCTTAAGTTTTAAAGGCTTTGTTTTGGCATTTATGGAACCCCAAAATGACTTGCTCGTTGAAGTCCTTAGAGCATCGAAGAGACGTCAGTTATCTTTGTACCTTTTTTTTTAAATATATAGGCTAGCGCTTGGCTGCAATCAGACTTGCTATAGCAAGTGGTAATGCAGCCTAAGGTGGAGCGCGCTTGCCTAGAAGATGCCTATTCACTCTTGATTTGAGGGTAGGTACCTATATTAAAAGAGGAGGGGAAAACGGAAGCCGGAAGAGCTTTCCATATCCTAATTCCTAGCGGTTCGAATTAGAAACGAGGAAGCAAATCGTACGAGCAATTTGCTTATAAGTACTTAACTAAGTAGAATCTATACATACAACGGTGGGCATTCTGAAGAGTTAACTATTTTATCAAATACCTACCACCTTGCCAATTTCCCCGCCTCCATAGTTCCCTAGTAGAATCAATTTATATCCACACCACCTGGGACGTTTGGTTTTCTTCCATTTCATCACGACCACCGCTCACGTCTAACACTCTGGCCAAGTTTGGATCTGCACACTTCACACACCTTCGAGAACACAATGGAGAACTCTATGAGAAGAGAGGTGAAGAAAACTATGAAGAGAAGAGAGAAGAGAGAGGCATTCCAGGTTTCCTCACGACGTTCTCCTTCACCGTTATAGCAAGTGATATTCAATTTCTTATACCTACCTACGCACGAGTTCCGAAAAGTTAGAGTTGGGATGGAACCCGCTTGCGACTTTGGGCACAATTTTTTCACTATAAATTAGCCCTTGACGGCGATCTCACTTGATGGTAAGTGATGATACAGTCTAAGATGGTAGCGGGCTAACCTGAGAGTTTTTTTTATTTTTTATTTCACTACAAGTTAGCCCTTGACTGCGATCTCACCTGATGGTAAGTGACGATGCAGTCTAAGATGGTAGCGGGCTAACTTGTTAGGGGTATGGCAGTTATATTAAACCCAAACCCCTAGTCGGTTTCTTCCACGGCGTTTGTACCGGAACGCTAAATCGCTTGGCGGTACGTCTTTGCCGGTAGGGTGGTAACTAGCCACGGCCGAAGCCTCCCACCAGACGGACATGGCAGTTATATTAAACCCAATAACCCTTCGGTTTCTACACGGCATCGTACCGGAACGCTAAATCGCTTGGCAGCACGTCTTTGCCGGTAGGGTGGTAACTATAGCCACGGCCGAAGCCTCCCACCAGTCCAGACCAGGGAAAATTCAGAAATTATAAATTCCCAAACCCTGCCGGGGATCGAACCCGGGACCTCCGCACGTTAAGACAACATCGCTCAACACTGCGCCACGGATATCGTCTGTGATAAAGTGTACTTTGAATTATTTCTGACTTAAGATAGAGTTAAAACGAGACAGATTTATGACACTCCATCCCGTTTTAATTCTAAGCAAAGTTTGAGCAAAGTTAAAGTGCGCTATATAAGTCTCAGCATTACGGCTATCACCGCTAGTTTGCCATTGCATCATAGGTAGCTACTAATATTATAAATGCGAAATAAGTGTGTTTGTTTGTTGGTTTGTTGGTTTGTCCTTCAATCACGCCGCAACGGAGCAACGGATCGATATGATTTTTGGCGTGGGTATAGTTCAGGATCTGGAGAGTGGCATAGGCTACTTTTTGTCCTGGAAAATTAAGGAGTTTCCGCATCAATTAAAAAAAACTGAAACCACGCGGACGAAGTGACGGACATCAGCTAGTTACTGATAACATCAGCAATCTAGTGTGGCAGCTGTAGGTAGGTACCAGCTGTACGCAGCTAGGTCGGTGGGTGCAGGGTAGGTATATCGCAACTCTTGGAACCCGCGGCTGATCTGTCCGATAGCGCCGGAGATGATCTATTCGCATATTAATATCGTGTCTGCTGATGAAACATTTTAATATTCATGTTACTCTATATATACATACGCTGAGTAATTGCTAGAGTAAAGTGTAAAGCTTAGGAAAAAGCGCCGAAGATTTTAACCTAAGTAGGTATAAAGTATTACCTATACGTAGGTACCTACCTAAATGAAATGAAGTGTTTGTGAGAATATGGAATGATACTATTAAGACATTGGATGATCTCTCTTTGCGTCGTATTCCTCATTACTGAGGGTCGTGACCCCTTTCCATTAATCACATAATGGTTGGAGTTTTCTTGGGATAATAATGCGGTGGGTTCCCAGTTCCCACGTCATTCCGCATACAAGATGATACAAGATGTTTTTACTTAAAATTAGAACCGCATATTCCGTCAGCTGACCCTGACGTACTTTGAGTTACAGTACCTACTTACTTCTTCTTCTTGGTCGCATTCTTCATTTCTGAAGGTCGTGTACGCATTGAAGTGACCTCGTGACGCTCGACACGATCGCCTTCCACTCCGTCCTGTCCTCGGCTTTCCGCAATGCAGTAGTAAGCGGGAGGCCCGTGAGCGACTTGACCTGGTCAGACCAGCGGCTAGGTGATCGGCCGCGCGGTCTTTTGCCCTCCACCCTTCCCACAACTATGAGCTTATCCAGATTACTAGGTTGGCGGCGGGCAATGTGACCAAAGTAACCCAGAATCTTTTGGTAGGTAACAAATGTTCGACAGTTTTTTTTTTTTTTTTTTTTATCCACTACAAGTTAGCCCTTGACTGCGATCTCACCTGATGGTAAGTGATGATGCAGTCTAAGATGGTAGCGGGCTAACCTGTTAGGGACATGGCAGTTATATTAAACCCATAACCCCTATTCGGTTTCTACACGGCATCATACCGGAAAGCTAAATCGCTTGGCGGCACGTCTTTGCCGGTAGGGTGGTAACTAGCCACGGCCGAAGCCTCCCACCAGGCCAGACCAGGGAAAGTTCAGAAATTATAAATTTCCAAACCCTGCCGGGGATCGAACCCGGGACCTCCGCACGTTAAGGCAACAGCGCTCAACACTGCGCCACGGAGGTCGGAGTCTTGTGCTAATTCGAAGTTGCTTCAGGATAGAGACATTTGTTCTTTTAGCGGTCCACGGTATGCGGAGCATCCTTCGCCAACACCACATCTCAAATGCGTCAATCTTCTTCCTCTCTGACACTCGGATTGTCCCAGCCTCAGAGCCATAGAGGAAGATTGTGAAAATACTAAGGTCTGCACGAGTCTCTTTTTCGCTCCATGTTTGATATCCTCCGGTGTTGCCAAATCCTGACTAGTTTGCTCATGGCACCTTTGGCCACCATTACCTACTTACAGGCACAGGGAAATCAAAAGGGAGGTCTGTCACACATCTTGATGCTTTCCCGACTTAGGCTAAGGTGCACACCAAACCATAATCGAAATCGGTTAATATATAGCTATTAAGTATAGCCGGGGATTGTTGGTGTAAGAATAGATATAAGAATAGATACCAAACCGTACGGAAGCAGGTTTATGAGGTTATACCATCCTGGTTATACTTATACCAGCCTCGAACTTAAACCCCATAAACCTGAGTTTCCACCAGAGATGTACTAGTTGCTTAAGCCACCAATAGGACCGCTTGATTTTTATAGCAAAGATGTTAGATGCCCTGATGTTAGATTTAAGCACTCCTATCTTGGAGGGTTTGACGATGCACAGCTATAAGTACACCCGTAACTTACCAATATAGCACATCTCTGGTGGAAACGCACTCTTAAACCCTCCTTCTGTCAGACAGGATGCTTAATAGACATTCTCTCTCACGTCTCATTACAACACGGGTAATGAAATACCTAATGACTTAGTATTATCTAATGAAAGTTCAAAGTACTAGGGACTACTATACGAAGGCGCACTATACGCTTCTGAAATTGTAGGTTAAAAGCTGCACAAGCTTAAAAGTTAAGCTGTTAAATGGAAAAAGCTACAATGTTACAAGTTCACCCAATATGTTTAATGACGTAGGTATCTAAAAAAGAACAATGAAAGTATTTTGTAAGTATTTTGTATTGACAACATAACGAAGCCGGAGCCAGACCATTAGTCTACGTATAATAAAAATCCCACGACTAGGAGCATTTATTACTAGCTCGGAAGCTACTCCAGCCGCTATATTTGGTAGACGCGACGGCGGAGACAAACAAACGAACAGCGCTAAGCACCGCGGCGTTCGCGCTCCGCCGCGCTCCGTCACAAACCAAACACTGCGACCAACGCTCTGCCCTCTATAGATAGGATGCTGCAGACGTCGTAAAGCTGTAGGTACCTATAATGCCGTTATCTGACGGCTTCAGGTATACCTAGCCTAACGTAGCATAACAAGCCCAATTGTCTAACCAAATCGTAATCATTTGACAGCTTAAAATGTATTACTCGAACTGTTTAAGGAGTTCATAGATGCTTTTTGACGTGCAGGCATCTACGAGTATGAACTCCTTAAACACGTCGAATTATCCTTTTGAAAAACGATTACGATTTCCTTACACAATTGGGGGGCATACCGAATAATATACGATACTAGACGATGCCATCGTCATACCTAATACCTATTAGGAATGGTACCTAATAGACTTCGTCCGCGTCGATTATTTAGGTTTGTTTATTCCCGCGGGAACCCCTTACCTGATTTCGCGAGATAAATGTGATTGGACCACAGAATATATACCTACCTAAGTAATAGATTAGGTAATTCTCACAAAAGATCATTTTAAAAAGAGCAACCACAGAGTTTCTTGCTGGTTCTTCTCGGTAGGATATCATTCCGAACCAGTCGTGGATTCCACTCGACGATTCCAAAGAGAAAAAGTAAAAACACACTTTTACAAGTGTTTTACAAGTACACTTGTAAAAGTTTACTTATTACCTAAGATAAAAAGACATTTGAATTTGAGATTGGACGTCGATCACGCAAGGACGCAACGATAATATCTTCTCTGCTACAACGGTGAAGGGCTCATCAAAGCCAGGAAGTCGGAACTATAACAATTAATTGCTTTCATGTTGACACGACTTCAGCTGAAAAAGCCGCAGTTTGCAGTCAGCGGCGCGCTACAGTCGGTCGAGGCACGCATCATTTGCGACGCAGTATAATTTGCTCGCAGTCGGTGACACAAAGAGGTTTTTGCGACTGGCGTGGTAATTAACGGATATTTTTGACGTTTTACGCGCATTTCACATATTTTGGGTAATTAACAGTCGGCGGTGCTTTGAGGATTGATTCTTGAGCTTCGGAAGTAGTGCCGTTGGTACCTAGTACCTACCTACGTATTCAAACCTCTGTAGTCTGTAGTCTGTACCTATCTCATAACATTTTTTTTTATCTCATAACGTCTCTGAAACAATCGGTGACGACATGTTTTAGGGCTAAGATTCTTAAGCCTAAGTAATGTACCTAATTAGAATTGACTCCAATATTACCATCATCATCATAATTCAAGCACAGATGCGAATGGTTTAACGCAATTGTTTGTCACGCTGGCGAAGTGCAGATTGGCGAATGCCACATTTTTGAGAACATTACCTAAGTAGATATTTAGTATTTACCTACCTTAGATATAAAACTTTCAGGAATGCAGGATGTAGGTATGCACTCTCCCTGCAGCTTACCCACCATGCAGGATTATCGTCGTTTCCTCATTCGCTGATCGCGGAAAATCACCTTTGATAAAACCGAGTTCGCGCCTCTAATTAAAAATTTTTTTTTTTAATTTTTTTGACTAAGAGGGACGTATAGTCACAAGGCACATGAGTGAGATATATGCAGGATTCTTCAAAGTAAGTAAGATGTTTTCCTTCAAAGTAAAGCAAGTCCATTTAGGAAGTCTCGAATCTCGATAGGAATGGCATTCGTTTTGGAATCATTTAGTATAAATTGCTTGACAATTGAAAAACACTTGTTTTCAAAAGTTATCAATAAGAAATCTTTTGATTTGATTCGAAAAATGTATAGGCACCTAAACCTGTAATCAAAGCAGCCATAACTCCACGCTCCGTCGAGTCCCAGACATCCAGCGGTGGGCTATCAGTGGCATAGAGTAGGTACTTAAAGCCATACAAAAGATAACGCGCCGCAATCGGCCCGCAATCTGCCCACAATTGGGCATAAGTCACGCCCTGCCGACGAACAATGCCCCCGTGCTTTATACCGCATTTATTACCTAACCTACGCTACCACGGCGCTAGGGCTGGCACTTCAACTCAAACTTAAATTAAATATTTATAGATATTGGGTTTTTTATTGCCGCGGAAACTCTTGGATTTTCCGGGATAAAATGAAGCCTTCGTGTTCATTCAGGTTATATAAGCTATCACCATTCCAAATTTCAGCGAAATCGGTCTAATCAGTGATGTGCAAAGAAGTAACAAACTCACAAACATTCAAACTAACACATTTATACTATCAGTATGATTTCATGTAGTCGACAGCTTGTGTGTCTTATTGATTACCTACTCTTGTGTTTTTACTGTCAAAATTTACTGAAAAGCTGGCAAGATAGTTACTCAGCGGAGCGGAGACGGTTTATTTTACCTAACGGCTTGAGAGGTTGTGTTTTTGTTTTTAATGCGTCTTTAAGTGCAACTAAAGTTATTAGCAATTACTCATGCTATAATTAACTACATTATCTTGTGGGCAATTGAAAGAACAGTCAAAGCTTCCTCATGTAATGGAATTCATCATTGTTTGAAGTACCTAGTGTCATAGCTATCTTACCAACTTGATTTTTACTAGTAGATAATAAATTATGCAGAAGTGCCTCTGATTTTGACGAAATTTGGACCTGAAAAAGTTTGCAAACCGGAGACATTAGAGTATCTTTTTGTTCCGGAAAATTAAAGAATATCCATCACTGTCTTGTGTCTACAGATACCTAAGTACTAATCAACTAATAGGGACATCTACCTAATATTTGGGAAACAAATCTCAGTCTTCAATTACTTTATTTAAAGTTCTCCTTTATATTTTTAATTAAATTTGTACCTAAGTAGGTACCTACACCTATGTATTTCATGTAATGTCTGTTCCAATAGAGATGAGCTGGTTTTCCAACTTCCTTAACGTCTGATCATGTCATCTTAGGTATATTACACTTGACCAATAGGTAGTGACACGGTAATATTATCTATAGTGATGCAGGGAGTAGGTATTGAAAAAATTACAAGTTTCTAGATATTAACCCACAGTGGCGGGGCAAGACCTAAATTTGATGTGGGCAAGATACATTTTGCGAGGCCCCCTGATGGATGACGCAAGAGGACGGATTTTGTTGAAAGAAAAATTTTGCAGCTACACTGAGCAAATTACATTGTACTTTTTACTATGCAAACATAGTTAAAAAGTACTAAGTTTTTCTGGTAAAAAGTACCAAGTATAGTTGGTAAAAATTACTAAGTTACTTGGTAAAAAGTACAAAGTTACTTGGTAAAAAGTGCCAAGTAGGTATACTTGGTAAAAAGTACCAAGTAAATGAATTTTTATTCCAAACCGTATTTTATTATAAATACCTAATCACTTTGTGTAAAACTAAACTAAACTTCCTAACTCCGGGCTAGTACTGAGAATTTCTAGACAGAAAAACCCTATACTTTACTATGGCCCGACCCGGGACTCGAACCCGGGACCTCGTCGGCCGCAGTTGACCATGCTAACCACTAGACCAACGAGGCAGTCAGTTTATTGCCTAATGTCTGTTAAAAACTAAAAAACGCCTAATAACTTTGATGTCAATAAAATATATTGATTACTAGATGATGCCCGCGACTTCTTCCGCGTGGATTAAAGTTTTTTGATTCCCGCGGGAACTCTTTGATTTTCCGGAATAAAAAGTAGCCTATGTCCTTCCCCGGGTTACCACCTATCCCTTTGTAATATTAGTATGGATTTTTGTGCTATTTGATACTTAAATTCAGAAATTTTCTACAGCAATAAGCTATAAAATAGTCAAAAATACGCAAAAAACATTTTTAAGAATCAAATTGTAAGTTCAGAATTTTCCGCCTTACCGCCTTTGACGTCCGATTTCTCACAATAATGCCCCGTAAAGTACCAAATTTTTAGACTAATAAAGGAAGCTTAGGAACGTCAAAAGTTTTTAAAATCAGTCTGAAGTGACGTAGACAAGATATAGTATTTTTAATCTAAAGTTGAAATTTCGACTCTACCGTACCACTGTCGAACGTAAACTTTTCACTTACGACCAAAAATTTTCCGACTAGATAGTAATTATTTTATGCAAAGTAGTACACTTAATAGCAATTAGCAAGCATGTTCACAAAAAAAAAGTTCGGAAAAAAGCACTAAATAAAAAGAAAAAGAATTAACACTCACTCCCTCAGACATCTCCTTTAAAAAATTATAACTCGAAAACTACCAAAAATCGCTGAACATACTCGTACATGGGGTATTTTCTGATAGGTCTAAGTACGAAGAATCAAATTTTTTTCTTTGGACGTCACTATTTGGGCCACCATATATTATTTTTAATGTTAAAACAATATTATAATGACGTGGTGAAGTTGAATAAAAGCTTTGAAATTCATCCAACGTTGATCCAAGTGATTATTCATTTAAAAAAAACTGAATTAATTCAATTAGAATTAAAAATTAAATAATATTCATTTGCACTTTGTGGTGTTTCACCCCCGTGCCTCGGAGAGCACGTTAAGCCGTCGGTCCCGGTTATTATCACTAACATGATAATAGTCGTTAAAGCCCGCCAACCCGCATTGGAGCAGCGTGGTGGGTCTAAGCTCTAATTCCCACTCTCCTATGAGAGTGGAGGCCTGTGCCCAGCAGTGGGACGTTAATGGGCTGTAGTGGTGGAGGCAATAAAATAACCGAATTGCACTCAGTTACTAAACAATAGCTGTTTCCTATTATCCTTCTGGCAATAAAGTATAGCTTTTCCGCACCTACAAGTTTACCTGCCTTTGTCGGCAGCATTGTAAAGAATTGCTGGCAAAAACAGGTAAAAAATCTTGTGGGAGCAGAAAAGCTATACTTTGCTGTCAGTAGGATAATAAGATTAAGCTATTTTAGTAACAGAGTGCAATTCTGTTTTTTTTTTTGCTTAATAACTGTTAAAAACAAAAAATGACAAAAAACTTTTACGTTACCTTTAAATATCGATTATTTTTGTAGTAATTTTCCATAAAATTTCAATTTGCCATAAAATTGTCAAAAATAGACAATAATCAATTTTAAGAATCAATTTGTAATTTCAGAAATTTCCGCCTTACCACCTTTGAAGTCAGATTTTTCACAATTATGTCCCCTAAAGTACCAAATTTTTAGACTAATTAAAGGAAGCTTAGGAACCCTAAAAGTTTTTAAAATTAGTCGAAAGTGACGTAGAAAAGTGCAAGTATTTCTAATCTAAAGTTGAAAATTTGACTCTACCTCTGTCTGACGTAAACTTTTCACTTACGACCAAAAATTTTCCAACTTAACTATGTTAGTGTTGAGATAGTAATTATTTTATGCAAAATAATTACTATCTCAAATAATATTAATTTGCGCACAATATTATATAGTACACAGAGTGATCATTTACAATAAAATACGGTTTGGAAAAAATAAATAAATAATTTTTACCAAGATAGTATACTTGGTACTTTTTACCAGAAAAACTTAGTACTTTTTACCTATGTTTGCATAGTAAACAGTAGGTACTTTGTAATTTTCTCAGTGTAGATTTTTAAAAAACGAATGTGGTAGGTTAGTATTGCCAGATACTTGCTAGCCGGTGTTTTTATTATTTATTGCTAGATGAGTAATTATATCGATATAATCTATATTTGCGTTCGCGGGCCTTGGAGGAGCGAGGCCCCTTGGACCGCGAGGCCGTAGGCGGTGGCCCACGTCGCCCACGCCCTCCGCCGCCTCTGTTAACCCATCATTATTCGTCAAATTGCAGACGAGATTGCGTGATCAGACGTTAATGACGTAGGTACCTAAGTATTAAAAAAATCTCTACTCTAACTCAGACTATACCTACCTTTTTTTTTCAAGCAATCTCACCTGATGGTAAGTAAAGATGCAGTCTAAAATGGTAGCGGGCTAACCTGTTAGGGGCATGGCAGTTATATTTAACCCGAACCCCTATTCGGTTTCTACACGGCATCGTACCGGAACGCTAAATCGCTTGGCGGCACGTCTTTGCCGGTAGGGTGGTAACTAGCCATGGCCGAAGCCTTCCACCAGGCCAGACCAGGGAAAATTCAGAAATTATAAATTCCCAAATTGACCCTGCCGGGGATCGAACCCGGGACCTCCGCACGTTAAGGCAACAGCGCCACGGAGGTCGTCAAACCTCGTCGTCACCTCAGTTTGGGTGGGCAGCCCTACCGGACCCTCGGACCAATATCCCCGATATAATGGCTACAAACGAGCTGGTTATTAATATTTTATTTCCGTTCCGGGCTCGGGTCATTTTTCTGTAGCAGCCATTTTTAGCTCCGAGCGTGGCACAGAAATATGCAACCGTTTCAATCAAAGCTCTGACTTGGATTGATGGCGCACATACCTATACCTACCCACCACATAACAATACTCGCCATAATGTTATACCTACCTAATATAATAGTATACTTAATGTTATGGTTATACCTAGTAATACTCGCCATCCTCACACATAAAGAGTTTCTAGAGCATTTATATAATACCTACTAGATGATTCCGCGTCCGCGTGGATTTGGATTTTTTGATTCCCGCAGGAACTCTTTAATTTTCCGGGACAAAAAGTAGCCTATGCCTTTCCCCGGGATACAACCTACCGCTGTACCTAACAAACATTATAAAATCGGTTGAACGGATAAGTCGGGAAAGCTTAGCAGACAGACAGACAGACACACTATCGCATTTATAATATTAGATATGGAATTAGTAGATATGGATTAGTACACCACACACTTAGCTGATGCCCGCGACTTCGTCCGCGTGGACTAATTTTTTAAATTCCTACGGGAACTCCTCAATTTTCCGGGATAAAAAGTAGGGTAAAACCGGGATAGATGCCGCAGCAGGATAGATGCCTCATATTCGAAAAACCTAACTTCCCGAACTCGCGACTAAGAATTAATTGTATAAGTAGGAGCCGTAGTCACCCCGTACCTGGGTTACCCATAGACAGTCGTGCAGTGAGGACGCGTTTCGCTCGTGCGTGTAATTATCTCCGCGGCGAAATTCCCGAACACGTCAAAGATTTAAAGGTTACTATTTTGCGTTGTATAACTTTATAATTAGTAATAAATTCCGTTATATTTTTTATTACGTTAATATACTGGTTCATTGAGTCTGCATCTAGGTGTAAATAGATGCTATTTTGTTTATAATTTATTTAAAAAATACTTGGGCATCTATCCCTATCAAAAAGGATAGTTGCCCTGATTTTTCGAGGTATAGGTGCCCTTAGGGGCACCTATCCCTGCATACATTGCCATTTATGATTACCTACAGCAGAACTATGCCACGAAAATATAAAAGAAAGGAAGGATTGCGAGCTCGAGTATGTTCTTGAACTACAGAAAACCTACCTATTTCGATGAAATGGACAAAAAAACCATGGGGATAAACAAAATATCCCGACTTACCTGTCATTTGTGTAATATTAGAATTATCTTCTAATGATAACAATAAATAGATTTAAAAAAATACAAAATGTTTTTCATTATTATGACCCATGTTTCTTGGACTTCTACATTGGTTCTACGTATGGGTTTTTCGTTTACACGGTATAAAGAGCATCTATCCTTCTCAGTTTTTTCATGGTGGGGCAACTATCCATACAGGTAGGCATCTATCCTCAAAAAAAATGTTCCACGAAAAGCTAATTTCTGCAAAATCTGTATTTGATAGGTTAAAAAATAATAATAATAATTCAACATAAAGGATTGAGCTAACTACATTAATAGAAATTATTCGTATAAAATTAATATTTTTTAAATTATTTGGCTATTTCAAAAAGTGGGGCATCTATCCCGGTTTTACCCTAGCCTATGTCACTCAAATTTCAAAAACTGTGAAACAAATATTTTTTAATTTTTACCCGTAGCTTGTAAACTAAGTTACATGGATATAACTTGAGAAATGACGGAGTTTCATACAAACTTTCAACCCCTATTTCACCCTCTTAGGTGTGGAATTTTCAAGAATCCTTTCTTAGCGGATGCCTCCGTATATACTTAATAGCTCTCTGAGTGCAAAATTTCAGCCCGATCCGACCAGTGGTTAGAGCTGTGCTTTGATAGATCAGTCAGTCAGTCAGTCAGTCAGTCAGTCACCTTTGCCTTTTATATATTTAGATTATATAAATTATAAATGCGAATGTGTGTCAGTACCTAGTAGGGCTTTCGAATACCGGTTTTTCTCAATACCGGTATTAATACCGGAATGATTTTTTTCAATACCGGGATCCCGGGATCCCGGTATTGGAAAAAATTTAAAATGTGGTAGATGTTTTTTAACTTAAAATTAGTCTTTTCTGAAGCAAACGGCAACATAAAAAACAGTTTTTTCATAAAAAAAAATTTTCACCAAATTAACTCAAAAAAGTGCCTTCTGCATAAATTCAGTGAAGAAAAGCCGTTAAGTAACTCCTTCACTCTATTTTATATCATGCAATATTTTATGAAATTGTACTTTCTTTAAAAAAAATCACCAAGTATTGATTTTTAGATTTATTTGTATTTTGAGTATTGAGATAGTTATTTACGCGTTGACTTAATTCTTACGAAACTATCGTTTTTTCATGTATGTATAAGGTGAAAATTACGGACCACGTAATGTTCTGAAACTCCATCACATCATTTTAAATACAATCTTATTAAGTAATACTTATATTATTATCATTTAATCAATTTCTTATTCATATCAATCAGAATATCAACTATAATATGATTTTTAAAATAGAACTATTTTTGGATGAATTCTTACGAAAATATATATTTTACACCTCCATTGAATTTTGAACTTTTAATATAAAGTATATTTGTGACGCATTTTTTCAACGTACACACAAAATTAAATAAATATGGCAGGGAATTTTAAATAATTAGTGAAATTAGTGTCGAAGATTGTAATTTAAACTACTATCGTCGTCGTCGTCTCGACCTATAGACATCCTGGACGTAGGTCTCCTGCATAGATCGCCACAGAGCACGGTCTTGTGCCCCTTGTTTCCAGCGGCTCCCAGCTACACGCTTGAGATCGTCCGTCCACCTAGTGGGGGGGGCGTCCAATATTGCGCTTCCCGGTGTGAGGCCGCCATTCAAGCACTTTGGGACCCCAACGCCTATCGGTTCTACCAACCATGTGCCCCGCCCACTGCCACTTAAAGCTTGGACTCTTCGAGCTATGTCGGTTACTCTGGTTCGCCTACGGATCTCCTCATTTCTGATTTGATCACGCAGGTATACTCCAAGCATAGCTCTCTCCATTGCCCGCTGAGTGACCCTGAGCCTTCTTATCAGGCCCAAAGTTAGCGACCATTTTTCGGAGCCGTAAGTCATCACTGACATCACGCACTGTTCGAAAACTTTCGTCTTCAGGCACTGAGGAATTTTGGACGAGAAGATGTCGCGGAGTTTCCCGAACCCTGCCCAGCCGAGTTGGATTCGGCGATTGACCTCTTTCTCGAAATTGGACCTACCTAACTGGACTGTATGTCCTAGGTACTCATCAACAGGTTCCTAGATAAGTAGGGTTTTATTCCTAGAAATCTTCATACCTAATTTCAAAAATGTAGAGACCTATAAATGTTTTGCTTATATACCTACCCTATTATATTGTATATGGAAAATGCAAAATACCTACATGTTTCAATTTACTTAGCCAGTAAAATTGTAAAGCCGATCGGAAACATCATAATTTCCAATCTCCTACAAACATAACACTTATGACCACGAAGCCATAAACCGCACAATCTTAACTGTTAACAAAATTAACAAACGTAAAATATCAATTACATCCTCTTACATACACCGCGGTAGTAGCGTATGTAACACATACTTACTCATAATATAGGTACACCCACTATCGAGTCACGATACATTTTCCTCGCTCGTCTCACTCTAGCCCGAGTGAAACCGACCGAGGGGAAAACAGACACACCGTTAAACCTGAAAACAAAACATTTTCAACCCTATTACGACAATAATAAAGTGCATAAAACAGCAGTGACGTCGGTGAATGCATCAGCAACCTTCAAATAGATGGCGACACGGAAAAAGGAACGCGTTTGAAATGGAGCGCGGCGATTGGCTGTTTCGCACCAATGGCGGCGAGGGGCGGGGAAAAGGCGCGAGCGGAAGAAAAAGCGGCGCGCGCGCACATGTCAAATGCGCGCGAAACGCGACGAACGTGTTTCATAGTGTGACGGTTCAACGAAAGAAAAGGTTCACATCCGCGGTGAAAGTTTTACGGTTTGCCACTACCGGAAGTTGAAGAAGTAGTAGTCGCTGAAGTTTTAAGTTATGCAGTGAAGATATTAAGTAATTAGTAGTTGATTGAGGACATATTTGTAGTGATAGACGAAGGATAAAGGGTGATTTGGGATAAATTAGTAAATCTTAATGATTTGGTGTCCAATTTAAATTTTGTAGTGAACATGTTAATAAAATACTTTGAATCGAAGAAAGCAGTTCATATAAGAAGGTTTTCTGAACTCTAAATAAATAATTGTTAGATTGTATCTAACAATTAAAACTAGCATCTAATTCTAGATTTTATAAAATTAAAGAAGACTTTAGAAAGCTGATATAGACTATTTTAATTTGATGTAGCAGTGATAAACAAATAAGGGAGGCATAGTTTAGTGGATTACCTAAGTATAATAAACTATAAGTGAATATTTTAAAAAATCACAATTATAGGTATAGGTAACAGTAACTAACGCAGAAGGAAACCCTAATCAAGTTATAAATTTTGAGGCTTCAGACACGATACATAAAATTAAGAGGGAAATATAAACGATAGGTAATTATTAAAAGAACAAGACAGAAAAGGAATAAACTCCTACGTAGAAACACTGTTTCTAGAAGCTCTGGATACATTAGATAGAGGGAGGGTTACAGACAGGGGTAGGGGGTGACAGGGGGCAGTGTGACGGGCATGTGAGTGAAGTGTCGCCATGATGCTGGGCGGAATGGACGGCAAGGAGTACGGGGCTCTGCACGCCGCCGCCGCCGCTGCGGGATATGCCATGGAAGCAGGTACGAACACAATATTTATGCTACCTATAGTTCGCGCACGAGCTTAATGCAGAGCAAATGTTTTGCATTCAACTCGTGCGCGAATTGTAGTACCTACTTTAATCATCATCATCATACTAATATTATAAATGCGAAAGTGTGTTTGTTTGTTGGTTTGTCCTTCAATCACGGAGGAACGGATCGGCGTGATTTTTAGCATGGGTAGGTATATAGTTGAGGACCGAGAGTGACACAGGCACTTTGTTCTCGCGGGAATCATGATAAAACTTAAACCACGCGGACGAAGTCGCGGGCATCAGCTAGTTATATTATACATATCTGAAGAAACAAAATTAATAATTTCGTTTGCAACTCTCTCAATAACCCTGCGAAGTATTTCCAACCTAACGGAAATACCTTACGTCAAACTTTTCTTTTTACTTCAAAAGGCAATTTACTTATGCCTTTTATTTTTGGAGAAGCGAAATGAAAAGCATCAACAGCCCACGAAACAAACTCTCATGAAACCTAGTGGAATAAAGCTCTTCCATATCTGCTCTCTCACAATTAATATTAGGAACACAGAATTAGCTTAAACATATTATACCTACTCAATATATTTTTAAAGTTAGATCCGTGTCTTTATATATTCTGGCTAGGTAGGTAGGTATCTGAAGGATTTTTGAGAATTCCCTAAACTAAAACCCCCAAAGGTGTAAAAAGGGTCCTTGCTAAGGACAGCGGTTACTTAAGTAACCTACAAATTAATGAAATTGTATTTTTTTTTTAAAAGAGCAACCGCCGAGTTTCTTGCTGTTTCTTCTCGGTAGGGACAACATTCCGAACTAGTGGTAGATTCATTCGACTATTCATAAGCACTTGTAAAAAGTCTATTTGAATAAAAAAAATTTGAATTGTGAAATTTGTACCTATGAAAATCGAGCCTAACGTGAGCGAAGCCGCGGGCAAAAGCTAGTAATATATACGCCGTAAATCTGTGGTGTCTACAGACTTAACCATCTTCCTTCTGGGCAAGTTTCCGCACTCAAACATCCTGTGGAACGTCTGTTGTGCGTGAGAGTTGACCATAACCACTCAATCGGCCCAAATTGCTTTGATATTGGTCTTTTGTTTTTTTTTATCCACTACAAGTTAGCCCTTGACTGCGATCTCACCTGATGGTAAGTGATGAAGCAGTCTAAGATGGTAGCGGGCTAACAGCTGTTAGGGGCATGGCAGCCCATACCCCTTTTTCGGTTTCTACACGGCATCGTACCGGAACGCTAAATCGGTTGGCGGCACGTTTTTGCCGGTTGGGTCAGGCCAAACCCGGGAAAATTCAGAAATTATAAATTCCCAAATTGACCCTGCCGCCTGCCGGGGATCGAAACCGGGACTCAACACTGCGCCACGGAGGTCGTCATTTTGCACATACGTAACGCCTTGATACTAGCCACTTCCCGATCTACGGAAACACGTGCAAGATATACGTATTACGTATTACGTACCGTGTTATCAGTGGGCCGGGGCGCCGGGGGCCCGGGCAACAGGGCCGCGTGTTATCAGCCGGGTCGAAGAGGGTCGCCGCCCACGTCACTCATTCACCGTCTACTAGTCAAGCGTTAAATTGATCTGTCAATTTATTAGCATCAAACGTCTTCTCTATGCTGTTGTAGCTACGAGTATATTCCGTAAAATAAATAATAGGTGAGTATCTAAAAATCATATTTTAAAATTTCAATTTAGCTGCTGTGGTGATCTTATGATCACCACAATGGAATGGAACCACCAGGGAATGGTCTTAGATGGGCAGCCTTTCCGGCTTCCGAAGACGTTCTGCTAAAAAAAAAAATAGTAGCAGATGTTCTAATAATTGATTAATAGGTATACCTGCTACTTTAAGTACCTTCAACTGGAAGGTGCTTCAATACAATAGTGAAAAAGCGCCTTTATACTTAAACTTTAGAGCCTCACCATTGCATTGTATTAGAGATGATTGTTAGTGACTTTACTCAAACATTACTTCAACTCTGTATTATTTCTTAGATATACCTACCTCAGATAAGTAAGTACGAGTAAGTAGGTACCTAGGATATGTTGTGGCGCTTTTGATAGAGCTCCATTTGTCCCGCCAGCCCAGGGAAATCCGCTCCTGAAAAGGCCTACCTATTTCATACTATAACTAGCTGATGCCCGCGACTTCGTCCGCGTGGGTATACCAAGTTTCATCGTAATAACTTGAGAAATGACGGACTTTTATACAAACTTTCAATCTCTATTTCACCCCCTTAGGGGTGGAATTTTGAAAAACTGTGACACACGTACTTCTTTATTTTTTACCGTAAGCCAAAATAAAAAGTTTCGTTGATATAACTTGTAAAACATCTTGAGAAACGAAGGACTTTCATACCAACTTTCATCCCCTATTTCACCCTTTTGGGGGTCGAATTTTCAAAAACTGTGAAACACGTTTGTCTCCATTTTCAACCCGCAGCTCATATAGGGTAAGGTTGCCACTATTGGACCACTTAACTTTAAACTACCATAACATCAAAAGTATGAGAGTATATGGATATATGATTCATCAGTTTCTTAGGGCTTATACTCAGGTATTCACAACTATGATTTTAGATTTTTTACTTTGAGCATAAATACACATATTACAAAAAAACATTTTTGGGATGGTTTCCTTGTATGGACCACTGTTTCCTTGATTGAACCACCTAGTTGCTATAATCGGACTTAGGAAGTTTTATCGACTGGTCCATTCATTGCACCCAAGGAGTTTTAATAAAAGGCTAGATTATTACTAAATTCAGTCTTTTTAATTGAACAGTCAACTAATAATCAACTATAACAACTTTTACCATATTTTTTAAGTTATGAATAACTATCAAATAGGCACCGATTTTTAATTGTACATTGTGGGTCCATCTTCCATTAACCACTTAACAAATAAAAAAATTGAACTACACACCAATTAACACATTTTAACAAAAATAAAACAGTAATTCTTATAAACTTGTAATATAAAAAAATTATTAAAGATAAATTTTAAGTTTTTATTGTCAAATCTTCTTTTTAATGTTGCTTTTGGCACACCATATATCCTGCTAGCTGACTCAAAGCTAACAACGCTAATTTCATGCTGCCTTCATTCCAGTTATAATACTGGCCTTGTTTTGCCATGCTGAAACAAAAAAAAAGTTTAAGTGACGACAAAAACTTAGTTCCTTTGATTGGACCGGTTCAATGAAAGAAACTTGCATGAGTTCATTCATGGCAACTCACTGTGATCCCAATCAAACCATAACTTTTAAAAAAGTATATAATTTTTGTGACATGTTATTAATAGGTTAGCTGAACGAATAAATATGCAATCCTACTGAAAATAATTGGGTAGAAATACCTTAAAAATCTGTACTTACATGGTAATGAATGACGCACAAATTTTATATCGGGAGCTCGTAAAACACACCGACGTACGTCATTCCTCAACGAAGCCTGCGGCGACACTGAGGGTTGGGGGGCAGGGTGCGGGGTCCAATAGCTAGCGTCTCGTCAATAACGACGATTTTTAGGACTGTTTAATTTCAAGAAATCTAAGTGGTCCAAACAAAGCACTGGTCCAATGATTGCAACCTTACCCTATCAAGTTTCATGGCTATAACTTGAGAAATTAAGGACTTTCATACAAACTTTCAACCCCTATTTCACCCGTTCGTGGGTAGAATTTCGGGATAAAAAGTATCCTATGTCCTACCTCGTAGTATAGGCTCAAATCTTGCCAAGTTTCGTTTGAATTCATTCAGTAGTTTCGGCGTGATGCGCGGCCAAGATACAGACAGACAGACAGACAGACAGACAGACAGACAGACAAAAATGAAAAAAATTACAGATTTGGCTTCAGTATCGAATAATGAGTGCCCTCCAAAAAAAAATTTCAAAATATCTTCAATGTACAGAATTGGACCTGTTACAGTTTTATTATAAGTATAGATTGTTACAGTACACAGACAATAGGAATGGAATGAAATACCGTACAACCGAAAAGGTTTCAAGTTTATTCAATACTGTCTAAATTATAATCAATTAAGTTCATACAAGAATCCCATAGAAAAAAGCGAGTTCAGTTTTTCCTGAATTAAAAAAATTCTGATACCTACTTTTCAACTTATTTTGTCTTGTGAACAAATATCTATGGGCTTCGGCTGGGCGTTGATGATTCAGTCAGTCAGAACTTCTATTTTTATTACATAAGAAGTATTTCCTAAGTAGTGTTAATAGCGTATACTTGGATAACATCGTTATCGATATGCTCATAATTTATAGCATAAGTATTATATTATTATATTATAATATAGTCGTCTGCGGCTGTGCACTAGCGCACTGCGCATAGCTGCAGCAAGACGGGCGGTTATCGCGGTCAGAGGCCGTCAAGGGTTATCGATAACCGATAGGCGATAACTCCACGTCACTACTGCTAAAGCTGCCGTTAAAGCGTGCTTAATGAGACTTATTGAAAATAAATTAGATTGCGCTCGATAACATTCTAGGTAATTTAACGATACCTACTTCTCTAGCTCGGAATACTGAGAACTTCAATACCTACTGAGAATAGGGATGATGACAACTCAATCAAATCAGCAACTCTTTATCAAACTTAAAAACGCACTTCTAGTATGGATGTTGTATGAAATTCACTGCAGTTGTGACGTCTTCATCAACTCACTTTTTAGGGTTCCGTAGCCAAATTTGGCGAAAACGGAACCCTTATAGATTCGTCATGTCTGTCTGTCTGTCTGTGTGTCCGTCCGTATGTCACAGCCACTTTTTTCCGAAACTATAAGAACTATACTGTTGAAACTTGGTAAGTAGATGTATTCTGTGAACCGCATTAAGATTTTCACACAAAACCGCCCCATAGATACTTAGAACTGAAACTCAAAAAAATTTTTTTCATCAAACCCATACGTGTGGGGTATCTATGGATAGGTCTTCAAAAATGATATTGAGGTTTCTAATATAATTTTTTTCTAAACTGAATAGTTTGCACGAGAGACACTTCCAAAGTGGTAAAATGTGTGTCCCCCCCTGTAACTTCTAAAATAAGAGAATGATAAAACTAAAAAAATATATGATGTACATTATCATGCAAACTTCCACCGAAAATTGGTTTGAACGAGATCTAGTGAGTAGTTTTTTTTTAATAATTTAAAACTTACTACAGGTTTGTACGGAACCCTCGGTGCGCGAGTCCGACTCGCACTTGGCCGGTTTTTTCTTTAATCTATATATAAAAATGGTTATCAAACTTTACCACACAACTAACCGAGGATCAGTTAAAAATATTTTATTTTTGATATCTAGAAATCATCCCTATTATCAAATAAATACTATCAACTATTTATTGATAGAATAAACATAGCACGAAAAGATTACAATTATTATTTGCTATAACCCGCCAACAGAAAAAATCTGTATGGTCAAACATGCAGTTACAAGCGAAGCACCGCTTACCTTCCCAACCAAGCAAGAAAGCCAAGTTCCCAAGCAAGCAATGCCACCACCACTCACATGCACCACCACACAAGAGTTTTAAACTACTCTCAACGCACGTTTCGCCCTTTGTTTCTGCTCTGTGTTTCGCCCCGACACCGGACTCCGGAGTGACCGGACCATATACAGAGCTGTTATATGTTTGACCATACAGATTTTTTCTGTTGCCGGATTATAGCAAAATAATTGTAATCTTTTCTTGCTAAATCATGAACTTCCGCAAAGTAACGCCTGATTCTGTCCAATATAGAAAAAACATATTCCACGCGGACGAAGTCGCGGGCTAGTAACTAGTTAAATATAAATGAGTATTGATACCTAAGTACTGGAATCAAATAAGAACATTATTTTCTACAGATTTTGTCTGGTGGGAGGCTGCGGCCGTGGCTATAGTTACAAATTAAAACCCCACCGGCAAAGGGCTGATTAGTGTTGAACATAGCAAGTATCGATAACGGGAGATGAAGTCGATAAAACCTGTAATTACGTTATCGTTACGCGCATTTATCGTGGACGCGAGCCTATTTGTTAATTATTATAAATCATTATTATTAAATATTCCATGCCGTATCAAAATCAATGCGACCTTTTAATTACAAATCTTTATAAACATTTGTGCTCGGAATTTTATAAATAGATAGAAAGATAACTTTGTAGAATTCATATTTATTGTTTACTAGATGATACCTGCGACTTCGTCCGCGTGGATTAAATTTTTTTATATCCCGCGGGAACTCCTAAGCCTATGTACTTCGACGGGATACAAACTATTTCTGTACCTTTCATCAAAATCGGTTGAATGGATGTGCAGTGAACGCGTAGCAGACAAACAGACACACTTCCGCATTTATAATATAGGTATTAGTACCTATATGGATTTAAAATTGTATTTATAGATTATTAGTTTATATAGGTATTCGGTAGTAAAAGTGAGAAAAAACGTTTTATTTGAAAAAAAACCGGCCAAGTGCGAGTCGGACTCGCGCACCGAGGGTTCCGTACAAACCTGTAGTAAGTTTTAAAGTATTAAAAAAAAACTACTTACTAGATCTCGTTCAAACCAATTTTCGGTGGCAGTTTGCATGGTAATGTATCTACATCATATATTTTTTTTAGTTTTATCATTCTCTTATTTTAGAAGTTACGGGGGGGGGGGGGGGACGACACACATTTTACCACTTTGGAAGTGTCTCTCGCGCAAACTATTCAGTTTAGAAAAAAATGATATTAGAAACCTCAATATCATTTTTGAAGACCTATCCATAGATACCCCACACGTATGGGTTTGATGAAAAATGATTAGATATTAGGAAATATTATGTGTTTAGCTTCAAATTGAAAAGACCTGTAAATGTACCTACACTCCTTTTTTGCCAGTCGTGTAATCCATACTTCTGTAGGTAGGTAGGTACTAATATTATAAATGCGAAAGTGTGTCGGTCTGTCTGTCTGATACAGATATAACAGATATACCTAACAGATATAATAGATAGATATAACAGATAAGCTGTGAAAGCGTAGCAGACAGACGTCTGCTACGCTTTCACAGCTTATCTGTTTAATCGATTTTGATGAAATTTGATACTAGCATCATCTAGTTCAAAATAAAATAAATAAAACATTATGACTACGATGCACATAGTTAATTATTCTTATTCTTATATAAGTAGTGTAATTTAAGATGTTTTAATTTGCGATGCTAAAACGTCCGACGTCCCTCAAGGTACCTACAGTTAGAGGCGACAAACAATCCGTATGTTTGTCTGTTTGCCCGTCATCAGTGAAGGCTCTTATTTGCTCGGTCAGAAGCGCGCCGCCCGCAAACACGGCGCGGCTACCGGTGGAGAAAAAATATATTGAAAAAACAATCGCTACTTAGCTCAGCCCTAATACTGCTGGCTCGGCTTAGGTACTTTATACAGACAAACAAAATGACTAGATACCCACCTATTAGTCATTAACAGAAATAATAAAATTAATATTCAAGCAATAGCCGCGCGTATGATATTTAAGCATGTATTGGATAGAAGCAGGCGGAAGTCCATGACCATGAAAAAACTAGAAGTTTAATTTTCTATAATCCGCCATAGAAGGTAAGTAAGTCTATGTGGTACCTACAGTGCGTATCCGGTAGGTACCTATCTTAGACTTGCAGCCCGCGATATATTCTCCACACCACAATATAAATCTTCCAAAATACCCTCATACGCTTCACTCCGATACCGAAGCATCTTCAGGAGATGTTGACTCCACAATGCACGATTGTGAAGACCTTGAGTTCTTTTATAGGTCCATGGGTTTATTTTGATTTGAACCATCAAGTCCGACGTCTCTTTGTTACTATCTAGATACGTAGTTAGGGTTTTTTTTTTATTATATTTATTTATTCTTACAGGGCTTTTATACAATATGTATATGACAGTCCTATCGTAACTTATTAAATATACTTATTCTAATCAAAAAGTAATTAAATCTAATTTATATAAAAAAAAACCTTTCCTATCTAAATAACAATTAACGTAGGGTTAAATACGTATTTTTACAATTAAAATTCGGATTCCGAAGGCCTACTATAGGTATATCAATAAGATTAGTGTAAAAAAAAAAATTCCGGTACAAATCGGTGACTGTAATTCCATACTTAGCAGCTGGAGTCACAAAATTCAATAAAAACACATATTTCATAACACCACAAAGCCTTATCTCGAGTGGCGTAAAGTCCATATTTAGAGGGTGATGAAAAAATCAAAGTAGCCCTTTGTCCAAACATCGGCTCCTCAAACAAACTAATTGACAGGATATTTGTAACATTATTCGTTGTTTGAACTTCTGCTTAGCTTTCTGGCGCTAGTTTTAAGTCGACTAATTCCTCTGTCGCCACTGCAATTTTGGCGTTTGATTGGGTATCTTTGTAGTGTTTACCAAAATAAGTATTTAAAAAACAACTTCAATGGGTATAAAATTATGTTAAGTTACTCATGCGGTTGAAAATCTTCTATTTTTTACTCTTCTCTACCATGTGTCCACACATCATTACATACCACAGATCTACAAATATAATCGATATGTTACCGAGTTTCTTACTGTTTCTTCTCGGTAGGGATATTATTCCGAACCAGTGGTAGATTTACTCAACGATTCAAAAGCACTTGTCAAAGTCTACTTGAATAAAAAATAAACTCTGTTTGAGTTGATGTTGAGTTTAAGTGGGACCAACCTGGAGTATATTCATCTTTTTTATTAATTCCAGCATAGATATGTAGTGGAAATAGGTTCATCCTTTTAGTGATATTTTTTTTAATCCGTTTAGGTTTGACGAAGTCTTGGAGTTGGTAATAAAACCGCCAAAAATTAATTCAAATACACGTCGAATTGAGAACCACCTATATTTGCAAGTAGTTCAAAAGTCAAAACTTAAAAAGCCTCTATCTAATTTTTGATATCTTACATAAGTAAGTCTCTTTAAGGGCCGCTTGCACAAGGACATTTAAACTGGTTTAGTTAATGCTAAAATTTAAATAAAAATTTTGTAATGCTGTCCCTTTTTGGCAAATACATAATATTGTAGTTGTCAGAAAGGGACAGCATTAAAATATTTAACTAAATCAATTTAAGAGTCCTTGTGCAAGTGGGCCTTAATATTGATTGATGAAGTTTATCATTCCCTACTCACTTTCACTAAAATAGAATTTTGAAGTTTTATATTTTTTAATTTAATTTTCTTAAGTTAATGGCATGTTATGTGCTAATTTAATACATTTATATAGGTATTAATTTAGCACATGCCATTTTGAAAGCATGTTTCTGCTGAGTTTCTAGCTGGTTCTTCTCAGTAGAATTCGTTTTCCGAACCGACGATGGTAGATTCTTACGACTTATCATAACTGGCACCAGTTGTCCTATACGTGAAATAAATCATTTTATTTTCATTTTCTTTTTCGCATCTATCTATAAAATATCGTCGTCTCAACCTATAGACGTCCACTGCTGGACGAAGGTCTCCTGCATGGATCGCCACAGAGCACGGTCTTGTGCCGCTTGTTTCCAGCGGCTCCCAGCTGCACGCTTGAGATCGTCCGTCCACCTAGTGGGGGGTCGCCCAACGCTGCGCTTCCCGGTGCGAGGCCGTCATTCGAGCACCTTGGGACCCCAACGCCTATCTGTTCTACGAACTATGTGCCCCGCCCATTGCCACTTGAGCTTGGCGACTCTTCGAGCTATGTCGGTTACTCTGGTTCGCCTACGGATCTCCTCATTCCTGATTTGATCACGCAGGGATACTCCGAGCATAGCTCTCTCCATCGCCCGCTGAGTGACCCGGAGCCTTCTTATCAGGCCCATAGTTAGCGACCATGTTTCGGAGCCGTAAGTCATCACTGGCAACACGCACTGTTCGAAGACTTTTGTCTTCAGGCACTGAGGGATTTTGGACGAGAAGATGTCGCGGAGTTTCCCGAACGCTGCCCATCCGAGTTGGATTCGGCGGTTTACCTCTTTCTCGAAATTGGACCTACCTAACTGGACTGTATGTCCCAGGTATATGTACTCCTCAACAATTTCGAGTGCAGTGTTCTCAACTAACACTGGGTGGGGCTGAACATGTGCATTGGACATGATCTTCGTCTTGCTCATATTCATTTTTAGGCCCACCTGTTGAGAGACTCTGCTGAGGTCGTGGAGCATTGTGTTAAGGTCTTCCAGAGTTTCTGCCATAATGACTATATCGTCGGCAAACCGCAGGTGTGTGATGTACTCGCCATTGATGTTGATGCCGAGTCCGTTCCACTCCAGAAGCTTAAAGACGTCTTCCAACGCAGCGGTAAACAGCTTCGGAGAGATAACATCTCCCTGACGCACTCCTCGCTGCAATCGGATTGGTCTCGTAGTCTATAAAATATACATACATAATATTACATACCTGGGTACTACTAAATATTAAGTATCACATAACATACCTGTAAGAATATTTTTTTAGAATAATAACCGACATTCCAAAGCTAATGAGCAGCATGTCTTGACTTAAGAGGATCGTCTAGTTGTAAATTTTCATACAAAAAGCGATAACGTTTTTCTTCCCGTAAATGTTGTCCAATTTTCATAATTTTTAGAAATGTTGCAGTTACCTACAATGAAGAACTATGCTCGTACGTTTTAATTTTAAAGAAATATTGCTTATGTTAAAATTTATTAGCGTCTAAATATCCATATTTTTGACCTAAAAACTTCCTCGAGTAGGTATTTTAATTTTATTAAATTTAACTAAACTAAAATACTAAAAAAATAAAACGTACGAGCCTAGATTAAGGTGTACTGAATCTAATGAGACCAAAATTGTCTAATTTCGTAAACGTTTGGGGGGGGTAAAAACGTTATCACCCGAAACAATATTTCAAGAATAAAATGTAGGCTATGCCTACTGGACTTGCAACTCTCTCTATCGCACGATACGGAGAAGGCAGCGAAGCGTTGTGAAACAGATAGCATTATTGAAAATACCTACTCGCGTCGCGTTTCGTCACTAGACGATCCTCTTAAGAGCATAAGTAGGTATAGACAGTAGGTACCTATGTAAAGCTGCGTACTCCATTTGTTCGTAAGCCTTTAGAGCAAACAAACGCATCGGAATTAAAAGCGGTCTGTTTGTTTGGCCGAGGTAGCGCCGTCAACTACACGGCACGCCACTTGCGGTTTGCTTTTCAAGAGAGCGTGCACTCGCCGCTACCGAAACTCGACACCGAATTATCGACAAACATTCCGCGGACTTTTGCCCGCACTACACGACGAAGATCACACAAATCTATACTTCTACACTAATATTATAAATGGGTAAAAATACAAAAGTTGGACAACTTTTTGACCTATTTTGCAAACATAATTTTTAACCATAATATATACATAATATATTGGTTTGTATGCATATTATATCTTATAAATATACTATACTATGCCGGGCCAGTCAGTTTTTTAACTATTTAATGAGTTATTTGCATTTTTTCAAATTTGATCGCCAAAGGACTGACGAGGGTGGCAGAGTACTGATTAAAAACACATATTCGTAGGAAAAAATAAGATTTATTGTAACTTTGAGTATTTGCAAGTACAAATAGCTTAGAATCTAATAAAGGCACATTTCTTAAGAATTAAATCACATTGATCTTTGAGTATTTTCAAGTACACATATCTTAGAATCTAATAAAGACATATCTTATGAATGAAATCTCATTGTAACTACCTCATTACCTCTAAAACTATTGAATACTGAAAATATGAAATACGTCAGTCTTCAAAACAGCCTGTTCAATTTGTATTGCTTATTTATATAGTTTCTTAATATTAGACAATTCTGAGAAATTTAAAATTAGAACAAAAATAAAGCTGCTTATAGCAATACTGTATTTTCTATTACAAGGTAAAAATTGCGGAATGTAATGACTATTAGATACAAAAAATAAACAACAATCAGCTCTTATGCTGCAACAAAAATAATGCTTCTAAATAATAAAATTCGTTAACTTATAAATAAAAATTACTTTTCAAAACCGTCAATCTTCTCTTTAAATTGGTAAAATATTCTAATCCCTCTTGTAACCAGGTTTGTTACTGGAAGTTTTTTTTACTTGGTCCATTGGTACATCTGACACATCGCTTTCTTCCAATTTAAACAGAGTACCATAATCATTACAAATTTTAAGAAAAGTTACTCTCAATTCACCATCTTCATTATCGACAAAGGAACAGATCCCTGCATAACGATATTCTGGTTTTTCCACTATGTATTTAATCAAAACATAATCACCACTGCTATAATCATTTTGAGTTTGTGCTGTTTTGTAGTCACTAACTCCTGGCATAGATTGATTACATTTGGAAGAAGAGCTGCTAACGTTGTTTTTTGCGTAGGTGGATAGTGGCAGAGTATCGTCTTCAGAGTCAGAGAATACGGTCGGAACATTTGTATGTCTATCTGGCAGTTCTCCTTCATACCTAATAGATCCGAGCTTATAATGATGGCATCCATCAGGGTCACAGAAACAACTAAATGACTTCATTGTAAGTTGATTTGGCAAATAAACAGAGCCGGTCACCTGATGCACATTAAGCGTCCCCTTAAAAGTGAGAAATTTAGAGGAGTCTTCGTTGATTGTGGAGTTCATTTGTTCAAGTTCACGGTCTTCAATCACATATGCGCGTACCTATACCATGGCATCTCTCGCGAATGACAGAAACGAACTCTTTCAAGTCAGTTATATCACCTCTTTTATTTTTAAACACCTCTTCCCTCGATAACTTTTGTTTCTTTTTAGGCGGTGTCATAATGTATAATCTGAAATGAGTAAAATAAATTATTTTATACTTTAACATAGTAGTAAAATGATCTGAAATATATAGAACATCAGTTCCCTGGAATCACGTCAGTCCTGTGGCGCAAGTTTAGACAGCGGACTGACGGCAGCGGACTGATGAATTGGACATTAATTTGAGGTTATAATTGAAACGTAATTATTTATCCATATTTTTAATCATTAAGATGATATATTTATACAAATCAAATGAAATCATGCATAAATTAAAACAAAACATAGCCATAAAAGAAAATAAAGACTCACCAAAGTACTGAAAACTTGACTGGATCAGCACAAACACACACGGTAACAACGGCGCTAGCACTGGCCTCGTAATGGCTGCCGTCAATGTGGCGCGCTCTGCACCTCACTTCACTACCAACATTCAAACTGTACAACGAGTTGATGAGAGTTCGGTAATATTTTGCGAGAATTTCACATTTTAACTTGGCACAAAGGACTGATGGGTAAAAGTAATGACAGAGTTTGTTCATTTTTTTTAAATAGCTTTTTACAGATTGTGGTAATAAATCTGTGAAATATGTTTTAAACATATATTAAACAATCTGTAGAAATAATAAGATTAACAATAAATACAGAATATTTTTGTATACAACCACTTCATTATGTGTTTTTGTGATTGTGACACGCCAAAGAACTGACGTTTTCAGGATTTATCGCATTATTTTACAAATAAGCTTTTAGAATATGTAATTTAAATTGAGTGGACACATAAAAAGGATTTTAGAATTTCATAATATATTGTCACATAACGAAGTGCATTAATATTTTCGATTTTATTGGCTGATGACAGCGAGTTGTCCAACTTTTGTATTTTTACCCAAATGCGAAAGTTTGGATGGATGTTTGTTACTCAATCACGCCAGAATGGCTGAACGGATCTGGGCACAGAGATAGATTATAGTATGAAATAACACTTTTTGTCCCGGAAATTAAAGTGTTCCCGCGGGAACCAAAAAACCTCAGTCCACGCGGACGTATTATAGCCAGTGTCACTCGGGAGGAAATAAGGATTCTAACGATACCCCATACATCCAAATCTGTTCAGACATTTCGATTTTAGACGAACCAGACGAATTACCTTCATTACGACATACCTACATGAACCCTGAATTCATTATTACACTCCTTCTTTTGTTCGAATCACGGTCACACGTGGTCACACGTAAAGCGCCACGTTATCCTATAAAATAAAACATTAGATTTTTTTGCAATATGTAACTACCTACCTACCTGACCTTTGCATGGATTACGAAATGCATACCTACTAAGTACTCACCAAGGTTATCCATGTACGTGTCAATTTTTGCAAATATAAATAATATATGTCACGGTTAAGTAACCGAATGGCTCTACAATGAGCATAATATAGAGATACTAGTATGGCGCGTGGTTGCGCGGCCCGCTACAGCGGACCGCGTAGTGGACCGCGTGGTCCACTGTCTACTTACTCCTCCTACCTACTATCCTGCCCCCCGATTATGTAAGAATGACCGATCAAATCGTCAAAGTTCGGCGTCAAAGTAAAATAAACCATAACAGCATTAAATTAGAGCTCAATTTCGAAGTTTCGAAATTGAGCTCTTATTTAATCCTGTTATGGTTTATTTTACTTTGACGCCGAACTTTTACGATTTGATCGACAATTCTTACATAATCGGGCAGCTGGTTCTGTCTACGTGTTCTGATCTGAACAACACACTGCTATGCTAGTGAGCACAGTGGAAGCGCCAGCACGCCAAGCGTCCGACGTAAAAGAAAATTCTCATAAAGGAAAAACATAAAACAAAGACCACCAACCCCCGCCCCTCCCTTTTTGTTTGAGCAGCCCCTAAGTAGGTACCTATCTTTAATACCCTGACCGTGCTCCTCACCCATCATCCGAACCTTCGATCATCATCTCTCTCCATATTTTTTTCTCCGAACTATTCGTCAAAATGAGATTTCTTCCATAAAAACAAATCTTGAAAAGGAACCGTAGCCTCTTCAATATTCGCCATACATTTTCTATGGAAAATAAATTCCGCCATCTTGAATTTTTTTCCTGTTCATCAAGTAGACCTTCATGTTCTGATCATCTTTTGCCAAGAAACCACTCTTCCATCTTTTATACTCTCCGTGATAGACATCGACGAAATTTGTATGGCGGCCATCTTAAATCCGCCATTTTGAATTTTTTTTCAGCTCACTGTCAATTGGATGAAGTTTCGAGTGACATTTGGTCGAGCACCCCCCACCTATCTTCAATACCCTTTTCTATGGAAAAATAAATTCCGCCATCTTGAATTTTTTTCCTGTTCATCAAGTAGACCCTCATGTCCTGATCATCTTTTGCCAAGAAACCACTCTTCCATCTTTTATACTCTCCGAGATAGACACCGTCGAAATTTGTATGGCGGCCATCTTAAATCCGCCATTTTGAAATTTTTTTCAGCTCACTGTCAATCGGATGAAGTTTCGAGTGACATTTGGTCGAGCACCCCCCACCTATCTTCGATGCCCTGGCTGGTGCTCTTCATCCGTCTTCGAAATCCTCAATCATCAGCTCTCTCTGTATTTTTCCTCTTAATGATTTTTTGTCTTCTATACGAAACGATGAGTGAAAAAAAAAATGTTCATACAAAATTTTACAGGAGAGGTGATCAATCAGTGAATCAGCACGAGCAGCTATATATATATTAACTAGTAGGGCGCGTGGGTGCGCGGCCCGCTAGCGGACCGCGTAGTAGACCGCGTGGCCCACTGTCTACTTACTTGCTCTCCTTCTATCCTTGTGTTTACTGCATACGTGTTCTGAAGTAAACAACACACTGTTATGCTAGCGAGCACAGTGAAAGCGCCAGAGTGCCAAGCGTCCGACAGACGTAAAAAAAATCTCATAAGAAAACATAAAACAGAGACCCCCTTAAGAATCTAAAAGGGCCTTTAAATGTAAAAAACTTTCCAGACATGCATACAGTGACCGCGTTGATGTAAAAACACAAAGAAACCTTCCTTAGTTGATTAATATCAATATTATACCGCTGACGATCGGGTACCTTTGCGTGCCATTGAACTTTGCCATCTTGGCTTTTCTAACGGCAAACCGACAATTCTTCCATACAGAACAAATCTTGTAAAAAAACCATATCAAAGTCATGCATATTTCCTACTTCCACTCTTCTATCTAGTATACTTTCTGAAATAGACACCTATGAAATTTGTATAGCCGCCATCTTTAATCCACCATTTTGGATTTTTTTTCAGCTCACTGCAAATTGGATGAGGTTTCGAGTATTTTTTATTTGAGGAGCCCCCACCTATCTTTAATACTCTGGCCGGGCTCCTCACCCATCTTTCAAACCCTCGATCATCTTCGCTCTCCATATATTTTCTTCTTTAAAAACAAATTTTGAAAAGGAACCGCATCAAAGTCTTGCATAGTTTCTTGCATTTTCTATGGAAAAATAAATTCCGCCATCTTAATTTTTTTTCCTGTTCATCAAGTAGACCCTCATGTCCTGATCATCTTTTGCCGAGAAACCACTCTTCCATCTTTTATACTCTCCGAGATAGACACCGACGAAATTTGTAAGGCGGCCATCTTAAATCCGCCATTTTGAATTTTTTTTCAGCTCACTGTCAATTGGATGAAGTTTCGAGTGACATTTGGTCGAGCACCCCCCACCTATCTTCAATATCCTTTTCTATGGAAAAATAAATTCCGCCATCTTGAATTTTTTTCCTGTTCATCAAGTAGACCCTCATGTCCTGATCATCTTTTGCCAAGAAACCACTCTTCCAT
The DNA here is from genome assembly GCA_917051295.2 of Erebia ligea. Lineage (NCBI taxonomy): Eukaryota > Metazoa > Arthropoda > Insecta > Lepidoptera > Nymphalidae > Erebia > Erebia ligea. Next base: position 16,652,932 of record OU785236.1, on the reverse strand, counting down.
CTTTTATACTCTCCGAGATAGACACCGACGAAATTTGTATGGCGGCCATCTTAAATCCGCCATTTTGAATTTTTTTTCAGCTCACTGTCAAATGGATGAAGTTTCGAGTGACATTTGGTCGAGCACCCCCCACCTATCTTCGATACCCTGGCTGGTGCTCTTCATCCGTCTTCGAAATCCTCAATCATCAGCTCTCTCCGTATTTTTCCTCCGAATGAATTTTTGTCTTTTATACGAAACGATGAGTGAAAAAAAAATTTTTCATACAAAATTTTACAGGAGAGGTGATCAATCAGTCAGTCAGTCAGCACGAGCAGCTATATATATATTAACTAGTATGGCGCGTGGCTGCGCGGCCCGCTAAAGCGGACCGCGTATAGGGGCGCGTGGCCCACTGTCTACTTACTCGCTGTCCTACTATCCTGCCCCCCGATTATGTAAGAATGGCCGATCAAATCGTCAAAGTTCGGCGTCAAAGTAAAATAAACCATAACAGCATTAAATTAGAGCTCAATTTCGAAACACGAAATTGAGCTCTAATTCAAAGCTGTTATGGTTTATTTTACTTTGACGCCGAACTTTTACGATTTGATCGACAATTCTTACATAATCGGGCAGCTGGTTTACTGTCTACGTGTTCTGATCTGAACAACACACTGCTATGCTAGTGAGCACAGTGGAAGCGCCAGCACGCCAAGCGTCCGACGTAAAAGAAAATTCTCATAAAGGAAAAACATAAAACAAAGACCACCAACCCCCCGCCCCTCCCTTTTTGTTTGAGCAGCCGCTAAGTACCTATCTTTAATACCCTGACCGTGCTCCTCACCCATCATTGGAAACTTCGATCATCATCTCTCTCCATATTTTTTTCTCCGAACCATTCGTCAAAATGAGAATTCTTCCATAAAAACAAATCTTGAAAAGGAACCGTAGTCTTGCATAGTTATACACTTGTAGCCTCTTCAATATTCGCCATACATTTTCTATGGAAAAATGAATTCCGCCATCTTGATTTTTTTTCCTGTTCATCAAGTAGACCTTCATGTCCCGATCATCTTTTGCCGAGAAACAACTCTTCCATCTTTTATACTCTCCGTGATAGACACCGACGAAATTTGTATGGCGGCCATCTTAAATCCGCCATTTTGATTTTTTTTTTCAGCTCACTGTCAATTTGATGAAGTTTCGAGTGACATTTGATCGAGCACCCCCCACCTAATTCAATGCTGTTATGGCTTACTTTATTTTGACGCCGAACTTTTACGATTTGATCGACAATTCTTACATAATCGGGGGCTGGTTTACTGTCTACGTTTTCTGAACTGACTTCGGCAACTTGGCTTTCCTAATGGCAAACAGACAATAATTCTTCCAAAAAGAACAAATCTTGTAAAAAAACCATATCAAAATCATGCATATTTCCTAACTTCTTCTACTCTCTTCAATGTTCGTAGATCCTGCCATCTAATTTTTACTGCTCAAAAAGTAGACTTTCAGGCCCTGATAATTTTCTACCCAAAAACCACTCTTCCATCTTTGAAATACTGACTGAGATAGCCGCCATCTTGAATCCGCCATTTTGGATTTTTTTTCAGCTCACTGCCAATTGAATGAAGTTTCGAGTATTTTTTGTTTGAGGAGCCCCCACCTATCTTTAATACCCTGGCCGTGCTCCTCACCCATCTTTCAAACCCTCGATCATCATCGCTCCCCATACAATTTCTTCTTTAAAAACAATTTTTGAAAAGGAACCGCATCAAAGTCTTGCATAGTTCTACACTTGTAGCCTCTTTAATATTCGCCATACATTTTCTATGGAAAAATAAATTCCGCCATCTTGAATTTTTTTCCTGTTCATCAAGTAGACCCTCATGTCCTGATCATCTTTTGCCCAGAAACCACTCTTCCATCTTTTATACTCTCCGAGATAGACACCGTGGAAATTTGTATGGCGGCCATCTTAAATCCGCCATTTTGAATTTTTTTTTCAACTACCGCCAATTGGATGAGGTTTCGAATGACATTTGGTCGAGCACCCCCCACCTATCTTTGATACCCTGGCTGGTGCTCTTCATCCGTCTTCGAAATCCTCAATCATCAGCTCTCTCCGTATTTTTCCTCCGAATGAATTTTTGTCTTCTATACGAAACGGTGAGTGAAAAAAAAAATTTTCATACAAAATTTTACAGGAGAGGTGATCAATGAGTCAGTCAGTCAGCACGAGCAGCTATATATATATTAACTAGTATGGCGCGTGGCTGCGCGGCCCGCTAAAGCGGACCGCGTATAGGGGCGCGTGGCCCACTGTCTACTTACTCGCTGTCCTACTATCCTGCCCCCCGATTATGTAAGAATGGCCGATCAAATCGTCAAAGTTCGGCGTCAAAGTAAAATAAACCATAACAGCATTAAATTAGAGCTCAATTTCGAAACACGAAATTGAGCTCTAATTCAAAGCTGTTATGGTTTATTTTACTTTGACGCCGAACTTTTACGATTTGATCGACAATTCTTACATAATCGGGCAGCTGGTTTACTGTCTACGTGTTCTGATCTGAACAACACACTGCTATGCTAGTGAGCACAGTGGAAGCGCCAGCACGCCAAGCGTCCGACGTAAAAGAAAATTCTCATAAAGGAAAAACATAAAACAAAGACCACCAACCCCCCGCCCCTCCCTTTTTGTTTGAGCAGCCGCTAAGTACCTATCTTTAATACCCTGACCGTGCTCCTCACCCATCATTGGAAACTTCGATCATCATCTCTCTCCATATTTTTTTCTCCGAACCATTCGTCAAAATGAGAATTCTTCCATAAAAACAAATCTTGAAAAGGAACCGTAGTCTTGCATAGTTATACACTTGTAGCCTCTTCAATATTCGCCATACATTTTCTATGGAAAAATGAATTCCGCCATCTTGATTTTTTTTCCTGTTCATCAAGTAGACCTTCATGTCCCGATCATCTTTTGCCGAGAAACAACTCTTCCATCTTTTATACTCTCCGTGATAGACACCGACGAAATTTGTATGGCGGCCATCTTAAATCCGCCATTTTGATTTTTTTTTTCAGCTCACTGTCAATTTGATGAAGTTTCGAGTGACATTTGATCGAGCACCCCCCACCTAATTCAATGCTGTTATGGCTTACTTTATTTTGACGCCGAACTTTTACGATTTGATCGACAATTCTTACATAATCGGGGGCTGGTTTACTGTCTACGTTTTCTGAACTGACTTCGGCAACTTGGCTTTCCTAATGGCAAACAGACAATAATTCTTCCAAAAAGAACAAATCTTGTAAAAAAACCATATCAAAATCATGCATATTTCCTAACTTCTTCTACTCTCTTCAATGTTCGTAGATCCTGCCATCTAATTTTTACTGCTCAAAAAGTAGACTTTCAGGCCCTGATAATTTTCTACCCAAAAACCACTCTTCCATCTTTGAAATACTGACTGAGATAGCCGCCATCTTGAATCCGCCATTTTGGATTTTTTTTCAGCTCACTGCCAATTGAATGAAGTTTCGAGTATTTTTTGTTTGAGGAGCCCCCACCTATCTTTAATACCCTGGCCGTGCTCCTCACCCATCTTTCAAACCCTCGATCATCATCGCTCCCCATACAATTTCTTCTTTAAAAACAATTTTTGAAAAGGAACCGCATCAAAGTCTTGCATAGTTCTACACTTGTAGCCTCTTTAATATTCGCCATACATTTTCTATGGAAAAATAAATTCCGCCATCTTGAATTTTTTTCCTGTTCATCAAGTAGACCCTCATGTCCTGATCATCTTTTGCCCAGAAACCACTCTTCCATCTTTTATACTCTCCGAGATAGACACCGTGGAAATTTGTATGGCGGCCATCTTAAATCCGCCATTTTGAATTTTTTTTTCAACTACCGCCAATTGGATGAGGTTTCGAATGACATTTGGTCGAGCACCCCCCACCTATCTTTGATACCCTGGCTGGTGCTCTTCATCCGTCTTCGAAATCCTCAATCATCAGCTCTCTCCGTATTTTTCCTCCGAATGAATTTTTGTCTTCTATACGAAACGGTGAGTGAAAAAAAAAATTTTCATACAAAATTTTACAGGAGAGGTGATCAATGAGTCAGTCAGTCAGCACGAGCAGCTATATATATATTAATAATAATTATACTTACCTTTTTTTCTTTTTTAACCATTACAAGTTAGCCCTTGACTGCGATCTCACCTGATAATATGACAATGAGCCTACGAGTAGTTAAAATTACCCAATTGCTATCAGAATCCATATCCATACTTCCATACGAATATTATAAATGCGAAAGTGTGTCTGTCTGTCTGTCTGTCTGCTACGCTTTCCCGGCCCATCTTTTCAACCGATTTTGCTGAAATTTGGTATAGAGGTAGGTTATATCCCGGGGAAGGACATAGACATACTTTTTATCCCGGAAAATTAAGGAGTTACCGCGGGAATCAAAAAACCTTAATCCACGCGGACGAAGTCGCGGGAATCATCTGCTTCTATATATTTTTTAAACTCTACTCGTATATTATGTGTATAGGTACGTCTTTACTATTAAAATGCGCTTGACTAAAATTACCATGTACCTACCTACCTAAATATCATAAACTAGATGATGCCCGCGACTTCGTCCGCGTGGATTAAGGTTTTTTGATTCCCGCGGGAACTGTTTAATTTTCCGGGATAAAAGTAGTCTATGTCCTTCCCCGGGATACAAACTATCCCCATACTAAATTTCATCAAAATCGGTTGAACAGATGGGCCGTGAAAGCGTAGCAGACAGACAGACAGACACACTTTCGCATTTATAATATTAGGTAGTATGGATTAGTATGGATAGTATGGATATGGATATGGCTTGACTAAAATGCGCTTGACTAAAATTACAATATGAATATCATAAACTAGATGATGCCCGCGACTTCGTCCGCGTGGGTTAAGGTTTTTTGATTCCCGCGGGAACTCTTGAATTTTCCGGGATAAAATGAGGCCTATGTCCTTCCCCGGGATACCTATCCCTGTACCAAATTTCATCCAAATCAGTTCTGTTGAACGGATGGACCGTGAAAGCGTAGCAGACAGACAGGCAGACAGACAGACAGACACACTTTCGCATTTATAATATTAGTAGGTATGTATTACTTTTTCACATCCTATCCGTTCAACACACAGACTACAGAAAAGTTTGGATCCCGTGGATGGACAAAGGCTGCCTCTTAGACCGGAAGATGAAATATTTCTCACGGGATTTAAAAAAACCGGACAAGTGCGAGTCGGACTCGCGCACCGAGGGTTCCGTACAAACCTGTAGTAAGTTTTAAATTATTAAAAAAAAACTACTTACTAGATCTCGTTCAAACCAATTTTCGGTGGAAGTTTGCATGATAATGTAAATCATATATTTTTTTTAGTTTTATCATTCTCTTATTTTAGACTAGCTGATGCCCGCGACTTCGTCCGCGTGGATATAGGTACCAAGTTTCATCGAAATAACTTGAGAAATGACGGACTTTTATACAAACTTTCAACTCCTATTTCACCCCTTTGGGGGTGGAATTTTGAAAAACTGTGAAACACGTATGTTTTCATTTTCAACCCGCAGCTCATATACCAAGTTTCATGGATATAACTTGAGAAATGAAGGACTTTCATACAAACTTTCAACCCCTATTTCACCCCTTCGGGGGTAAAATTTACGAAAACTGTGAAACACTTATTTCTTCATTTTTAACAGATAGCTTGTATACCAAGTTTCATTGATATAACTTGAGAAATGAAGGACTTTCATACGAACTTTCAACCCCTATTTCACCCCTTTGAGGGTGAAATTTTGAAAAACTGTGAAAAACGTATGTCTTCATTTTTAACCCGCAGCTCATATGCCAAGTTTCATGGCTATAACTTGAGAAATGAAGGACTTTCATACAAACTTTCAACCCCTATTTCACCCCTTCGGGGATAAAATTTACAAAAACTGTGAAACAGCTTATTTCTTCATTTTCAACCGGTAGCTTGTATACCAAGTTTAATCGACATAACTTGAGAAATGACGGACTTTCATACAAACTTTCACCCCCTATTTCACCCTTTAGGTGTGGAATTTTGAAAAACTGTGACACACGTATGTTTTCATTTTCAACCCGCAGCTCATATACCAAGTTTCATGGATATAACTTGAGAAATGAAGGACTTTCATACAAACTTTCAACCCCTATTTCACCCCTTCGGGGGTAAAATTTACGAAAACTGTGAAACACTTATTTCTTCATTTTTAACAGATAGCTTGTATACCAAGTTTCATTGATATAACTTGAGAAATGAAGGACTTTCATACGAACTTTCAACCCCTATTTCACCCCTTTGAGGGTGAAATTTTGAAAAACTGTGAAAAACGTATGTCTTCATTTTTAACCCGCAGCTCATATGCCAAGTTTCATGGCTATAACTTGAGAAATGAAGGACTTTCATACAAACTTTCAACCCCTATTTCACCCCTTCGGGGATAAAATTTACAAAAACTGTGAAACAGCTTATTTCTTCATTTTCAACCGGTAGCTTGTATACCAAGTTTAATCGACATAACTTGAGAAATGACGGACTTTCATACAAACTTTCACCCCCTATTTCACCCTTTAGGTGTGGAATTTTGAAAAACTGTGACACACGTACTTCTTTATTTTTTACCGTTAGCCAAAATAAAAAGTTTCGTTGATATAACTTGTAAAACATCTTGAGAAACGAAGAACTTTCATACCAACTTTCATCCCCTATTTCACCCTTTTGGGGGTCGAATTTTCAAAAACTGTGAAACACGTATGTCTCCATTTTTAACCCGCAGCTCATATATCAAGTTTCATGGCTATAACTTGAGAAATTAAGGACTTTCATACAAACTTTCAACACCTATTTCAACCCTTCAGGGGTAGAATTTCGGGATAAAAAGTATCCTATGTCCTACCTCGTAGTATGGGCTCAAATCGTGCCAAGTTTCGTTTGAATTCATTCAGTAGTTTCGGCGTGATGCGCGGCCAAGATACAGACCGACAGACAGACAGACAGACAGACAGACAGACAGACAGACAGACAGACAGACAGACAAAAATGAAAAAAATTACAGATTTGGCTTCAGTATCGACTAATGAGTGCCCTCCAAAAAAAATTTTCAAAATATCTTCAATGTACAGAATTGGACCTGTTACACTTTTATTATAAGTATAGAAGAAGAAGTTACTGGGGGGGGGGACACACATTTTACCACTTTGGAAGTGTCTCTCGCGCAAACTATTCTGTTTAGAAAAAAATGATATTAGAAACCTCAATACCATTTTTGAAGATCTATCCATAGATACCCCACACGTATGGGTTTGATGAAAAAAAAAATTTTGAGTTTCAGTTCTAAGTATGGAGACCCCCAAAATTTATTGTTTTTTTTCTAGTTTTGTGTGAAAATCTTAATGCGGTTCACAGAATACATCTACTTACCAAGTTTCAACAGTATAGTTCTTATAGTTTCGGAAAAAAGTGGCTGTGACATACGGACGGACACACAGACAGACAGACAGACAGACATGACGAATCTATAAGGGTTCCGTTTTTGCCAAATTTTGCTACGGAACCCTAAAAAGGAACGTAGGTAAATCCACGCGGATGAACTCGCGGACATTATCTAGGTAGGTACTTATAGTATTAGATTTTTTTAAATCTATTCAAATAGGTACCTAGTTACCTACATGTAATTTACCAAGGAATATACTGACTGACTGACACCCAAGAGGCCGTATACTCGCCATCGGTCAATTTTGGAATCTGTAGGTATACCGCACAGTAGACCGTTAGGCTGCACTCATACATAGATGACATAGGCCAGTAAAGATACTTTGATACTTTGCGTAGTCAAGTTCGTACGTACGTGCGGTCGTACGATCTGCAGTACCATTTTACACGTGAATTTGATCAGACTTTGATAATATTTTTTGGTCATATAAGTATTTTATAGAACTTTATTTTTACACAATTTGTGTTATATAAATACTAAACATTCATGGTAAATTTTATTTTATCAGTAATTTCGTCAAACTTTTAAGAAATACAGGTTATTGTGACGCGTAAATTTTGATAAATCGTGCACATTGATTTGATTTTTTTATTAACTAATTTTGTATTGAACGTATAAAAACGAATTGCAACAGTCCAATTTTAAGAGGATGTTTATCATATTAGTATTTTTTATAAGTCATTTATTATAATTTTTCGTGGATTTATATGGGTGAAAAGTGTGACCGTATTCTGCAAGAATGAGAATTTCACTATTATATTTCAATAAAATTAAATTTTTATTTGCAACAGTCTACTAAGGAGGGATTAAACTTTAATGTTTTAATTTTCTTTTTGTTATAATACTAATATCTCATGCACAAAGCTCATCAAAAGTTCTTAAAATGTCGGTTTACTGGTTTACGGACTGTTAAGCTGGGTAAGCAAAGATAAATTGTCCGTATGCGCAAAACGCATGTTTTTTGTAGTTAATTAATATGGTACTTAGGTACACATTCATTAATATATTACCATCGTCCATCGCAGGCGCAGGCTTCACCTAATGTCTAGTTATTTATTTATTAATCGTATGGCGTTTACATAATAGGTATATGCGTTTTTTATAAAAATAACGCTTATTTCGGGGGATGCCCCGTCGCTCACGTCCGCAGGAACTACCTTCTACCTCCCTGCACGTGTCCCCTGGGTGGTGCTAAACGAGCGATACACTTGCAGGCGAAATAAGCGTCTAGTTATTAGTGCATACCTAGTCTAGTTTTCCCTTGGAGTTTCCTAATAGATAACAAATTGATGTAACTTTTTTTTTATCGAAACGCGTAACCAACGCCCGTGCTTTTTCCGTACCGTTCCGTAGTTATTATTCACTCTTTCATGGCGGTAACAAGACTGTAGCAACGTTCTATCCACCGTTTAAAGCGCGTCTCTTACGCGTTCCAGCGGGAATCAACTTGTTCAGCTTTTTACAGACTATAGAGCTATACGTACCTACTACATGTAGTCGGGTTGTGGTCAGTGGAGTGGAGTGTAGTGGAGTGGAGTGGAACGTGCGTGTGTGTTTGCGCACGCATTAGTAGCCGCGCGCTCCGAGTCAACAGATAGTAATGGCGACAAACAGCCGCGGCTACCGATTGTAAACGGAGGATGGCTGAGCTATATTAATATCATCCATTTGATTTTGCTTTATCAACACTATAAATTTAATACTACACGAAGGCCTGGACATCGCCCGCGTGAAATTAGGCTTTTGAAAAATCTATTTGCATATCTCATAATATGATCTATTCGGAAAATGGCATTAATCTCATCCAAACCGCAGGTGGAAAATGCATCATTCCCTCCCTAGGGAGGTAATGAATTAAAAAATAGAAAATAGTCTGTACAGACTATGTGGTATGTAGTATGTAGCTCTCGTGTGTAGTTATGGGATACTTTCCACCTCGTTTAACAATCTACTATTAATTTTCCGGGATAAAAAGCAGCCTATGTCCACCGCGGGATGCAAGTGATGCAACCTTTCTCTGTATGAAAGTCCGTCGAAATCGATTGGACAGATAACACTATAAAGAATTAGCAGACGGATAGACATACTTCCGCATATGGGTAGAGTTTCATACTAAATGAAATCCATCGCAACTTATAGACAAGTGATAGGTAATTAATTATTTTTATATTTTATTTTATACGTGTTTGAATCCCAGATCACCGTCCACACCTAACCTTTATAACCACTAGGCCATGATCGCTTTACAAATAATACGTGTAGCAAAAATCCCAAATATTTTGGTGTGGAATTTTCGGAATGGTAAAGGTTAGGGCGCGTCCAGCTGTGCAGTTATAATAGTCTGCGGTGTGGTGCGCGGGTGTCTAAGAATAGCGCGACAAATCAAAATCGCTCGCTACCCTATAAACCTGCCACGGCCTAACAAATTGACGTGCGACGGGCGGGGGATCGACAGACGAGGCTGGCTTTCCAGTGGAGATCGCTAAAGAGAATTAAAGTTGAGAAAATGAGAAGAATGCGAAAAATTATATAATTAGGGGCGAATCTAATAATCTATAATCAAAGGACTGTAAAAAAAACCGGCCAAGTGCGAGTCGGACTCGCGCACCGAGGGTTCCGTACAAACCTGTAGTAACTTTTACTATTTATGACGTATTAAAAACAAAGATGTAAAACGGTAATAATTACCTTTGTTAATGAACCGCAAAACTAACTTTGTTTGTAGAGGTTTACTGTTAATATCTAAAAAACTATGCTAGTTAGAGCATTGGCTATAGTTTACCTGTAAAATATACATAAATTCCTATTGACCATAATTATTTCAGATTTTTCGATTGGTAAACTCCGGAGATAAGGGGGGGGGGGGGGGGGGGGGGCGGTATTTTTTTTAGACTTTTTCCCCGATAAATCAAAAACTATCATGACTAAAAATAATTAAAAATCTGTTTTAGAATGTACAAAGTAAACCCTTTCATATGATACCCCACACAGTACAGTTATCTCACTTTTAAATTTCAACCCTCCGATTTTCCCCCCTTTTTAAATAAGAACAAAAATAATTTTCAATTTTTTTTAATTCCAGTGTCTTTGGGCCACTAATATACACAACTATTCCAAATTTCATGTCGATAGCTTCGGTAGTTACTGAAATAATCGAGTGTGACGGACGGACAGACGGACAGACGGACAGACGGACAGACAGACGGAGAAAGTCGCACCATAAGGGTTCCATTTTACCATTTTGGTACGGAACCCTAAAAAGACGTGTGGCACTCGGAGACTGCCGCGGTAATGCTATTGCATAGCATTTTTTATCAACTTATGTTTTTATCGACCCTGGAGTCGATAGAAGGTGCATTTTAAAAGCTTTCTGTATACTTATCTCATTTTTGGCATGTGAGTGGATTGGTTCCTTTTTGCATAAGTAGGTCCTTGTGTAGGTCCTATTCATCGAGTCGGAGCCGGTCGGAGTGGGGGGTGTTAGGTTATTTTCGTTACGGAATTTCTGGATTCGGTCTCCACGCTCAAGGCCCGCGATAGAAGCTATGCAATAGCTTAAATGACATAAAACTGTAGGTAATATAACATTGAAAAGCTAATAACTACAATTAATCCATACTAATATTATAAATGCGAAAGTGTGTCTGTCTGTCTGTCTGCTACGCTTTAGCGGCCCATCTGTTCAATCGATTTTGATGAAATTTGGTACAGGGATAATTTGTATCCCGGGGAAGGACATATACCTTTTATCCCGGAAAATTCAAGAAGTTCCCATGGGGATCAAAAAATCTTACAGCACGCGGGCGAAGTCGCGGGTATCATCCATTTATCAGTAAAAAAACAACAAAAAGGGTGGACCCTCTGGTGCTGCAAAAGTCCATGGGCGGTGGTTATTTCTAAGGCGGTAGTAGGTTCATATACCTACAGGGACTATACAACTTATTAGAACATTTTAGAGTAGCCTTAGATATTTATTAAACTGCCTCGTTGGTCTAGTGGTTAGCATGTTCGACTGCGGCCGACGAGATCCCGGGTTCGAGTCCCTGGGCCCTGGTTTTTCTGACTAGAAATTCTCAGTATAGGTACTACCCCGGAGTTAGGAAGTTGGCGGTGTTTCCCTTGCCTCGGAGAACACGCTTATCACTAACATGATAATAGTCGTTAAAGCCAGCCAACCCGCATTGGAGCAGCGTGGTGGGTCTAAGCTCTAATTCCCTCTCTCCTATGAATGTGGAGGCCTGTGCCGTTAATGGGATGTAGCGGTGGCGGATTGGATATTTAAAAAAAAATTATAAGAAGTCTTAGATCAAAAGTTCTTCAGTTTATGTAAGTACCTTTTAAATGCGAAAGTGTGTCTGTCTGTTTTTCGTTCTGTCATGTTGACACGGCCCATGGGGCTGCGTCCGCTTAACCGATGAGTTGACCACATGGCTTACAGCATCCGAAGACTTCATTTTAGGTGCCTGTATAATATGTCATCTAGAAACAACAAATATTGGACAAATCTGGTTTTCGTTGTGTCAAAATTCAGTTCTGATTACATAGCTTTGATTAATAGCACGTGTATTGAGATAAGAAGAAGAAGGTACCTATACTTGTTATCTATATTACAATTAGAGTTCATGTATAAAAATATTTAAGGGTCAAACTATAGTTGAAGGCTCATTAGAATTGTTTACTTTAGCGACCACGTGTAAAAACGTTCCAATACATAAGCTCTTATATATTTTATAAATCTCAATCCACGCGGACGAAGTCGCGGGCATCAGTTTGTAATTCATACTTACTTCCATACTAACATTATTAATCCAAAAGTGTGTCTGTCTGTCTGCTACGCTCTCACGATCCATCTTCTCAACCGATTTTGGTATAGAGATTGTATACCGAAGAAGGACGTAGGTTACTTTTGGGTGTCCCGCGGGTGTAAAAAGTCTTATCCACGCGGACGAAGACGCGGGCATCATCTAGTCAAATAAATATTATAAATGCGAATGTTTGGATGGATCTATGGATGTGTGGATGTATGGATGTATGGATGTTTGTTACTCAATCACGCTCCAACAGCTGAACGGATCTGGATGAAATTTGGCACAGAGATAGATTAATAGTCTGGAATAGCACATAGGCTACTTTTTATCCCGGAAAATTAAAGAGTTCCCGCGGGAACCGAAAAACCTCAATCCACGCGGACGAAGTCGCGGGCATCAGCTAGTAATCAATAACTATAAAAGGCTTTGTCCTGAGTGACTGACAAACAACCTACGTACTAGGAAAGGATTTTTCGAAATTCCACCTCCCCCAAGTGGGTTACCTAAGGGGTGAAAGTTTGTATGAGAGTCCGTAATGTTTATTCTTTGAGTACCCACGAAACTAAGTATTTGGGCTTTGTGGTTAAATTAATAGGTAATTAGAACTAATCAGAGCCACTAGAACCATTCACTCTCAAGCTTTATGGACATTTTAATTATATTTTACAATGTAAGAGGATTTTTCAATGAGATAAATGTGTTTTACAAAAACTTTGAACTTGTTGAGAGGATCTCAACAGTCAACACAGTGAGCATTATATGAATTGCTAATTTTACCAAGCCTAGAAACAGTCAATCTTTGTCAATTTTGTTTATAATTTTGCTCCTTTAAAAAAATTTAATTGGAAACGTAAGCCCTTGAAAGACTACTATGATGGACCTACCCATGCACATACCTACTGCCTATTAGTTCCATGACTTACATCGAACTGTATAGGTACCTACATATTCTACTACCGTGGTGGCACGTGGCACGTTCTCAGCGTGTCAAAGGAACATAGATAATTAGCGGGTCATGAGTTACGGCGGAATACACGGACAGACTCGCTAGGGGTTAATGAGGGCAGCTGGTGGGGTGACGTATTGCTGTCACGCCGCAAGCTGTCACTGTGGAGATTTCGCGTCATTTGTCAACAGGGATCGGGGGACGACGTGGCAGCCAGAATCACAATATTTTACTATAAGTGACAAGTTTTAATGATTAGGTACACCACGAGACTCTACCTATAGGAAACTATTATCAACTTACTAGCTGATGCCCGCGACTTCATCGTGGAATAAGTCGGAAACCCCTTAATTTTCCATGTGAAAAAGAAACCTATGTCCTCAACTATACCCATGCAAAACATCACGTCGATCCGTTGCTCTGTTTCGGCGTGATTGAAGGACAAACCAACAACACTTTTGCATTTATAATATTAGTATGATTAGGTAGTGTCCGCTAGCTAATAACCCTTTACCATCTTAAACTGCATCATCATTAACCACCATGTCAAATCGCAGTCAACGTGAAACGTACGTAGAGTAATTTGGAAAATTTGTGTGGTGTGGTGAATATCGCAAGCTACAAGTGCAAGATATACACTGTACCACACAGATTTACCTACTGTGGCGGATTATAGCGAATTAAACTTCTAGTTCTTTCATTATCATGGACTTCCGCAAAGTAACGCCTGTTTCTATCCAAAACGGGATAGAAGATAATGGGGCTGATTCTTTAATGCACAATCTCTAAACTAAACTAAAATGGCAGCTTTAAATCTAGTTCTGTCCCTTTCCGTAGGGAGTATTATGAAAGGGTTAGCAACATTTGTAATGCTCTAATTTTAGTTTAGTTTAGAGATTGTGCACTACAGAATCAGCCCTGCCATTTTAGTTTAGTTTAGAGATTGTGCACTACAGAATCAGCCCCATTGTCTGGTGGGAGGCTTCGGCCGTGGCTAGTTACCACCACAGATCAGGTATTAGTTACTACGTGTTACCACCCTACCGGCAAAGACGTCCCGCCAAGAGATTTGGCGTTCCGGTACGATGCCGTGTAGAAACTGAATAGGGGTATGGGTTTAATAAAACTGCCATGCCCCTAACAGGTTAGCCCGCTACCATCTTAGACTGCATCATCACTTACCATCAGGTGAGATCGCAGTCAAGGGCTAACTTGTAGTGGATAAAAAAAACCGAATTAACGTCGCTGTCTGCATAAAATACAAATTCTAAAGGTACTTATTCTAAATGGCCAGCAGAGTCATACAATCCCCGCGTGGTGACAATCAAAGCGAGTCAAGTGGTCAGTCGCCAGCAGTCGGTAGCTCTGTTTGCTCAACGCGGCGCGTTTGGCGGCGCTCTGTCGACGTGTGTGGCCGGCCCTTAACCTTGGGCTGGCGAGTGCATGCATGCCTTACGCCCAGACTGACGAGATTCACTAAAATTACCTTTCCATAGAGGGGCTATTGATACGCTGATTTCTATTCTTTAAAGAAGAATAGCTTTAGAACCTTCTCAGACCAGAAGACTCTTTAAGAAATCCATTAAAAGTATGCTCCTGAAAAAGGCTATAATGTTGAAGATTATGTAAATGATAAAAGGGCATGGATTTGACTCGCTCCAGCAATGCTTAGGAGTACGATTACGTATGTATCTACACATTGATGTAATTGTAAATGCATTTTTTAAAAAGAGCAACCGCCAAGTTTCTTGCTGGTTCTTCTCGGTAGGAATGGCATGGAACCGGTGGTAGATTCAATTCGAAATCGATTCAAAAGCACTTTTAAAAAGTTTATTTGAATAAAAAAATATGAGTTTGAGTTTTACTGCATGAGAGTTTGCTAAAATACTTTCACAAAAAAAATACCTGAATAAAAATAGTTTAACATCTTGTAAACTATTTTTATTTAGGTATTTTTTTAAATCACAAGCCCAAAACTGGTAGACAGTCTGGTAGTAACATGTGCCACGAATGACCATTGGCATACTTTTCGGTACCTGTTATCTTTACTGTGCTTTTATACACAGTTTCCCGACTGTATAATATTATGACGTTTCTGGCTTTTGTGCTTTTATTAGAGTGTACTAGTCAAATTACACGCTACCGAGGCACATTATAATATTATTGTGTCAATTCGTTGTGGAGTGAAACGTAGCCAAATGGCTCTTTTAATTGACTTCTTCTTTGCTTTATCGTATCTGACACGAATACAACGTTCAACTATCTTTGGCTTACACAAACAGGCCAATGCTACGAAGAATCTACGACGAGAAGAGTCAACTTATTGTTGTTATTTTAAGCCTTATTTAGTTAGGAATAAGGTACACGGCGATGCAAATGTGCTCCAAGTGCTCGAAATGTCAATGAATTAAGACTTCCCTTGACCAAAATTTCATATTTAGTTATGAAAATAATATAGTAATTAGCTACCGAACCAACAAGTAGGTACCTAGTTTTTCTAAAACTTCGGAATAATTCCGAACCAAAAGTAGGTTTAGTAATTGACGATTCAAGTTTATTTGAATAAACACATTTAAATAGAATTGAATTGAAAGACTTGGAGGCTTACTAAGTTTTAGTCATAAAGTTAATCCATATCCATACTCAATATTATGCTTAATGCGCAAGTGTGTTTGTCTGTCTGTCTATCTGCTTGCTACGCTTTAAATGTCCATCTCTCCAACCGACTTTTGATGAATATAGATTGTACCTATCCCGGAGAAGGACATAGGCTACCTTTTGTCCCGGAAAATTAAGTTCTCGGGAATAAGAAAAAACTTAATCAACGCAAACGATGTCGCGGGGGGCATCATTTAGAAAGTTATAAGTGGTTATCCACTTATAACTTAGATGATGATGGTAATTGGTCCTACACACTTGATATTTCTAAAGAACTTATAAAAATGAATAAACCTTTTGACTTATTTCACATATGTTATTCCAGACTATCTCTGTGCCAAATTTCATCTAGATCCGTTCTGGCGTGATTGAGTAACAAACATCCGTCCATCTATCCATCCAAACTATCGCATTTATAATATTGGTATAAATATAGATTTGTACTTTCAACCTTTGTTTAATATGAAAAATGAAACCGGAAGCTAAAATTGCCGCCCAAGAATGAACAACAAATCCCCGAATGCGTCGTAAACTCGCTCGTTACAGGCTACAGCCTATAGCCGAGCCGATAACACTAACGAGCGCAGACTTGATTTAATTTGAAATATAAATTACATGAAGCTTTGATTACAACTCAACCAATTACGAAATATGGTACCTAACGGTAGGTATACGGTACCTAACTACTAATGTACAGTCGTGGTCTGTACAGCTTAACAGTCCGTCCAACTTTTGACGACCTCCGTGGCGCAGTGTTGAGCGCTGTTCCCGGGTTCGATCCCCGGCAGGGTTTGGAAATTTATAAGTAATTTCTCAATTTCCCTGGTCTGGCCTGGTGGGAGGCTTCGGCCGTGGCTAGTTACCACCCTACCGACAAAGTCGTGCCTCCAAGCGATTTAGCGTTCCGGTACGATGCCGTGTAGATACTGAATAGGGGTATGCAGTGGCGTAGCGTGGGTGGGTGGGGGCCGCCCGGAAATTCGCTGCCCCCCCAATCCCATTAAAGTCCAATCAATTTAAAGTTTAAATATTTTATTCAACGGACCTAACTTAACTTTATTATCTTAACACTAGGTACATAGTACAAACCAAGAAATAATAATAATAATAAGTATTCAAGTCTTTATTTGCCAATTGAGTGTGCAAGAGGATCTTAAATAATATACACAGTGCTCATCACTCATCACTTAGCAATCTTTACAGAGATTGGAAAAAAATGTCTCATCTGAGAGCTTCCGTGGCGTGCGCTGCGTACCTAAATGGTAAAAGTTGCACGAAAACAATGTATGGTGGAAGTGTTCCTCTCAAAAGTTCTAAAAAAAAGTCCGCGACAGCATACAGCTATCTTTTAAGGTCGTCTCACAATAACCGTCATTATGATTTTCAAATTTGGTCTAAAACAATGCTTTACTCGCGAAGGTGTTTTTACCAACATAGTTAATCCTTATCAAAATAAAATGGTTGTTCATCTCAAGTATTTAATATAGATCAAATTTGCCCTTACACCATTTAATTCAGATGAATATCTTAGAAGATATCATAGTTAGTAATAATGTAACGCGCACTATTTAGGTAGCTACTAATATTATAAAGAGGTAAAGTTTGTGAGGTTGTAGGGGGTAATCTCTGGATCTACTGAGTACTGAATTTTCAAAATCGGGTGATTTTGAAAATTCTGGTACCAATAGAAATCTACATTACGTATGTGGGTTACGTACGAGTGGGTACGAGAACCGAGATTAACCCGAAAAATTAGGGAGGTCCCGTGGGAATTTAAAAAACTTATTTCACGCGGACGAAGTCGCGGGAATCTGTTAGTGTAAAATAAATAAAAATAGTATTCTTTATTCTAGTAAGTACAAGTTAGCCCTTGACTGCAATGTCACCAGGTGGTGGGTGATGATGTAAGTACCTACTCTAAGATGGCGGGCAAACCTGTAAGGGATATATGTTATATTAACCTATACCCCTAATCAGTGATATATGAGGTAAATGTATTTTATTGAGAAAATACCTAACCATCAGCTAGCGCAAACCCAAGATTGACTACCAGGAATCGCCACTGCTGTTTGCAAATACTTGTGAGTATCATTAACTTCACGCAGTACCGGATGCCAGAAGCCTAAGTATAAAGTAACATAAGTAACGCTGAGTTGCAGGAAACAATTTTATAAAAAGTGTTGATTACTTAAATTTTTGAATTTGTTTCGTGCAACTCAGCGTAAGTTTCTTTATAATGATGTTTAATGGAATTTACACTTAATTTTTTTTTGAATTTCCAATTGAAAATAACGTGGCGCTTGCCGCCGCCCCCTTTCGTATGCCGCCCGGGGCCATGGCCCCCCCGGCACCCCCCACGCTACGCCACTGGGGGTATGGGTTTAATATAACTGCCATGCCCCTAACAGGTTAGCCCGCTACCATCTTAGACTGCATCATCACTTACCAACAGGTGAGTTCGCAGTCAAGGGCTAAGGGTGTAGTGGATAAAATAAAAAAACATATCTGACCCGGTGACAGCGTCGCTAGTAGGTAGGTAGGTATAATGTATACAGTATATCCATACTTCCATACTAATATTATAAATGCGAAAGTGTGTCTATCTGTCTGCTAAGCTTTAACGGCCCATCTATTCAACCGATTTTGATGAAATTTGGTGCAGGGATAGGTTGTATCCCGGGGAAGTACATAGGCTACTTTTTATCCCGGAAAATTTAAGAGTTCCTGGGAGAATCAAAAACGAAACTTAATTCCCGAGAACGAAGTCGCGAGCATCAATTAGTTAAAAATAAAATAAAAACCAAAACTTAACACGCATAGAAATTAGTCGTATAGTAAATATAAATAGGTCATGCTAAGTCTATGGGTTTAACTGTGGTTTTACTTTTAACCGTATGTCACGACTCACGAGGTTAATTTTTGTTTGAAAAAAAATACCTATGCACCTACTTAGTTATTTTCTAAGTTTAATACTAAACTAAATTTTAATAAGTTGCTAATAACAAACTTATATTGACCAAACTTAGATACCTTTTCTTAACAATAAGTAGACTCTTAATCTATTTTTTAAATTCCTATAATATATTCTTATCAGTGGCGATTCCTGGTGGTCAATCTTGGGTTTGCGCTAGTTGATGGTTACTTAGGTATTTTCTCATTAAAATACATTTACCTCATATATCACTGATTATAAGGGGTAAGTATAGGTTTAATATAACTGATAGGTATATCCCTAACAGGTTTGCCCGCTACCATCTTAGAGTAGGTACTTACATCATCACCGACCACCTGGTGACATTGCAGTCAAGGGCTAACTTGTACTTACTAGAATAAAGAATAGGTACTATTTTTATTTATTTTACACTAGCAGATTCCCGCGACGCGTGAAATAAGTTTTTTAAATTCCCACGGGACCTCCCTAATTTGAAAATCATAATGACTGTTATTGTGAGACGACCTTAAAAGATAGCTATATGCTGTCGCGGACTTTTTTTTAGAACTTTTTGAGAGGAACAATTCCACCATACATTGTTTTCGTGTACCTTTTACCATTTACGCAGCGCACGCCACGGAAGCTCTCAGATGAGAATTTTTTTTCCGACTTCATTCACGTTATTGCAATTTTCGTAGGGATCTTTAATGTTTTTGAAAATAAAATACAGCCTATGTTACTCGCTGATAATGTAGCTTTCTATAAGTGAATTTTTTTTTAAAATCGGTTGAGTAGTTTTTGAGTTTCGACAAAAACGAGTAGCTCGCAATGCGCAACTCATAGTGCACGCCTTCGGCCCGTAGTGAGCGGGGAGAAAGCGGACTGACGGAGTTCGACGATTCTCGCAGTACGAGCCACGTGGCGATGCGGCGCACGTCACAAGTCACAACTCACAACCAAGGTGCGAGGTGGTCATGGAGCGTGCGTGATTTTAAGTAATTATCGATTAACGCAATCATTTAATTGATAAACCTATATGTTTTGTTAATGGTACCTATTTCATGTTATAAAATATAAGTATATTACTTAAATATATCTAGTATAATTGGTAAGTAACTTTTTCATAATTATTGGTATTGCGGCGCAAGCTGCGCAATCTTAGAGGAATCGCCACTGATTCTTATAGTTTCGTCAACAGTCGATGACGATAAAAGTAGAGTCAGAGTAGGTATACGTATACTACGTACCTTTAATTAAAATTCCAATACTTAGACATTTTCAAAAAATAAATTTTTATATTAAATATAACAAAACAACATCATAACAATGTCTTATTAAAAAATTGTCACATTTATCTGTGACAAAGCTGCTGTAAATTATAATTTTTAGTGTGTCATAGGTTTTTGTCATAACATCGAAATATTTATATTTCACGGTCTTTGATGATTTGGCTCTTTTGTTCATGAATTTATTTTAAAGTGATGTCAATTAATATTTTTGTCGACAAGTGTTTAGGGTCGTAAATATGAAATGCGAGTGTGTCATATTAAACATATCAAACTGAAAGAACGGTGCGGAATGCTGAAAAAAGCGTTTGAAATAAAATTATTGTATGTTGTGTTATCTACATCATTACATTTTATTTTATATTTTTTTTCTTTGTTACATGTTTCATAATTCCTGATACTAGTTTTACCTGTTGGCTTCGGCCACGTTATTCGAGTCTAGATTGAATATATAATTGTTACGTAATCGCAGATGAAGAACTCTCTTTGTGGTGACAAATATTCTGATGTAGGACTCTGGCAAACGGTAAAATCATAAAAATATTATCATTTACTTAATTTATTTCTGATCGTAAGCAATAAAATATAACTTTAAAATAATTTAAAAGGAATGAAATGCTAAACGCTTGGAAATTATTCACGACGCAAGACCGATGGACGACGAATATGAACATCCACACCAATAACTAGGTATATTTTAGGGATGGGTTTAGTTTTAATCGATATTTTTTTAATAACTATAACAAGGTACATTTAAGTAGTCTCTATGTAGCCACGTATTTGTATAATAACATTATGTTTGTACCTATGTCTTAGGCACGATAAAAATAAATGTTCTTATTACTCCTGACTCGCGCTAACACTCGCTAACAAGGAAGTTGGCCGGATTTTTGAAATTCCCACGAGTACCTACGAAGCCGTGGTGGTTGCTAAATAAATATAATAATTCATAAAATATCCAATAACAAATACACATATACATATATGCAGACTTCATTAGGTCCAAAAACTAGTGGGTGCCTAGGTTACCCTGCAGATAGGTAGGTACTTGTCTGTAGCGACTCATACCAATCGTGGTAATAATCAAATGTCAAAATTGAAACATAATATTGTGTAATCTAAACCTGTAAGATTAAATAACCGATAAATTATTCATTAAAATTAATGAATAATTTATCATATCAAACATATCTCAAAAGGTCTGAAAAGCGATATAATTAATTTGAAAAGAAATAGATAGTTTTGATTAATCGCTGAAAAACAAGGAAAACCTAGACGATTTTCCAAACTGAATAAGTACTAAATTTACAACAAAGTAAAAAAAAATATATTTTTTTTAAAAATCGAAATTTGATATCTGGACACAGCGCTACAAACATTAAATCGACTCTTTGAATCGGTTTCTTTGAGTCTTTACTAATTGGTTTTGGAGCGAGACGGCTGTATCGGGAAAGCCTGGCGGGGAACAAGGACGGCTGCTCAAGGCGGGAAATATCTTTCTTAGCGCATAATTTACGGCGCTCCTTTGACGACCCGCCGTTGACAGTTACTAGTGTTTTCGGCGAATATAACGATCGCGTAGATATAAAACAAGCTAGATACACAGTTCCATTATCCATGTAAATCTGACATCTTAAAAGGTCTGCTATCTGTATCACTAAGCCTTAAAAAATAGCCAGATTGCGTTTGTGTTTGTTCTTTATTAGGTATCTTCGACTGCATTCATCATCATTAACTTGTATCATCAAAAACTCTCAATGCTTAGATTTCGACGCAGGTTATTGTTTTCACCAGCATTTTTAACAGCATTAGGTATATTTTGTTAGTCTGTGCTTGTTAATTTGTTAGTCAGTCACTTTGGATCTGACGCAATTATACCTTACTAGCTGATGCCCGCGACTTCGTCCGCGTGGAATAAGTTTTTTTAAATTCCTACGGGAACTCCTCAATTTTCCGGGATAAAAAGTAGCCTATGTCACTCTCCAGGTCCTCAACTATACCCATACCAAAAATCACGTCGATCCGTTGCTCCGTTGCGGCGTGATAAAAGGACAAACCAACAAACAAACACACTTTCGCATTTATAATAGATATTAGTATGATTAATTTTATTTTGCCCGAAACACATCCACCTTAATTGAAAATTGCTGAAATAGCGACATCTATGAACTCAATTTTAAAGTTTAGCCATAGTATAAATTTTTCTAGAAAAACCTGTTATAAAACAATTTTCGTAAATTAAATTAGCTCCCGGGACAAAATTTGTACAGGTACGAAGAGCAACTTTGGTAGTAAATTTTTGTAGTTAAAATTTAAAAAAAAATTAACTCAGGTTGAAAGCAGCTACAGTTCTATCAGCGCCCCCCTTAAATAAGGATTTTTATAACTTATTATGTAATTTTCGGCTTAAATTCATCAATTTACGTATCATAATTTTTTTCTCTTACCATAAAGTCCCATTATAATATTATAATGGCAACTTGATTGTGTACTACCATCTAATATTACTTATTAGCCCATAGGCTAGATTCTAGCCTATGGGCTAATAAGTAATATTAATTTAGCTTAAACTTCTACTTAAAATTAACACGTATCATAAATGTAATTATATTCATTAATTCAGAAGTTATGAGGCTCTGACAGACGGACGGCCGGACAGACGGACGGACGGACAGACGGACAAGTGCCAATCGGCCCAAGTAGACTAAGAGACCTTCGCTTCGCTCTGTCAATTAAGGCTTCCTATTTGGTATATCTTCGATTTTGTACATCAATAAGCGATCATTAATATTGTGGACTTCACAAGTTTCACGGTAGTTTCATATCGCGTCAAATATATCGCTCTCTGCGTTTGAATCGCCGAACTTTGGACAAGAACAAAGGCCGCAATGGATCATTAACGATCCAGTTCCTGAAACTGTAATATATCTTCAGTTTATACTTTGTTCTACAGCTGTCTCTACTTTTTATTTAGCTAAATATTTCGTTTGGAATCCTTTTAAACTTTAAATTGGAAATGGAACGTGTGAAAATAAAATAGCTTTTTGATGATACGTTAACTGTATTAAATTAACGTTAACAGTGATATCGATTAATTTATTTCCTAGCAAGCGGTTTGTCTTACAAGCCAAATCACAGATTTTTAACTAGAGATAAATCTTAAACGGATTTGGATTTTGGATGTAGGTATAGGGACATGCCCTCCGATTGTGTAAGGAAATCGTAATCGTTATCGTTTGTCAAACGGATAACCTTTGACTTGAAGTAGAAAAAGTTAAATATGTACTAAATTACCTAGGTTAGTAACTAGATGATGCCCGCGACTTTGTCCGCTTGGATTGTTTTTTTATTCCCGCGGGAACTCTTCAATTTTCCGGGATAAAAAGCCAATGTCCTTCCCCGGGATGTAATCTGTCCCTGTACCAAATTTCATCAAAATCGGTTGAGTAGTTGAGCCGCGAAAGCGTAGCAGACAGACAGACCTCCGACTCAGAGTTGGAGTTTTGACGACCTCCGTGGCGCAGTGTGTAGCGCTGTTGGCTAAAGAGGATCGTCTAGTTGTAAATTTTCATACAAAAAGCGATAACGTTTTTCTTCCCGTAAATATTGTCCAATTTTCATAATTTTTAGAAATGTTGCAGATACAATGAAGAACTATGCTCGTACGTTTTAATTTTAAAGAAATATTGCTTATGTTAAAAGTTATTAGCGTCTAAATATCCATATTTTTGACCTAAACACTTCCTCGAGTATTTTAATTTTTTTAAATTTAACTAAACTAAAAAAATAAAACGTACGAGCCTAGATTATAAGGTGTACTGAATCTAATGAGACCAAAATTGTCTAATTTCGTCAACGTTTGGGGGGGGTAAAAACTAAAAACGTTATCACCCGAAACAATATTTCAAGAATGAAATGTAGGTATATGCCTACTGGACTTGCAACTCTCTCTATCGCATGATACGGAGAAGGCAGCGAAGCGTTGTGAAACAGATAGCATTATTGAAAATACCTACTCGCGTCGCGTTTCGTCACTAGACGATAGTCTTAACGTGCGGAGGTCGCGGGTTCGATCCCCGGCAGGGTCAATTTAGGAATATAAATTCCTAAATTTTCCCTGGTCTGGCCTGGTGGGAGGCTTCGGCCGTGGCTAGTTACCACCCTACCGGTAAAGACGTGCCGCCAAGCGATTTAGCGTTCCGGTACGATGCTGTGTAGAAACCGAATAGGGGTTTGGGTTAAATATAATTGCCATGCCCCCTAACAGGTTAGATAGCCCGCTACCATCTAAGACTGCATCTTCACTTACCATCAGGATCGCAGTCAAGGGCTAACTTGTAGTGGATAAAAAAAAAAAACAGACAGACAGACAAACACACTTTCGTATAGTATGGATTGGGTAAATTATTGTTCAATTCTGTAATTGCTTGCCTTTCGAAAAGAATACTTAACTGCTCAGTTCTTTAGCTGCTTAGAATCTGCTTTTTAAACCGCTGGTAAATCTACATTTCGTAAGAGTTAAAAACGTGTTTTTGATTTTTAAAATGAATTAACAACATTATATGTTGATAAGTATTAACTTTAAAATTAGACTTCTACCACAGAATAGGTAATTGCTTCTACCTAGATTATACATATGTTTTTCGAGAAGTTTGAAATATAACCCTGGATGCGATCAGTTCAAAGCCAACGTCTGTATCTGGGTCGGCAGACACGCCTCTTCCCGTCCGCTTGATCCTGAATATGAAAACTTACACTTACGAAAAAGCATCATATTTTTATCAGCTGATTTGACTTGTGAGATTAAAATATTTTTAGATCTTTTTAACAAAATGATATCTATATCTAGTATCTACTACTTAATACTACACGGAAGTATATAGTATGTAGTGCAATCGACGACCATAAAGCAATCTTTCGTGCTTTGTAGCACATCTGAATGTTTATAATACAATAGAAATTAAAGCTAGCTAGCCTAACATAATTACCTACTATATTATTTATATAAATCATGCCCGCGTGGCATGGTGGCGAGAATCCTGGCTGCATTTCCGCGCTGGACACCCAGGCTGATCCTTTGCGCAAAAAATGAGCCAACCCTTCTCTCACCAGATGAGGTAATCAACCGCGGTGAAATATCTGGTAAAAATTTTTTGCCACTAAGTCTCCACGGCCCCAGGGTCTCCACGGCAAACGGAACAAATAACTCTCTATGAGAGAGGCATACTTCCGCC
The DNA here is from genome assembly GCA_917051295.2 of Erebia ligea. Taxonomy (NCBI): domain Eukaryota; kingdom Metazoa; phylum Arthropoda; class Insecta; order Lepidoptera; family Nymphalidae; genus Erebia; species Erebia ligea. The sequence goes on along the minus strand of OU785236.1, from coordinate 16,627,501 downwards.
GTTTGCCGGTTTCAGCCTTTTCTGCTGCGGCTCCCGGCCTTGATGCTGTCTCCCTGATATGACACGGGGCCAATGTGTCTACGCATGTTGCGTCCCACATTAGCGCCCGTCCCCGTTCCCAGGGAACCAGCGTCAATCCATCAGGTCTCTTGCCATCATCTCGACTAATCCCTGCCGGCTCAATGAGCGCAGGAATATCTATGGTGGCAAGAGCCCTTGATTATCATTGAGAGAGCCATGCCGAAAAAGCCTACCAGCGCTCCTTTGGCAAGAGAGTCCGTGAATTCCAAATTTATCGACCTCTTTTCCACACGGACATTTGTGCTCATAGCGCAGGGACTGACTGACACACGCACTCATTGACTGTGTTGTTGGTTAATTTGCTGAATCGCTCGTGGCCCCTGGCCTCCCGCGTCGCCGGTGTGTTTGATGTTCTGCGGACGTTCGGACTTTCACGCCCACGGCATACTTGCGAACTGCACGTGTTGAGGGCGGGGCGCCCGCACCCCCACTACGGGCGAAAACACACTACGTACCTACACTACGTACCTATTATCTAGGTACAAAAGTAGGTACTAGCAGTGGCTTCAAGAGTTTTGCGATCTACTTTATTGACAACTAGCTAATGCCCGCGACTTCGTCTGCGTGGATTGAGGTTTTTTTGGTTCCCGCGGGATCTCTTCAATTTTCCGGGATAAAAAGCAGCCTATAGATATGTGTTATTCCAGAAGAGTTTGTTGTTTCATCTAGTAAATCCATCTGTGTCAGAGCTATTTTAAAAATCCATACTTAAATTATTACCTACTAGCTGATGCCCGCGACTACGTCCGCGTGGATTGAGGTTTTTTAGTTCCCGCGGGATCCCTTCAATTTTCCGGGATAAAAAGTAGCCTATGTGTTATTCCAGACTATAATCTGTGCCAAATTTCATCCAGATCCGTTCAGCCGTTCGGGCGTGATTGAGTAACAAACATCCATCTATACATCCATCCAAACTTTCGCATTTATAATAAATTTTTTTTTGTTCTACTAGCGAGTAGCGACGCTGTCGTCGGGTCAGATAAGTTTAGTTAGTTATGAGAATTAATATAAAAACGTAAGCGCCGGCGTCTGTCAAAAGCTCCAAAGCCCGTAACATGGCGGCAGTGGGCGGCGCTGCGTTTGCGCGTGACCACATGTGGACATGCGCTAATGTCACGAGTCACGACTATCTGTCATTTAGGTATAGGTACTGATATTACAAAGAGGTAAAGTTTGTGAGTTTGTGGGGTTGTAGGGGGTAATCTCTGGATCTGCTGAACCGATTTTGAAAATTCTGGTACCAATAGAAAGCCACATTATTTGTGAATGTCATAGGCTATAAATTAACCCGAAAAATTAGGAAGTTCCCGTGGAAATTTAAAAAACTTATTTCACGTGGACGAAGTCGCGGGCATCTGCTAATCAAATAAATATTATAAATGCGAAAGTTTGGATGGATGGATGTATGTATGGATGTTTGTTACTCAATCACGCTCCAACGGCTGAACGGATCTGGATGAAATTTGGCACAGAGATAGATTATAGTCTGGAATAGCACATAGGATAGGTACTTTTTATCCCGGAAAATTAAAGAGTTCCCGCGGGAACCGAAAAACCTCAATCCACGCGGACGAAGTCGCGGGCATCAGCTAGTTTATAATAATTTACTCCCGACCGAATTTCGGCCACGGCGGCTAATCTCCAGAGACTAGCCATTCTGCGCGGGAAATATTATAGCGAACAAGTGTGTGCACTCTCTGTTCTTTTACTCTCATAGCCTCATGGACAGGAAATACGGCACGACCGGAGAGAGATCAGGCGCAGGAACGACAGCTTTACATGCTCTCCAAAGCACGGGGGTGGAACACCGCCAACTTCCTAACTCCGGGCTAGTGTACTGAGAATTTCTTGTCAGAAAAACCCAATACTTGTTATTACAGTTGGTATTTGCTCATGTCCACGTCATGTGTCTCTGTTGTGGGCTTTGGAGCTTTGACAGACGCCGGCGTTTTTGTTTTGTTATGACCCTACCCGGGACTCAAACCCGGGACCTCGTCAGCCGCAGTCCAACATGCTAACAACTAGACCATACGAGGCAGTGTACCTCCGTAAAAAAGTAAAATGAAGTCATAGTAATAAAACCCAGCTTGCTCGTAGCTGCACAAATCCTAATCCCCATAAACCAGGACACATGGTACAGTGACGTCACGCGCCCGTGCCGACCGCCGTCCGTCCGTCACCCGACACCACCTTTGAAGTGACATTGTGGGTTACCACACACTTTTGCGACGGCACAGCGGAACCAAACTCCTATTTTATAGACTTTGTTGGAGGAGGTCGTTTTACAATCGGCTATTAAAGAAGCAGGCCTAATTTTGCCTGCTTGACCTGAGCCAGAGAAATTAAATCCTTTTAGCTTCTTTTGTGATTTATGTAAGTACAATAGTTATTTGTTATACAAGAGTGAAAAGTTGTTTTTTAACCGCGTGCTCAATTTTGATGACCGAACAAGCGAAGGATTCTAAAATTGAATCACGAGCGGAGCGAGTGATTCCAAAATTAGAATCCTGAGCGTCAGCGAGGGAATCAAAAGAGCACGAGGTGAAAAATCTTTTCACTCGAGTGCAACACGTAACTTTTCATCCCACCTCAGCGAGGAAATCACTAAATGCAAAAAAAATCACAAGGTAACTTTTCATCCCACCTCAGCGAGGAAATGACTAAATGCAAAAAAAATCACAAGATTAAATTCAATTCTGTTAATTTCTTCGTCACTAGAATCACTCATTTTAGGTTTTTCACTTATTTTCAATTTTCTTGTTTTTAATCGGTTTTAGGTAATTTTAAACAATATGACGTGACAGAAAATGGTGCGCGCAAAGCAAATTAAAAAAGTACACCAAGAAGGTTACGAGTGTGAGTTTTTAACAAATTAAAAACGATTGTATGGAAAGTGGGAAATTCGGCACCATAGAGGTACAAGTAAATAGGTTTTAATGATGTTTTGAATTCACAAACTTCATAGACGAGTGATATTTACTAACGTGCACACGATGTTCTAAATTCAATTTACTTTATCCTCTAAGTATAGAGGATAATAACGGCTTTTACCATCAGATATCGAAGAATAAAAATACTCTTTCCGAGATGGTGGGATGAAAAATATTATATTTGGTAGTGTCTACGGTGATTTTTATCCTTCAACATCGGACATAAGTTTTTTTTTTTTTTTTCAATAAGATGAGTATATGGTAGGTATATTACAACCTATACTCACTAAGATTACAATCTAGCCTTAAAATTAGACTAATGAGTAATTTAGAGTTAACCTAAACTATTAAAAACTAAATTAAATCTAAATTAAAAACTAAACATTAAAAATATCATCTATGCCGCTGTAATGAGGCAATGTGCCCAGAACGCTGGCTGCGGTACCTCGCTGAATAGCCAAACTTATATGTTGGCCGAGGTAAAACTAAACTTATAAATTATCTTATATACTTACTAAGAAGTATCGGACATAAGATGATAGATCGATGATAGCCCTTGTCAAGGTTTGCGATGATATCCGTTATGCTGTTGATAATAAACTTCTTACTGTAATTGTACTTTTAGATTTCAGTAACGCCTTTAACACCGTAGACCTTGATTTACTTTTGGCTATATTGAAATCAATTAATATTTCATCAATTGCTACTAACTGGTTTCAGTCATATTTGTGTCATCGTCAGCAGTGTGTTCGTTCAGATGATAAGTTATCGTCGCTTATTCCTCTCAAATCTGGTGTGCCGCAGGGTGGTGTTCTCTCTCCTCTTCTCTTCTCTATTTATATAAACTCTATTTCTTCAGTAATTTCTTCATCTTATCATTTATATGCTGATGATTTACAGGTTTATGTATCAGCACCCTATGATGACCTTGCTGTAGTTATTGATTCCCTTAATGCTGATTTGAATAAGATTAGCGCTTGGTGTCGATCTTATGGTCTCTTGATAAATCCGAGTAAGTCACAGGTAACTATTATGGGTAGCAAATATTACCTATCCTTACTTTCTTATAATAGTATACCACCTGTTGTCTTAGATGGAACAGCTATACCTTATACTAGTACAGTCAAGAATCTTGGCCTTATTCTTGATAGTACTTTATCTTGGGTTCCACAAGTTACGGAGCTAAGTCGCAAAATCTTTGCTGCTATTGGGTGCTTACGACGGTGGAAACATTTTTTACCGATTAGAACTAAAATCCTTTTAGCTAGTACTCTGCTTTTACCCATTTTAGATTATGCGGATGTTTGTTACTTGGATTTATCTGAGACCATGCTCAATAAACTTGACAGGCTGCAAAATGTTTGTATACGTTTTATTTTTGGCTTACGTAAGTATGACCATGTATCTGCTTTTCGTGCTCAGTTAAAGTGGCTGCCAATTCGTTCACGTAGAAACTTACATGCTCTTTCTCTCTTGTACTCGATATTATATTATCCTCAAACTCCACCTTACTTAAAAGAGCGGTTCCAATTTCTTGGCAGCAACGACTTGTCTATTTATTTGCGGTCTAAAGATGACAACAGGTTGAGAATACCATCTAGTCATACGGAGGTATATGGGAATTCCTTTACAGTAAAGACGGTTAAGCTTTGGAATGTCCTACCGAATGACATTAGACAATCGAAATCTATAAATATATTCAAGAATCGTTTAAAAGATTATTACTTATCTAGTACTAGTATGCTATAGAATATTTAAGTATTGTATATGTAGGTTTATAGGTATAATATATTTATGTTTATATGTATTTATTAAATTATTTATGTATTATTGGTATGTAAAGTTTATGTAGTATATTGTATAGCAGTCTATATTGTTGCACTATCCCGCTCCTGTCATAAAGGTTCTTAATTAGTGGGTTGTCTGGAGGAGATCACTTTTAGTGATAAGACCGCCCTTGCGCACTTTGTTTTGTTTTGTTTTATTTTTAATGTGTTTTTTATGTCTTGTGTAGCAATAAAGAGTTTATCTATCTATCTATCTATAGATAATTTATTTATTTCAGATCGTAGAATTATAGCAGAATGCATTAAATAAAAATGCATTAAATAAAACAACGATAAGTTACCAAAACGCAATAAATTGCCATTAAAGTTGTTAAAACGTTTAAAACGAAGACACCCAATAAGTTAATACTGACGCCGACAATCCTATGCATGTCGGGCAATGAATTAAACCCGCTGCGAGTTTATTTCAAACGTGTCGTGTGACAAGTTACAAGCAACAAGACGACATCGACGAGATAAGAGACAAGTGTGGGTGCAATGTGGGTGCGACGACTAATTTGCACCTCGCTGATATATTGCTCGGAGTTGTTTTTCAAATTCAAGTACTTTTCTGGGCAAGTTCGAGTATCATGTCATCATACTTCATACTAATAAAATATTAGTATGAAGTATGATGACATGATACACGATGATATTAGTATTATTATAAATGCGAAAGTATGTTTGTTTGTTGGTTTATTGGTTTGTTGGTTTGTCCTTCAATCACGCCGCAACGGAGCAACGGATCGACATGATTTTTGGCGTAGTTGAGGACCTGGAGAGTGACACAGACTACTTTTTATCCCGTAAAATTAAGGAGTTCCCGCGGGAATCAAAAAAACTTTAACCACGCGGACGAAGTCGCGGGCATCAGCTAGCTTAGAAATAAATGTCTTCTGTTTTATCAGTCTTTTTGTTGGCAGGAGGTTGGTTTTTGGTTAAAAATTTTACCTACCTATAACTTATTATTTAGATGATGGCCGCGACTTCGTCCGCGTGGATTAAGGTATTTAATTTCTGCGGGAACTCCTTAATTTTCCGGGATAAAAAGTAGCCTAAATCCTTCTCCAACCTATCCCTGTACCAAATTACATCGAAATTGTTTAAATGGATGGGCCGTGAAAGCGTAGCAGACAGACAGACACACTTTCGCTCAAGCGGAACTAACTGAGCTCGAGCAGCCGAGCAGTTAGTCAGTGATCAACACACACGGACCGCTCTTGCAGTCATAGTCAACAGCTTGAAGCTACCATTATAACTGCTGCCCGAAGCAGTCGCAACTGCTCGAGCGGTTCCATGTATGCGTGTACGTAAGAAGACTGTAGTTTACTATGCAGTCGCAGCTTGAAGCAGTCCATTCTGACTGCTTCAAGCTGTCCGTGTAATCGAGGCCCGGCTCTTAGTTATCAGAAAACGTCGAGTTGTCACATCCATCACTAATATTTAATTGCACTCTGTAGTTATCAGCAAATTATCCTACCTTCCAGCATGGACATTGGACAACGATAGTCTCTACCACAGACAGAAAGCTCTTATGAACTTTAAATTTTGTTCCTAGACGACTCTTAGAGTGCCTTTCCACCAGATATATGCTACGTTGCTAAGTCAAGGATGTGTGTGACACCCACCAATAGGAGTCGAGCGCTTGATTTTCATAGCTTAGATCGCTAGATGTTAGATAAAGTCTAGATGGAGCGCTCCTATTGGTGGGTTTGACGCACATCCGTAGGTTAGCAACTAAGCACATATCTGGTAATAGGCTTTCTTGGGACATCTGCAAAGAGGAGCCCAATTCTAACTTCCAAGATTAGTTTTGGAAGTAAGGATTGCAGGCAAGAAAGCTTCAGGTCGACAAAGGCGCAAGTGGTTGGACGATATAAGGGGGTGGACAGGGCTTAGCTATCCAAAGCTCAAAGATGCGGCGCAAAATAGAGAAGTTTTTCGGATGATGACCGCCAAACTTCATTTTGAAGAAGGCACGCGATGATGGTGATGACATATCTGGTGAAAAGGCACCCTCAGTATTTACAAGAAAATAGAGAATGACGGGTTAGGCTCTAACCCGTCATTCTCTATTTGTTAGACTTAGAGTATACTCTAACCGTTAGAGTATCGCCACAGCGTTCATAAAATTGTGGACTGTAGTCTATTTTGGATTGATGTCTCATCAATGACAAGCGAGCAACAAGACAACAAGACGTGGCTACAGTGTGGGAGCGACTACTAATTTGCACCTCGCTGATGTATTGCCATGTTGTTTTATTGTCGTGAGACATGTTGGTCGAGAGACGGTCGAGTAATTAGAATTTTGTTTATAGAGATTATCTTTACGCTACGCGACGTACCTATCCCACCAAAACCATTTCATGGATAGGCTGCCAAAACTCGCATACAAGTCCAAATCATAATGCTTTCACTGTTAAAAAGTTATGAGATCTCTAGTAGAGCCAAGCCCCTAGTTGAGCTCCGATTTGTGCTGCGCATCATCATAGCCCATGGGGCCAGTTCCAAGTCCAAAGTGTACAGGTTTAAGTACTTTTGGCTGTACCACATTTACTACATAGAAGTCCTGACTCTATAAACTCTACATCTTGATAAAAAGATGTGGCTTGGCCGTTTCGTGATTCTCGCACAAACTATACCTATTCCACGAACATTAAATGATTGATTGGATCACGAAACAGCCAAGCCACATCTTTTTATCAAGATGTAGAGTTTATAGAGTCAGGACTTCTATGTAGTAAATGTGGTACAGCCAAAAGTACTTAAACCTGTACACTTTGGACTTGGAACTGGCCCCATGGGCTATGATGATGCGCAGCACAAATCGGAGCTCAACTAGGGGCTTGGCTCTACTAGAGATCTCATAACTTTTTAACAGTGAAAGCATTATGATTTGGACTTGTATGCGAGTTTTGGCAGCCTATCCATGAAATGGTTTTGGTGGGATTTCATTTCTTTTTGGCAGGCGCACTAGATTTTTTAATTTTTTGGACTCTATTTCTCGCACTACAGTTATTCCTTTTTTCATTGCCCACTCTCTATCGTTGCCTCTTTTCTTTGTGGGTTTGCTGTATGTATGTAATGAGCGGCAAATCCATACATACTTAAGTTAGTTCTTATTTTCGAGTCTGGTGCTCAGTATTAAAGATATTTGGTTGTATGGGCCAGCCGGTTTATATCTGCTTATTGTTGATTAGCGACCCGCCCCGCTTCGCAAGGCTAGCACTAATCATGATAATAGTCCATTATTTTTTACCCACTAAAGCCAGTGGGCACTGAGCAGCACATAAGATTTTACATTAGCACTGGAATGAACCTACGTGAAGTGCCGGAAGAATTTTTAAAATCGGTTGAGTTTTTTTTTATTTTATCCACAGCAAACTTGACGGTTAAATCTTTCCTCTTTTTAATATTAGTTTAGATCCATATAATATTATAAATACGAAAGTGTGTCTGTCTGTCTGCTGCGCTTTCACGGCCCATCTTTTCAACCGATTTTGATGAAATTTACAGGGATAGTTTGTATCCCGGGGAAGGACATTGGCTACTTTTTATCCCGGAAAATTAAACAGTTCCCGCTGGAATCAAAAACCTTAATCCACGCAGACGAAGTCGCGGGCATCATCTACTTTTCTATAAATTGTCACGCGTTAATTTAATTCAAACCAATGAACAGTGTTTAGTTCGAAGAACAGGGTTAGACGAAAATATCGTTGATTACTTATTGAACAATTCCTAAAGGGATGCCGGGTCATACGTGGACTCTTCGCCAATGATTACTATAGGTATATTTACCTCTGAAAAATATTTTATGTTGTAAGTACTTATAGGTATTTTATAATTTTTCAGTAATAAAATGAAAATAATGAGAATAAAAATGACAAGATTACGTGATTATTATGTGCGACCTGTTTGGCCGATTGGTTACAGACCATGACTGTTGAGGGAGAGGTCGCGGGTTCGAATTCTGCTAGGGGCATAATGTTTGTATTCAGAACATTTGTACCTGAGTCATGAATTTTATATATATATATATATATTATTTATGTACGGTATTATGTATGTATACGGCATTTTGCACATATTTCTTTTATTACCGACTGTGCAGCTATTATGCACCCCCTATAGGAGGGGTTGGAAGGGAAAAGTTCCTGATTTCTTAATTTTCCCATTATTTATATGAAATTCCTAGCCCACATACCAAATTTCAGCTTTCTAGGGCTTTGGGAAGTACCTACCCTAGAGGTTTTGATTTTCATCAGCGATTTATAAGGCTAAATTACGAAACCGATGTATTTCAGTTATCGATAGTTATTTGCGGCAATTCTGGAGCCAGTTGGGCTCATGCGAGACGACGGCAAGAGGCCCGATGGTATGACCCTAGTTCCTTGGAGTTTGGGGCGGCCCTTGGTGTGGGATGCCACATGTGTAGACACCTTGGCGCCGTCCCACCTTCCAGGCACTGCCATTAGGGCTGGTGCGGCGGCGGAATCAGCGGAGGGCCTCAAGAGGCGTAAATATAGCACACTAGATAGTGGTTATATGTTTGCGCCTTTTGGGGTCGAGACGCTAGGGCCTTGGGGGGCTGGGGCGCGCGGAATTTATAAGGAACTTTCCGCGCGCCTGGTCGAGGCAACACGTGACCAGAGTGCTGGTATATATTTCGCTCAGCGAGTGAGTATAACTATTCAACGCGGCAATGCTGCCAGCATTCTGGGCACGCTGCCAACTGGTAGCGGTCTTTTAGATTAGGTTTTTTTTGTTTTTTTTTTTTTTTTTTTTTTTTTTTTTGTTTTTAGTTTTAATTTTTGTGTTTAATGTTTAGTTTTTAGTTTTTAATTTAGATTTAATTTAGTTTTTAATATTTTAAATAAAATGTATTAGACATATTTACAAAGAATATTATAAAAATAAAATATAAATTATATAATAAACTTCGTTATCGATAAATCTGAAACTATAAATTCTAGACAATTGATACTTGGTATGTTTAATAAGTTGGCCAACAGCATCTTATCCTGAAAATTTCAGCTTTCCAGCATCATCCGGACTGAAGCTATGACGGTTAGCAAATACGTGGAAACGCTGTCAAATATGCACCCCCAATAAGAGGGGTTGGAAAAAGAAAGTTTCAGATTTCTTAATTATTCCATTGTTTATGTGCAATTCCTAGTCTACATACCAAATTTCAGCTTTCTAGGACTTTAGGAGGTACCCTAGAGGTTTCGTGTTTCATGTGATTTAGTAAAAGTAAAAAACCCCCAAAAGTTTTTTTTTTTTTTTTTTTTTTTATCCACTACAAGTTAGCCCTTGACTGCGATCTCACCTGATGGTAAGTGATGATGCAGTCTAAGATGGTAGCGGGCTAACCTGTTAGGGGCATGGCAGTTATATTAAACCCATACCCCTATTCGGTTTCTACACGGCATCGTACCGGAACGCTAAATCGCTTGGCGGCACGTCTTTGCCGGTAGGGTGGTAACTAGCCACGGCCGAAGCCTCCCACCAGGCCAGACCAGGGAAAATTCAGAAATTATAAATTCCCAAATTGACCCTGCCGGGGATCGAACCCGGGACCTCCGCACGTTAAGACAACAGCGCTACACACTGCGCCACGGAGGTCGTCAAAAAGTACGTATTTCAGGTATCAATAAATCTGAAACCATAAATGCTAGATAATTGAAACTTAGTATGTTTAATAAATGTGCCAACGACATGTTATCCTGAAAATTAAAGCTTTCTACCATCATCCGTACCGAAGTTATGACTGTTCTAAAATACGAGGAAATGCTGTCAGATTTGCACCCCCTATAGGAGGGGTTGGAGGGGAAAAGTTTCAGATTTCTTAATTTTCCTGTTGTTTATATGCAAATTCTAGCCTACATACCAAATTTCAGCCTTCTAGCACTTCAGGAAGTACCTTTTTCATGTTGATGACGGTCAGTGAGTCAGTCATGAAATCGACGTATTTCAGGTATCAATAAATCTGAAACTATATATGCTAGAAAGTTTATACTTGGTATATTTGGTAAGTTTGCCAACAACACCTTATCCTGAAAATTTCAGCTTTCTAGCATCATCTGGACCTAAGCTATGACGGTTCGAAAATCCGACGAAACGCTTCGAGAAAAGGTAGGTAGTGCCCCGCGTCCTTTGGCTCGCTTTGGCGGGGTCACTCCCGTGACCCCAGATAGCAAGTAGCAACGTAAAGCAAGATTATCTTTGTGAAGCATTTTCATTTTATAGACCTAAATTGCCACGAACTGTGGACAATCAGTTTACAACCCATACGTCTTGATGCTTATATTATTATTATATTATTTTTACTTTATATATTATATTATTCAACCAATACGAATTACAAAATGTTCAACCATTTTGACAAAACAATAATTTTTTTTTGCCATGTCTTGAATTTAAATGCTTTCATTTTGTAATGAATTTGAATATTTCTAAGTAGTAATGAATCTGAAAGTATTAGACTGTACGTGTTTCCATCGTTTCGGTTTACTTAATAATTTATGGTCAAATTCTTAAATATTTTTGCATGCCAAGCTTGTCAGGATATATTATGTAGATATACTAGTTTTAATCTTAACACCTATGTGAATATGTTGCACTAGCTGATGCCCGCGACTTCGTTCGCGTGGAATACGTTTTTTTTAATTCCCACGGGAACTCTTCAATTTTCCGGGATAAAAAGTAGCCTATGTCCTTCCTCGGGATACAGACTATCCCCATACGAAATTTCATCAAAATCTGTTGAACAGATGGGCCGTGAAAGCGTAGCAGACAGGCAGACAGACTGCAGACAGACAGACACACTTTCGCATTTATAATATTAGTATGGATGTACCATATTCCGGCCTGGGGAAGGCCTTTGCTAGAAAGCAAGACAATATCGATGTCTTTTTATTTATTATTAATTATAGTAACTTTTAATAGGTATACCTACTTTTAATGTAAATTGTAATCGTTATGTAATAGTGAAGATTATTTGTAAAATTGTCAATAAAGGCTTATCTTATCTTATCTTGTCTTACCATATTCCGGCAAAATAAAAATTATTATTATTAAAAAGGGTCTCTACAGAGATAGATTCAATCACGGGAAAGGACAAAGGCAACTTTTATCCCGGAAAATCAAAGAGTTCCCGCGGAAAATGTAGATATCCGTGTCTTGTGCAAATAAAATTGACCTAATAACGTGTGAATTTTACTGTACAGACATTAAAAAACTTCGTGTCTTTGTCCATAGATCCCAATGGCAGCGCGATGGGCAACCCTGGCATGGGAGCCGGCGCCCAGCAGTACGGCGAGGTGAACCAGCTGGGCGGGGTGTTCGTCAACGGCAGGCCGCTGCCCAACGCCGTCCGGCTGAGGATTGTGGAGCTGGCGCAGTTGGGGATCAGGTCAGTGACAACAGATCAGAAATAGCCTTTTGTCTTTGCTGCTGGCTGCCTGATAATACTGATCTCGCACGGCGCACGCTGACTGACATATATAATAAAACACTGGCAGTAAATTGATGAACGGGAAACAACTTTTGTTACCCACAATTGTGCAAAATAAAAATTATGAATTATACTCTTTAGGTATTCTCCAGGTCAAGGGGGTGTAACACTGGCAAGCGGCAACTTTCCAATCTAAACAGGTCCTGTAAATTTCACGATGCCTTTAGCTCTAGGTATTAGCTCGATGCTCCTCGCTTAGCTGGTAGGTAGGTAACTTTACTGGAGCCTCCAGTAAAGTTACTTTTGCGACCTTTGGGACCAGAGCTCAGAACAGTTATTCTTCTAGTTCTTTGTGAATATAATGTTAGAAAAGGAAAATGTGTATATCTATTAGGTATCCATGGTAACTTTTCACGGCTCCAAAATTTGGCACAGATCCTATTTTACTAGAGCAAAATTTGGCTAGAATGCCCGGGGACGTATACCTACTCAGGTCTTAGACTACTTTTTGTCCCTAAAAATCAAATGGTTCCCTCAGGATTTTCAAAAATCCTAATGCATAATATGGAGTTTCGGCATCATCTAACAGAGAATAAAGCTATAAGCTTCGTAAGCTTAACTTACCTAAAGAAGAAAATTGAGGACTCGCTTAACTCAGTATCAAGTACGAAATATTGAGTCATTTTGAAATTAAACACCGCTTCTCCTGCAGGCCTTGTGACATCAGTCGACAACTGCGGGTCTCCCACGGCTGCGTTTCCAAAATCCTGGCGCGGTACCACGAGACCGGCTCCATTCTACCCGGCGCCATCGGCGGCTCCAAGCCTCGGGTTACCACTCCTAAGGTATGCGTATCTTCATTGAAAAGATTAGGTAACACTTAAACTTAGGTAAACTTACTCTTCAAATGCGAAAAAACTTTGTGAGTTCTCCCTTAATTAAAAAGTATGAAAAACTTCATTTCCACAAAGACTTTTTTAGGCGGTCAACGATCGGTGCTTAATTTTTGCACAGGCTTTTTATATTTTGGTTAAAAGAATATCGATCGAAGTAAGTCTATGTACCTACTAGTATCGATCGATACGTTTCTAAGCTTAAGTTTTGCTCTGGTTGATATTCAATACAAATCTGCTCATCTTTCGTCATTTTCACGTAAAATTAAAAAGGTTTACAGGTTAGAGAATTACCTACCCTAGGTTCTAGAAACCGTTCCATTTAAAGAATAACCTATTCAAATGGAACGATGCCCCATCTTATTCTTAGGACCTCCTTAAACTTTAGTTTACCGATGCTTATCCGTGAATTATCTGCAGTGCTCTGTACCCTGACTTTCTCGCCAGGTGGTGTCATACATAAAGCAGTTGAAAGCGAAAGACCCGGGCATCTTCGCGTGGGAGATCCGCGACAGACTGCTAGCGGACGGCGTCTGCGACAAGTACAACGTGCCTTCTGTCTCCAGCATCAGTAGGATACTGCGCAACAAGCTGGGGGGTGCCCTGTACCCCGTCCCGCCTCTATACCCCGTGCCGCCACAGAGGTGCTGGCCTCTGCACCAGCCGTACGACTACTATGTTTACCTGCAGGTTGGTATTCTTGGTAGTCTTTAGTCTTCTCTCTCTCTCTTTGCGTCGTATTCCTCATTACTGAGGATCGTGAAACCTTTCCATTAATCAAGTAATGGTAGGAGTTTTCTTGGGATAATAATGCGGTGGGTTCCCACGTCCTTCCGCATACGACTCGACTAAGAGTATTTAAACTCTTAGGTTTTTGTAACGATTATTATCAGATGTTAGTGATAATAACCGGGACCAACAGCTTAACGTGCTCTCCGAGGCACGGAGGAAACGAAAAAGCCAAATTTGAACCTCCAAATTCGGTCACCCATCCAGTTACCGACTCGGGTCAACGTTGCTTAACATTCGCAATCGACTGATATGCGTTGTCACAACTAGGCCACTCTTCCCTTAAGCCCCTTTAGTTTTCTAGGTCAGTGATAAGTTTACCACAGATATTAACAAAAAATATACACCGTCCAAATGTTCGTTCATGGTAGGTAACCCAAGGCACTGGCGCTATATTGCCTCTCTGAATTGCCAGGCTAAGCCGTAGGGCTAAATAAGCGCCAGCTTTTGCGTCACCAATAACGTGGCTTCTAGTAATCTGCCACTTTGCGTCACCAGTAAGCTTCTAGTAATCTGCCACATTTCAAATACTTGGAAACCAGCCTCCCCTACCCAAGTTACATCTCTTTCTTTAATCGTTTAATGCTTTAGCGTTCAAGTGATTGAAAACGCTTACCATAGAGTTAGACTATTCCTTTACTAGCTGATGCCCGCGACTTCGTCCGCGTGGATTTAGGTTTTTCCGTTCCCGCGGGAACTCTTTAATTTTCCGGGATAAAAAGTAGCCTATGTGCTATTCTAGACTATAATCTATCTCAGTGCCAAATATCATCCAGATACGTTGAGCCGTTGGAGCGTGATTGAGTAACAAACATCCATACATTCATACATCCGTGAGTTTATGCGACACCAAATAGATTATGTTTGTAACTTATTATTTTTATATGAATAAATAAATAAAATAAAAAAAAATCCATACATCCATCAAAACTTTCGCATTTATAATATTTATTTTCTCTCCGCTAAAGCGCTAACGATTATAGAAAGAGAAAAGACACAAAACGTATGTAACTTGGCTATAGGGGAGGCAGCAGTATGATACGCCGGCACTCGGCTGGTGTCGATACCTGCAGACGGATACCTACAGGATCACAAACCCATGGATTGTTATATATTCTGTGCCCTGGTCCCCCCCCCACAGGGTCGGCAGCACGCAGCGTCCGCGCAGCACGGTCTGCCGCACGCGCCGCCGCACCCGCACTCGCACCACGCGCACGCGCTCTGACACGCGGCGCATGCGCGTGCGCAGCCGCCGTGACAACCGTGCGCACGGGCCATGAACGTGATATGTGTCATTGACAATATTATTGTGTGTGTGCTTCATCGGCGAAGACAACGTGAACACTTTATAAGTGTATCTGGTAGAAAACACTGTAGGTACGCTATACGGACTGTTTTTAAAATTTAGCGGTCAAAAAGTCATTTTCATTCACTTCCTATATAGAGCGCGCACGCTAGGCGACAGGATTAAACGTCATCGCCTTCCGAAGCGTAGTTTGTTTTCGCTGTAGGTAAGCAAACGAGGACAAGTTAGTTTATAGTTATGTTATATGTGACAACGTAAAACTACGTCACACTACGTGAAGTATATCTGTGCCACAGATAAGAGGATTCTCTGATTTGTGATCTGTGAATGCCATAGAATCTATGGCAAAGCATATTCTTAGAGCAGTCGAGTCTACGAAGCGTGTCTTAAAAAGTTTTTTTTTTTTTAGCCACTACAAGTTAGCCCTTGACTGCGATCTCACCTGATGGTAAGTGATGATGCAGTCTAAGATGGTAGCGGGCTAACCTGTTAGGGGCATGGCAGTTATATTAAACCCATTACCCCTATTCGGTTTCTACACGGCATCGTACCGAAACGCTAAATCGCTTGGCGGCACGTCTTTGCCGGTAGGGTGGTAACTAGCCACGGCCGAAGCCTCCCACCAGGCAAAAGGCAGTTTTAAAAGGAAACCAAACTATAACTCTACTTACTTATACAATAAATTCTACCACGTAACGTAGTACAATAAATTTTTCAGTTACGTTACATGGCTGAAGTTCTTTACTACTTGCAACCTACTTAACCTGCAAGGCGTCCTAGAATTTATACCATTAAAGCTCTGAGAGTCTAAAAGGTGTATGAAGTCTTCCAAAACCCTGCTTATTCTGAGAAGAGATTTGTGCTCAGTAGTAAGTATCTAGATCATTGAGATGATAATGAGGATGATAAGATAAGCGCTACATGACTCCACGCCAATGTGCCTTGAGCCTTTATTGTACCAGAGGCGTTCTGTATTTAATAATATCTACAAACTCTACATATATATATGTGACTAGCGATCCGCCCCGGCTTCGCACGGGTAGCACTAATAATCCTAATCTATATAATATTAAACTATCCTATCTCTCAAGTTAGATCGAACTGCACATGGTGTGCGAATTTTATTATAATCGGTTAAGTGGTTTAGAAGTCCATTGAGGACAAACATTGTGACACGAGATTTATATATATTAAGATTATCAGAGTATGTGAAACATAAATATTTATATAATTATTTTTATAGGTATATCTAGGAATTTCATGCCAAAATTGGATTAATGTGGCCCGGAAGGCATTTTTAACTTTGAAAGTCAGAAAAATTGTTCAAAATGCAAAACAGTTTTACCTAACGATTTAACATAAATGTATTTAAACTACAAAATATGTTCACATGATACGCTTATCAGCAGGTAATTGATAAGAAATCTTTTCATTTCAGTTTTTATTGTACCTACTTTACGCTTTTTGTAATTAAATCAACAATAAAATAGCCAACACGATATTATGTTGTAAGTATTGGAATAAACCGCGTTAGCTCAGTGGTTACAAATATAAAACAACTAGCTGATGCCCGCAACTTCTTCCGCGGGGTTTAAGTTTTTTTGATTCCCGCGGGAACTCCTTAATTTTCCGAGATAAAAAGTAGCCTATATGTCACTCTCCAGGTCATCAACTATAGGTACCCATGCCAAAAATCACGTCGATCCGTTGCTCAGTTGCAGCGTGATTACAATTACAAACCAACAAACAAACACACTTTCGCATTTATAATATTAGTATGATGCTAATTGCTAGCCTATCTAGTGAAAGCTGGTAGAGTAGATTTTAGCAACACAGTCGTATTTAACAAAACTCGAGGAAAAAAAAATTGTGTGTGTCAGCTCCGAGCCTCCGACGCACGACTGGAGTTTAGGTACCTACCTACTCCTTACGAAAAAGTATTACCATGAAAATGATAAATGATTTATTTATTTCACATAGGACATCTTGTGTCACTACGCTATGACTCTACCACCGGTTCGGAAAACTGATTCTTCTGAGCGTTTTTATCCCGGAAAAGTTCCCGTGGAAATTAAAAAACTTATTCCGGACGAAGTTGCGAGCATCAGCTAGTCGTATATTTTTTGAACATCACTAAGTTATTATCAGTAAATTATTGTTCAATTTAACAACTAAATACGGACGTTGTGGTGATATCATAAAACTAAAGCTACGAGGGTTCCAAACGCGCCCCGGGCCCAAAATAGTCCATCTTACACTATCAGTGACAATAAATTAAAACTATCAGTTTTGTTAGAGCTATTCATAAACTTTCTTTAAATCATTTAAACATTACTATCCCTTGTACCAATGGATTTTCAACACAATTACTTATTTTTTTATATCATTATGAATAATATAAATGACCATATTTATGAGTTTGAATGTTGGTATATTTTATTAGGTAGGTATACATTAGTTATCTATGACACAATGTAAATAATTAGTAGATTATAAGTATATTATACCTACCTTTTAATTATTATAAGAGGCAATTATGGGTACTTATCTAGCTGTAATAGCAACAAATTGTATAATCTAAGCTCGATATACATATAGTAGGTAAGTATAAGTTATCTACTTATACTTAGCACATATTTTCCTACTTAAAATGTTCTACATCAATTGGTGATTTTCTTAATAAGGTTTGAAATTAGGTACAAATGTACATCTATATAATAATAGGTACCTTTTTTAATTTAACGCAAATGGTACTTAAATCTTACTATTTCTATAAAATAAATTGGTTTTATTTATATTTTTACGGTATTTTATTTCCTATCTGAAAGCTGCAAACTAAAAACCCATTTTAGATAGGTACCTAGTCTACTTATTAGCCGAACCTTTTTAACTGCTGCAGTTAAGTTAATACGTGAGATAATTTTTATTCTTCTATGCAAAGCTTTCATTTTTCACTATCCTGGCACTTACCTAGGCGATAGAGAGACCTCTACCCAAGAGGGTTATTACAGTAGCAAGTGTTTCCTATTCTTTAGAGTAGGTACCTACTTACTAAGTACGCGTACACACACTGACAAGACAAGACAAAAATTTAGCACGATACGCCCCTGTGTTTGAGGAGCACGTTCCATTTCCATCGTATCGCGGTGATCTGCGCTGCCTCACATACAAACTGTGCGCTACGGACTTTTTGTCGGCCAGACAAAACGTTTTGTCCTTGCTGTTTGGTAAGTTTGCACGCTAAAATCATACAAAATATACTTATAAGTAAGTATTATAAATGATAAAGTTTATAATTTATAAATGAGAAAGTTTATCCGTCTGTCTGCTCTCACGGCTGACCCGTTCAACTGATTTTGACGAAATTATGTACAGAGATATACCTTCATTCATTTCATTTATTCATATTTGCGTTCATGAACATACAATATTGGCATGAGGCCCTGTCAGGGCATTGCAAATTTTAAATTAATAATACCTTATTACAATAAACATTGAACATAATATTATAACCATCAGGTGTGTGCAATGTAGTACAGTGACAAAAAATTATAAAATCAAGTTCAAGAGCTATTACAAACATTTGATAATTAAATAATGTCAAAAAGTTATTATATATCTAGAAATCGTAGTCTAAAAATTATTGACCGAGCGAAGCGAAGGTCTCTGAGTCTACTTGAGTGAATTGGCACTTGTCCGTCCGTCCGTCCGTCTGTCAGAGCCTTATAACTCCTGAATTACTGAATGTAATTACTTCAAATTTAAATATAATATGTAAACCAATGGCCTTCCGCCGAATATGGCTTAAAAAGTTATAAAAATCTTTATTTCAGGGGGGCTCTCATAGAAGCGAATGCGGAGTAAAATATTTTTTATAGCGTTACATAGGGTTGCGGTATATCATTTTAAAGATAATGAGGAACAGAGTCCAAAAATATTTTTTTTTTAATTTTTCCCCTAAAATTGACGAAATGGGAGGCTTTCAAAGTGGAGATTTTCTGACGTCCAAAGATGACCTCAGAACTCCCAATTTTCTGAAAGGCTGAGCCTGAAACTTGATTAATTATTTGAATTATATCCTGTACTTGAACAACAAATACTAAAATTAGATAAATATTATAAGGAAACGAAATTATTAAATTTTTAATGAGCTTCATTATTTTTAACAAACTTCACAATTATGTCAATAGATGGCGCTCTGTACAAGTTTATTCGTTTGTGCTTAAAAAGAAAAGGCTGAGCCTGAAACTTGATCACTTATTTGAATTATATCCTGTACTTGAACAACAAATACTAAAATTAGATAAATATTCTAAGGAAACGAAATTATTTAATTTTTAATGAGCTTCACTATTTTTAATAACAGAACTTCACAAAGATGGCGCTCATACCGCGAGGTCTCAGTTCGGGGCGAACCACTAGTATTAAATAAGTTATTACAAAAAAGAAAAATATAGTTATAATTTTAGTACACAATTAATTTATACAGCTTTCGTGCTATTGAGGTCTATGTGGTTAGAAATTCTTGAATATTATAAAAACATTTTTGTATTAACCAATGTCTCAATTTTCTTTTAAAGGTAGTCTCTTTGTTTTCTTCTTTTATAGTATTAGGGAGTTTATTATAAATAATAATTGATCGAAAGTATGGACTACTACGGCTTGATATTCCTAGAGTATAATGTGGAAGAGCTAGGTTATGTTTATGTTGATTTCGTGAGCTTCGGTTATACGTACTTTCCAATGTTTTATATAGATGTATGTGTTTCCTTACAAACAGGGCTGTCTCCATTATGTAGATGGATGTTAGTGTCAGGATTTTTTTTCCTATAAAATGTGGTCTACAACTTTCTCTTTGCCTAATGTTAACTAATATTCGTATGCACTTTTTCTGGGCAATGAATAGGTCTTCTACGTCCGTACTTTGGCCCCAAAGTATAACACCGTACTTAAGCCACGAGTAAGCATATGCGTAGTATGCAGATAGTGCTGTCTCAAAGTTTGCATTCGCCTTGAGGACGCTTAGGGCATATGCAAACCGTGACAGCTTCAGTCTGACATTTTGTACATGTTGTTTCCAATTTAAGTGGGTATCAATACTTAGGCCTAGAAGCTTGAACTCCCCTACCTCCTCAATATTTATTTGTGCTGATAATTTACCTAAGTCTAGTGGTATTTTTTGATGTGGTCTAAATTGTATAAGTTTGGTTTTTTTAACGTTAATTTGTAGGTGATGTTTCTCTAGCCAGTTTTGCGTTTTATTTAGGATTCCAGTTATATTATTTTCACATTCGGTAGCATCTGAGCATTTGGTGAGTAATGATACGTCGTCTGCAAACATTATGACTTTGCACTCCGAGCTTAGAACTTTCGGCAATTCATTTATATATAGTAAGAAAAGCGTACACCCGAGCACGCTTCCCTGAGGTATAGACCAGTTAATAATGTCTATATTTGAGTCAATTGTACAAATTTCGTGAGTTTTTGTGTCATAATTTTGTATTTGAACGTATTGTGTCCTGTTCTGTAGGTACGTTTTTAACCATGTGTCTGTTATTTGAGCAGACACGTGAGGGCCCGATTAGCAGGTCCTCGAAATTTAGCAGGTAAGTGGAGAAGGTCGAATCAAAGTCAAAGCTTGCAGCGGAGTAACAGTTATTTTATTTTAAATTCCTTTTTATATAAACGGGATGAGCCATAGACAATACAGATTATGTTCCTTTTAAGCACGGTACACATTATCGTTCCCGAATAGTCAAATTTTATTATATCACCAACTTGGCGGAATTGTTGGCGTAGCGAAACGCAAATATTGGCGTTAACATAATTCCCCCCTCTGAAACGCTAAGCGTTTAAGAATTGCGGTTCCGAAGACCACGACTCGGAGAATTTCTTTGGGCGTGGGGAACTATCGAAGCTGCACAAGCGCTAGTTCATTTTTGATGTATTTCTGCTGCGACGTGATCTTCCACGCGTAGCTTCTTCGATGACGCGACGATGCATTCAGGGGCCGTCCATTCAGGAAGTGTCCTGAGGAAAGAGGGAGAGAATCATCAGGAGAGGAAGACAGGAAATCGTACAAGGGAAGACTATTCAGTATAGCCTCCACTTGCGAAACGTCTAATAATTATTATTCAAATTTTTCGGTAAATAATTTTTCTAAATAAATCTGTAGAAATAGAATCTAAATATAGATCTGAAAATTTGATTAGCGGAATAATTCTCGCTTGCCAGATTTCGCTGTAAATTGTAATTAACTACATAACTAGGTGGGCATAAATAAAATATTTAACTTTTTTAAAGTCTAACAAAATTATGAACTAAGTCTAGAATTATTTCGTGCATAGAACTACACTACTACGCGCGTGCGTACTAATAAGTCTAATGATATGAAATGAATGACTAATGATTTGTCTAATGAGATAATGAAATTAACGACTAAGGATATTCTTATTGCTTAGTCTTAAAATATTTGTAAATAGGAGGACACGACTACTAAGTTACGGCAGTTGTCCGTTTGCTTGCGCCTCAAGAAGTGAAATAATCTGAAATGAACATCATGACGACTTAACTTTCATTATGGCTTATTGTAAAAGTTAAGTTTAATAAATAAACACTAAATAGGATAAAGTATTCCATATTGGCAATTCATAATATTGAAAATTATGAACTGAGGAAAGGCGAGATTCAGCCGCTGCACTGTGCAGGCAAATTGTCTGTTAGGTAGTTAAAATGGTCATAGCTCGACCTTGTTCTTGCCTGCAGGCTGCATAATTATTATGCAATCGCGGACAGTACGTCTCACTAAACTTCTTCCCCCCAGTATCCACGCTATTTCTTTAACAGAACACAATAATTGCTGTGGCCCTGTGTATGACAGATGCGTGAGCTCGTAACGAAATAATAATTTCGTCAAATAATATATACAATCAAGTAAAATTGAATGTTTCGTCACGTAAGAATACGTAGACGAATCGAGCCTTCTACTAATGTATGATTCTGTTGAATGAATGATGATGATGATGAGAATGTAATGTAGGTATGATTTTATTTCTGGCTAATAATTAAATTAGGTATAAGATGATAGTGTAAATAAAATATATTATGATATAGTAAATTGCACTGATATTATAAAGTAAACTCTTTAAGGAAAGATAAAAATATTCCATTAATGGACCTTGTTGTCTTAAAATAGATTTATAAATATAAATAGACGATATTTTATTATGTTTAGTTATATTTAGATTACTCAATTGATTTAGATCTGAGTTCCTAAAATTGTTTAGGACCCATTCTATATAAGCTAAGCTGCGTTGTAGCACAGAAGACCTACAGTGTGTAAAATCTGATTCAGTAGTAGTTAAGGTCTGTTTTATTTCTGATATTTTATCTATTGATTTAGAATTAAAATTTGCTAACGTTAATGACGCCTTTAAGGTCGCGGGTGAATCCCTAACAGTTAGCTCAAAATAACTTGATTTCATGAGAGTAATGCGAGTCTTAGATTGCTGCTCACATGTTATCTCGTTGTCACTAATTGGTAGTGAACTCTGGGGTAAATTTTTTAGCTCCCTGATATTATTTAATGAGTTTAAGTTAAGCTGATTATTGGAATCGCTTAAGAAATAGTCGTAATGGACTTTGTTTGGCTCACAATGTAATGATTGAGAGGTACTGCTCACGATTGGCGCGACAGCAGATGAAACTCGTATGTTTTTGTTGTTATTAATGTAACAAGAATTCGAAAAGTCGATATTCTGATTAGTTTTTATTGTTTCCGATCTCTTATTATCGTAACGCGCACATAACAGGTTCCAAGACTTACTGTAGTTTGATGCACAAACTTCGAGATTACCGATAACACTCGCGGCATCCCCTTCTAAATAGGAATTTAGGTATTTAAATTTGTAAATAGGCTGTATGTGGTCGTTATTGTTAATGAGAGATTGAAAAGTCTCGCGAAATTCAAGCCAACGGACAGCTGTTCCGTTAAATTTTGACATTTCAACTGCCGGTAATTTCAATCCGAAGTCCTGCGATACGTCCTACCCTTGACCGCTAGTCTCATGACCTTGCGTAATTTCAACGCACGGAGGATCGGTATTTCGCGACAAAATGTATCGGGCGAGAACTATAGAACTATCTATGTCGTTCTCGATTTCTTCCCGAATATCTAGCTCGTAATCTAACGACTCACTATTTAAAATTTCGATTTGAATTTGCAAATCACTGAAATCACTCGATAAACGCTCGAATTCACTTAATTTTAACTTTAACTCACCTAATTGTAACGTATTTAACACTGATTGATCATTTAATTTGGCAGTATAGTTTTTAAACTCAGTGACACACACTTTTACACAATTACGTTTTATAATAAGTTCTTTGAGCGTAGCCATATTGAATGTTAACTGCAAGCGAACAATGAAAGAAACTGATTCGGAATCGCCCGTAGTGCGTGTCTATGCGAAAAATATTGCTGTAATGAATTTTTACCTACGAAATACGCGGATTGTCGCCTTGTTTCAGTCGCACGCGCAGTTCTATCGTATGCGTACGCAGATAAATTGCATGAAATATGTACTAAGTAATGGATGACGTGCAAATTTTGAATTTTTGTGATTGATTGTGCAATTGTGGAATGACTATATGAACAGTGCGTGATGTATGGATGATTATGGAGCGATGGATGTATGAATTAGGTGACTTTGAAATGGATTTCTGGATAAATGGATGAATGTGGTGTGTTTGAATGTGGGATTGGACACTTATCTATACTTATAATAAAACTGTAACAGGTCCAATTCTGTACATTGAAGATATTTTGAAAATTTTTTTTGGAGAGCACTCATTATTCGATACTGAAGCCAAATCTGTAATTTTTTTCATTTTTGTCTGTCTGTCTGTCTGTCTGTCTGTCTGTCTGTCTGTCTGTCTGTATCTTGGCCGCGCATCACGCCGAAACTACTGAATGAATTCAAACGAAACTTGGCACGATTTGAGCCCATACTACGAGGTAGGACATAGGATACTTTTTATCCCGAAATTCCACCCCTAAGGGGGTGAAATAGGGGGTGAAAGTTTGTATGAAAGTCGGTCATTTCTCAAGTTATATCGATTAAACTTGGTATACAAGGTACTGGTTGAAAATGAAGAAATAAATGTTTCACAGTTTTTGCAAATTTTACCCCCGAAGGGGTGAAACAGGGGTTGAAAGTTTGTATGAAAGTCCTTCATTTCTCAAGTTATAGCCATGAAACTTGATATATGAGCTGCGGGTTAAAAATGAAGACATACCTGATTCACAGTTTTTCAAAATTTCACCCTCAAAGGGGTGAAATAGGGGTTGAAAGTTTGTATGAAAGTCCTTCATTTCTCAAGTTATATCGATGAAACTTGGTATACAAGCTACCGGTTAAAAATGAAGAAATACGTGTTTCACAGTTTTCGTAAATTTTACCCCCGAAGGGATGAAATAGGGGTTGAAAGTTTGTATGAAAGTCCTTCATTTCTCAAGTTATATCCATGAAACTTGGTATATGAGCTGCGGGTTAAAAACGAAAACATACGTGTTTCACAGTTTTTCAAAATTCCACCCCCAAAGGGGTGAAATAGGGGTTGAAAGTTTGTATAAAAGTCCGTCATTTCTCAAGTTATTTCGATGAAACTTGGAATATCCACGCGGACGAAGTCGCGGGCATCAGCTAGTCTGAAATATGGCGGCCTCGCTGATACCGTCGGTATTTTAAGTGCTCCCTCTGCCTGAGCCCGATGCTGCGGCACGATTGTCGTCCCGGCGATGGCTTCAGACGATGATTTTTTATGACGTTGAGCCCGATGCTGCGGTACGATTGGCGTCCCGGCGGTGGCTACAGACGTCTTCTTGAGTTGTGCCTGATGCTGCGGTACGATTAGCGTCCCGGCGATGGCTACAACGGTGACCCACGCTGGATGGCAGAGCTTCTTCCTTCTCGAATGTCCTGTCACGGTCGCCACTTATGTCTGTTATTTGAGCAGACACGTGAGGGCCCGATTAGCAGGTCCTCGAAATTTAGCAGGTAAGTGGAGAAGGTCGAATCAAAGTCAAAGCTTGCAGCGGAGTAACAGTTATTTTATTTTAAATTCCTTTTTATATAAACGGGATGAGCCATAGACAATACAGATTATGTTCCTTTTAAGCACGGTACACATTATCGTTCCCGAATAGTCAAATTTTATTATATCACCAACTTGGCGGAATTGTTGGCGTAGCGAAACGCAAATATTGGCGTTAACACCATGTGTATGCGTTCCCTCTAATCCCCGAGTTATAGATTTTTTCTAGTAATATCTTATGTGACACTTTATCGTAGGCCTTGGTCATGTCCAATAAGAGTCCTACTGCGTACTTTTTCTGTTCCATACAGTCAAGAATCTCTTGGATGTATTTGTAGACAGCGAATGTAGTCGATCGTTTTTTCCGAAAACCGTATTGATTATCATCGAGTATATTGAACTTTTCTAAGAACGAGTAAATTCGATTACAAATCGCTTTTTCGAAAAATTTTAGAGAAAGTCGGTAGTAGTGCTATGGGTCTATAGTTAGTTGTATTATGGGGCGATCCACTTTTTTTGAAGATTGGTCGTATTTTCGCGGTTTTCAGTTTATCCGGGCAGCATCCTTCGTCAAAAGATTGATTAATTAAAAATGTCAATGGGGGAGTCAGTTGATTTTTACATAGTTTAACTAATGTCGGAGGTATTTCGTCTGTGCCGAAGCTGCTTTTGTTCTCAAGATTACGTATAATGTCATGTACTTCTTTTTCAGTCACCGGCGTTAGGAACATTGAATTCATTACTGATGTTTGTAGGTCAGAATTTAAAGACATATTGTGTGTCGGCTGTGGCGCGTCGTCTTGCGAGGACTTGCCGACTTCAATGAAGTAGGTATTAAATAGGTTAGCTACTTTTTGAGGTGACTCTATGCAGCCCGTATCTGAATGCAAGGATATATTTTTTGTATGTTTTTCATTTTTATTTGTAATCTCTGTGATAATGTTCCACATTGTTTTCGTTTTGTTTTTAGAATTTTTCATTTTTTTAACGTTTTTTATTTTTTGTGACGTTTTAACGCATTTTCTTAGCATTTTACTATATTGTTTATGGTGTTTCTTCAATATTTCATCATTTGACGCATTTACTAGTATTTTAAGTAGACGTTTATGTTGGCACGACTTTTTTAGGCCCTTGGTTAAGAAGGTTTTTTTATGGTTATTTTTAATCTTTGTGCGTTTTTTAGGGATGTTTTCATTCAATAGGTTTGTTAGGTGTTGCAAAAAATTATTATAATTCAAGTTAACGTTAATACTTGTGTTTATAATGTTGTTCCAGTCGGTCTCCGAGAGAGCTAATCTAAATTTTGACATATTTGTTTTGTTAAAATTTCTCTTGTTAAGTGACAGGTTTTGGTGTGGAAGTTTTATTTTTGTAAATACGGTTTTATAAAATATACTTCTATGATCTGAAATCCCATGGTCGTCTACCGAGCAAATGAAGTTTTTATTATTTGTAAATAGTAAGTCTATACATGAACAAGTATTTGTAGTCACTCTAGTTGGAGAGTTTATTATTTGGGTCAAGTTAAATTCGAGCATGATGTTTGATAGAGTTAAGTAGTCTTTAGATTTCGGTGTGGCTTGGGCATCAATGTTGAAGTCTCCTGTTATTATAATTTGCTTGCTACAAACTTTAGCTTTGATTTTATCAAGTAGAATTTGAATGAAATTAAAAAAGACCTCAATTTCACGATCAGCCCTATATAAGTTAATAAGCAAAATGTTCTGGATTGGTAGCTCAATTGCGCAACACTCAATAATATATTCTCTTGAAAGCTCTCCAACGTCATTTCTGGTAATAAATTCTATTCCGTCCTGTACTAGTATAGCGACTCCTCCGCCTTGTCTTTGTTTGCGGTAGAATGCCGCTGCAAATTTGTATCCTTCTACTGGAATTAGGTCTTTTTGATTTTCAGATATCCAGGTTTCTGAGATACAAGCCGTATGTATTTTGTGTTGTTTTAGGAATGAAGTTAAAATATGTGTTTTATTTTTTAGGCTCTGCATGTTTTGTACCAAGATATTGAAGTCAGCTCCGAAATGTCTTATCTGTCGTCTGATTTTGTTTTAGTTTGGGCTTTTGAGCAGATCTGATACTTAGGTTTTCATCAGTACTGTCACGCACTGATTGCTGTGACTCGTTAATTAATGAGTGTGACGTGCTGACTCTATTCGTTGGTCTACCATCAACATATAGTGTACTACCGCGTATTGTCACCCGTTTTCCGCTTTTCCGGGCATTCAAATACTCTTCTCGAAGCGATTTTCTCTCTTCTAATTCCCTACCGGTCAGGAAGGCCGAGACGGCTAAACCCGTGTTTTTGAAGTAACGATTGTTCTGCAAAATATATTTGGTCATCCGTTTGCTGATGAGCTCAATAACTATTGGTCGCCGCGGACCTCTCTTCCCGATACGGTTCAAGTCCTCGATATAGCCACATAGATTTATATTAAGTATGTCACCAAATATGTTGTACCTACAATATATACCTAGGTATATATTGTAGGTATCCTGGGAAAGGCTACTTTTTGTAGCTGTCTGTACCTACCGGAAAATTTGTAAATTTTGAACTGTTTGTATATATACTTACCGGAAAAATTAAAAAGTTGCAACGGGATTTTTCATAACTAAAATCCACACGGACGAAGTCTCGGTCATCAGCTTGTTGACCGAGCGAAGCGAAGGTCTCTGAGTCTACTTGGGTGAAATGGCACTTGTCCGTCCGTCCGTCCGTCCGTCCGTCTGTCAGAGCCTTATAACTTCTGAATTGCTGAACGCTTTTACTTCAAATTTAAATATAATATGTAAACCGATGGCTTCCCGCCGAATATGGCTTAAAAAGTTATAAAAATCATTATTTCAGGGGGGCTCTCATAGAAGCGAATGCGAAGTAAAATATTTTTTTATAGCGTTACAAAGGGTTGCGGTATATCATTTTAAAGATAATTAGGAATAGAGTCCAAAAATATTTTTTTTTTAATTTTTCCCCTAAAATTGACGAAATGGGGGGCTTTCAAAGTGGCGATTTTCTAACGTCCAAAGTTGACCTCAGAACTCTCAATTTTCTGAAAGGCTGAGCCTGAAACTTATCAATTACTTGAATTATATCCTGTACATGAACAACAAATACTAAAATTAGATAAATATTATAAGGAAACGAAATTATTTAATTTTTAATGTGCTTCAGTATTATTAACAGAACTTCACAATTATGTCAATAGATGGCGCTCTGTACAAGTTTATGGATACCGCGAGGTCTCAGTTCGGGGCGAACCACTAGTAATAAAGAGTGAGAGGCGGAGAGTTTACAACCAAAAAACAATAAACTGCAGGCTATTGCAGCTCGAAACGCGAACACCATTCCCGGACACGAATTACCAATTAAATCCTTGCTTTGTTTCGAATTTAATACCACCTAATCCGAAATTTTACTGTATTAATAACAAATTTTATGACGCCCGCGCAGAAACTCGGTGGGGACCAGGGCTGTTGAAATCATATTCAAATATCACAATCTCGAAGAAAAGTTTGATTAATTTATGCAAGAGGATGTCCGCCATTTCGTTCGCGTAGACTATAGGTAAGTATGTTGTCAAAATCCCGTGGGAACTTTAGGATTTTCCGGAAACAAGCTATATCGACCTATAGTAGTAGGTACACTCTGTACTCTGTACCTACTTACGAAACGTCAAAAAACGGATGGACCGCGCCGTAAAAAGGTAACAGAACGACAGACAGACGATATCACGGTCTACGGTGATCGGCCCGTAGAGTGCTGGCCGATGACCTGAAGAAGGCGACAGGAAGGTGAATGACAAAGGCAAAGTACCGTGTTTGATGGCGCGCTCTCGAAAAGACTCAAAGTACCGTGTTTTTTTTTTATCCACTACAAGTTAGCCCTTGACTGCGATCTCACCTGATGGTAAGTGATGATGCAGTCTAAGATGGTAGTGGGCCTAACCTGTTACCTGTTATGGGCATGGTATACACGGCATCATATCGGAACGCTAAATCGTTGTAACTAGTCACGGCCGAAACCTCCCACCAGGCCAGACCAGGGAAATTCAGAAATTAAAAATTTCCAAACCCTGCCGGTGATCGAACCCGGGACCTCCGCACGTTTGATGAAAAGACCATAGATTCATACAAAGTTACAAACTGATGAACAAGAAACCCGACGGGGAGAATCATTCTCTGCATATTATACACCGATTTATGATATAATTGTTAAAACAGTAAGTAACGAAGAACTACCAACGGGACCAGCCCTGAGAAAAAAGCGCGGGAGTGCAAAAAGTCAGGCTGTTAAAATGACATCTGACACCGGGTGCGCACTCGTAATTAAAATGGCGGACTGCTGACCAGTGACCGGCCGGCGGGCGCTTTGCGGAGCGCCGACGACGGGGGAGAATGTTCCAATTTGAAATTAAAACGCACAGGTGCCATGAAATGGGGAAAGGACTCCCACGGTCAGCGTGAAGTCAAGTGTACGCGTACCTTCGCATATCATTTCTCTTTGCCAGGTTTTCCTATTAGGATGGTAATTAGGTAGTTACCCTATTCTATAAAGTCTATGCTTTTTACAACGAAACGAAAGTTGCTCTACGACCGAATAGGCTGTATGGTCTTAGATCTTTGCCTGTCCCGAAAGGGAACAAAATTAAAAACTACAACGAAAGTTGCTCTTAATAAATCATAGAGCTAGGATACGTTTAAAAGTTAACTCATCTAAACAAAAGGAAAAGGTGACTGGCTGGCTGAGCTGCATAGCTCAAATAATTACACGCATCGGACTGGGCATACCTCGGAACAAGGATAGCTTTTATGACGCAGGCATCGGAATTAGATGAGTAGATTTTTAAACCCTCGACGCAAAGACAGGGATCATAAAAGTTTAACGTGTGTTGTGTATCTGTGTGTCTGTCTGTGGCATAGTAACTCCCAAACGAATGAACCGATTTTGATTGAGTTTTTTCGTTTGAGAGAAGACTTGATCGAGAGTTTTCTTAGTTGGTTCTTAATTATGATTCTAAAAAATCGGTTCACCCGTGTGAAGATCATCAGCTCTTTTCCAGTTGATGAAGGGATGTGAGCAACTTCTATGACACATCTGATCAATCATCAAATCGAAATTGGAATCCTGTTACTTCAAAAATAACCCCCATTTTAAATTTTTATGTACATACCTACTTTTTTTTTATCCACTACAAGTCAGCCCTTGACTGCGATCTCACCTGATGGTACTTAAGTGATGATGCAGTCTAAGATGGTAGCGGGCTAACCTGTTAGGGGCATGGGACTTGTATATACGTTGTTCCATAACCTAAACTATAGCAGTTACCGAAGAACCTTTTACTTTTCGCCTACCTAAAAAACTATACGATGACAGCGTTTGACATGACGACGCGGCGTCCCCAAACCCGTGTCCAACCGTGGGCGGGTCAGGTCGGGTTACAAAGCATAGTGCGGCGGACGGCGATCAAACGAGCTATTTCATACGTGACCCAAACGTGGCCAAATTAGTTATGGATCAGTAATTTTGCCAAAAGTAAGTTTAGCAACCGTTTTATTTGTCAGGGTCCATGCAAAAAATCTCTGCGTACTGTATGATAATATACTAAGCACCGATTCCTGAATGAAATGTACTTATTTCAGTCGGAATCTGACCTCAGAAGGACCGGATGAGTAACTTATCTATACTTCTATACTAATATTATAAATGCAAAAGTTTGGATGGATGTATACCTATGTATGGTATGGATTAATGGATGGATGGATGTTTGTAACTCAATCACGCCCGAACGGCTGAACAGATCTGGATGAAATTTGGCAGAGAGATAGATTATAGTCTGGAATAACACATAGGCTACTTTTTAACCCGGAAAATTAAGGAGTTCCCGCGGGAACCAAAAACCTCAATCCACGCGGACGTAGGCGCGGGCATCAGCTAGTATTAATAATATATTTGATGCACAGAAATAGATTCTTTATTTCGTCATTTGATATATAAAATAAAAGATAAAGCTTTTCAGTGCAGATTAGCTCTTTTATCATAAAAATAAAACTTCTAGAGATGACTGAAAAAAAGGATAAATTATTCGCAGTTAAACATTGGTGCTGCCATCTATTGACATGAGTTTACACTAGGACACAGCTCTTCACGTCTTAGTCCAGCTACTGCACGCCAGATGGCTATGCTATACCAAAGATTATTTTATGAAATATTTTCATTAATTTTCTTAAAATGTTCCCGTTTTGACCTTTTATAACCTGATAGAATATAAATATTTGAGCATCACGTAATTAGGATTAGTGTATCACAAACATTTTATTATCTGCATAGATAGGTGAAGACGACGCGGCGGCCGCTCGCACTTTGGACAAATTATTATTAAAACCAATCGATATAATAATTATTAATTTAAAGCCTTTTTGCGCACGGCTCTGGTGCCGTGTGAACAGCTGTTAAGGCGCAGTCTCCCCTTGTTATTTTAATATATCAATTATTTTATTATAATTTGTAAAGTCTCTACCTTGGCTCTACGTCACTCTATTTATAGTCCCACCAACTTATTTGGCCTGGTGGCCAAAATTGGAGGAACTAATTTTTTTGCTTATTTAGATCTTTGAGGAATTATTTAGGTTTAGATTTTATTTTATTTTTAACATAAACTATGGGCGCTATCAGGGGTAAGTCAGATAAGTGGGAATAGACATGGATTGCAATTTGCACCATTGTTCACCGAAAAGCTAGCAAAGTGAGTGTACAAGACCGTGTTCTTACGTATCTATATTATTATTATGGTTACAAGCATGTAACAAGTTTGAAGTGAAAACTTCTTTAGCCGCGTTGAGCACTTTTTGGTAGAGGAAAATAAAGGGGAAAATCTTATGGGTTCCGACATGCGTAATAGCAGCATATCTAAAAACAGGTGACGTAGGTAAGTATTGTGCAACATTAGCGACTTACAAGCAAAATTGAATGGATTTATTAGTAAAAAGTTTAATGTGTATACCTACTAAAGTTACTGTACATTGTTCAAATAGTGTTTGAGTTTGATTATTATCAGATTGATGTTGATAATTTTAATTAAACATGAAATTTCAAATTTTAATACTAAAATTCTAAGTTATAAGTAAGTTTTCACCTCTATCGGCAGTTCCTATGACTGCCAATTTTTTTATGCACGTTACAATCTAGTGATTTTTTTTCAAGTCGTCCAATTTAACGATAAAAATTACCATCGATGGCGCAACACTACCTATAGATAAGTGCTGCAGTTGATTGTAATTGTTTCTATGCGCGTTGTCTAGGGCGAAATTGTCGTCAAACGTCGACATAGAACTTAGAAGATGTCTTTCCTTGAAGGCACTGCATATTATGTTATAGGTAGGTACATGGTAACACGGATGCCGGAAAGGTTTTCCATAGTCCGTACCTCAGAAGTTAAAGCAACATCATCATGTGGTGTCATCTTCAAACTGAAGCTCGGCGCGGCGGTCAGTCGGAGAAAACTTTTGCGGTCACGTGCTATCTTCTTCACTCCTGCATACTTATGTCGAGTCCACTCCCCTATGTCGTCGAACCACTTCCTTCTTGGTCGCCCCGGTGCCTTTTTTCCGGCTATCTTGCCTTCGAGGATCAACCTTGGAAATTCATAGAGGGATCCTCGTTGCAGGTGCCCGAAAAAGGCAACCTTCCTTCGTACGACGGTGGTCATAAGCAGTCGTTTGCAATTTGCTCTTTGCAGTAGGTACTTGAACGTTTGAGATGAAGTCTCTCCATGATATTTTAAACATTCTTCGTAATGCCCACATCTCAAACGCTTGCAACCGTCGACAGATTTCCTTTTTCAAGACCCATGTTTCGCATCCATATAAAAGAGTGGACCAAACATAACACCTGCAGTCTAGTCTAGTCTAACAGCGAAGTCTATAGTTGGGACTGGGATTTTGGGGTCACAAAGTAACTACTAAATGGACATTTTGTAAATTTGCCGACTTAGCTTGTCCAATTCTACATTTGATCTCCTCTTGATGGTCCAAATCCGATGTGAAATACCGTACTAAGAGTATTAGAATTTACTGACAGCTCTGTTATTTCAGTACCGCAAAGCTTAATACTGGGTACCTACCTACCTAATGGCATCTGGGTTTTTGATATAAACATAGCTTTCGTGTTATTAATTGCGTCACCTAGAGCAACGCTTCGTGCAATTCAATTGGGATATCGATTTAGGTAAACCCACGCTGAACTTTTCTCGCTGTTTCGTGGTAGAATGCTGAAAGAAGAAACAATAATAATTGATGAAGTTCCTGAGAAAAATCGTCTTGTATCGGATATACTTTGGAGAGGTCCGAAGTATCTATAAAGAGGTAAAGTTTGTGAGTTTGTGAGGTTGTAGGGGGTAATCTCTGGATCTGCTGAACCGATTTTGAAAACTCTGGTACCAATAGAGAGGCACATTATTTGTCAGTGTCATAGGAAAAATTAGGGAGTTCCTGTGGGAATTTAAAAAACTTATTCCACGCGGACGAAGTCGCAGGCATCTGCTAGTATTCGATACAAGATGTTTTTTTTTTTTGTAGATATTGCGTGATAGGCTTGCGCTTGACGACAATCATGCTTAGTGCAAAGCAATGATGAGGTCTAGGTTGGAACGCGCTTGCCTAGAAAATGCCTATTCACTCTTGCCTTGAAGGTACTTATGTTATATGTGGCAGGAAACACGAGCGCTGGGAGGGTGTTCCACACCCTAGCGGTTCGGATCAGAAACGTCGAGTAAAAACGCTTCGTGCGAGCAGATTGGACGTCAACCACATAAGGATGCCAACGCTGACGGTTTCTTGCTGTTCTGTGGTAGAATGGAGAAGGAGGAACAAGGTTGTGAAGTTCCTGAGCACACTCCCCATGGTATATCCGATACAACACCGATGCCAATTCGCCTTAAGTCCATTGCACACGGGCCCAATATCAATATCTATTGCTATCAATTTACTATCACGATAGATGCGCGCGCGCATCGCCGCTCCACGCCTGTTGCCGGGCCGGTCGGGCTCCGGTTTGCAGTGATCACTTATAATGACACTAGATTATTTGTTTTTTTTTATCCACTACAAGTTAGCCCTTGACTGCGATCTCACCTGATGGTAAGTGATGATGCAGTCTAAGATGGTAGCGGGCTAACCTGTTAGGGGCATGGCAGTTATATTAAACCCATACCCCTATTCTTTTTCTACACGGCATCGTATTGGAACGCTAAATCGCTTGGCGGCACGTCTTTGCCGGTAGGGTGGTAACTAGCCACGGCCGAAGCCTCCCACCAAGCAAGGACCAGAAAAAATTCAGAAATTATAAATTTCCAAATTGACCCTGCCGGGGATCGAACCCGGGGCCTCCGCAGCGCTCAACACTGCGCCATGGAGGTCGTCGAACTAGGTTAGGAACCTACATTTAAAAAAGTCTAGTCATAGAATTATTTTTTAATTCAAATCATAGATTTAGGTCCTCTTAGGATAACTAAATCTATGATTCAAATCAAATAAGCTCAAAATAAAAACGTCTTTACCGGTAGGGTGGTAACTAGCCACGGCCGAAGCCTCCCACCAGGCCAGACCAGGGCAAATTCAGAAATTGGAAGCCTGACTCGCGCTATCGAAGTTTTCTTCTCCGTTGAGTATATTATATAACGGGTAACTTTGGATGT
Organism: Erebia ligea; assembly: GCA_917051295.2. Classification (NCBI taxonomy): domain Eukaryota; kingdom Metazoa; phylum Arthropoda; class Insecta; order Lepidoptera; family Nymphalidae; genus Erebia; species Erebia ligea. The sequence goes on along the minus strand of OU785236.1, from coordinate 16,592,418 downwards.
TATCGGAAGGTCCGTAGCTAGTAAACCGGTGCTGGCAGGGTCTGAATCTCTGCCGCTTCAAGAAGACGAACCGCAAATTCGCGTAGTAACTTCATCAATATGTAAATCAGTGGCCTATTAGTCAAGGGAGAATGGTTCCGATGACAAAAAGAGCTTTGGTCTCTACACGCGTTAGTAGCTGATTTGACCTTCTTTTGCTAACAATTGGGTAAGTAGGTATTTGAAAACTATTGAAATGAAAATCTTTTTTAATGATTATTGAATTGTGGATCTCCCAAAAGTTGCAAAATCCACGATAAGTTAGTTTTATGTTTGAAAACCATTTTAAACTATCGATTAAAGTAAAAAAGTGGGTCGTCACAGTTCGGTTTTTCTTACAACATCCCATAGCTACTACTAGTGGTTCGCCCCGAACTGAGACCTCGCGGTATCCATAAACTTGTACAGAGCGCCATATATTGACATCATTGTGAAGTTCGGTTAAAAATACGGAAGCTCTTAACGAAACATTTTTAAATTTTACGTATAATTTTAGATTTGACATTTCGATAATGATTAATTTATATTTTCCTTATAAGCTAACATTATTAGATCATATTATTTATAATTTTTAAACATTGTTTTGTACTATGTTGCACGCCCGAAGAGGCAATGTATTATTGCAATAAATGACTTTGAATCTTTGAATCATTAAAAATTAAATAAATTCGTTTCCTTATAATATTTATCTAATTTTAGTATTTGTTGTTCAAGTACAGGATATATATACCTAATTCAAATAATTGATAAGTTTCAGCCTCAGCCTTTCGGAAAATTGAGAGTTCTGAGGTCAACTTTGGACGTTAGAAAATCTCCACTTTGAAAGCCCCCCATTTCGTCAATTTAAGAGGAAAAATTAAAAAATATATATTTTTGGACTCTATTCCTAATTATCTTTATAATCATATAGGCCGCAACCCTATGTAACGCTATAAAAAATATTTGACTTCGCAACCGCTTCTATGAGAGCCCCCCTGAAATAAAGATTTTTATAACTTTTTAAGCCATATTCGGCGGGGGGCCATCGATTTAAATATTACATTTTTTGAAGTAATTACGTTCAGTAATTCAGAAGTTATAAAGCTCTGACAGACGGACGGACGGACGGACGGACGGACAAGTGCCAATTCACTCAAGTAGACTCAGAGACCTTCGCTTCGCTCGGTCAAAAAAAATAAGTAAGTATATTTATCTATCATCATCACCCACACAAATATGATTACTGGTTGTAATCCATTTTTTATTAGGGTTCCGTAGCGAAATGGCAAAAAACGGAACTCTTTTAAATTCGTCATGTCTGTCTGTCTGCTGTATGTCACATCCACTTTTTTCCGAAACTATAAGAACTATACTGTTGAAACTTGGTAAGTAGATGTATTCTATAAACCGCATTAAGATTTTCACACAAAAATAGAAAAAAAACAATAAATGGGGGTCCCCATACTTAGAACTGAAACTCAAAAATTTTTTTTTCATCAAACCCATACCTGTGGGGTATCAGATATGGAATGGATAGACTTCAAAAATGATATTGAGGTTTCTAATATATTTTTTTTCTAAACTGAATAGTTTGCGCGAGAGACACTTCCAAAGTGGTAAAATGTGTGTCCCGTCCCCCTCCCCCCTGTAACTTCTAAAATAAGAGAATGATAAAACTAAAAAAAATATATGATGTACTTGCAATTATTACCATGCAAACTTCCACCAAAAATTGGTTTGAACGAGATCTAGTAGGTAAGTAGTTTTTTTTTTAATAATTTAAAACTTACTACAGGTTTGTCTTTGTACGGAACCCTCGGTGCGCGAGTCCGACTCGCACTTGGCCGGTTTTTAGCCATTCAGTGTTGCTGTGGATGTGACTCGTTGGGAACCCACCGCGGCGGTGATATTCGGCTTATGTAAGTATCCTTAAAATCATAACATGGAACCAGCTTCCATCTTCTGTGTTCCCTCTTGATTATAATATGGGGCTCTTCCTGTGGGCTCTTCAAAGGGCGCGGCGGGTAAACAAACATCTCAAAAGCCAGCAACGCATTGGCGGTTCCTCTGGTGCTGCAAATGTTCATGGGCGGCGGTAATCACTTACCATCAGGTGACCCGCCTGCTCGTTTGCTCGCTACATTAAAAAAAAAAACAAGTAGGTCCTTATTCCCACCACCTTTCCAGCTTCAATAGACCGTAGTTGGACTGTAGCTATCAAGGATCAACGAAATTAGTGAAATTTTATGACAAGCTTATCTCCGTTAGCAAATCAAGCGGAACTAGGTACTTATGTATTAAAATATTATATGATCGATATATTAATGATATCGTCATCATCTTCGTAGAAATCCGCTTGATTTGATAACAAATGATAGGTAGCTTGTCTTAAAATTTTATAACTCCATTGATCCTTATAGTCACGTATCAACGGACGCCTGCGTCTAAGTGCGGAAAATAATAATCCCAGGATCCAAAGCAGAAGAAGATCCTTATATTTAACTGGATTAAGACTTATAGCAACGAAGCTTTCTTTTAAGGGTCCCTTTGCACTAGAGATATGCAAGTTTGCTCAATAGCAGATTTTTTATTGTACTAATTTAAGGAGTTATCCCAAAACGATCTCAACTGGTCACTGGTGTTTAGTGATAATGCAATCTAAGAAGTACTAGGTATAATGATTTATCTAATCGCAGGTATCGTTTATGCATTAAATATAATTATCGTTTTCTAATGAAACTGTCATCAAAAAGTAATTAATTTGTTTTAATAGTTTCCCGATTATAAGTTATAGCTACAGATCTGAGATCGCGTTTGTTGCCTACAATCAGTCATGTGTATGTTACAGATGCACCTCTGTACTCACCCAACATAAGCAATAGCAATAATAAATAAAACCGGCCAAGTGCGAGTCGGACTCGCACACCGAGGATTCCGTACAAACCTGTAGTAAGTTTTACGATTAATGAATTTAATGAACCGCAAAACTAACTTTGTTTGTAGAGGTTTATTGTTAATATCAAAAAAACTATGCTAGTTAGAGCGTTGGTTTTATTTTTTCTGTAAAATATACATAAGCTTCTATTGACCATAATTATTTCAGATTTTTCAATTGGTAAACTTCGGAGAAAAATAAATAAAAATCTGTTTTAGAATGTAGAAGTATAGCCCTTTCATATGATATCCCACTCAGTAGGTATAGTTATCATACTTTGAAATTTCAAACTTCCGATTTTCCCCCTTTTTTAATTAAACTAAAAATCATTTTCGATTTTTTTTATTTTAATGATGTTAGGCCACTATTATACACAACTATTCCAAATTTCATGTCGATAGCTTTAATAGTTACTGAAATAATCGACTGTGACAGACGGACGGACGGACGGACGGAGAAAGTCGCACCATAAGGGTTCCATTTTTACCATTTTGGTACGGAACCCTAATAACTTAGAAGTTATATACCACTAACTTACAAGTACAAGAAAATTATTGTTTTGATTAGAAGCTATGTAAGCTGGTAGGTACCTTTACAGTACGCGCGCGAGGTCCGAGGAACCTGACGTAATGAGATAGAGTTGTGATTTAAGTAGTCGATATTACGCTATCGATACTAACACATCTTTAGTACTAATTAATTAATTAATCACTGTATCAATCAGAATAATCAGTAGGTACTTTAAGGAATTTAATAAAAATTCTTTCCAAAAAACCGACTGGGTAAAGGGTATTACAAAGATGGGCAAAGTGGACGCGTTAGGCTCGCCCGACTTCAACATAGTGTGTAGAAATCAAAATTATTTTTTACTTTACAGTGGCTTTGGAAGTCGGTTTTTTCGAAAGAATCTTTATTTTTAACTTTTTAGTGTAGGTACTCTAAATCCCCACGGCTTAGGAGTGCAGTACCCTGCAGCATCAGAGTTGAGGAGTTGGGACTTGGGTTTAAGTATGAAATCGTTCTTGACACCTACAATATGAATTCACCATAAAAAAATCCTAAATCGCTATTTTTAAGGAGTTCTGTACCCTGCAGCATCAGGGTTGAGGAGTTGGGACTCAGAGTTGAATCGTATACACGTAACTTGATACCTACTATAATTATGAATTCACCGTCAAAACCTAACTCCCTAGTTTTGAGGATTTCATGTAGTACGGTACACCTACAGCATCAGGATTGAGGATTTGGAGTCAGAACTTTTTATGGGACCACCTCGCGAGCTTCCTCTAACCAATTTTCAAATCGGTTTAGAAACCACGGAAATATGCACCGACATGCATTAAAAAAAAAAACATACGCGCCGAATTGAGTACCTCCTTTTTTGGAAGTCGGTTAAAAATTAAACAGCTATTTGCACAAACAAAGAAACTTTTAGGTCTAGTACTATTTATAGTACAATACAACACTGCTATCGCAGGATTAAAAAAAAAACCGGCCAAGTGCGAGTCGGACTCGCGCACCGAGGGTTCCGTAGAAACCTGTAGTAAGTTTTAAATTATTAAAAAAAAAACTACTTACTAGATCTCGTTCAAACCAATTTTCGGTGGAAGTTTGCATGATAATGTACATCATATAATATTTTTTTGTTTTATCATTCTCTTATTTTAGAAGTTACAGGGGGGGGGGGGGGGGGGGACACATTTTACCACTTTTTAAGTGTCTCTCGTGCAAACTATTCAGTTTAGAAAAAAATGATATGAGAAACCTCAATATCATTTTTGAAGACCTATCCATAGATATCCCACACGTATGGGTTTGATGAAAAAAAATTTTTTGAGTTTTAGTTCTAAGTATGGGGACCCCCAAAATTTATTGTTTTTTTTCTAGTTTTATGTGAAAATCTTAATGCGGTTCACAGAATACATCTACTTACCAAGTTTCAACAGTATAGTTCTTATAGTTTCGGAAAAAAGTGGCTGTGACATACGGACGGACACACAGACAGACAGACAGACAGACAGACAGACAGACATGACGAATCTATAAGGGTTCCGTTTTTGCCAAATTTGGCTACGGAACCCTAAAAACAGGACTCGATAAAGCGTACTCTCGCGTCACGGTCGCCACTAGTATGGGAGCGTGCGGGGTATGAAGCGACGGTCGGGCGCGGGGCGCACCCGCCCGCTACCTCAGCCCCTGATTCCAGAGATGGCGCACGGACTATACTCTGTGCCTACATTCCTACAGTTTTCCAGCACAAATTGACCTAATTATAGCAATGGAGAACCCCTACAAATTCAACAAAATGGCTAGGTAATGTAAGATCTTGATCATTTTCATCATTGCTGCCTGCGGACGTCCACTGCTGAACATAATACCTAGGTCTTTCCCAAAATACCACATTACTTAATCCTGGTCTTGATATCTAAATATCCCAAAGGAAAAGGTGACTGACTGACTGTACGGATCATGCAGGTAGCTATTATTAATATGACGTTAACATCCGATAAGAAAGAATAGTTGAAAATTCAACCCCTAAGGGGATAAAATAGGGGTTTGACATTTGTGTCGTCAGCGTGGGCGAAGTCGCGGGCAAAAGCTAGTCATGTCATAAGAGCTTAGGCCTGTATTAACAAACAGACATCCTCACATCCCCTAAGCACAGGTTCTCAGTTATTATTTACTAGATGATGTCCGCGCGGATTGAGGTTCTTTGATTCCCGCGGGAACTTTTGAATTTTCCGGGATAAAAAGATGTCTATGCCCTTCCCCGGGATACAACCTATCCTTGTACCTACATCAAAATCGGTTGAACAGATGCAGGGCCGTGAAAACGAAGCTGACAGGCACTTTTTCGCATTTGTAGTATAATAATTGTCCATCATACTTAGTCAAGTTATTCAGTAACATTGTCAATTATCACACAATACCTAATACGATCAGATAATCGAAAGGTCAAAAAGCTTTTTGAATATTTTGTTTAAAATCTCGATCCCTTACGAAAAAACATTGTTAAAATACCCCAAGGATACTCGCAATACGAATAACTTAAATGCAAACTAAACAGGCCAAGTGCGAGTCAGACTCGGCTTCTTACTGATGGTTCCGTAACTTATAAGTACTTTTAAATTTACATATATTTAAAGATATAAAGACTTATTATCAGTGGCGATTCCTCTAAGATTGCGCAGCTTGCGCCGCAATACCAATAATTATGAATAAGTTACTTACCAATTATACTAGATCTATATATAAGTACTAATACCTATTTTATAACATGAAATATGTACCATTCACAAAACATAAGTCTATCAATTAAATGATTGCGTTAATCGATAATTATTTAAAATCACGCACGCTCCATGACCACCTCGCACCTTGGTTGTGAGTTGTGACGTGCGCCGCATCGCCACGTGGCTCGTACTGCGAGAATCTTCGAACTCCGTCGGCCCGCTTACTCCCGCTCACTACGGGCCGAAGGCGTGCACTATAAGTTGCGCATGTGCCGTGTAGTATTATTTTCGAAACTCAAAAACTACTCAACCGATTTTAAAAATTCTTTCACCTATAGAAAGCTACATTATCGGCGAGTAACATAGGCTCTATTTTATTTTCAAAAACATTAAAGATCCCTACGAATATTGCAATAATGTGAGTGAAGTAGGAAAAATTGTCTCATCTGAGAGCTTCCGTGGCGTGCGCTGCGTAAAGGGTAAAAGTTACACGAAAACAATGTATGGTGGTATTGTTCCTCTCAAAAAGTTCTAAATAAAAGTCCGCGACAGCATATGGCTATCTTTTAAGATCGTCTCACAATAACCGTAATTATGATTTTCAAATTTGGTCTAAAACAATGCTTTACTCGCGAACGTGTTTTTACCAACATAGTATTAATCCTTATCAAAATAAAATGGTTGTTCATCTCAAGTATTTAATATTATAGATCAAATTCGCCCTTACACCATTTAATTCAGATTCAGAATATCTTAGAAGATATCATAGTAATAATGTAACGCGCACTATACTAATATTATAAAGAGGTAAAGTTTGTGAGGTTGTAGGGGGTAATCTCTGGATATACTTAACCGATTTTGAAAATTCTGGTACCAACAGAAAGCCACATTATTTGTGAGTGTCATAGGCTTGGTACGAGAACCGAGCTTAACCCGAAAAATTAGGGAGGTGCGAGCTTAACCCGACATAGTATTCTTTATTCTAGTAAGTACAAGTTACCCCTTGACTGCAATGTCACCAGGTGGTGGGTGATGTAAGTTGTGGGAGGTGAAGGTGGTGTAAGTACCTACTCTAAGATGGCGGGCAAACCTGTTAGGGATATACCTATCAGTTATATTAAACCTTTACCCCTAATCAGTGATATATGAGGTAAATGTGTTTTATTGAGAAAATACCTAACCATCAGCTAGCGCAAACCCAAGATTGACCACCAGGAATCGCCACTGCTTATTATACTAGTGTATTGTGCTCTTAATTATTGGTTTCAACTTAACAATCAAACCCTTTATAAAAGTGTTGATACTGAGATTAATTCTTAAAACACGGGCAACACTGCACTATTTAATGCGTACGGGTAGTCAAACCACCACGTCCAATTTTTTTTTTTTATTATCGTAACGAACTTACTGATGTTCATTTATCCATCGTAACATTTACCTTCAGAAAAACAAAATAGCATTGGTGTGATAAAATCTATTCTCAATAGCATTCAGTACTGATATCCATACTTCCATATCCATACTAATATTATAAATGCGAAAGTTTGTCTGTCTGTCTGTCTGTCTGTCTCCTACGCTTTCCCGGCCCATCTTTTCAACCGATTTTGCTGAAATTTGGTATAGAGGTAGGTTATATCCCGGGGAAGGACATAGGCATACTTTTTATCTCGGAAAATTAAGGAGTTCCCGCGGGAATCAAAAAACCTTAATCCACGCGGATGAAGTCGCGGGCATCATCTAGTAGCTAATATAACAAAGTGTCCACCGGCCGGTGTCACGGACCTTAGATACAATTGATGTCTGCGAGTGCTTGTGAGGCGAAGGAATCCAGGCGGAGGTGGTCCAGTCATTCGGGTAACCGTACGCATTGTACGGTTTTAAGAGGATAAAAAAAACCCCGGCTGAGTTTGTTGTGGGCTCTTCACAGACCAGGGGGTCTACTCTCTTACTCTAAAACGAAACTTCGCAAACAAACGAACGTTTGGGGTTGTTTCATCTTGGGCCAGGTACTTGTACAGTATTCCAAAAAATAGTATAAAATCATAGAAAACAAAATAAAATATGCTTTTTGGCAGTTTTACAGTGATTAAGAGGTACAAAAATAAAATGTTTAATTAGGTACATTTGTAGAATAGCAACTCTCGCAGCGCATCCATCCATCAATCTGACTGCTGTTGCTATGATCTGTATCACACAACCCTTCTATCGGGCGACTGTACATTATTATGATAATAGTCGACCCAGTGTAACGTAAGGTCTTTACGTTCCACTTAGTTTTTTGTTAAATGATAATTCAATGTACCATTTCAAAAACAAAACCCTTCAATTTGGGTGGAATATTTATTGCTGATTTCTTGATTTTGATTTCTAAAAAAAGTGTTATAGATCTATTGCTGTCGTTTTTTTTCCTGTAAACTTTACACATCTATTCTTATTATTTCAGATTTTTCTCTTTGAAAACTTTGAAGATCAATTTATTACTACGGGGGCTTAAAAATAAATAAAATTCCTTGTTAGAAAGTGAAAATGAAGCCCTTTCTTATGATATGCCCAACTTTTTTATGGGTCGGATACTAGCAAGTCCACTTTAGCCCCCCCTTTTCAGCTCCTTTCGTCTTTGTGATAATTTTTTTTTGGGTTTTGGTATTTGCATTAAGTTTGCACTTACTGAAATATGCAAGTACGACAGACGGGCAGACTATCACAACACTAGGGTTCATAGGTATTTTTAATCGACTTCAAAAAAAGGAGGAGGTTCTCAATTCGACTGTATTTTTTTTTTTTTTTTTATGTTTGTTACCTCAGAACTTTTGACTGGGTGGACCGATTTGGATGATTTTTTTTTTTTATTTGAAAGCTGGTGCTTCCCGTGTGGTCCCAATTCAATTTGGTCCAGTTCTGACAATGGCATCCATGAGAAAATCATATAAGTCTTAGATTTGCATTAAGTGTGTGCGTGACAAATGGACGCATAACTCAATATCAAGCCAACCTATTTCGATGATTCTTTTGTTATTGGAAAGGATGTACTTTAAGGGTAGTTTGATGAGAGTTTGGTTCGGTTCTGATACAGAAAAAATTGTGAAATAAAAAATTTTCAAAAAAATAAATAAAAACCGACTTCAAAAACCACAAACACTAAAAAGTAAAAAATAATTTAATTTATTATGTATACAAGAGTTAATTTAGTTCTATAATATAATTTTTTGGAGCCGGTACCAATTAGCCGCATGAACCGTCTACCTACTCTTCATTATTGTTGACGTGACTCCACATTGGCACCGACTCCAAAAAATGATATTATAGAACTAAATTAACTCTTGTATACATAATAAATTAAATTATTTTTTACTTTTTAGTGTTTGTGGTTTTTGAAGTCGGTTTTTATTTTTTTTTATCATTAAATACGGAACCCTAATTTGTTAATTTAATAATTGTTTTAACCTTGCGTACACTGAGTTAAGTATTATATGTATATATCTATGTTGGTCGATAGTCGATACCTACTTATTTAAATGTTGATTATTAAATATTCCTTGCACGAAACATTTGCGGTTCGCGAATTGAAACACCTGTATGTCATCCACGATATTTTTTTATTAAGTTGTTTAAGAATACGCGTTGATTTAGGTTTTGCGCGCGGAACCTTTCGATTTTCCGGGATGAAAAGCCTAGCTTTGACTTTGCTTAGACTTAAGACATGGTTAAAACTTAAAACGAGACAGATTTATGTTACTCACATAAGTCCATCTCGTTTTAACTCTAAGTAAAGTCTGTGCAAAGTCAAAGTTTGCTATATATAGATCTCACATGAGAGAACATTACCCATTCAAGTCATTAGCACATGTACCTATGTATCCACAGCTGTACAATATTTTCGAGCCTTCCCACCACTTTTTAGGGTTCGCTCGTTAGTCTATCGTCACCTTTACCCGAAGATCGTTGGAATTGGGTCGAGTGACTCAAGTAAGTTTTTTTTTTATTACACTACAAGTTAGCCCTTGACTGTGATCTCACCTGATGTCAAGTGATGATAAGATGATAAGGGGCTAATTTACTAGGGTACGGCAGTTATATCAAACCCATACTTACGCCTAGTCGGTTTCTACACGGCCACGGCATCGTACCGGAACGCTAAATTGCTTGGCGGCAAGTCTTTGCCGCTAGGGTGGTAATTAGCCACAGCCGAAGCCTCCCACCAGAAAAGGTTGAAGCCACATTGGTGCATAGGTAATGCATGGGTTTTTAGGGTGCAAATAATGTTGGAGGAGAGTCCCACGAAGATCCTTCTTTGCGCCAAGCCAACTAATGTGCCTTGACCTCAGAGTAAGAATATGTATATATACGCCTTGACCCTAATAATTATTAATTAGGAAACGGGGTTAAACCTCTTTTAAAAATATTATTGTGGGTTTCTGATATCTGGTACTTGGTAGAACCATTAGAACGTACTATCTATTGGTGACCACAAACTGATACGTTGACAATTGACATTGACCTTCGTTTTATATCAATACTAGCTGATGCCCGCGACTTCGTCCGAGTGGTTTGAGGTTTTTTGATTCCCGCGAGAGCTCTTGTTCTCCGCGATGGAGGATTGTTACTCAATCACGCCAGAACGGCTGAACGTTTAAATCTTCCCTGGACTACGACAAACATTTCAAAACCAAAATCAGCTAAATCGGCCCAGCCGTTCTCAAGTTTTAGCGTGACAAACGAACAGCAATTGATTTTTATTTAGATAGAGATACATTTTTTTAATATATTTTTTTTTTCACGGATCTGTGAAAAAAAATATATATTATTACTATTAATACCAACCAAAAATAAATGGTTAACAGATCGGTGAAGGTCGTGGTATATCCGGCTCTCTGACCAAAGGAACATATTAAGTCAGATCCAAATTCAAACCAGTGATGTGCATATCCTTATCATATCGACATCGAAGCTGTCACGGGTAATTGACAAATGGCAGAGATAGCTCTAGGTATAAAGACATCTGTAGGGTTTTTAATTATTCATTATTTTTCATGTAATCATCACGTTTATTGGAGTATTCAATAAATAGGTAAGTAGTACTTATTATAATAATCTTTTATATTTTTACTGTTATTGATAGATAAGATATTGAGTCTGATTAGTTAAGGTAAATATTCTCGAGTATTTCCGTTCGTTAGAGATTGGCAAACATTTTGTTACAAAATAAACGTTTTCCTAACAAAGAACCTACAAATACGGTATTGTAAATAACATTTATCATACAAAGACTTTTCTTGCTAAATCTCATCTAAACCTAATAACAATTTTTTTATAATAATTGTAATACTAAGGTGTCCTAAACCAAACGTTACGTAGGTAAGTGCCATAGATAAAACTAATTCATAATGATCACAGTATTTATAGTAAAAAGTACAATATTAAATAATATAATACAATATTAATTGTAGGTTGCCTGGTAGAGATCACTTTAGCGATAAGGTCACCTTTTGTTTGTAATTTTGTAATAATGTCCTTTGTATAATATGTCCTTTTCCTTTATGCAATAAAGTATTTAATAATAATAATAATTAAGTATACTTCTTTAGTACTTACTCTACTACATGATATCGGAGATCTTTCACGTAAATTAATTAATTTTATTTAGGAGATAAAAGTGGAAGAGATAAGTGTTGGAAAGTCTCGGCTTAACCGTGAAAAGGTAGCAGACACCTTTCGTTTCGTATCATACCTACCAATATTAATTATTATAAATGCGAAAGTGTGTTTGTTGGTTGGTTTGACCATCAATCACGCCGCAACGGAGCAACGGATCGAAGTGATTTTTGGCATGAGTATAGTTGAGGATCTGAGAGTAACGTAGGCTACTTTTTATCCCATCAAATTAAGGATCTTCCACGGAAATAAAAAAAACTCAAACCACTCGGATGATGTCACAGGCATCAGCTAGTTCATAATATTAATAAGCAGCTAAACAGTTTATTTATTTAAAATCATCGCTTACTTAATCCAATCCCAATTTAGCTCAATTACTCAACACAAATCACACAGTTACATCACTTCCTCGAGATGCGTCGGCGAATTTGTGCGTTTATTATCGTTGTCATTTGGCATTTGGCATGCATAGTGCGTACTGCATCGACTCGCGGTTTGAACTTGCTAGTGATGTGTCCTATTTAATCAATAGCTTTTATCGATATGGTGATATGCCTCCTATTCGAGGAGTCCGGATTACAATCCCTGGGCACGAAACTCTTACTTTTCAACTGTGCATTGTGCATTTGAACCTTGAAATATCACTTGTTATGAAAGTGGAGGATATCATCGTAAGGAAACCAGCGCGTTGGACTATGGCTCAAACCCTTTTCATTCTAACAGGTGGCCTGTGCCCAGTAGAGGGCCTATGATGGAATGAGATGATGATGATCCATAAAACAGTGTAAATTTTTCAAGTACACTTACATAATAATTACCTACAAAAGGGGTTTATAATTCAATATTCCATAGATAGCTGTCAATCATATTTATCATAGAGTCAAGATTAATCTCATACTTAGTATTAAAGCTACTGAATAGTGGCTTTCTGTCTAGTGGTAATGAATTTACGACTAGTTTCGAACGTAAACTTCATTTAGAGTGGATCTTGATATGCTTAGGTATAAAGCGTTCAATAATAATTTGAAACTTCATCTTTTTCACATTAGCTCTTCTCAGAAAAACCGCTGGTAGAGCGGTTATAAGCGCCATGAGTAGGCCTCCGAGAATTATATTTTACATTTAATTTTATCGATTTTGTGTCGATTCCTCTAGTGACTAGAGGAATCGACACAAAACGAGATAAAATTCGACTCGACATTCGACTAGAGTCTAGTCGAATGTATATCTGAATTCTGAAACAAAGATATACTTTATCAACAAGGTTACGATTGTTTTGATCAATAATTATGTCTCTACCGAAACTCGTCCATCCAGATTTCGTGTCATAAAAAGAAAGAAGTTGGCCTATTATATCGATGTTTTGGAGAGGTCAATAATTACATCGATAATATTATGTAAATAACGTATTGCCCGGACTCGATGATAAACCAGTTCCATGTCTCTATATACTAAAGCTAACTGTCCAGTGGCAGCGTTTAAATATATTGCGTATTTAAAAACCGCATTTAAATCACACACACAGACATAAAATACGGTAAATATTATACCTAATACCCCTCTTTTCGCAAAACAACAACGTTAACAAAATAATATAGCGCTACATTTTGAATCACGACATATTGTATTTTCTTTTTTTAAGAATTTATTAATTATTTAATTTGAAAGTATGTCTGCCATCTGTTTAGGTATAGAGATAGGTACGTTGCATCGCGGGGAAGGATATATCCCGAAAATCAAAAAAATCACAATAAATTTTACAAAACCTGCAAATTTTCACAATGGGCCGTGAAAGCGTAGGTACATGAAACAGATAACCAGGCATTTATATTAATACTAGATGATGCCCGCGATTTCGTTCACGGGAATTAAGTTTATTTCATTCCCGCAGGAACAATTTAACTTTCCGGGATTAAAATCTACTATGTCCTTAGAAGGACTATGTCCTTCCCCTGGACACAGCCTATCCTTGTACGTTTCTTAATATTCGTGACCTCGATCCTTAGGTTTGTCATCATAATTTGTGTACCGAATAGGCGTTTTTATAGTACATCATAGTTATAGCATTCCATTGGCTTTGGATGACAGTATAAAAAAGTACGTACAGTGACGTAACGCTGGTATCGCTGCACCGACCGTAGTTTGACATGGCGTTCCTGTCACTGTATACTATACTAGTACAGAGTACTACACTACAGTTCGAAGTTTGAACTAAAAACACTCCCGCGCGCTCTGCCGCTGCCCGTAGACGTTCGCGCCAATTTATGACTTTTTTAAAACATTTACGAACTTTATTTCGTGCCAGTGTCAACATAAAAGACTTTTTAATAAAAACTTTTTTGTGATTGTTATTACTAGTGAGCATCGGTGAGTTTTACCCGAAATTTATTATAAGTTTCAGTGAATATTTACAGAACAAATTGTCCTTGTTATTTATGCTCATGGTTTGTTATTATTTAAGTGATGTAGGTACGTACTTACCGTAATTTTTACAATTGGTGATTGTTATGAATTGCGAACTGCAAATACTTGGTAAATTTACCTATTTAGAACGCAGTTTTCAAAAATATCGAAAAAATCTAAATAGGTAAAAGATAGTGTCGCATCACTAATAAAATATTTTCTTTTGAGTTGTCTTTTCGGATCATTAAAATTATTGATGAAATTAAAGTTTTAATGAAATAAGATAATCTGTATTTTACCAAATTAGTTAAATGATGAAATTAATCTCTCCAACAATACTTAAAAGTACCTAGATAAGTTCAATTTCTTTTCAATTTTCATAGTTTTAAATAAAATTGTTAAGATCAGTAGCTGTAGTTATTTTTTTTTTTCGTTTATTCGGTCTACCAACAACTACATCATTTAAAACATACATCAGCAGTTTTACAATATTTTAGGTACTAAAACAAAATGACTAGCCACTTAAAGGTATCTATGGAATTATCTTTTTATTCTTATTGAAACTTTCCTTGATTTATCCGTTAGGTACTATTTTTGTACCTGTAGAAACGATCATGAGATATTATGATAAGTAAATAAGATAAGTCAGTTTTCTCAATCGGTGATCAAACCCGCGACCTCGGGTTCCGATACAAGACAAGTAGGTATACCTACTTCCAGTGGCGTGCAGTTCATAAAGGCATAAAAGCACTGCTTACCCAAATGGAAATATGTCAATCGCTACGCTCATAATTAATCAGATCAAGAGAACATCCTGATTATAATTAGAATTTAGAACCATAGATACCACAACTCATAACCATCAGATACTAATATTATAAATGCGAAAGTTTGGATCGATGGATGGATGGATGTTTGTTACTCAATCACACCAAAACGGCTGAACGGATCTGATTGAAATTTGGCACAGAGATAGATTATAGTCTGGAATAGAGCATAGCAAAAAACCTAAATCCATGCGGACAAAGTCGCGGGCTTCAGCTAGTAAGTCTTAAGCATAACCATAATATTTAAAAGTAGGTAACCGGTAAAAACCAAGTTAAATCACCTTACGTAAATTTGAGTAAGCACCAACATAACAATGTCTGACCTTTATTAGCTAACAGATGCGGCCACATGTTACGTTACGTGTTGGATTTCCAGCTATAGGTACCTTACCTGAACGATGCATTATCATTGCTTTTGATGCAGTAGAACTAGGATAATAGTTATTGTTATTAACTAAGTATTTATTAATTACTAGCTGATGCCCGCGACTTGGTCCGCGTGGATTAAGGTTTTTCGATTCCCGCGGGAACTCTTTAATTTTCCGGGATAAAAAGTAGCCTATGTGCTATTCCAGACTATAATCTATCTCTGTGCCAAATTTCATCCAGATCCGTTCACCCGTTGGAGCGTGATTGAGTAACAAACATCCATACCTACATCCATCCAAACTTTCGCATTTATAATATTTATTTGATTTCTTCACGTTATAAACATGCAGTTCAGAATATTATACCTACTTGCCTAATGGGATGAGAATTGAGATGTCATTCTGTAATGTTCGGGTGGTCAGAAGCCAGAAGGGGTCTTGAAATTACAACAGCAGCAGCGACGATAACTTAATATTTATTTCACACGAAGTTTACACTTGCAAAGACTCTTTAATAATATGGTAGAGACTTCTTCTTCGTCGTATCGCTCTTGTCAGAGCGGTCGTGGTCGTCACTTTGGTGTAGTGGCACGCTTTACTATCCGTCTCCACTCTTCTCTGATAGAAGCCTTGCGAGTGCATTCGTGTAAGGGTACGTCCACCGCAGCCCTCACTTGGTCTGTCCACCTCATGGGTGATCTGCCACGTGCCCTGGTGCCTTCTACTCTTCCTTGAACAACCAGACGCTCGATGGAGATGTTATCGTCGCGTCTAGTCACGTGACCAAAGAAAGTGAGAATGCGAGCCTGTACAATGGAGGAGAGACGCTGTTTGATACCGAGTTCTTCAAGAATGGACTTGTTCGTTCGGAATTCAGTCCAAGACACTCTCAACATTCTTCTCCAGCACCACATCTCAAGAGCGTCTATCCTCTTCTTCTCACTTTCTCGCAGGGTCCACGTCTCTGAAGCGTAGAGAAATATGGGGAATACAAGCGCTCTGACAAGCCTCGTCTTAGTGGCCTTGGTGATGTTCGGTTCCTCCATATCTTCCGCAGCTTGTCCATGGCAGACCTAGATATAGCCATGCGTCGCTTGATTTCATCGATGCAGCCACCGTTATTCGAAATCAACGCTCCTAGATAAACGTATGATTGGACCACTTGACAGTTCGCTATATGTGTGACTTCTGGCGAGTTATTGTTTATACGGTCGACAATCATCACTTTAATCTTAGTCCGGTTGATTTTGAGGCCAAACTCGAGACTGACGCTTTCCATCTTCTGAAGAAGTTCTTCCATATGGCTAATACTAGTCGCGAATAGGGTGGTATCGTCCGCGTATCGTAAGTTTGAGATTTTCAGACCCCCTATTGTAATTCCATCCGTCCAGTTCTCAAGGGTACGTCTCATTACTAGCTCTGTGTAAGGGGAGAGATAATGCATCCTTGTCGAACGCCGGCACTAGGATGAAAGTATGCAGATAGCTTGTCATCTGTTCTTACGGATGCAGTACCGCCTTCGTACAAACACCTTAGCAAATGAACCAGGTGCTTCTGCTGATGGTAGAGACTAGTTGACACTATAGCAAGGACTCGTTCGTAAGAACTTTTGGTAAAACTGTTGGTAGAAAGTAGAAACTATCGGTAGGAACTAACTTACAAATGGGGGTGGAGGACGTTATAAACTACAATAACACAAATAACATTTGGGAAAGGAAAACAATCTCGTGGACTCTACACTCGTTAGTAATTATTAATTTGTGGTAATTTCCAAATGTGCTTATCTCTAATTGAAGTAGACTCGTTTACAATAATATTATGCTTCAAAAAAACCGGCCAAGTGCGAGTTGGACTCGCGCACCGAGGGTTCCGTACAAAAACGGATCAATCCAAACATTATGCGTAGGTATACAAACGAGTCCTGTATGTGCTCGGGGAGTCGGAATGGATCTGGATGTTTGGCACAGGGATAGATTTATAGTCTGGAATAACACATGGGCTGCTTTTTATCCCGGGAAAATTAAAGAGTTCCCGGGAAATCAAAAACCTCAATCCACGCGGACGAAGTCGCGGTCATCAGGTAGTGAATAATAAAATTAAAGGAAAACTGAGCAGGCATAAAAAATCGTTCCAATTTTGGCCACCGGGTCAGCTAATTTTGTGGGACTTAGAATATAGTACCTAATCTGTGATACCTAGATAGTAGGCAGTCTCAGGCAGAGCTTAGACGGCACTATTGATGGGTTTATTTTGCAGCATCGCTGCTTATCATGGTTGATTCAATTCAATTCAATTTATTTATTTGAATTGAATTGAACCTCCAAAATGCTAGCAAAGTGAGTGGAACAAGTCTTACGTCGTAAACTTATTCTTACGTCGATAACTACGGTTTAAGTCAATTTCGATAAAAGTAGAAGAACTCTGACCTTTACAACTAAAAGTGGGTTGTTAGGTGATATAATTATTTAACGTTAACCATAACCATCGATGGTGCAATTGACCCTCAGTATTGACGATCCAAGTTTCAACAGAGAAAAGGAAAGTCTACTGCAGAAAATATCTAATTGAAGAAGCAAATATAATACATATTTGAGTGTAATGATTTATCAATATTTTTAAGGCTGTTAAATTAATTATTAATTTATAAAGAAAAAGTAATATAATATTTTACGTAAGTAAGTACCTATTAATAATTGTTACAAGTATTATCTAAAAGTAACGGATACTTGGCGATACGGCAGCTATAAAAATTACTAACCTATGTTATGATTTTATGATGTAAAACGATATTTTGCGCAAGAGCGAATTGTTCAAGATAACATTCAAGATATTGTACGGCGGAGTTTTATTTATTTTGTTCAGCCCCCCAATCATGTAAGAATGGCCGATGAAATCGTTAAAGTTCTGCGGCAAAGTAAATAAACCATAACAGCATTAAATTAGAGCTCAATTTCGTGTACCCATTCTTATACGTTTAGATATGTACGATACTCTAACGTATAAGAATGGATACACGAAATTAAGCTCTAATTCAATGCAGTTATGGTTGATATTACTTTGACGCTGAACCTTTACCATTTGATCGACAATACTTACATAATCGGGTGGCAGATAATATAATATAGATGATACGGAGTAGGTAGGTACATGACAGTTTTATTATACACATACACATCTTGTATATACTATAATACTATACATACCACAAAAGTGTCATGGGTTACTAAATAGTAAATACCTACTAGTTTAAATTATTATTGTCATTGTTTAAGAACCAAAAGAACTGCAAAACATACCTTATTTATTATTTTGCCTAGGTACGAGACTTCAAACCAGCTGAGCAAACTAAAGTCTGAATTCAATAGGTATAGAGCTCCGTTAGAGCAATTCGTTCTGCCAACGAAACACTCTTTACTTAATTACATAGTAAACTTTATATTTTCTTGTTATAATTTTGCAAGACTTTTAAAATTATTTAGTCCAATAGATTTTAAAACATTGCAAAAGACGAAGGGTCTGTTTTTTAAAAAAGAATAGTAAGTAATTTTCTTTCTGTCCATCCATCCATCATTCTCTATTGCGTCCTCTGCTGGACATAGGCCAATTACTAAGTAACTACCAGTACAACTAGCAGTAGGTATTTGAAATCGACGTTTTATATGACGTACCTTGATATCCCTAAAATCATACTAATATTATGAATGCGAAAGTGTGTTTGTTTGTTGGTTTATTGGTTTGTTGGTTTGTCCTACAATCACGCCGCAACGGAGCAACGGATCGACGTGATTTTTGACATGGGTATAGTTGAGGACCTGGAGAGTGACTAACCTAGGCTACTTTTTATCCCGGAAAATTAAGGAGTTCCCGCGGGAATCAAAAAACTTAAATCCCGCGGACGAAGTCGCGGGCATCAGCTAGTAAGGATTATAATTCTAAAACAAGTGCGTCTATAAGGTAGAACCTAATTCACTCAATTATATGCAGCTCCAAGCTGATTTTCCTCATTAGTATCGGGTAGGTTGAGTAATAGATTCTGTCGTATAATATTTTGAAGCTCATTGCCATTTACCAGTAAGTAGTAACTAACTATGCAATTACTTCTCGTTATATTCATAATATACTTCAGGGTGCCCAGTGGGAGCTTTTTTACCTATTCGATAGCGTTAAAGTTAACTATGATATGTATGGAATTGTCAAGCGCTCAGCTTGATGACAGATGGCAGTTTGTGCTACCATAACGAAGCAAACGGACGAATTTTTGCCATGGTAATAGTCAAAGACCAATATATCCCAGAAAATATTATATCCACGCGGCGAAGTTGCAGGAATCACAGTAGGAAGATCATTGATGTAGAATTTTAGTGATGAGGAAGATAATAGCGAATGTCCGTTACTTCAACAAATCCCGACTGGCGACGGCCTCTCGGCCCCGGGGTCCGCGGGTTTCATTGTTTCAATTACATCAAATGGCCCGCACAGAGCACACCAATGGCCGACAGCGTTGTTTGATAAATCTACTACTTATTTAGGTATGTCTTCTGTGATTTTTCTTTTAAATTCGCCCGCCACTTCGTCCTCGAATTGAGGCTTTTTGAATATTGGATAGAAGCAGGCGTTATTTTGCGGAAGTCCATGATAATGAAGGAACTGGAAGTTTAATTCGCTATAATCCGCGACAATAGGTAAATATATGTGTGGTAGATAGTAGATAGCTACTAGATACACGCTGTAACACATAGATGTCTACTGTCGCGGATTAGATAAGTATATAGAATTAAACTTTTAATTCCTTCATGAGACTTTTTGATTTCCGCGGGAACTTTTTCATTTTCCGAAATAAAAGCAGCCTTAAGAATATCAAAACGCCTCAGTGAGGTTGAGTGGAGTCGAGGAAATCATGAGTTTACGACTTGGAATATGGGTGGTGCTTCCCCGGGGGCCGGGATGCAAGTGCAACATATCTCCGTACCGAAATTCCTTAAAATCTGCTGAAAAAATGGACCGTAAACCTGAAAGCGTAGCAGGGCTATACTTAAAACAACGCTGAAAGCAATACTTTTAAGCAATATTACTCAAAATGACAGTTTGATGTCAATTACCTTGATGTCCCTAAAATAAAGATTATAATAATTCTAAAACACAAAAGTGGACAATAATGAAACAATATGGCTTAAAGCATTGGTAGTATCAGCCCCTATAGTATAATAATAGGTCTACCTCGTTAGCTTTGGGTTAGGCTAGGACTTGGCCGATGCGAAACCGGTTCACGAATCTAGTTTCAGAGTTCAAGCTGCGAGCTGCATGCATTTCCTTGTTTCGTTCAAGTGACTTGTGCGAAATACAATGGTGCAGCGATAGAATGCCTCTAAACGTAAATAATATCATTATATTCGCTTTAATTAATGCTGTAATACTACTGTAATAATACAATCACATTATTTCAGAGGCCATACTGCCAACGCTTGAAGCAATACTTATAATAATAATAATAATAATAAATTCATTTATTTGCTTGAAAAAATGGGTTACATTACAGATAGTAGGTTACAATAACAATAGCACTACCTCAATTCAGTAGGTACCTATATAAATTTTTAACCGACTTCCAAAAAAGGAGGAGGTTCTCAATTCGGCGCGCATGTTTTTTTTTTTTTTTTTATCTCCGTGGTTTCTTAACCGATTTGAAAAAAGGTTAGAGGAAGCTCCCGAGGTGGTCCCATAAAAAATTCTGACTCCAAATCCTCAATCCTGATATCCTGATGCTGTAGTTGTACCATACTACATGAAATCCTCAAAACTAGGCAGTTAGGAAATTTCGATGGTGAATTCATATAGTAGGTAATGGTATCAAGTCACGTGTATACGACTCAACTCTGAGTCCTAACTCCTCAACTCCTCCTCAGGGTACAGAACTGCTGAAAAATAGCGATTTAGGATATTTTATGTTGAATTCATATTGTAGGTGTCAAGCAACGACTTCATACTTAAACCCAAGTCCCAACTCCTCAACTCTGATGCTGCAGGGTTAAGGGTACTGCACTCCTAAGCCGTGCGGATATAGAGTACACTAAAAAGTTAAAATAAAAATTCTTTCCAAAAAACCGACTTCCAAAGCCACTGTAAAGTAAAAAATAATTTTGATTTCTACACACTATGTTGAAGTCCGGCGAGCCTGACGCGTCAACTTTGCCTATCTTTGTTACTCGCCCGGCTTCAACATAGTGTGTAGAAATCAAAATTATTTTTTACTTTAGAGTGGCTTTGGAAGTCGGTTTTTTGGTAAGAATTTTTTTTAATACTGAAAACTCTATATCAAATTATTAATATTTTTATACTTCTACCATACCTTTACTACTGTTTTAATCATACTTTTGCGGGTCTAAAGTCAGTCTTCATGCCCTAGGGCCGTAATCTAGTCGATCGATCGCCCAACTAGTTGACCAACCCCATACTGTAAATATGCACAACAGAGTCTAGGCTCCAGACTGGTCGACCAAACGACCGTACCATTTGACATAAAAGTTTTTAAACCAAGGAGTATGTATACCTGCATAAACACTGGCAGCATGGACTGGACAAATGTGACTCTATCGAACGTGAACATTCACTTTTAATTTGTCTTTTCTTTTTATTATTTACTAGACCTATGTATCCTACTTACTATGATTTGCAATAAATATCTAACCGTTACAGTTTGTTTTACTGTTATGGTAGAAGTATAAAGTATAGTATACACCACTGGGATAAAGCAGTTTTTTTCTTGGGCGCTTGAATCCCTCACTGCACTCAGGACTCAATCTTATAACACCCTCGCTGCGCTCGGGAGTTAAATTTGGAGTCCTTCGTTACGTTCAGGATTCAATGTAGCGCCCGTGACATAAAACAGTGCTTTATCCCCTTGGTGTATAATCTACTATTAAATGTCCAAAAGATCTCAAGCTCATAGAAAATTAAGCATTATTACTCAAGATGACAGATTGATGTCACGTACCTTGACGTTCCTAAAATAAGGATTAAACAAATAAATAAATCGGTTGAGTTAGGAAATGAAAATTAGTGTAAGACGTCATAGGATAAATACGGAACAACCCATTTCTAACTTTATAAGGTTTTTATCAACATGTTTGTTTATTTAAAATTGTTTTTATCGTAGAAATACCTACCCAGAGCCAACCTAACCACCTAACCGCGATAAAAAATAACAACACATTTTTATGTTTCTACCACAACGACCTTTTTGAAATTATCTCCAAGTACGTAACTAGGGTAAACGTTGGGACTTGAGAGTTTACAACATTTTAAATTTCCTTAATATACCTAATATGAAAATATGTCACGACTAGCTGATGCCCGCGACTTCGTGCGCGTGGAATAGGTACGTTTTTTAATTCCCTCGGCAACTTCTTAGTTTTCCGGAATAAAAAGTAGCCTTATGTCACTCTCCATTTCCTCAAATATACCCATGCAATAATCACGTCGATCCGTTGCTCTGTTGCGACGTGATTGAAGGACAAACCAACAAACAAACCAGTGGCGTAGCGTGCCTTGGCGGGGCCCCGTATAATAATTTGTTTGGGGGCCCTTATGAACAAAGATTTCTCACCAAAGAAAAAAAAATGTTTGCATAAAATTAAAAGAAATATTTATTCATCATAAATATCTATCTGTCACTTTTTCCAAAATTTTTACAAACAATTCAAAATAATTCCTATTTTCACACTAAATTGATGACAACTTTGGGCGCAACTAAATAAGATTAGGAGTATGAAAATTATAAAACAATTTATCAAGAAACATATTTTATTTATTCATTAGTTTAAAATTACTTTTTAAACATACATTTAGTAGTTTTTACAAACAAACGGGTTTCCCAAACGACTGTTCAACCCTTTTCGCGCGCTTGATTTTGGTGAAAATCATCGTGCTTCGCACCCGACACGCACTTTCTCACACAATGTTAAGTGAAATAGCAAACAGGTTACCCACGTGCGCCGGCAACTTTGGTCGCGTGTACTGAGCCCTCTGAAACGGGGAAATCCCGCAGCTCGCGATAACCGATGTAGGGTGTTGGCAACTTTTGAACGCACGCTTTATGCGGGAATAAATAAATTGCTTTTTTGACTTTTGTCATTTCTGAAATAAAAAAAAATTGGGAAGTTTTTATAAATTTTTGCTTACGCACGTCGCCCCGGCCCCGTGGCCCGGGGGCCCCGTATAATTGATACGGCAGATACGGCGGTAGCTACGCCCCTGAATCAAACACACTTTCGCATTTATGATATTAGTATTATTCCTCGGTTTGATTGTGTTCGCTATTGATCAAAATCCACTGTCGCAACAAATAAATAAAATAAAAATAAAAAATAAAAAAATAAAAAAGTCTTTATTTCTACTACCACTTATGTTATATACCTAAATTAAATTCCATATTTTTGTGCGTTATTGCGTGGCAGAAGTCGCCTCCTCGGCGTAGGCCTCCCCCAGTTGTCTCCACGCGTCCCTATTATCTCTTGCCATTGTCATCTAGTTTGTACCGACTATTCGCTTGAAAATATCTCCATCTTTTTCTTTGTCGTCCCTTTTTCCTTTTTCTGTTTCTTGGGATCCATTCTGTGAGACATTTAGCCCATCTTATATTGTCCATCCTACACAAATCTGTCGCTACAAGAATACCATAAATCCAGCCAATCACAACAATTGAGATTGTACCAATGATTGATTCAACTTTTCCGTTATCAGGAGCAGGTTTACTTCTTATCACCCAAGGCAATGTAAAGCATTCGTGGCTGAATGTTAACTAAATGCCTGTTATCGGTTACTGCCACTCATTTCACGTTGGTACTTAACTATAAATGTTCACATTATTTACCTTACTACCGATAAATTACTGCACTTCAGCAGATAATTATAATTTGTTTACTTTAAATTGTAAAAAGTGGTCTACTTAACATACTTCACCCTAACCTACTGGTAGGTAATTCATTGTACTTTTCTCTTATTGTATACCTACTTACTTTATATGTTTATAATACTACTACTAAGTTCTTCCCGACAAACATAAAAATACGAAATATAAAAATGTAAAAAATAAAAAGTTATATCTCCTGCTGGTATATATCTGATAATGCATGCTTTTTTCCGATATTATATCTTCGGTCTGGACTTCAGTTTGCTTATCGATATAGACCTCTTTTCGATAGGTAGGTACCTACTCATATTGATCAATGATTTAGTAAACAGTGTGGTAAGACAGCCTTCGGTGTCGGTGTACGAAACTGATTGTAGAGCTTACGACATCTTGCTCGCCCAAAAATCTCTGTAACTAGTTTATGAAAAAAGTAAATGTGTCTTTTATATTATTAGAATAACATAATATAATGTCTGTAGGTGTAGATATAAAGCGAAAAGTGCTGCGTCACTCAATGACTGACTCATCAATGCCAATCCCTTGCACCTGGAAAGCTGAAGTTTTGCATAGTTTCCTTTATTAACCCAAGGACTGAGGATAGATTTCTGAGAGTTAAGCCGCGGGCGACGGCTACTTATGGTCAACTCATACTAGCGCAGAGTCGAAGCACATCGAAGCGTCAATCTGAAATTTAACATAGCAAATTCACCCTTATCTCCACAACGTAATGCACATATTCCTTCTGAGATAAAAAGAAGACGCGCGAATTCCTGCGCATTCGACAGAATTCGTGCGTCTGAGCAAAACCAATGCTGATGCTTTAATTGTGAAGAATTGGACGCTTCGATTCGCTTCGACTCTGCGCTAGTATGAATTGACCCTTAGTTATCTAAAATAGGGCCTAATTCCCTCTTTTGTCTTATATTTAGTTAAAAATATATATTAATATATTCAATTGTGGTAAAGTAATATAAAGGTGGTAAATTTGGTAAAATAATACAAATTTAAGTAACTAGCTCTTATCTATCGTCATTAATTGAAAATTACCAGTCTTACAAGTTTGATGGATAACGAATTTCACATTAAATTTAATTATTTTATTTTTGTACAATTAAATTGAGTGGCTTTCCAGCTACAGGCTTGAAAACAAGTTTTTTTTTAAAGTTTTTTCTCCTCAGCCAAGAAACAATTTTCAGAACATCATATTTTCCACCCTTTCAATGTGCGAATTCTGCTAATTTTACAATTTTTTTTTATAAGTTAATAAAACAGTATAATATTCAAAAAAGTATATTATTCAAAAATTAGAAACAATACCTTAGGTACCTATACTTTTTGGTGGGTTTTTTCCGTATTCATCCTTAAGACGTCTCCTTCCATTATGTATGATAATATATACTACATAAATCATTCGTAATAGAATGAGTATTATACAATAAATAATATAAATAATGAAATAACTCGAATCATATTATGTTCAAAAGAAAAGAGCCATCAAAGCGTAGATATTTTTAAATTGAAAGTTTATCATCCATAAAATAAGCATATTTAATTTAACAATTAATAATGAATATAATAATTAATGGGTTCATTGTTCTCATTTAGAACTTAATATTTTAATGATTCGCGTTAAATTTTGCCACCTGTGTAGCAATGCGTCAAAATAATCATTATTTATGCACGATAGTATTATATAAGTCTATGGATTATGCAAATTAGCTACGTATGAACTGAACTAGCTAAGTATTGTTGTTAAACGTTTGCAAATCGCGGAATGTTTCAATGGTGTCAACTAAGTTTGTGCCTTTTGTTCATAGCTTTTGTTTTTGGTAGACATGGCATGACTCAGACTTCGAAAATATTCTAGCCTTTCTGAATGTCAGAGACCGTCTAATCTTAAAATGAACTAGCGTCATTTATTCACTAGCTGGGCAACAGATTCGGCTGCAGAATAATAATTAATGTCAAACAAGTTCATGACAAGTGACAACCTTCAATTTGTGTTTTTAAGGTTCTTGGTTGCTATAATGCTAAAGCAACGCACAGCGAAATATAGTGAGCGTAAACACATTGGCGGCGCGTTCATCTTTAGAATAGACGAACTCTACGTGTTATATATGTTACGCTCAAAGATCAAAAACGCTCATTGAGCGGAAAAATAGCTCACAACGCGATGTGGTCACAGTAAAACATCCACATAGCGAAATTCGTGTTATGGCTCTAATGAAAACGCGCACGACGCGTTGTGGCAATCAAAGAAATACCAAATAGCGAAATTCGTGTCGTGGCTTACATGCTATTCGATCTCAACGCGTTGTGGCAATGAAGAAAAGCCATGACGCGTTCGGAGCATTCATTGTGTTAACCATATCACGACGGACAGGTTGTAACTTGTCGGTGTCGGCTCGGGTGCAAAGACAAAGACTTTTTAAGAAGTTGAGACTGTTTTGTTTCATTATGTAACATTTCATATTTTTCTGTAGTCATAATAAAACTGCGATCAGTGCTTGTTTCCACAAACTCACGTAATTTATCGTAAAACAATTCTTTTTTATTCGTCATAATTAGCGCTGACATTAAAATTCACTCTCATAAACAGAAAAGAAATGAATAAAACTGATGTTTCAATGCGTCTTTGCACCCGAGCCGACACCGACAAGTTACAACCTGTCCGTCGTGATATGGTTAACACAATGAATGCTCCGAACGCGTCATGGCTTTTCTTCATTGCCACAACGCGTTGAGATCGAATAGCATGTAAGCCACGACACGAATTTCGCTATTTGGTCTTTCTTTGATTGCCACAACGCGTCGTGCGCGTTTTCATTAGAGCCATAACACGAATTTCGCTATGTGGATGTTTTACTGTGACCACATCGCGTTGTGAGCTATTTTTCCGCTCAATGAGCGTTTTCGATCTTTGAGCGTAACATATATATTTTATATGATATATATATTTATATTATATTTTATAAATACTTTGTAATAATTTACTTAATTAGTGGTTTTATTTTCTAATGGGCACTATTATCTTTATTATCTGGTATAGTTTCAGTTTTCGCCTCAAGGACCTTTAGAGTCCAAGTCAAAAAAGAACGGTAAATTTTTTAACGTCAATAATATAAGACAAAAGATAATTAACTACAAATATCTTAAAACTAAAGATGCGAAGGTTCCAAACGTGCCCTGAGAAAAATACCCACGACAAACTTATCCAGGATTTTTTTTAAAATTCAAAATAACATCCTACATAACTCGTAGATTCTATGTTTCCATGCACGCCTGGGTGTCAGGGCGACATTTTAAATGTCTATTGTTTATTCACTTAATAAGCGGTATACGCGGATGCAGGCATCAAACATCCACAAACCTCGGATGTTATTTCCAAACATTTTGCCTTGCCACTTTCCAATTTTCAACGTGTCTAATTTTTGAGGTAATAGCTAGACATTACTTAGTGGGTATTACTATTACAGATCCATTGGGGAGCCGCGATTAAGGGACTCGAGCCCCCCACAAACACATCTGGGCCCACCCCTGAAAAATATAATATTATCCTACCTTGGACTAACCTCATCCTCTCTTGATATTGGGGAAAATAAAACTTTGAATGGTTTTAGATTGACTGGCAGCCGGCACAATAATATTATGTCGTAGCCATTGAAAAATTTTACAAAAAATTAACCGAGGATACCTACTCGTGACCCCCTAGCATGGGCCGAGACAATTTTCTCCCCGAGGAAAGGATAAAATTTTTATTCTTAGCTAAATAAATAAAAACGCTAAATAACGGTGGATAAATAGTCCCCCGCGTCCCCGTGAAATGTCAAACGTGGATAAACTTCTCTCCCGTTGCCGTGCTCTGAGAAGTGGCTAAGATAATTTTATCTCTTGTCAGTAAATCGGGGGATAAATTTTTTATCTCCGGCCCATGCTAGCCCTGGTGGAGTGCTAGATAAGATAGCGTAAGTTTGCAAAGACGTAGGTAATCCTTACTTCGATAACAATATCAATTTGGATTGATATCAATTTGTATGGTGTTGGTACCATACAATAATCCGAACCTTTTAATTGATGGGTTGCATCCTGTAGATATACGTATAACTAATTTAATACTACTACCTTTTATTCCGGAAAATCAGAGGGTTCCCACGGGATTTTGATAAACCCGAATCCACGCTTCTTATGTATTCTAGAATCTAAAGGGTTCCCAGGTCATTTTGTTGAAACCTATTCCGGAATAAGTATGTCAATTTGACTGTTTTATTAATTAAAAGATTAACTGAGCTAATGACAGAAAATTACCTAAAGATTTTCCGGCTGATCATTGAACAACTTTGTACGATCAATGAGATAAATTGATAACTTAATACTTATCAAATCAACCTCAGTATCAATCATATGCCACCTTATAAGACCAACATTTAAGATAAGCCTGCGATTTGGGCTGTCTGATAGGTTGATAGGTACTATCTTTTGTACCTAATTTCAATTAAAAATAAATGAATATATATGGAAAAACACATAGCAGTTTAATAGTAGAAAATACCCGACTAGATGAATCAATTTTAAATTAGCAAATGGCGAATGCAATTTGGCTCCCAGCCGTCTCCCCGTCGTCGTTTCTGAGTCCTGAGTCCTGACCATTTCCGCTGCGGAAGCGCGCCATTGTCTCATTGAAAGATTACCGATGGACCACCCCACTCGAAACTCTAATACTTTTTAATCAAATTACTAATCTAATCTAATTTTATAAATGCGAAAGTTTGGATGGATGGATGGATGGATGTATGGATGGATGGATGCTTGTTACTCAATCGCGCAAAAACGGCAGAACGGATCTGGATGAAATTTGGCACAAAGATAAATTATAGTCTGGACTCTGGAACAACACAAAGGCTACCCCCGGAAAATAAGAGTTCCCGCGGGAACCAAGGAACCTCACCACGCGGACAAAATCGCGTTCATCAGCTAGTAGGTAGGTATTCAAATTGAACTTTTAAAAGTGCTTTTGAATAGTGGAGTGAATCTACCACCTGGCACTAACGTTCTTAAATTATGCAGTTGTTTACACGACTGCCCAAAAAAATGAGTACCTATACCTAAGGTGAGTTTTTTTTTTATCCACTAAAGTTAGCCCTTGACTGCGATCTCACCTGATGGTAAGTGATGATGCAGTCTAAGATGGTAGCGGGCTAACCTGTTAGGGGCATGGCAGTTATATTAAACCAATACCCCTATTCGGTTTCTACACGGCATCGTACCGGAACGCTAAATCGCTTGGCGGCACGTCTTTGCCGGTAGGTTGGTAACTAGCCACGGCCGAAGCCTCCCACCAGGCCAGACCAGGGAAAATTCAGAAATTATAAATTCCCAAATTGACCCTGCCGGGGATCGAACCCGGGACCTCCGCACGTTCAGACAACAGCGCTACACACTGCGCCACGGAGGTCGTCAAAAGGTGAGTTTATTTAAATACCACCAATTATCTTCTAAATGCCTGAACAGATTTGGATGTATGGGGTATCGTTATCTAACTATTGAATCCTCCCGAGTGACATTGGCTATATTTAGCAACGAATAGGCCACTCATAACCACGAGGCGATCACCGTTTCGGTCCGCATATTATGGTCAGTTAACTACGTATGATCGTATCACGATTCACGTGTGTATTATTGATATTATGTACCTATTGTAAAACAATTATTAGATTGCATGCAACGTCGCCCGCGTTGTACGTAGGGTTACCATACCTCAGGGTTAGTCGTGAGATTACAGGATTTTGGGGCTCTTGACAGGATTTCAGTCAGATTTTTGAAATTTCAGAATTTTTCAGTTTTTAAATAAAATACAGTAGATTAATCAGATTTAGTTATAACCAACATAAAAAACCGTAATGAAAAAAATTGAACTTAAATTCGCTATACAGTCGGTTCGGTTCACCGTACAGTATAATTCTTGCGATATTCACCACACCACACAAATCTTCCAAATTATTCTCAACGTACGTTTCACTCCGACACTGGAACATCTTCAGTGTGCTTAGCATGCGCACAACCATAGACTATACCTTTTACCTACGTAGGTATATACTGGGAACGCACAACGAGATTATCTCGCGACGAGAGAGAGAGAGATGTTGTCGTTGACGGCAAATTTTTCATTTATCCCTAGCTAACATGCACGAAATGCGGTATAATACAAGAAAAAAATAGTCAACATGTAAAGGTTCGTAGAGAAAAATACCACAGATAAGAAATATTACTTTTATCTCTACTTTTGACGTAACGAGACAAGTAACCATGTTAGCTTCGGTAGACAAGTAGAGATAACGGGTAGACATAATTTTACTCGTAGTGCGCATGCTAGCCACACTGGTCTGACAATATCTCAGGACTTTTCTATGAAATTCAGAATTTCCTCAGGATTTAAATTTTTCATCTGGCAACCCTAGTTGTACGTGCCTTCCTGCCAACCGCCACCGGTGACCGCATGTGGCTACAAGACACAAGTGTTACGTGTAGAGCATCCTTGACACTGAGCGATTATATGCACTTTTTACCAACGCATGCAAATATTTGCAGGACATGCAAGTATTTGCCCGGCGCTCGATTGCGGTAAAACATACAGTGTGACGATCGCAGTTGCCAATCACCTCTACTTGGCTAATAAATTAACACTTTTTTGGTACCTACTCGTCAAAAATTTTAACTTTTGAGCACGTTTGTAAATTACCGTACACTACTAACGTACTTAGTACTTACCCCAAAACCGATGCCCAAAAGGTACTAAAATTCTACATCAATGCAGAAAACGGTCTTCATTTTTTCAAAATAGTTACTTTAGTAAGTATTATTTCAATCTATGAAGACGTAACTACTAACTATTAATATTTAATACCTACCTAGTTGGAATAGTGGAGTACCTAGGTAGTTGTTAGCTGTGTGCATAATTAATTTGAGTTCATTCTTCAAAACTGACAATCCATATTACAGAATATAAAGATGCAATTTTATGTTTGCTTATCATGATAGTGGATACAGTTTACACATCTATACTAATTAATAAATAATTACTAATATTTTATAAAGAGGTAAAGTTTGTGAGTTTGTGAGGTTGTAGGGGGTAATCTCTGGATCTACTGAACCGATTTTGAAAATTCTGGTACCAATAGAAAGCCACATTATTTGTGAGTGTCTTATGCTATTTATATTAACCCGAAAAATTAGGGAGTTCCGGTGGGAATTTAAAAAACTTATTTCACGCGGACGAAGTCGCGGGCATCTGCTAATGTCACATAAATAGCTCAATTTATGCATTCTAAAAAATAATGGAAAGTATACCTACAGCTTCTACTCGTACGGTACCCGATTGTTCGTGGAATGGCATTGAGTAAAACGATAGAGCAGCAGACTTAGAGCAGCTAATAGACCATTGAGCGTTTTTTTTGCAAATTTGGCTTGCGCTTGACGACAATCATGCTTAGCGCAAAGCAATGATGAGGTCTAGGTTGAAACGCGCTTGCCTAAAAGGTGCCTATTCACTTTTGCCTCGAAGGTACCTACTTAACTTATACGTATAAGTGGATGAGCCTAAAATACCCTTCAAATAATGATAAAAACTACTTGTTATCGTGCTAAATCTTATTCATTTTTTTTTTTAATCATTTATCAGTTGTTTATATACGACAAAGATTAGATAAACCCAGCAAAAACACGTCAAACGCCAATATGCTGTGTGAAAAAAAATACTATTCTCGACTGACTTCAAGATTACAATAGGTATTACCACAGATAACGGAAACAAGGGGTATTACAGTCAGGTGGAGTACATTTCGAAGAGACGTCGCTGCTTTATACTAGCAGTAGAGTAGGTACCATCATTTTCATTTTTCGTGATATTTTATGCTGCTCTATCAATACGGCAACTCTCTGTCAGGTACCACCTCTAACCGGTAGTTACGCATCTCTGCAATGCTCAAGGTGAACCGCGTCGGCACCTGATTGTACTTGAGAAAAAAAAACGGTTAAAAGTGAATGTTATTATACATTTGTTGATCATAAGTTCACTACCTATTCTACATTGATTAGCATAATATATTGTAGGTACCTAGATGTATATTAATAGCATATTACATTAGGCAGATACGCGGTCAAAACAACGTTGCTAAATAAACAACGGATTCCACTTATTTATTAGTTATTACTTATAAAGTATTTATTACCTACTAGATAATGCCGTAGCCTTCGTTAACGTGGATTATGGTGCTTCAATTCCCGCGGGAACGGATAAAAAGCCTGTGTCCTTCCCCGGGATACATCATGCAACCTATTCCTGTACCAAATTTCATTGAAATCAGTTGAAAAGATGGGCCGTGAAAGCTTAGCAGACAAACAGACACACTTTCGCTTTATAATATTAGTATGGATGAGGAAATCTGCATAAGTTTTCTGCATTATGTTTTCACATCTGTGTGTCAAGTCTCCCTGCAGTCTGCACTGTCTTGTTCAGCAAGACGGAATATAACCTAAGGTGTTAGGCCTTGTCTAGTTCTAGACCCTTCTCACTCTAAGAGGAGACCCGTGCACAGTGGTGGGCCAGTTGAGATGATGCCTATTATAAATGCACTCTCTCTCTCTTCGGTTGTTCCTTCATTGCTGAAGATCGTGGTCCTGGCCAACGACTTAAAATATCATAAGTCCTGGCTAGATCCTAACCTCGAACGGATTATTTGTGCACAGTGGTCTTAAAAGTCCTCGGAGAATTTGATTCCTGGGAGGGTCCTAGCCCCTAGGGGTCTATAGGAACGGCAGGAACTCCAAACCAGTGGTAGATTTCACTGGACGATTCAAAAGCACTTGTCTACTTGAATAAAAAAGATTTTGGTTTGAGCACCTATAATTCTATTTGGCCTCTGTGTCCTCCTCAAAAGTCAAAATGGCAGCCTTCTTCACCTATTTGACTATCTGCAGCAACTCTACCATCGTCCATCAGTAACAAATGCAGGCACTATCAAGAAATGATCTAGCTATTGGGTAGGTAATACTAATAACGAATAGTTAAGAATTACTTACTTAATCTTCGAAATAGATACCTACTTTCTGCTTCCTACTGGTTCCCCCATAACTAATACCTAGGTACAGATTTAGATAAGTATAGGATTTCGCAAGTAAATCTAGGAAATCCCGCGCTGTGTAACGGCTGGTGCATTGACAGATGTGTTGCGCAAGCGCAGCGCAGTGAAAGTCGGCGCAAATGAAGGTCTTGCTCTAAATTACCTCTTAAAACAACCAGAATACGGTCTGTTTTACTTTGATCTAATTGTATTTTTAACTTACCCCGACCACCTAGTCATGTCGGTAACCTAGCTGATCTCTCATATAATCGCTGCCTCCAAGCTAAATCTCGAAGCATCCCTATACAAAGAAATTACTGGCTATGATATACAGTAGACTTTATCTTTAGGGCGAAAATATGAGAAACTCAAAAAAAACGAGCAAAGTGGGATAGAGTAGGTATAGGTCACTCAAATGCTGTCATTTATGCGTGCGAGGTCACCCTTTGAAGGCTTTGGGCGACCTTACTATTCAAGCTATGCGCCCCCACCCCGCCCACTTTAGCTCACGACTCAATGAGCTAAGTATAATATCATTCCCTAACTAGTATACATGAGAAGAGATGATAGATAGGACGCAGGTATTCTCCTCAGCTTCTTCCATCGGCTATTGAGGATTGAGGAACCTTTAATTGAAGAGCGTTTGGATCCATTTTTCTTTGACGCCAATATGATCGCACGCTCACGATTAATCGAATTCGCAATGGAAAAACTTAAACTAAGGCCTATTACGCATTATAAGAAAATTTCTTGTTTCTTGTAAGAAATGTCTTATAAGAAATTCAGTCGCAATGGTTGTTTTATGAGACCTTACATATTACAAGATATTACAAGAGATTTCTTGTGTCATATCAGGCACGCGCATATAAAATATAAGATATGACCTAAAAGACACGAAATTTTCTTACAATGTGAAATGGGGCTAAGCTTACCTACTGTTAGGAAACTTTCGCCTTAGGACACTGACGTCTGGTAAAGCGGCATCATAAAGAATTTGTGTTTTTGGTTTTTTCAGAAAATGGACCACGACATGATGGCGCACGACCACAGTGGCCTCCACGGCGACCACGGGGACCACGGCGACGCGCACAGCTGCTCGCACGGACACGCCATGGTGGTCAGTTACCTTTTTTAACCTTTTTTAGTTAATTTTTATATAGCTGATGCCCGCAATTTCGTCCGCGTGTACTACACAAATTTCAAACCCCTATTCTTTTTTAAACTTAATTTATTTGGGACTTTTGTCAGACACAGACACGAAACCCCTATTTTTACCCCCTCAGACGTTGAATTTTCAAAAATCCTTTCTTGGCAGATGTCAATTAATAGCTATTTGCAAGCCCGATCCGTCCAGTGGTTCATACAATACTATACAATTTCTTTATTTTGCAGAAACATAAATTTACTGGTGTTACAAAGTTAAAGTCACATGTTTCGCCTAGCAGAAGGCATGCAAAATTTGTTATTTACGCACATGTTGATAGATCAGTCATATACCTTTTATATATTCGGTTCGATCCCCGGCAGAGGCAATTTATCTTAAACTGTATCATCACTTGCCATCCAGGTGAAATCGCAGTTGATTTGTAATAGAAAAAAAGGTGCCTTGCCTTGCCTGGTGGAAGACTTCGGCCGTGGCTAGTTACGCCCTACCGGCAAAGACGTGCCG
Organism: Erebia ligea; assembly: GCA_917051295.2. NCBI lineage: Eukaryota > Metazoa > Arthropoda > Insecta > Lepidoptera > Nymphalidae > Erebia > Erebia ligea. Next base: position 16,557,289 of record OU785236.1, on the reverse strand, counting down.
CCAAGCGATTTAGCGTTCCGGTACGAGGCCGTGTAGAAACCGATTAGGGGTATGGGTTTAATATAACTGGCATGCCCCTAAAAGGTTAGCCCGCTACCATCTTAGACTGCATCATGACTTACCATCAGCACACTGCACAATAACGTCAAAAGCCCTGCAAGTGTGCATATATCCTGTAAAAATATACCTAATTCAATATGGATGATGCCTATGCCATAAATAGACCTAAAATTCACATCCTCGGTTGATTTTAAGTTTGATATAACCATTTTCAACCGTAAATTAAAGAAAAAAATGTACGTTGATTACAGTGGCGATTCCTGGTGGTCAATCTTGGGTTTGCGCTAGTTGATGGTTACTTAGGTATTTTCTCATTAAAATACATTTACCTCATATATCACTGATTAGGGGTAAGTATAGGTTTAATATAACTGATAGGTAAGTATATCTATAACAGGTTTGCCCGTTACCATCTTAGAGTAGGTACTTACATCATCACCCACCACCTGGTGACATTGCAGTCAAAGGGTAACTTGTACCTACTTACTAGAATAAAGAATACTATTTTTATTTATTTTACACTAGCAGATTCCCGCGACTTCGTCCGCGTGAAATAAGTTTTTTAAATTCCCACGGGACCTCCCTAATTTTTCGGGTTAATCTCTGTTCTCGTACCAGGCCTATAGGACACTCACAAATAATGTGACTTTCTACTGGTACCAGAATTTTCAAAATCGGTTCAGTAGATCCAGAGATTACCCCCTACAACCTCACAAACTCACAAACTTAACCTCTTTATAATATTAGTAGGTAGGTATAGTGCGTGTTACATTATTACTATGATATCTTCTAAAATATTAATCTGAATTGAGTGGAGTAAGGGCGAATTTGATCTATTATTAAATACTTGAGATTAACAACCATGTTATTTTGAGGATTAATACTATGTTGGTAAAAACACCTTCGCGAGTATAGCATTGTTTTAGACCAAATTTGAAAATCATAATGACTGTTATTGTGAGACGACCTTAAAAGATAGCTATATGCTGTCGCGGACTTTTTTTTAGAACTTTTTGAGAGGAACAATTCCACCATACATTGTTTTCGTGTACCTTTTACCATTTACGCAGCGCACGCCACGGAAGCTCTCAGATGAGACAATTTTTTCCGACTTAATTCACATTATTGCAATTTTCGTAGCCCGTAGGGATCTTTAATGTTTTTGAAAATAAAATACAGCTTACGTTACTCGCTGATAATGTAGCTTTCTATATGTGAATTTTTTTTAAAAATCGGTTGAGTAGTTTTTGAGTTTCGGCAAAAGCGAGTAGCTCGCAATGCGCAACTCATAGTGCACGCCTTCGGCCAGTAGTGAGCGGGGAGAAAGCGGGCCGACGGAGTTCGAAGATTCTTGCAGTACGAGCCACGTGGCGATGCGGCGCACGTCACAAGTCACAACTCACAACCTAGGTGCGAGGTGTCATGGAGCGTGCGTGATTTTAAATAATTATCGAATAACGCAATCATTTAATTGATAAACTTATATGTTTTGTTAATGGTATCTATTTCATGTTATAAAATATTAGTATACTTATTACTTAAACAGATCTAGTATAATTGGTAAGTAACTTATTCATAATTATTGGTATTGCGGCGCAAGCTGCGCAATCTTAGAGGAATCGCCACTGGTTGATTATTTGACGACGAAAAAAAGCTATGTATTTCATACAAACTTCCTTAATAGAAGCGCGTTTTTGAGTTTGATAAAGAGTTGCTGATTTGATTTTAGAATTGATGATAGAACTGCTTTCCGAACCGGTGGTAGAGTCAAACATAGCGTAGCATAAGATACACCTGTATATCCTATGTTATAAATATACCTATTGAGTATTGATTGAGTTGACATCATCCCTATTTAATTAAAGATATCAATACAGTACGCGGCCACTGTGGGAACCTTTAAGTTCGTTCGGAACTGCGCTGCGGTCAGTAGTGGTGCCTGATAACGACGTTATCTGTGCTCCTTGCATGTTGGTCGACAGCGACTACTGATACCAATTAGCTGTATCACTAATGTAGTAAGCGCTACTGAAACTAAAAGTAAACTTCCGTTCTAACAGGTCTGTCAGACTTGTATAGTAATCATCGATTTACCAAGTAATGGTAAATATGTTCTTATAGGTAGTCAGACAGTTCCATCGAAACCCCACTATTTTTCGTTTCGTCAGGAAAGTTGCCCTAAGCACACACATATAATATATTACCTACATTTATCCTAAATTATATATTTACAAAATTGATTAATTTCAAGGGTGTACAGTATACCTACTGCGTGCTACATATAGCATCGTCACAATAAATAATTAATCTATAGAGTGCGTCTTCGTGGATTGAACTAGATATAATATCTATAGTAAACAAACGATTTGGTTTTGATTGTAGGACCATGCATTGCAACCCCAGAACAGCTAGTGTTTATAAGTGATGTCTACGACCTGCCCCCGATTGTGTAAGAAAATTGTAATCGTAATCGTTTGTCAAACGGATAATTCCACCAAATAAAAACATTTATTAACTCCATAAACAGTTCGATCAAAAAGCATGTATCAATTCCTTAAAACAGTTCGAGTAATACGTTTTAAGCTGTCAAATGATTACAATTTCCTTACACGATCGGGAGGCTGAACCTGCAAATCCGTATGGGTAAATGGGTTGTACTTTTTCACTGCAGTTTGACCCTTCTGTACCTAGTAGAAGATCGACACTTCAGCCTGTTTCTCAACCAGGTGTTCTCTGATTCCAGTTCCACGCAGGCGTGCAGCAGGAGATCCTTTTCAGAGGCTGGGAGACCACCAACGCGCTGGAGTTGTTCGGCTCAGCGGTGGCCATCTTCCTCGCGAGTGTGCTCTACGAGGGATTCAAATACTACCGGGAGGCGCTACACGCCAACGCCGTAGCGCCCACTGACTCTCAAGTCAACATTGCCAAGAACGAGTGTGGAGCACGAGGGAGTTGCTCCGGTCCTGCTATTGTTAAGTAAGTCTTGCTTATAGAGACATATCTCAGTGACTTTGGGTATGTTTCGTTAGATACTGCGAGCACTGTTCAGTGCTCTTACTGGGGAGAAATTCGTTCCGTTATGAACTGACAGTATACTGCCGCAGTAGGGGAGTCAGTGCTCTTACTGGGGAGAAATTCGTTCCGTTATGAACTGACAGTATACTGCCGCAGTAGGTATCCTAGAGAAATATATGACGCCATCGACCACACAACCAATAGACGCCTAATTACTATGCTTTCGTAATGCAAACAATTCAGTCAAATGACTCATAGTAAGCGGGCGCGGGGTACTAAACGCTGATTGGTCTACTCAAGGTCAAAAAAATCATAAATTAAATGGGATGGGGTCCTAACTCCTAATAATTATTTATCGATAATTAATTATCGATATACTCTAATTAATATTTAAATAACTCGGTAGGTTTTGTTACAAGGGCGTGGAATTATATAAGACCTATTAAGTCTGATGTGTTGTCTGAAAATGTTCGCCCTAATGAGGAGTCTATTAGTTGTATGGTCGATGTATGACGCCATAAATCGTCGCCATTTTTGTAATGTGAGCACTGGCGTTTTCGAGGTAAGGTACTCTCAGTGCTGACTGCGTTCTGTTTTAAACAGTAACCAGTATAGCTAACTATAAAGGAAAGGGATTCGCAGTATACTAAATTGACGTCACACCTTACAGTGCTCGCAGTGAATATCGGAACTTACCCTTAGTGAACCGGTGGTCGAAGATAAAGAAGCTGTAATTAAGAGGTTAGTTTTTAAAAGGTATACAAAAAAAGTCTGATCGGGCGTTACCGGATACCCAGCTGTCAAGCCAAAGTTCAGGCTGAGTCGATTGCTATCCTGTTAAAAACCAACATGGCGTGTGTTCATGGTAAATACTGCATATAGAAGGTACTGCTCGAGACCACACAGGTGTAACACTGGAAGCTTATGATATGCGCTTCATTCTCGACGGTAAGTATTCAATCTACAAACTGGTAGTTAATCGCCCAACGATTTGGCAACTGGCCTGAGGCGGTTGGCTCGACCTGCTATTGTCAAGTAAGTCGTAGTCACGGACCGCTCGAGCAGTCATAGTCAACAGCTTGAAGCTACCATTGATAACTGCTGCCAACCGCCCGAAGCAGTCGCAACTGCTCGAGCGGTTCCATGTATGTGTACGTAGAAGACTGTAGTTCACTATGCAGTCGCAGCGTGAAGCAGTCCATTCTGACTGCTTCAAGCTGTCCGTGTATCCGAGGCTTTACTTAATTTATCCTAGTGAAATTCACTGGAAAAAAACCTAACATTCCTTCTTATTATATCTTCCAAAAAAGCATTTCTTTAAAATAGGTATTAGGTAAGTACTTAAAACTTTTAATAGGTATAAATAAGCCCCAAAGAAGCACTAAAAAAATTACCCAAGTAGGTTTTTCCAAATACGCCATAAAAGATTGATTCATTTGATGATTTCAGAACTTCCTACGTGACCTGTTTATTTATTGTTAAAATTATTCTTATTTCACATCTTCCTTTGTTTATTGACGTGTTCCCTATTTCTCGTGGATACCTTTATGTTTATGGTACTTATTTGACAAAAAAATTATTCTTTACAAAATTACCATTGGTGAGACGTAGAACTGTCTGGAAAATCCCGATACAGTCATTTTGTTATGCTAATAAAATATTTGATTACCTAGATAAATCAGACGTTTTCCTGTTCTTCTTTTTATCGGAAGAAGCTAATATTATAGAATAATATTTTACAGATACTTAAGTTTATTACCTATGTTAGATAATTGTGGAATGGGAAATATCTGCCACCAACTGTTCTGTCTTCTATCATTCAATATTACAATATCGGCCCTACTCACTGTCTATATTATGAATCAAGTGATATTTAATTTCTTAAAACGCTACATAACTTCGAAAAGTTGGAGATGCGTACCCGGGGATTGTACCCGCGACCCCGTATAAGGTGGTGTCTTAACCACTAGGTTATCACCGCTGATATCACGATATTTGTGAGATGGTGATAATAAAAAACACCCCGGCTGAGTTTGTTGTGGGCTCTTCTCAGACCAAGGCGCGTTTGGAACCCTCGTAGCTTTAGTTTTAAGATGCCGTGCTTAATTATCACCATCAAGTCTTAAGCTTTGTAAAGTTGACGTTCAGAAGGTGCACTGTGTACCAATTTTGAATAAATATACTTTGAGTTTGAGTTCGATTCTGAACCTTAGTCTCACCTAAATACTTAGGGGTAGGACCACAGATAACGGAAACAAGGGGTAGGACTTATGACTTGTGCTCACCAAGGAAGCTTGATTCGCTATAATCCGCCAAAACAGACAAAATGTACCCACATATATGTCGTATAGTTTTTGCAGCACGCGATAAGTATGCACTGCCCACCTTCCCGCGTCTAACTCTAAACGGGCAGGAAAAGGAAGCCACCAAGCAAACAATAGGTACGCGCCGCCACCACGCCACATCACAGTCACACTTACCTTCCAAAGCATCCTCGACGTACGTTTCACTCCGACACCGGAGCATCCTCAGAATATGTTGACTCTACATTGTACAATTAACAAGATTATTATATTGGATTTGTCTGTTTTCACGGATTATAGCGAAATCAGCTTCTTGTTCCTTGGTTATCTTGAATTCCGCAAAGTAATGCCTGTTCTAACGACCTATTCGTGAACCTAACGAATTGTCCCCTCACCCGCAGGTACTCGATGTTCTCGTCAGCGCACTTCGTCCAGACGTGCCTGCACGTGATCCAGTCCACGGTGTCGTACTTGCTGATGTTGATATTCATGACGTACAACGTGTGGCTGTGCCTCGCGCTGGTGCTGGGGCTGGGCTTGGGCTACTTCTGCTTCGGTTGGAAGAAGAGCTCCGTTGTGGACACCAACGAGCATTGCCAATGACGAAACTAACGCTATAAAACCTATGATATTTATAAGTCGTTGTTTAACACCTAATAATATATCTCTGTGCGTCGTATTAATCAATGTCGAAAGTCGCCAACGAGCATTGCCAATCTGCGTACATAGTGCCTCCAACATATCTGACCCGGTGGCCAAAATTGGAACTAATTTTTAAGCCTGTTTAGTTTTTGTTTTTATTTTATTTTTAATATTTAATAGCGACGCTGTCACAGGGTCAAATAAGTTAGTGGGACTATACAGACATCCAGAACTGTATAAACTACTGGAGGAACCTTTCCTTTCGGCTTTAGGTAATAAGTTAGGTGGTGTGTGGACTTTTTGTCAGCAAGAATTTTTTTGGTCCTTAACTAATGTGTTTTCACTGTACCTAACTTTTTGTGTCCAAGATTCAATTTAAAGTCGGCGAAGGAAATCTTTGCCTGCCCATCGCGTCGCCAGACTTAAGTTTAAGTGATAATTTTTACTATTTGTATTGTAGTAACATAATCATGACGTGCAAAATAATTTTGGAAATGACTGATAAAAATTATACATTCCTTGCGTCGGTTTTTTTAGTGAAGAAGTTTATAATATTTATAAGAATAGGTACCTACCACCTACCTATGAGTATGTCGCTGCATACTAGGTAGGTAGGTACTTACTTTTTATACTATATACCTATATCTACTATTTATGTAAGTAGGTATTACGAAAACGCGCAAACACTTCAACATACTACTGTATACACAGATCGGTGACTGTAATAATATTATAGGTCTACCTCAATAGGTAAGCACTTGTTAAGTACAAAAGAGGCAAGAGCAATTATTATATTATATTCATGAAATTTTACTACGCTACTAAGAAATATTAGTCTGTCTAGTGAAAGATCATGACATTGAATTATAGATAGCTAGGCAACGGTGGGGTAAATAAAATACAAAATGATCAAGTGCGTTTAATCATGGTTTATTCAAAGTTTATTTGCGACAATTTTGCACTCTCAGCGTTTTCTAGACAGCTTATACTAGAAGGTGGTCCGTGAACCGTGGTCCGTGGTACCTACACCACAGAATAGGTAAGAGTATGTTCCTATTCCTACTATACAGCTATTTTGTGGTATAGGAGGTAGGTTTAGAAAAGTTAAAACCATTATTATATTTTATTGACCAATGCATAATGCATTACAAATAAATAATTGCAAGAAACTAATAGTTATTTTTTTAGTGTTCCTGTATGTACTTCTACTTTTATTTATTATTAAAATAATCTCAATTTTTATTTTAATAGATTTAGGCAAATAATTTTTGTGAATGCCATCTAGTGGCAAATAGCTTAAGGTTTTAAATATTGCATTTTTTACCCATAGCGCCATCTAGGAACGAATAGTATAGTTACGCTATTCGTTACTAGATGGCGCTTTACCAATTTTATTAGATAATTTTCATAATAAACATGACTTTTTTATAAACAAATTAATACCTTTGAAACAAAGATTAATACGGTCGAGTTGAGGTCGAGTCTGTCAAATGAAAGCTTAGCTCACATAGCTTCTGAAAATTGAGTTTTAGATGCTGGCAACACTGGCAATAAAAAACTCAAAGCTATATTAAGTACCTAGTAAACAAAAACTCGTTTATTACAAACATAACTGACCCGGTGAGAGCGTCGCTAGTTTAGATGAAAAATAAAATAAAAACCAATACTAAACAGGCATAATAATTAGTTCCAATTTTGGCCACTTGTTCAGTTAAGTTTGTGGGACTTGTACAATACATTTTAGGCAGATTTGGGGATAATTATCCGACCATAAAGGTATAATTATACAATATAATAGTATATATTATCTCTATGTATCCGACCAATTTTTTTTTTATTTGCCGCTATTTTGCTCCTCGGCTTTCACTGGACAGACTCTAGGTAGGTACAGGTACCTAATAAATCTATGGTAGAGTATCTACTCACCACTTAGTATACTTTGCAATGCCAACTTTATCACAAGTGAATATCTTGCCGATGGTTTTTTATAATGCGCTATATTTTTTGTACCTACATAGTAAATAGGAACCTTTTTGATCCCATAAGTAGGCATATGTACTGTTTCTGAAAGCAATTTATAAGTATCAATATAAGTATATTATTTAGTAAGTAATTCCTACCTCCCACTTCAAACTAAGTATCCTGCTTGTAACCAATTTCTTGCTCTGAACTTGTGATATTAAGTACATTATTTGAATCCGTCAGGTTGGCGGGTGTAGATTTTTCGATTACCTATATACTTACATTCAAACTTTACTGAAATCTAAATATATAAAAGGAACAGGTGACTGACTGACTGATCTATCCTATAAGGTATGTTGGGGTAAGAGCGGAAAGGGGGTAAGACCGTATACATCAAATTTCCCGCGAATGAGACCATATTTTTTAAAGTTGGTATCATTATGTTCAACGCCATTTTGTTATGCGTCTACTTCAGTTCGCGCCAGTCACTCCTGACGGACCGAACGTGAGTTATGGTGAATTTAAAAAAACAAGGTAATTTTTGTCTTTTTTTCTTCTATCCGATCTTTCCCTTTCCCTTTTAGATTCATACTTTGGCGAAAGTACAGCTTGTTTTGCTAATATTTAGCCTTAATACTAGGTTTTAGGTAGCAATAGATAGATAGATCTGATCTAATGAATTAGAGTAAATAATATTATGCACTGAACTGTTTAAATACTTTTATTTAAAATACAATGAAATTACAACAGACTTGAAGCCAACAGAGCAAGAGAAGGGAAAAAAAAATGTCAGTGACAACTGACAACTAAGCATAGTGTTTCAGGCGCCAAATTTGAATTTGACATTTATATCTAACACTCCCACTAAATTTAAGCCTTGTTAAATATAAATAATAACAGCAAACTATGGTGACCAAAAAAAACAGTAGTAGGTATACAATTAGTTCTAAGTATTAAGTGTTACCAGGCCAATCTTTTCTCTTAACAATCTGAACTTGTCTCTACACAATGCTTTCGTTAAAATATCAGCAAACTGATTACTACTACAAACATAATTTAAATCAATTACTTTATCATAATATTTTTCTTTCACAAAATGATACTTAATATCTATGTGTTTGCACCTTTTATGAAAATTAGTATTTTTTATAACACTTATAGCACTCTGATTGTCTAAATTTAAGCACAATGTCTGCTGTTTATATTCACCAATATCACTTAGTAGCTGTTTGATCCAGATAGCCTCTTTGGTTGCGGCACAGGCCGCCATGAATTCGGCCTCTGTAGTTGATAGAGCCACTGTTTGCTGGCGTTGGCTGGACCAAGTTACTGCAGCCCCATTCTTTATGAACACATAGCCTGTGATTGAGCGTCTGGTGTCAATATCGTTAGCATAGTCTGCATCACAGTAGCCCAATACTTTTTGATCTGATACAGGCAGATAACGAAGACCATAATTTTTGGTTTCTTTCAAGTATTTAAAGATTTTCTTGACTGCGTTCCAGTGTGAATTATTGTAGCAGTTAAGAAACCGACTCACTAGGTTCACTGCAAACATGATGTCGGGCCGGCTTACTATTGCTAAGTGCATCAGCGAACCAACTGCTTCTCTATAAGGGATATTTTCAGCTGAGCACTCTCCTTTCTCTAACTTTATATGAGGATCCATTGGAACACTGTTGGGATTGCATTCGTTCATATTAAATTTGTTTAATAATTGCTCTACATATTTGGATTGGTGTATGAAAATGTCTCTTTCACATTTCTCTATTTGCATTCCAACAAAATTGCTAACTGAGCTTGTTTTTATTTCGAAAATTGTTTGCAAGTCACTTATAAGCTCATTTAATACTGACTTATTTGTAGAGAACAATAGCCCATCATCCACATATAAACATAAATAGCATTTTGTTTCATTTACATTGCCTACATAAACACATTGATCAGCTTTGCTTTTTACAAACCCGAATTTATTTAAAACTGAATTGAATTTATTATTCCAGCACCTCGGTGCTTGTTTAAGTCCATAGAGTGACTTGTTAAGTTTACACACCATGTTCCTATTGCAGGTTAGACCTTCTGGTGGAGACATAAATATATTCTCTTCTAATTCTCCATAGAGAAAGGCAGTTTTAACGTCTAGTTGAATAATTTCTAGATTATACTCCACAGCTATAGACAATAATAAACGGATAGAATCATACCTGACCGTTGGGGCAAAAGTTTCCTTGTAATCTATACCTTCAGTTTGTGCATAACCTTTGGCACATAGCCGTGACTTGAAGCGTGGACCGGTTGGCTCATCTTTGACTCTGAAGACCCATTTGCATCCAATTACTTTGGCATCTGATGGTTTTTCTACCAATGTCCATGTTTCGTTCTTCTCATGAGCCTCAAGTTCTTCACTTATAGATTTTCTCCACTTATCTGCATCACTAGAACTTAATGCATCATTGTATGTTTCAGGAGCTGTATAGAGTAAGGCATCTTCATTGTAGCACAGGTAAGTATTCTCTTCTGGTTTACTAGTATTTGTTTTATTTCTAGGTCTTAACGTGATATTTGAAGTCAAGGGAGACTCGGACTCCATACTAGTCTCACTAGTTTCATCAGGCAAGTATTCACTGTCTGATTTTGTTTCAGTAACTGTGTCATATGAGCTGTCCGAGGAACAATCTTTATTTTCATAAGAGTCACTCCTCTGATAAGTTTCTGTTGTATTTAACTCCACGGGTACATAATTTCTTTTGACAGTAGATTCCAGGAATGTGGCATCTCTACTTTTAGTCACAGTTTTGGAGTTAGGTAAAATAAACCTATAACCTTTGGTATTATCACAATACCCAATAAATATCATCTTCTGAGCTTTAGAGTCCCATTTCTTTCGTTTTTCTCTAGGCAGGTGAACCATAGCTTCACATCCAAATGTTTTCATATGACTTACATTTGGTTTATGTCCAGACCACATCTCTTCCGGAGTTTTGAATGACAATGATTTAGTTGGAGAACGGTTGATTATATAGGCAGCTGTGTGGACTGCTTCAGCCCAAAAATGTTTTGGTAGCTCTGCATTCAAGAGCATACACTTGGCTCTTTCCACTAGAGTCCTATTCATGCGCTCTGCGGTTCCGTTTTGTTCAGGTGTATATGGTGTGGTTGTTTGGTGAATTATTCCTGCATTTTTTAAGTACTCGGAGAAGTTCTTACTTCCATACTCAAGCCCATTATCCGACCTTAATATTTTAATGCGACAATTTAATGTATTTTCAACTTGATTTCTGAATTCTTTGAATTTTTCTAAGACTTCTGATTTGTTATGTAAAAAATATACAAATATTTTCTTAGAGTAATCATCTAAAAATGTTAGGAAATATCTGCTTCCACCCAATGATTTGGTTTCCATAGGACCACAGACATCTGAGTGTATTAGTTCAAGTAGATGATTTGATTTTGTGCCTTGACTTTTAAAAGGCAGTCGTGTTTGCTTGCCTTCCTTGCATGTTACACATGCAAATCTGAGTTTCTTTTCTGATAAGCAAACACCTTCTGTATTTTCTTCCATCTTTTTCAGACTATTTAAGTTCAGATGACCCATCCTTTGGTGCCACAGGTAAGTATCTCGTTCATCAACATCGGACATGCATGCATAGCCCATAGGGGTATTTAGCCGGTACATGTTGTTGATAAGGCTGGCTGTAGCCACTCTCTTATTCTGGCTATTCAAAATAACACAGCCCTTTTCATTAAATATTACTTGGCCACCATTCTTAATGATCTGACTTACTGATAGTAAATTTGTTGCAAGTTCCGGCACATACAAGACATCTTTGAATAAAATTTTGTTTTCTTCACCTTTGTCACTGCTAACCTCTAAGCATAATTCTCCTGAGCTCATTACAGGTAAGACTTTGTTGTTTGCCACCTTAATATTCTTTATTGACGGAGACTTCACATTTTGAAGTAAGTTTTTGTGTTTGGTCATGTGTACTGAGGCACCTGAGTCTATGTACCAAGCATCATCATGATTTGAAGAGGCAATAAAAACAGCGGCATAACTAGAACTTGAATTGTTTCGCTTTTGAGAATCACTATTCTTCTTAGGCTTAGATTTACACTGAAAACTTTTATGACCATAATTGTTGCATGCAAAACATCTGGGTCCTTTATTCTTTTTGTTATTGTGAAATCTTTGGTTAGTTGCAAAGGCTGTAGGGTTATTCTCACCTTCTCTGACATCTTGCAAAAGTTTAGACTTAACGGAGTCTGCCGATATCTGCATACCTGAGCTTTCAATTGCTATTATCATAGGCTTATACGATTCAGGCAGACCGGAGAGCAGCATTGTCCCGAGCCACTCATCGTCCACTGCAAAGCCTATATTTCTCAACTTGTGAGCAGTTGTAATAATTTTGCTCACATATTCCTCTACGTTTTGGCATCGGTCAAGTGTTGTTGTGCATAAATCACGCAGCAGACCCACTCGGCGCGTCAGCCCGGAGTCATCAAAGGCCCGCGATAAGTTGTCCCAGGCCTCCTTAGCCGTGCGTGCTTCCTGTATATGAACGTAGTTCACTGGATCCACTAGCAAGACAATTTTAGCTTTGGCTTTTGTGTCTCGCTTTACGTCGACGGCTACAGAACTTTCTATGCAGTCCCACAATTCTTCGTGTTGGAGGTACGTTTTAACCGCAAACCTCCACGTCGCATAATTTTCACGTCCTGTTAATTTTTCGATTAATGCAAGTGGATTGTTAGACGTCATCTTGTAAAAGCGCGGCGCACGTTTTCTTCGTTGAGGTTATATTTCCGACAATTGAAATATTAACTTCTGATTAATTATTTATATAATCCAGGGCTTTCCGGGCCCTTAACCTAATGAATTAGAGTAAATAATATTATGCACTGAACTGTTTAAATACTTTTATTTAAAATACAATGAAATTACAACAGACTTGAAGCCAACAGAGCAAGAGAAGGGAAAAAAAAATGTCAGTGACAACTGACAACTAAGCATAGTGTTTCAGGCGCCAAATTTGAATTTGACATTTATATCTAACATGATCAAAATACGCCTAGGATGTCTATTAGCAGATATCCGATGTTCCCCCTTTCGAGTAAAGATCGGATTAAAACCATCCGGTCTTTACCTGTACAAAATAAGGCAGGGATTGTCAAAGTTTTACAACATGAATATTTTTTACCTTAAAATACAGTGTAAGGATTATTCTATTTTGATCTCGAGATTTTGATGGAAATGTGTTCAGAAGCGTACAGATATAGAAAAGAGCCCAATAACATTAGAATGTCTGTATATGTTCGTCTTATATCTTGGGTATCGTTTTTATTTTTTTACTAGCTGATGCCCGCGACTTCGTCCGCGTGGACAATTTTTTTAAAATTCCTACGGGAACTCCTCAATTTTCCGGGATAAAAAGTAGTCTATGTCACTCAAATTTCAAAAACTGTGAAACACATATTTCCTAATTTTTACCCGTAGCTTGTAAACCAAGTTTCATGGATATAACTTGAGAAATGACGGAGTTTCATACAAACTTTCAACCCCTATATCACCCTCTTAAGGGTGGAATTTTCAAAAATCCTTTCTTAGCGGATGCCTACGTTATAATAGCTATCTAAGTGCAAAATTCCAGCCCGATCCGACCAGTGGTTAGAGCTGTGCGTTGATAGATCAGTCAGTCAGTCAGTCACCTTTGCCTTTTATATATTTAGATTTACAGCATTAATTTTTATTTGTCACTTATTTTACTATGTTATTTATTTATGTTTATATATTTCTGTCTTTTAGTCTTATATATGTTGTTTATATGTGTATGTTTATGTTGATATAAAAAATTGTTTTTAAGCAATTTCCATGCTTGGGATCAACGTTACAACGTTATTTTGAAAAACGGACAGATAGAATTTTTGATGTCTTTAGTTCGGACATTGAAAACTTTTTCTGTCCCTTTTTCAAGGTTAAAATTAGCTATCATTAATAACTAGCAAAAAATGTATTCATCCGATCTTTCCCGTGGATCTGGATAATTCATCTTATGATGAGAGCAAAGTTTGAGAATCACAAAATGTAAAAAATTCATCACTGGGGGTAAGATCGGATGCCTTTAAGTAAAAAAAAATAAAATCGATTGGAACATTCATGTTTTTAATTACATAAACGTAGTTTTTTTATATATTGTAGTGCGTTTAAGATCGGATTTATTATTCTTATACACCTTGTTCTCAAAGCTATAGAAGCGGGTTTGAAAGTACATCCGATCTTGCCCCCGAAGGACAATTTTTTAACCATAGCCATAAAAAAGTATGTCTTGTTTTTACATGCGTATAAAGCAGAAACTGTTGAGTTTACAAAAATAAACAAAATTGAAACCTAAGCTACGTATAAAAATTAAACAAATGCACCATATTTTAGTAATTTATCTTCAACAAATATCGAGAAAATTGAGTTCTTGCAAAACCTTTTCAATTGGTCTGAAATCCGTCCGTTCTTACCCCAACATACCTTAAAGGTATTATTTATAATGGATCTATCAACGCACAGCCACAGCTCAAACCACTGGACAACTCGGGCTGAAACTTGTTATGCAGAATACAAATTATGACGTAGACATTTTGAAAATTCAACCCTTAGCGGGGTAAAATAGGGGTGTAGTCCACGCGGACGAAGTCGCGGGCAAAAGCTAGTGTGCGATAGATGTACGTAATTCTACTAAATTATGGATAAATGTACTTGCGTTATTATATTGTTGACAAAGCATGAAATTAAAGGGTATTTTCTCTACGAACCTTTACATGTCGACTATTTTTTTCTTGTAATAGGTAGGTATATACCGCATTTAGTGCATGTTAGGGTAATTTAAAAATTTGCCGGCAGCGACAACATCTCTCTCTCGTCGCGAGATAATCTCGTTGTGCGCATGCTAAGTACACTGGACTAACCATTATTATTTATCGTATTTATTCAGTACTAGTGGGCCCGGCAGACGTTTTCCTGCCTTGAAGCTAGAACCCGATTGCAGCGCCCCCTATCGGGTCCAATTGTGAATGTAAACCATTCCGGGACCCACACAAACACACTCAAAAAATTGCATCTAAATCGGCCCAGCCGTTTTCGAGTTTTAGCGAGACAAACGAACAGCGATTGATTTTTATAAATTCAAAAAATTCAAAATTCAAGTGGTTTTTATTCAAATAAACTTTTAAAAGTGCTTTCGAATCGTCCAATGAATCTACCACTGGCTCGGAATGCCATTCCTACCGAGAAGAACCAGCAAGAAACTCGGTTGCCCTTTGAAAAAAAAAATTCATTTACAATTTCATTGATGTACATATTATCTACATCAATGAAACAATAAGTAACCGCTGTCCTTAGCATTGCTGGAGCGAGTCAAATGCTCTTTTGTCAATTTACGTAATCTTCCACAGTATAATAAGCTTTTTTCAAAAGCATAGGTACTTTTAATGGATTTCATAAATTGTGTAAAGGCAAGTTTAAAATAGATTGTGGAATTTTGTTATAAAATAAGTAGAATGCTCATTCCTACGAACGACCTTCGGACTTTCTTGAGGCGGAGCGATGGAGTCAAGAGCTTATGGCAGTTTCTAGTTGGCCTATCGTGCAGATCGTATATTATTCTTTTGTAATTCCAAACGTGCTGTTTTACGAAGATTAAATTACTGTAAATATATTCGAGGCTACTGTAAGAATACCACCTATTTCCTTGAATTTCTCTCTAAGGGATTCGCGAGGTTTTAAATTATAAATTGCACGTACCTATTTCCCTTTTTTGTAATACAAATTTTTTTTTGAATATCTGCTGCTTTACCCCATAGCAAGATTCCAAGATAAATAATATAACTAATATAGAGATAGAGATAATTTGAATGTAATCGAACCTACACTACCTAGTAGTAATTAGTACAACCGCCATCCTGACGGATACTATTATTTTTGATTTGTATAACACTAAGTAAAATGTTTGGTATTTTTAACCGACTTCCAAAAAAGGAGGAGGTTCTCAATTCGGCGCGTATGTTTTTTTTTTTTTGTATTTTAATGTAACTATTACACAGGTAGAAGTAATAAAAGTGATGTTATTGCATTTTTGAATTTTCATTAAATTGTTTTGTACTTATTCAAAAACGGCTCGCTTTGAATTTTTAAAAGAGGAACCATATAAGTCAATGAGAGGAACCGCTGATTTTCTTGCTGGTTCTCCTAGAGTTGACTCGAATTTACACCATCCTCGATCCATCCATGGAGGCACTTTCTAACAGTCATGGAAGTTAAAGGTAAGTATCCCGTAAGTACATTTCTATTCGTTCCATGAAAATACCTTTTTTAGAAAGAGTATTAACATGTACTAATGAAGAAATACCTACTTAAAAGTACCTTTTAGATCAACGACCTAGTTTACAATAAATATTCGGGGTGTGTTCCGAAATACACTGCGAGCACTGTAAGGTGTGACGTCAATTCAGTACACTGCAATGGCTGTGTTCCGAATTACACTGCGAGCACTGTAAGGTGTGACGTCACTTTAGTACACTGCGAAGCCGTTCCTTTATAGTTAGGTATACTGGGTACTGCTTAAAACGGAACGCTGTCAGCACTGAGACAAACACTGAGAGCACCTTACCTCGAAAACGCCAGTGCTCACATTACAAAAATGGCGTCGATTAATGACGTCATATATTTCCTAGGATACTGCAGCAGTTTACTGTCAGATAAAACGGAACGAATTTCTCCACAGTAAAGAGCACTGAACAGTGCTCGCAGTCTATAACGGAACACAGCCTATAACGGAACGCAGTCAGCACTGAGACAAACACGAGCACCTTACCTCGAAAACGCGAGTGCTCACTGTACAAAAACGGCGTCGATTAATGACGTCATATATTTCCTTATGATACTGCAGCAGTTTACTGTCAGTTATAACGGAACGAATTTCTCCACAGTGAAGACCACTGAACAGTGCTCTCAGTCATTAACGGAACGCACGGTAGATAGTATTAGCCCGAAATGTACTATAAATTATAATAATATTATTAGTAGTCTGAGGTATAGTATTCTTCGTTGAAAAGATTTGCGTTTTCAACCTTTTGGACCTTGATTTAGAAAAAATACGATGCGATGTTACGTCGAAACTGTGTTTCCGAACGACTCTGTCAAATCTCAAGCTGTCGCTGTCGCTAGTGACAAATGTCAACGGAGTGTAGGTGTCAATTGTCAGAGAAATGTCTGGGTGAAATGTGACGGGAGGTACAGGAGGTACATGTTTTGTTCTAATTCTAAACTTTACTTGTTGATTTTATTACTTAAATCTGATGACGATTAAGTGAAAATTTACCACACAAGTGCCTGGTGAACTATGCGATAATATTGTGAGTGAATACTGCGCGGTTTCCCGTTGGCCCCCGAAATCCGAGCTGTGATCGCAAAGGTAACGGTATTTGTTTTTGAGGACGTCAATTGCAGCATTTCATAGGATATTGAACACATTTCTTGCGTTCAAATAACTTGGAAACGTCTATTTTATCATTTACGTTACTATATTTGAAGCTACGGCGACTTTTACTAGTCTAGATCCCGCATTTTTAAAGATCCGCTTTAGTAAGACAGTAATTGATCGACATGACATAATGCAGGCGAAACTCGCATATTTATCACAAGACGTCAAAAAACCCACACTCCCAACTTAATTGCTACTTAATATTCCTTAATTAGTTCGAATCGTATGTTTGGCTTGGATCTAATGTGGTTCTATAATGAACTGCTTGTGTAAGTTACTTAGGGCCGGTTTCTGAATTAAGCATTCAAGCAAAAATCAGCTAAGTTTTGTTCAAATACTTGAGTAAGACTTCATTTTTTTGTGTTTCACACTATAAAATTAGAATTTCCCAAATTCTAATTAGCTAAGTATTTCTCCAGTCGTCCCTGAGTATTCTCCAACATTGCATTTGCGTTTCGCTACACGTAGAAAAACCGGTATTGACCGAAAATAATATTTATTTCTAATTTTGTTAAATTTTATTATTAAATATGATTCAAAAAAATAAATTTTATAGAATTTTATTTAGAAAATTATGAATTTCAAATATTTCAGGCTATTATTTCATAAAAAACTCTGATGTGCGTTTGATTTCAAATAACCGGGAAAGAGAAATGGAACGTACGACATAACATTGTGTCAGAAGCGTCAAAAGTTTGACAAACGGTTTTGTTTACAAAATTTTCCAATTCTTGACTTCTGTTTTTATTTGTAATTATTCTTACAAATATTTATAAAATGGACAGAGAAAAGAAAAAAAAATATCCCAACTTCACTAACTTGGGGAAAGAAAACCTTCTCGCACTGGTAGCAAAGTAAGTACCTAATCTTTATATCATCCCCTTACTCGAAGGCCAGCTTTTCTCCTGGTTCAGTACTATATTTTAGGGTTAATTTTACATGGCCACAATTAGTAGTTAGTTCGTATATGTAATTCTACTTAGAAATAGAAATTTGTCCAGTCACAAGATAACCAAACCAACTGGCAACGAACTTCGATTAATGTCATTGTTTTCTTTGAATAACAGGGTATCGGTACCTACTAAAATTCTACATCAATGATAAAAGGCATATTATTTATGTGTTTTATATGTAAGTCATCAATAAATGTTCTATCCACAGATTACAAGGTGTGATAGAATGCAAAAAGACAGGGGCATTCTACTTGCAAAAAAAGAAGGAAGAGCGGATTGTAATAATTAAACAATACAATATAGCCTATTAATAGGCCACAGGACCAAGAGATGAAGAGTAAAGGTGCCTGGTGGATCTTCAATTATCGCCACAACTGATGATAATGTGATAATATCATATTATATTTATTACCCAGAAATGTTATATTATGCTGAGTTATTTGTAAAATAAAACAAAATTAAAAAATCCAACAAAGAGTTCCTAATTTCTAACAAAATATTATTTATTACAGGAGTTTATTGTTATGTAGTTATTTGTAAAATAACTTTCTACTAATGAGCTTGGGGCAAAGACAGGACATCATTTCGTTCTTCAACAAGTTCATCATCTTGTACCACGTAGGCATCTGGATCTACCTCAGGCTTCTCCAAAGATTTTTTAAATCCCACTACAAGTTAGCCCAACTGCGATCTCATCTGATGATAAGTGATGATGCAATCTAAGATGGTGGCGGGCTAAATTGTTAGTGGTATGGCAGTTATATTAAACTCATAGATTTCTACACCTATGAAGGAAGCCTCCCACAATTCAGAAATTGTAAATTCCCAAATCGAATTGCCGGAAATCGAACCCGGGAACTCCCTTAATCAGCCACCACAGCGATCGCCACTGCGCCAGGGAGCGTCAAAAGATGCCAACGAAGAATCTTCACTAGAAATCGCAAATCCATGCTAATATTATAAATTCGAGAGTGTGTCTGTCTGTCTGTCTGCTACGCTTTCACGGCCCATTTGTTTCACCGATTTTGATGAAATTTGGTATAGGGATAGTTTATATCCCGGAAAATTAAAGAGTTAACACGCGGGAATTCAAAAAACTTTAATCCACGGACCAAGTCGCGTGCATTATCTAGTGTGAATATAGTTTAAGTAGCCGAAATTCGTTACTTAAATATCACGCACTCAACTTTGAGATTAGAGGACTTTGAGCGCTGCAAAAAGCGCTCTGAAACGCAATTTTGCTGTTAAGCAGAGATTTAAGTTTCGAAACTGTCAAATTTGAAATTTCTCAAGCTCCAATTCTCAAACCTTACAAAATATCAATTCAGAAACAAACATTTCCTTAATTAGTACTTAATTCACACTTATGTGGTCTTTGAGGCAGACTCAACGTAAAATTCTCAATTCAGAAACCGGCCGATAATCTATTACTTACTTAAGTATAAACTTAATTTAAGTAAGTATTAGGTTTGTGTAACCAAAGCATGAAACAGAGCCTTATTACTTAATGCCACTCTGTTGTCTGTCTAATGTTATATCACAGATAGAAAGGTCCAATCCCTAGATTTTGAATCCCGGGATCCTGGGATCCCAACCTTATTCCAGTGATGGCACTTCTTATGTGTCACTTTTCTTATGTTATTGATAAGTACTTCATTTTGTTTTTATACTTCATTTTAATCAATATTTAATGTTAAGGAAAAATAACCTCATGTCTATTAAGGTTTGAATTGATGGATATTTGCCATCGAGTTGGAAAGAATTACTTAAGTACTTACTTAAAATATAAAATAACAAAATAAGTAGGTACAGTAGAATCCCGATTATCCGAATCAATTAAAACCAGGGGTGTTCCGTATAATCGAAAATCCGGATGATCGATTTCAAAGTCAAAAATAACTTTTTTATTAAAGAAAGGCTTTTACATACGTCATTTAGACAATACGATATCAAAAAAAATCGAGTAACCTATGTACTTAATTTAAAATTTTGGTTGGAAATAATTTGTTTAAATTAAACTTTGATGTAATGAATCACATCTTTTCATTGCGGCCAAGTCCCTGATGCGCTTCAGTTGTAATAACTGTATGGGATCCGATTCGTCCTGTGTTTCAAACCATTTATAAGGGGCATCTAGAGCTTCAAAAGCTCTTATGATATCGTAGAAGTTCCTACACCATACATTTGCTCCAATTTACTGCCAGATTCACCATTTTTTAAACTTTCAATTATCTTTACTTTGTCATTAAGAGATAACACTACTCTTTTTCGCTTGGGCATTATTATAGATTTCTAACGCAAAACGTAAACAGAAATGTTAACAAAAATACAACCTATCAGTTGAACGCTATCAAATAAAATGAAACAATAACAAACACTATCGCGCAAACAAATGAGAGCCTCCACTCTCAACAACTCATACTCATGTCTCGTTGCGCCGTCAAATCATTTCTGTCGGTAATTAGAGCCGTGAAGGATGAGTCCGGATAATCGGATATTCGGATAATCGATGTTCGGATAATCGAGATTCTACTGTAAGTACATGCCCAAATCAAAACTTATCTAGTTTTAAAGCAGACACTTTCTGTTTAAACATAAGTATAACAAAATATGAATTAACTTGTATGTGTGGTTCTTTCCAAGCAGGCAAGATTAACTACAGATATTGATTGGTACAAAATGATTTTTATGATTCAGACTAAGAAAAATTAGTCTGAAGAGTTTATGTAAAACTTGTCGTAAATGCGGTCCCAAAACATAAGCTGTTGGCTGGAAAGTAGGCCACTGGTCATGGTTTGTCCAAACATCAGGCACGGGATGTTGCGTAGAATAACCTTGGAGTCTACCACATGTGGTACCAGCGGCTGCCACACTTCAGGTATTAGGAGAGTGGTCAGTGGTGTTGGATCTCTGAAAATGGTGTATAAAATGTATGTCAACATACAATTAAAACTGCTGCATTTACAAGGGAACAATGTAGTGATTAAGGTGCATTTTTGTGGAGCGGAAGTGTAATAAAATATGCAAGGTTCTGCAGTTGTATTTTCGGTGACTGGTAGTGGAACTACCCTACATGAGCGATATTTATTAGCCGATCGTGATCCTCTTATGACATTGTGGATCACCACCAGCCTATCGTAAATGCAGTTTAGGTTTAGTGTTTGATGTATTTGGTGTGTGTTACCTCGTCCCCTGCTGCTACACTAAACTAAGTACTTAGATCCAGTAGAACCACTAGAAAAATCGAGAGGAAACTTATAATACATAGTTATTACCCTAAGGACTAAAAGCTTATGATAGTTAGTTAAATATTAATTTAATCATTATGTGTGTTTTTAATTTGAACCTTAACGCTTCCTGACTGTTTGGCTATTAAGGATCTAGTCTTACCCTAGTTGTATGAAATTAGTCCACATTGTGATCAATCTTTCCGCAATAAATTCATCATAGTCTTGGAACTGGGTGTTAGCAACAACATACTTGAACAAGTCTCCAAAGCTTGCACCAGGAATGTTGATATGTTTGTTACCACTCTGCCTTCCTTTATACAGAAGCTTCATTAGATATACAACATTTTGGTTATTGCCATGATATGTAGCCGACTTTACAACAGGGTACTCCATAAATAAATCATTAACATATGCAACGTAACTTTGAACAACACTCTCTGCTAACCCAGGATCATCAAAATAAAAATCCTTTATCACAGAAGCAACTTTACGTCTCATCTTTTCATCATCAAATTTTAAGTTGGTAGGGAGTAAATTGTCAAAATCTTCTGGTATAAAATTAAACCTTTCAATGTTGTCATCGATAACAGTGATCTCTTCTGCGTTTGTATAAATTATCATCATTGGAACTTTTTGGTATTTGCCACTTCTCAAATATTCGATTGGGTCTCTATCTAATAAACTGTGTGAAGAAAATACACTTTCAACACATGGTAGGAAACTTAGCAATGTATTCACAGTTTTTTGATGTGAAACTTTATAGAAAAAGTCTTGTAATAGCACAGGTTCCGAATCATCTTTGTAACCCAAATCCTTGGCAAAGTTAAAAGCATTCAATACTGGTTCAAGTGAAATGGCTGATGGGGATAATGAAGAACCTGATTCCAGGATCACTTTGTGAAAAAGGTCTTTAGTTAATCCAGAAAATAATAAGAGCTCAATGGATACTGCTCCTGAACCTGGAAACACATGAAAATAGTTATTCAAAAGGCTGCAACATTTTGCTTCATTACTTTTAACTGGCCAGTAATTATAAGCAAAAGCGAGCAAAGCACACATACATAAACTTCATATTATAAGGAATGAAGGTTGAACATTGTTGGGAGTGGCCATCTATGCATATGGTTCTATGGTTTTAAGTAATCAAGCATCCAGAGCTTTGTCCCTAATAAAGATAACATAATTATGTGTTTGATTGCATACAATTTACAAACATACTCTCAGAAAAGTTATGGTCAAAAGTCCAGCCTTAGCCAATCTATATCACTTAATGTGTTCAAACCTAGGACACATCTAGTGGCGAACTTCAGTTTATATCATTTAACCATTGTGAGTCACTGATCTAGTAACAAGGCTGTACCACACTAGCCTGCTCTAGAAATTTTACAGTAATGACTGATGAATATAATTTTAGTCATTGACTTAAAATAGTTAAAACCTAAAGCCATTAAGTAAGGTAAAATTCATTAACAAGATGTTGCATTACCAGTACCATATGCAGTCACATCTGCTGGGTTTCCTCCAAACTGCTCAATGTTTCTATTAACCCAGTACAATGCAGCCACTTGGTCTTTGAGCCCAGCATTGCCGGGTACGTCCGGTAAGCCGAGGCATAGAAAACCCAGCAGCCCGAGTCTGTAGTTAAACGTTACAAATACGAAACCTTGTTCTAGTAGTCTTCTAGGGCCGTTGTGAAGGCCCCATCTGTAAAGGAGATTAATAATTGAATTAACTAAAAGTAGATTTTGGATGACTATCGTAACTTAATGCCAAAATAAATCATTGTGTAATATGGTACAGGATACTACTTAGGTTATTTTAAAAAAAATCTTATATAGTAGGTGAAATAGTAGTGGTATTGTATTACTCTCTCTATGATATGATTCGATAAAAAAAAAAAAACGACTTCAAAAACCACAAACACTAAAAAGTAAAAAATAATTTAATTTTTTATGTATACAAGAGTTAATTTAGTTCTTTATTAACATTTTTTGGAGTCGGTACCAATTAGCCGCATGAACCGCGTCTACCTACTCTTCATTATTGTTGACGTGACTCCACATTGGCACCGACTCCAAAAAATGTTAATAAAGAACTAAATTAACTCTTGTATACATAATAAATTAAATTATTTTTTTACTTTTTAGTGTTTGTGGTTTTTGAAGTCGGTTTTTATTTTTTTTTTGAAAATTTTTTATTGCACAATTTTTAGTGGCCCCACTGTTTTAAAATACAGGATGTAACTAGAACGAGATATGCTATGCATGGTTAAAACATACTGTTTACAAAACTATCACACTGATCGCGAGCAATTTACTCTTATCCATGAGGAGTTCCGTTCTCCATCTCCGGAGATATTCATCAGATCTTCACCAAATTAAAATGGGACCACCTCTGAAGTATAACCTACCAAACAAAAAAAGAATTATCAAAATCGGTTCATAATTGGCGGAGAAATCGTGTAACAAACATACAAAAAAAAAAACATACAGTCGAATTGAGAACCTCCTCCTTTTTTTGAAGTCGGTTAAAAACAATAAGTATAAAAAGATCTCTCTTTCCCCCTCTCTCTCTCTCTCTCTCTGAGGATCGTGATCGCCATCGAGATTGATTGTCTCCACCGAGTTCTATCGTTGGAATCACAGACATTTTGAGCACCAGCTTCTTCGATTTCGATCCCGGCAGGGTCAATTTGGGAAGTTATAATTTCTGAATTTTCCCCTGGTCTGGCCTGGTGGGAGGCTTCGGCCGTGGCTAGTTACCACCCTACCGGCAAAAACGTGCCGCCAAGCAATTTAGCGTTCCGGTACGATGCCGTGTAGAAAGTAGAAACCGAATAGGGGTATGGGTTTAATATAACTGTCATATTCCTAACACAGGTTAGCCCGCTACAATCTTAGACTGCATCATCACTTACCATCAGGTGAGATCGCAGTCAAGGGCTAACTTTAGTGGATAAAAAAAAATGTGCTTGCTTCTGTATTGCTGAAATACGATGGTAGGTAAGTAAGTACAGTGTAAAGTTATCATAAACTCTTGCCCGGTTCATGGCAAGCGTTAACGTAAACAAGCCTGCCCGGGGCACCACCCTGACAGCTAATTAATGGCTTAGATCGCGATACGGCCCGCCCAAACTACCTAATCATAATATTAGCTATGCACAACCTTACTGAACCATTCCTTTACTTTCTTAAAGAAACCTTCCTTAATCAACCTTTCTTTTAACTGGTCCTTGAATTTTCTTTTCAGTTTATTAATATTTTTAGTTGGTACTTACATCAAACCTATCTTTTGATTGTTCCTAATTACTTATTAACATAAACTAGCTAATCCCCGCGACTTCGTCCGCGTGGTTTAAGTTCTTCGATTCCCGCGGGAACTCCTTAATTTTCCGGTAGTAAAAGTAGCCTATGTCGCTCTCCAGGTCTTCAACTATACCCATACAAAAGATCACATCGATCCGTTGTTCTGTTGCGGCGTGATTGAAGGACAATCCAACAAACCAATAAACCAACAAACAAACGCACTTTCGCATTAGTAAGTAGTATGATAGATAACAGCGACGCAGGACGCTGTCATCGGATCAGATAAGTTTGTGAGACTTATAGTCTGTGTCAGAATGTGATCAAAGTCGGCGTACCCTCGTTGGAACCCTCCGGCGTGGAAGTGCACGATGACCGGGCGCGCGTGTGCGTGCTCCGGCGTGAACACGTTGACCACGAGGCAGTTCTCCTCGCCCGAGCCGTCCGGCTGGGGGCACTTCACGCGGTGGGTCGCCTCGAAGGTGCCGCTCCAGGCGGGCGGCGGCTCCGGCGCCTGCCCGGACATAATATCCTTACTAGACGCTGCCCGCGTTTTCGTCCACGTAGATCAAGGCCTTTTAATTCTTAAAGAGTCCCCGGGGTAAGACCTATCCCTGTACCACATTAAAATCGTTTGAACAGAAATTTTTTTGGATTCCCGCGATTCAAAAGACCTTTGAATTTTCCGGGATAAAAAGTAGGCCTATGTCCTTCCCTGGGATACATCATACAACATATTCCTGTACCAAATTTCATCAAAATCGGTTGAACAGATGGGCCGTGAAAGCGTTGCAGACAAACAGACAGACACACTTTCGCATTTATAATATTAGTATGGATGTGGCTGACGTCCAATCTGCTCGCACGAAACGTTTTTGCTCCCTCCCAGCGCACGTGTTTCCTGCTATGTCACTTAGGTATCGAGGCAAGTGTGAATAGACTTCTAGGCAAGCGCCTTCCAATCTAGACCTCATCATTGCTTTGCACTAAGCATGATAGTCGTCAAGCGCAAGTCTATCTCGCAATAAAAAAAAATCCTTGCAAGCAAAGCTAGTGACGATCTTATGCGGTTCGAACTGCTCCTTCGAACTGCGACGGTGTCGCGGGCCTTGAGGATGGTCTAGTGATCAAACGCGACGCGAGTAGGATTTTCGCTGCCTTCTCCGTATCGTGCGACAGAGAGAGTTGCAAGTCCAGTAGGCATATTATGCCTACATTTTATTCCTGAAATATTGTTTCGGGTGATAACGTTTATACCCCCAAACGTTTACGAAATTAGACAATTTTGGTCTCATTAGATTCAGTACACCTTAATCTAGGCTCGTACGTTTTATTTTTTTAGTATTTTAGTTTAGTTAAATTTAAAAAAATTAAAATACCCGAGGAAGTTTTTAGGTCAAAAATATGAATATTTAGACGCTAATAACTTTTAACATAAGCAATATTTCATTAAAATTAAAACGTACGAGCATAGTTCTTCATTGTATCTGCAACATTTCTAAAAATTATGAAAATTGGACAACATTTAGTACGGGAAGAAAAACGTTATCGCTTTTTGTATGACGATCTATTATTTTACAACTACACGATCCTCCAGAAACGCTTACGTAACAAAATCTCACGAAAAAACTTTAGGGTAGATCTTACTTGGCGTGTACCTAACATGTGGCAGAATGTATAATAGTTTTTGGTGAGGTCACAGCAAACAGGCCATCAATTAGTTGTGTCCACTCTTGCGTCACGCGACCGCGCGGTGCCGGCCGGCCGTTTTATTGCCGCTCTATCGGAAAATCTCGCTATAGGATCGCTAGTTCTCGATGCGATTACATAACAGTTAACACTTGAACTACTTAATCAATTCGTGATTTTATCATGCTATTATCCATATTCCATACTTTTGGAAGTTTGAAAGAAAGAAAGAAAGAAAGAAAAAACATTTATTTCCAATTTTACTACACGGGCATGTGTGGCAAAGGCTTACCTCAAGGGTATGCTACCCCGGCGCCTCCACCACCACCACCAACAGCAATAAGCTAAACTACCAAGGTGACAGAAGCGCCGGGACAACAGGAGTCATGTGTGGCACAACCTGAAAAAAGGCCCCAACTCAGCATAATGCTGCATGATTTGAATATGCACAAGGGCAATATAAAAACCATGCAGCGCTGATTTTCAGCCGGGGCCCTATTGTTTGGATGGATGGATGGATGTTTGTTACTCAATCGCGCCAGATCGGCTGAATGTATCTGTATGCAATTTGGAACAGAGATAGATTATAGTATGGAATAACACAATTTTTGGCCCGGAAAATTAAAGAGTTCCCGCGGGAACCAAAAACCTCAATCCACGCGGATGAAGTCGCGGGCATCTGCTAGTTACCCATATTCCATACTTACGAGTATATTATAGATGCGAAAGTGTGTCCGTCTGGGTTCATCTGTTCAATCGATTTTGATGAAATTTGAGGAACAGGTTGCATCCCGGAGAAAGATATAGGCTAGGTTTTTATTCCGGAAAAAATAACAGAGTTTCCGCGGAAATAAAAACAAATGAATCCAGGCGGACGTAGTCGCGCGCCTCATTGAGTATTATAATGAATTTCCTGACAGTGACAGTGAATGTCTGGCATGATAAGGTGCGTTTCCACTAGTCAGTTGGTTCAAGGTTGTTGGTTAGGCATAGTGCGACAAGCGGGGCGCAAGGTAGCCTACTACCTTCTGACCATGCCCGCGACTTCGTCCGCTTGGGTTAAGTTTTTTGATTCCCGCGAGATCTCCTAAATTTGCTGGGTTAAAAAGCTATATCCTTCTGCGGAATGCAACCTATCGCTATACTGAATTTCATCCAAATCGGTTGAAAACATGGGCCGTGAAAGCGTATCAGACAGCCAGACTCACTTCGCATTTATAATATTAAGTAGTATGGATTTGTGGCACCTCTTGTGGGCAAAGTTTTACAAAAGGCAAAAAAACTTATCAAAATGTTTTATTCTTCAGTAAGTTTTTAAACGTAAAAAGTTTCTAAAATTAAAATAAATTAGGACTAAATGATGGCCGCGACTTCGTCCGCGTGGTTTAAGTTTTTTTTAATTAAGGAGTTCCCTCTTTAATTTTCCAGTATAAATAGTAAATTACTCTTAAAAAAAATTAAATCCCCGGGATACAAAGTATCCCTATACCAAATTACATCCGTGAAAGCGTATCAGACAGACAGACAGACAGACTTTCGCATTTATAGTATTAGCACAGAATAGGTAATAGTAGGTATTACCTATAGTATGGATTAAGTTAGATAAGGTGATAACAGCTTTTCGAACAGCTAATAATGTTATTTACACTGTATTGGAAAACATGATCGGGCATAAATGTATTTCTTCATATTTAGGTATTGCAGGTACTACCAATAGCCACTAATGTGATTAGTCTAGCGGCTAGACTCTAGCCGTACGCCGGTATTTGCAGCGCTATATAATACGCGGCCGGCCCGGCCATAATTCGACGGCCCCTACGTAATTCATCGAAAGTCAAAATTGGCACTTTTCACCAGAGCCGTTTAAAGTTTGTTTCTGTTATATTTTGTTTTTTTAAAGAATTACCTCCAAACTTTGGTATCCATCATAAATTATTTAGTTTATATATTTATTCAAATATATATATTTGTGAAAATATATAATACTTATCTAGAAAATCGAGTTTCAATAGTTTACGTCATAATATTTTTGATTTTTGACAATGATTTTTATCGAAACTGCCACTTTCAATTTTGTAGCATGGAAATATTTTTGAAGTTATGATCGAAACTGGCAATTTCGATAATTTACGATAAATATATTATTGAAGTATTCAATGAAACTGGAAGTTTCGATGAGTTACGCCGAAATGAAATGGTTTTACTACTACCAGTTTCGATATAATTTGGTAAGGTTTAAGCTAATTACGTTTTAAAGAAAAACAGTTCCGTAGTGATTAAAAGTCACTTGGAAAAAACAACCGGTTTGTTAAAATCTTTCATTGAAATTACGCATTAATAATATTACTTTAACTTATACTCGTAAATACAAATCATTGAGATCAATTTGACTAAATCAAATTAACAAGAAAGCAAAAAAACCGGCCAAGTGCGAGTCGGACTCGCGCACCGAGGGTTCCGTACAAACATAAAGTAGGTTTTACGATTTATGACGTATTAAAAATAAAAATTACGTTTGTTGTATGGGAGCCCCCCTTTAATATTTACTTTATTGATATTTAATTATTTTTTGAAAGGTAATATACAAGTTAATATTCTGTGAAAATTTGAACCGTCTACCTGTTACCGTTTTTAATATTGAGCAAAAAAATACGAAAAAAACCGGCCAAGTGCGAGTCGGACTCGCGCACCGAGGGTTCCGTACAAACCTGTAGTAAGTTTTACGATTTATGACGTATTAAAAACAAGACGAAATGAACCGCAAAACTAACTTTGTTTGTAGAGGTTTATTGTTAATATCAAAAAATTACGTTTGTTGTATGGGAGCCCCCCTTTAATATTTACTTTATTGATATTTAATTATTTATTTTGAAAGGTAATATACAAGTTAATATTCTGTGAAAATTTGAACCGTCTACCTGTTACCGTTTTTAATATTGAGCAAAAAAATACGAAAAAAACACGTTTATTGTATGGGGACCCCCCGTATATATATTTTTTTAATTTTTAGTATTTGTTGTTATAGCGGCAACGGAAATACATCATTTGTGAAAATTTCAGCTTTCTAGCTATCACGGTTTATGAGATACAGCCTGGAGACAGACAGACAGACAGACAGACAGACAGACAGACAGACAGACAGACAGACAGACAGACAGACAGACAGACAGACAGACAGACAGACAGACAGCGGAGTCTTAGTAATAGGGTCCCGTTTTTACCCTTTGGGTACGGAACCCTAAAAAACACGTTTATTGTATGGGGATCCCCCTTAATATATATATTTTTTTAATTTTTAGTATTTGTTGTTATAGCGGCAACGGAAATACATCATTTGTGAAAATTTCAGCTTTCTAGCTATCACGGTTTATGAGATACAGCCTGGAGACAGACAGACAGACAGACAGACAGACAGACAGACAGACAGCGGAGTCTTAGTAATAGGGTCCCGTTTTTACCCTTTGGGTACGGAACCCTAAAAACTACGAATAAAAATAAACAAGTATTCTAAGAATGGCACTTTGGCAAGAGCAGTTTTCCATCATCACGATGAATAAATATTAAAAATAACAATGATGAGAGATCATCGTTATTTTTAATATTTATTATTTTCCCACGTCTTCTTGTAATAATAGAGTTAAAACGATGCTGCACATTTTAACATAGCGAACATGTTTAGAGTCCATTTTGATGTTGCATCCCCTCTGGGATCGTCAAGTTTAGGTGAGCTTGCTGAGCCAGTTAGTAAGGGAGAAGTTCCACGTTTTACAGCCTAGCAGGTAACTGACATTGTCATCAACATGAGTAAAGGAAAATCTCCTGGGCACGATGGCCTTAGCATAAAGCACCTAAACGGAGTTCACTTTCCTAGAGTGTTGGCTATGTTTTACTCTCTATGTTTAAGTCACTTCTATATCCATGACATGGTGCCTATTCCGAAGAACAAGGCTGGAGACATTTTGGATAAAAATAATTAAAAGGCTGTTACGTTGGCTACCATTATAGCCAAAATATTGGACAGTTTGATTGACAACAAACTGAAACAGATTTTGCATCTCCATAATGGTCAATTCGGTTTTAGAAGCGGGTCATCTACGGAGAGTGCAATCAAGACAAGCAGGCTGTCCAATATAACAAAGATAGACGAGCACCTATCTATCTACGCTTGTTTTTGGACTTCTCAAGGATATTCGACATGTTGTCTTATAATGTCATTTGGGTTAAGCATAAGAGAGCGGGCGTACCATTGGGGATTAGGAGAATCTGAAATTTTGGAATTCATACCAAACAAACTATGTTGGGTGACGTAATGCGCTCTTCCACGCATAATATAATTTGGAGTGTGATGTTAGGCAATGAGGTCTGTCTTCGCCACTCTTCTTTAGCTTGTAAATGACCTGATTGTCAAGCTCAGCGGGAGGCACGTCGGCTGCTGGATAGAGAACGTCTGTGTAAACGCGGACGACATGGTTCTGCTGGGTCCAATGGTTAGGTCAGTAAGGGAGTTATTAGAAACGTGCCAAGAGTACGCAGCTAGTCATGGGCTGATTTATATAATGAAAACAAGAGTGAATTTACATCACCTAAAGAACAACAGATATACCGGAGAAAGAGGGCCACGTCGAGCATAGCATCTTGTTAAATGAAGCACTACTTAAGCGTGTTAAACAATTTAAGTATCTGGGACACGTGATTACTGATGGCCTTAAGGATGTTGTAAACAAAGGAAGGGAGCGTAGGGCATTAGCGGTGCGGTGTAACATGTTGGTCCACAGGTTTTCCCTTGGTAGCGGTGAAAATTAGTTTCATCCTTTACACGGAATCATCGAGAACCAGCTATAAACAGGCATCAATAAGCTTTTCTTTCCGGAATTTTCTTTAGACGTAGTCTTTCTCTTTTGTTTTGATGTAACGCTCGTGCTAGGGGAATCACACTCCGAGATAGTTATAAGAAAGCCTACGCTGGCAATTGGCTAGGTACGGACTATCAACACTCGACAGGCGTAAGTTGTTATTGATTCTCAGTCAATACCGATGTTGATGGAACTGGGTGGGAATTAGTGAAATCGTGGTTGGAGTTGTCAGTTTTTGTCATTTATATATACAAAACTATTGATATCAAATTAACAGGTAAGTTAAAAAAATATTTTTTTGTCAAAATACCAAAAATATTAAAGAAAATAATATCGAAACAACGTAAGAAATAAAAAAAATATCCGCTTAAATCATTGAAACCGGTAGTTTCGTTTTATTGAGGCGATTTAACTCCGCAGTAAAAAAATTATACTGGTAGTTTCGTTTTATTAAGGAGATTTAACTCCGCAGTAAAAAAATGAAACTGGTAGTTTCGTTTAATTTTGTTTTACTATCGAGCTTCATCTCCGAAGTATAAAAATAAAACTACCAGTTTCGATAAAAATTTAAACTGAATTACTACGTAAATTCTCGAAAATGGCAGTTTCGTCTCGCTCGCACGTGGACCACTCCGGCGTAATTGACCGATTCAAGGGCTTTCGATGATATAGCCCGGAGTGTTAGTGTCACTTTCGGTGTTTTACGAATAAAATCTCAGCTAATATCTATAATTTGATTTTTTTTATTAGTGGGGGGTAAAATATAGCTTAATATAAGCCAATTTAACCAATAAAAAAAAATCGCCAATTTCGACTTTCGATGAATTACGTAGGGGCCGTCGAATTGTGTTTTCATATTTAGGTAATCGATTCGCCTGTACACGTTACTCGTGTTAACATGTTACATAGCCACGTAAAGCTTAATAGAATAAAGTAGATCAAAAACCAGCCAAGTGCGAGTCGGAATCGCACATGAAGGATTCCGTACCATCTAACAAGTGTATGGTGGCCCCTTTCATAACTTTATTTTATTTTCGTTATTTGTTGTTATTACGGCAATAGAAAAATATGCTTGAGGTTTTTTATTCAAGGATATAACGTATCGTTTTACGCTAAAATATTGCTTGTAACTATATCTATCGTAATTATTGAGCTATCGTTTACTTTAGAGATTGTCCATGCGTTTTCGTCCGAAATATAATCCTCTTGAGTTTCTTGCCGGTTCTTCTCAGTAGGTAGAATCAGCTTTCCGAACCTGTAGTAAATTCTTCTGTGGACTCTTATAGTTTTTTAATTTGACGCGACAGAGACAAGTCGTAAAGTCGTTTGAAGTCGTGTTAGACATAGTAGAAACTGACCTTAAACCTGCGATACTTGGTGGGCGGGCGGGCGTAGGGCACCCCGCGGTAGGCATAGTGGGGCGGGCGGGGCGCGTAGTACCCTCTCACGGCGCCCTGCGTGGTCGCCGCGAGCCGGGACCGCGCCAGGGGAACCACTGGCCCCCACGGGGGGTGCAACAGGTGGACGAGCAACACGAGCCGCAATCCCCACATTCTCTTTTACCAGTGCTCGTCCATCACTACTGTCATTCAACTCTATGTTAATCAGTAATTTACGGATTTCAGTTTTGAGTGCTCTTTTATCATCAATTTCCGAGAACTACCAGTACTCAGGGTGAGTTTTGAAACAAGAAATTCTATTTTTTTTTTATCCACTACAAGTTAGCCCTTGACTGCGATCTCACCTGATGGTAAGTGATGATGCAGTCGTAGACGGTAGCGGGCTAACCTGTTAGTGGCATGGTAGTTATATCCATACCTCTATTCGGTTTCTAAACGGCATCGTACCGGAACACTAAATCGCTTGGCAGCACGTCTTTGCCGGTAGGGTGGTAACTAGCCGCGGCCGAAGCCTCCCTGCACCAGGCCAGACCAGGGAAAATTCAGAAATTTTAAATTCCCAAACTGACCCTGCCGGGTGATCGAACCCGGGACCTTCGCACGTTAAGACTGAGGTCGTCTATTGTAGTTTAGTTATCTTTAAAGACCCATAGCTTCCATAGCTTTTAAGATCAGAATATTAGGACGACTTCATCCT
Organism: Erebia ligea; assembly: GCA_917051295.2. Lineage (NCBI taxonomy): Eukaryota > Metazoa > Arthropoda > Insecta > Lepidoptera > Nymphalidae > Erebia > Erebia ligea. The sequence continues at coordinate 16,523,653 of OU785236.1, read as the reverse complement.
AAAAGCTAAAGTAAGAATAAGTGTATTCAGATATATTATAGAGAAAAAGTTCAACACATTTAGAATGGCGTTTAAAACTCACCCCGTATATTAAGCTCTTTTAAAACTTTTTAGTGTTTTCAATAAAGTACTAATTATTATGTACACCTAGGCAGGCAAATCGGGAGTACTAACTCCTAATGCAGGGAAAACTAGGTAAGTAACTAAATTCAACGGTTGTATTTGTGCTCCACGAGCGTGCAGTTATCAAAACAATATAATAGTTATTATAAACTTCCCTTTGCCATTTAGACCGGGAGATGGTCGTAGGTGATAGTCTCCCATTTTCTACTGCATGCCTTTTTAAGAGTTGATAACTAACCCTAAAATATGAAAGATAGAGGGGTTACTAGCCCTTGCGCGCTTGCACGTCATAAACAAAATGGCTTCTCTTTGTGACAGAATTTTAGTTTTTGCCGTGACATTATACTGCATGCCTTTGTAATATAACGTAGTTGGAACAAATTTAAGCTATAATAATTGATGGCATGCAATTCGCAACGGCCGACGGGGCTCAAACGGTTACGTAGAAATGTAAAAAAAAATAGAACATTTCCGTGTTTACAAATTGCATGCCGTTGTAAAAAATTACTTTTTTTATCTCAAATATACTCTACGAAAATTGGCATGCACCCCTCGTATGACCAAGGGTGGAAAATATTAGGCAAATGTTGTGAAAATTCAATACAGCTTTTCCGTGATTTCAAACTACTTCTAATAAAGATAAACATTAATTTAATGACCAAATAATTCTGAAATACAAATGGCATGCATGTTGCTCATGATCAATATATTATAAATAATAACAAAAGTTGCAAAAATTTAATAAACATTTCCGTGTTTTTTATTTGCATGCCGTTTTGTATTTCATAAAAACGTATTATTTTAAGTATATACCGAAAATGGCATGCGTATTAAATAATACCATCATATTTTAAATAATAATGAAAGTTGCAAAAAATTTAATAAACATTCCGTGTTTTTAATTTGCATGCCGTTTTGTATTTCATAAAAACATATTATTTTAAGTATATACCGAAAATGGCATGCGTATTAAAATATAACACCGTCATATTTTAAATAATAACAAAAGTTGCAAAAATTTAATAAAAATTTCCGTGTTTTTAATTTGCATGCCGTTTTGCATTTCATAAAAACATATTATCAAATAAATATTATAAATGCGAAAGTTTGGATGTATGGATGTATGTTTGTTACTCAATCACGCTCCAACGGATGAACGGATCTGGATGAAATTTGGCATAGATATAGATTATAGTCTGGAATAACACATAGGCTACTTTTTATCCCGGAAAATTAAGGAGTTCCCGCGGGAACCGAAGAACGGAACCGAAAAACCTCGATCCACGCGGACGAAGTCGCGAGCGTCAGCTAGTTTTAAGTATATATCGAAAATGGCATGCGTATTAAATAACACCATCGTATTTTTAATAATAATGAAAGTTTCATAAAATATGTGAACCATTTCCAGTGTGAAACAGAGATCAGAGATTTGGATTTTGGCGCTAACCCATCACCTACCTAGCCACGTTTCCGCGGGAACTCCTTAATATTCAGGGATAAAAGTAGCCTTTATGCTATTCTATATACTTAGCAGACTATAATCTATATCTGTGCCAAATTTCATGCAGATCCGTTCAGCCGTGATTGAGTAACAAACATCCATCCATCCATCCATACATACATCCATCAAAACTTTCGCATTTATAATATAACTAGCTGATGCCCGCGACTTCGTCCGCGTGGATATACCAAGATTCATCGAAATAACTTGAGAAATGATGGACTTTTATACAAACTTTCAACCCCTATTTCACCCCTTTGGGGGTGGAATTTTGAAAAACTGTAAAACACGTATGTTTTCATTTTTAACCCGCAGCTCATATACCAAGTTTCATGGATATAACTTGAGAAATGAAGGACTTTCATATAAACTTTCAACCCCTATTTCACCCCTTCGGGGGTAAAATTTGCGAGAACTGTGAAACACGTATTTCTTCATTTTTAACCGGTAGCTTGTATACCAAGTTTCATCGATATACCTTGAGAAATGAAGGACTTTCATACAAACTTTCAACCCCTATTTCACCCCTTTGAGGGTAAAATTTTGAAAAACTGTGAAACATTTATTTCTTTATTTTTAACCGGTAGCTTGTATAGCAAGTTTAATCGATATCACTTGAGAAATGACGGACTTCCATACAAACTTTCACCCCCTATTTCACCCCCTTAGGGGTGGAATTTTGAAAAACTGTGACACACGTACTTCTTTATTTTTAACTGTAAGCCAAAATAAAAAGTTTCGTTGATATAACTTGGTAAACATCTTGAGAAACGAAGGACTTTCACACCAACTTTCATCCCCTATGTCACCCTTTTGGGGGTCGAATTTTCAAAAACTGTGAAACACATATTATGTCTCCATTTTCAACTCGCAGCTCATATATCAAGTTTCATGGCTATAACTTGAGAAATTAAGGACTTTCATACAAACTTTCAACCCCTATTTCACCCCTTCGGGGGTAGAATTTCTTACCTTACTTAAAATAATGTTTTTTAATGAAATATTGAATGGCATGCAAAATAAAGTCACGGAAATTATATCAGCGTTTTTTGCAATTTTCGTCATGCATGCCACTAATTTACAACTTTCTGTTGTGCATGCCAAATTTGCTAACGTCAAGTAATTATAAAAACTAAGTATTGTTCAAATGGCATGCAGTTTGAAATCACGGAAAAGCTGTATTGAATTTTCACAACATTTTCCTAATATTTTCCACCCTTGGTCATACGAGGGGTGCATGCCAATTTTCGTAGAGTATATTTGAGATAAAAAAAGTAATTTTTTACAACGGCATGCAATTTGTAAACACGGAAATGTTCTATTTTTTTTTACATTTCTACGTAACCGTTTGAGCCCCGTCGGCCGTTGCGAATTGCATGCCATCAATTATTATAGCTTAAATTTGTTCCAACTACGTTATATTACAAAGGCATGCAGTATAATGTCACGGCAAAAACTAAAATTCTGTCACAAAGAGAAGCCATTTTGTTTATGACGTGCAAGCGCGCAAGGGCTAGTAACCCCTCTATCTTTCATATTTTAGGGTTAGTTATCAACTCTTAAAAAGGCATGCAGTAGAAAATGGGAGACTATCACCTACGACCATCTCCCGGTCTAATTGTATATACTAGTTTTGTCCCCGTGCCTTTGCTTGCTTTCCAACGATCCTGTTGTATCGATTTAATTCGATTACTAGAACCTTCATGCAATATCTCATGCTCAAGTTTCTATCACGACGGTTCATTGCTTTGTTGAAGGACAAACCAACAAACAAACACATTTTCGCATCTGTAATATTAGTAGGATTTCAATATTTTCGACGGAATAGGTGAAATACTATGCTGCATTTTCTATGGGTAGCGGTGGCGGCGGATCCGCGGTCGCGGCTACATACAGTTTGTATGAAATGTTTTGAGTGGCGAGCCCTAAACGCGGCGGAATCGCACTTGTTATCATCGCAAACGAGTAAGCGTTTTCCGCTCATATAGGGTACCTAGTTGACATGGCACCGGCGGCGTATGTTCTCAGGAGTTCCCGGGGCCAGACCCGTGAATAGTGCTTTTTTTTTCTGCTTCCGCCCACCGAACCTTTGGCTGATAACACATAAAATCTCCAAAAACATCGTTGAAGAATTTTCACGATAGTTCTCCGACTTCTGAATATTGTCACGAGGTCGTCTACTTAAATGAAATTTTAAAATATGCATGCTTCATAAATGTTTTCTTTTGTTCATTCATTAAGTATTTGTAATAGTAAGTATCTAGAAATAATTGTAAAACATATCACTTACCTAATAAAAATTTATTAGTATTGAAAGAAATAGTTACCAATCATCAAATAATAAAGTATTATTTGCACCGTCATTTAAATATAATTTAACATTATAATTTATAATATTATATGTACATGGCTTAGTTAATTTTAACTTGTGCCTTAACGGCATATATGTTATTACATATATTAATTATAAGTTATTTAATCTAAATAAATGCATAAATACTTTGTCTTATAAACCATGCCTATTTAAAACAAAGACTAACGAAAAAAGATAGAGAGATGCACATTTCAGAATTAGAGTTTTCCTGAAATTCTATTTTCTATCTTGGCGTGATTCTTAGTTTGGTGTGAAATCAAAGATTCGTGGGGGGCAAATTTCTGTAAAACTTGCGTCGTCTTCTTCGGCTTCTTTGGAATAACTCCATGGTGAACATTACAGCTACAAATTTCTAAACATTGTCCTCCGTCCATCTTTTCGTTTAGTCTATAAATCTAGAAAACATGTCAAATCATCCCCTAAAAACACCCAAACGTGTCAAAATGGACAGACCGCTTACTAAAATATAGATAGATGGGTTGTGAACGAAGCCCGGACTATTGTCTATGAAATATTGGTCGTATATGTCCTGCCAGAATCGCAAACGGTTGACATGGAGACCCTTATGCATCTCGACTGAAACGCCTATTGAAAGCCATTCCTCTTCGCCTGGTGCTACGTCTTTCATGGCCCTCCACTCGATGTTGTCTGCCGAAGGTTTCCTGGATGATACAGACGGTTGTTAGCAAATACTAACCACAAGGAACAAGAAGCTTAATTCGCAATTTTTTTTTTCAACTACAGTTAGCCCTTCACTGCAGTCTCACCTGATGGTAAGTGATGATGCAGTCTAAGTTGGTAGCGGGCTAAGGGGTCATCCATAAAGTACGTCACACGTTAAGGGGGGGTAGGGGGTCGACGAAGTGTGACATTGTGTGCAGTGGCGTGCACAGGGTTTTGGGTTAGGGTAAGCACTAGGCACGCAGTGCTCGTATACCTACGCCATACATAGGTAAATTGATATGTTTCGGCGGTTATATACCTAAAACAGCTGCGTTATGAAGTTATTAAATATCCCTTATCATTCCATACCGAACGGCTATTACAAAATAAGACGCACGGAAAACAAAACAAACTATGTACCTATTAGAAAGAAACACACACACTTATAAGAATCGTAATAATTAACGTTAAATACTTACTCGAGTTACCTTTTCACTTTTTTTTGTGATAATAGTACCTTTCGTAAACACAGCGCCTGTACAGATTTCACACGAATAATCTTCCATTTTCCAAATAATAATTTAGTACGTTCTATGAATAAACCTTTACACAAACTTTGTAAGTCACAAATACGATTGCTTTTTACTTAGGTACTTTACTTACTTATTTCCGCAAAACTTTATAATTCACAAATTAAATCAAAACACTGTACACCGATACGACCGGAAACAATTACTAGAATACAAAGGCGTAAATTTGAGTCAAAAATCACTTTTAATTAAATGTAAACAAAGAATCTTTAATTTTCTTTACGAGTTTTACTAATTAAATTAACAAATATTATCCTTATTTTCTATGTATAGCCTAGGGCTATAAAATGTTTATTTTTTGTAATCGGACTAGTCTTTGTTTATTTTATTGAATTCAGTTACGAAAACATTACGTGTTTTTTTTGATCTTAATATTTTTTTAAGATATAAAACCGTTCTTAAATTTAGGGAGACAATGTGAATAAATTAAATTGAATTTAAATGAGTTTATTGTTATAAGAAATCAAGCTACTTATTTGGATTATAGAAAATAAAACCTTCCTTTGTTTTTACTTTCGAGCGCGCGCGCTTTTTAAAATACAATCTAGGGTATGCTCCGATATGCACTATGAGCACTGTATGGTGTGACGTCAATTTAATATACTCCGAAGCCGTTCCTTTATAGAATATTGTTAGTTATACTGATTACTATGGTTGGTTGGTATTAAACAGAACGCAGTACAGTATACTGTCATCTATGTTTTTTTGGCGCTGTTTTGACGTGAAAATAAGAAAGAAAGATTGTTTTAGAAGAAAATATCGTTTTTCAATAATTAACCTAATGCATAATAACTTTATAACCGAATTAATAATGACGTTATGTACGGTAAACTAAATACTGTCAGTCCATAACGGAACGAATTTCTCCCCAGTACGAGCACTGGAGCAGTGCTCGCAGTGTATATCGGAACATACTCCTAGAGCCTAGAGGGCAGACGCACGGCGGCTTGTGATTGGTCAACAAGCTCTGCCTTATATGCGCGTCATTCATTGATGATTTAGAGTAGAATCTTGAACGAATGACGTGAATATAGTAAAGATATCTACCTACGATGACGCGCAAAAAAGGCAGATAGTTCGTGAGCTTTTCGGCTTCGCGCGTTCTCGTCTAGCGATAGATGGCGTTCATCGGTTACACCTGCTGTCGCTTACCTGACGCGAGTTACGCCGTGCGGGAACTATGTAATTATTTCATGGAGTGTGCTTAGAATGAATTTTATTTTAAATATCTTGAAAGGGCTATAATTTACTAAGGTAAGCAGTGCTTTTTTGCCTCTATGAGCTGCACGCCACTGATTGTGTGACAAGGGGTGGGAGGGGCCTAAGTTTCGTGACGTCATATTCCAAAGTCTTAAACTATGAACGAAAAACTTAAAAATATTTCCAAGTTTTGTTAATTTTTCAAATGTTTGATTTGATGTTGATTATATTAAAAAATAATATAAAAGAAAATAAAGTTAATTTCGGAAGGGTTGTTTTAATTTAATACCTAATTTTGTAAATTTGCAAGATATGTGACACTAGGGAGGGGGGGGGGGGGGGGGTCACGAATGTGACCAACTGTGACAAAGGGGGGGTCAAAAAATCACGAAATTAGTGTGACGTACTTTATGAATGACGCTTAATCGCTTGTTCTTTGGTTATCATAGACTTTCGCAAAGTAATGCCTGCTTCTATCCAACATTAGCAAATACTAATTCAAATTTCGCTTATGTATGGCACCGTGAGGGAGGTGTGTAGTTGTGACCGCGGATATTACACCTGGACCTGGATGTCCGGAAAGACGACGAACTTCAAAGGACAGCTGATAAACAAATACCTATCTCAAAAGCCGGCGGCGCATTGGCGGTTCCTCTAGTGCTGCAAATGTTCATGGGCGGCGGTAATCACTTAACAGCAGATGACCCCGCCTGCTCGTTTGCTCGCTATATATATAAATATTTTCAAAGTTAGGGGTCCTAATTTGGTCTTTTTGTTTCATAGAGCACGTTAAGCCGTCGGTCCCGGTCATTATCATTGGCATATGATTATCTTATTAAAAACCGTTAAATCTAAGTCGAAATGACATTCTCTTTGAGTAGTCCTATTCGGGAGGATTTGGGCGCCACCGCTTAACTATCCCAAAAACACTTAAAAAGAAAATAGTGGTTAGTCCAGTGTGTCCAGGGTCACGAGTCACGACCCTCAGCAAGAAGGATTACGACTCAGAGATTTACGATTTCAATAATTACGATTTCATTAAAAATCCAGTACAACTTACCCTGTCTTAATGAAGTTAGCCCATAAACTGGTCATTATACGTCTCATAGCAGTTTGCTCAACACTAGTAGTAGTTTCTCCACTTCTGCTGAAGACAAAGGCCAAGGAGTCACCGCGAGTAGATGCATTAAAGGCTTGCATCAAATCCGGATTATTGAAAGAGTACTTGTAGAAATATACGTCGACTCCTGCCTCTACTAGCAATCTGGCACCTCTCAATCCAGAGTTCAGGTATCCCGTGTCAGTAAACAGTTGCGACAGTTGGTTGACATCAGTCCTTGTAATGTCCCTTTCTCCTAAGTAAAAAGATCTCACTTGCCTTGCTATTCTTGACTTTTCTTCGTTGTTCTCAAATGTAAGATCGTTCGGTAGCAACAAGGTCGGGTTTTTATTTAGTTCTGACAAACTGTCTCCTGTTGCAGTTTGTCGCACAGCTTCGCCCCATGCTGCATGGTTCGCTGTCCCTGCCATATAGGCCAGTTCGGTGCCGGTTTGATTCCTCCTTAACAATATCCACGGGCTTTCTGTTATAAAACCACTTTCTATTTCGATGCACGGTCTGAATTCAATATTGGAAGTGGTTCTCACTAATTTTTCTATATCTATTTTATCCGGTAATAAAGGTAAGGAACTCGCAGTGGCCAGCGGGTTTCTATCTATCGCCCAGGGTGAAAGGCTAAAGCCGCTCTCTGTAATCGCTCGAGAGATGTACGGTCTAGATACGTTAGATATAAGTAAAAGTTCCGCCAGAGCGCCCCCGGTTCCTGCGCCACTGACTACTATGTTATTAGGATCACCACCAAATTCCCTTATATTTTCTTTAGTCCATTCCAAAGCGAGAGTCAAATCCTTGAGAGCCGCGTTTCCTGGTGCGCTCGTATTCTGTAGACACAGAAAACCTAATGCTCCGAGTCTGTAGTTTGGTAAAACTAGAATGATATCTTCTTCAGCCAAATACTTCGGGCCGTAAACTAGAGGATCGCCGCTTCCGGTAGAGAAGGAACTGTCGTGGATGTGAAACAGTACGGCAGCCAAGTTTTCATTTGTCAAGTTTTCATTTGTTTCATCGTTCTGTGTTCTATTTTCATCAGCTGCTTTAAAAATACTTAAAGTGAGACAGTTATCGACTCCGAAATACGTATTATCCATCATTTGAGGGCATCGCGATTTGTGCTCAGTTTCATTGCGTATTTCAGGCCAATTTGCAGGTGTAGCAGGTTCCTAAAATAACAACAGTTACTTAACGCTGTAATTATTGAAATAACATTGCGCATAAAATTAATGAAGTGTGCATAAAATGAATGAATTTACAAAAAAAATAATATACTGTATAATGTGCCCTATTTTTAACCGACATCAAAAAAGGAGGAGGTTCTCAATTCGACTGTACCTATGTCTTTTTAAATATTTTTTTTGTATGTATGTATGTTACGCGAACATTCCGCCAATTATGAATGTCTTTTTTAATTTTTTTTTTTTTGTATGTGTGTTACGCGATCATTTCGCCAATTATGAATCAATTTTGATGATTCTTTATTTGTTTGGTAAATCATACTTCAGAGGTGGTCCAATAAAATTTTATCGAAATTGATGCAGCGCTTTTTGAGAAAATCAACAAAAACAAAATATATACTTACCCAGATAATGTTTTTAGGGTTCCGTAGCCAAATTTGGCAAAAACGGAACCCTTATAGATTCGTCATGTCTGTCTGTCTGTCTGTCTGTCTGTCTGTCCGTCCGTATGTCACAGCCACTTTTTTCCGAAACTATAAGAACTATACTGTTGAAACTTGGTAAGTAGATGTATTCTGTGAACCGCATTAAGATTTTCACACAAAAATAGAAAAAAAACAATAAATTTTGGGGGTCCCCATACATAGAGCTGAAACTCAAAAATTTTTTTTTCATCAAACCCATACGTGTGGGGTATTTATGGATAGGTCTTCAAAAATGATATTGAGGTTTCTAATATCATTTTTTTCTAAACTGAATAGTTTGCGCGAGAGACACTTCCAAAGTGGTAAAATGTGTGTCCCCCCCCCCGTAACTTCTAAAATAAGAGAATGATAAAACTAAAAAAAATATATAATGTACATTACCATGCAAACTTCCACCGAAAATTGGTTTGAACGAGATCTAGTAAGTAGTTTTTTTTTAATAATTTAAAACTTACTACAGGTTTGTACGGAACCCTCGGTGCGCGAATCCGACTCGCACTTGGCCGGTTTTTTTTTACTTTAGTTTAAATTGGTACTTATAGGTAAGTATAGTCTTGAAGTCGGTTTTTGTTTTAGATGAAAGCGAATAATAATTATTATGGCCTGTTCCACTAGTACCCTACCAACGTATTAAATCAAATCAAATCAAATCAAACCATCTTTATTCAAAATTGGTACCTACAAAGTACACCTTCTGAACGTCATGTTTAACTATCTATCTATCTATCCTTATAATAAAACTGTAACAGGTCCAATTCTGTACATTGAAGATATTTTGAAAATTTTTTTTGGAGGGCACTCATTATTCGATACTGAAGCCAAATCTGTAATTTTTTTCATTTTTGTCTGTCTGTCTGTCTGTATCTTGGCCGCGCATCACGCCGAAACTACTGAATGAATTCAAACGAAACTTGGCACGATTTGAGCCTATACTACGAGGTAGGACATAGGATACTTTTTATCCCGAAATTCTACCCCCGAAGGGGTGAAATAGGGGTTGAAAGTTTGTATGAAAGTCCTTAGTTTCTCAAGTTATAGCCATGAAACTTGATGTATGAGCTGCGGGTTGAAAATGGAGACATACGTGTTTCACAGTTTTTGAAAATTCGACCCCCAAAAGGGTGAAATAGGGGATGAAAGTTTGTATGAAAGTCCTTCGTTTCTCAAGATGTTTTACAAGTTATATCAACGAAACTTTTTATTTTGGCTTACGGTAAAAAATAAAGAAGTACATGTGTCACAGTTTTTCAAAATTCCACCCCTAAGGGGGTGAAATAGGGGGTGAAAGTTTGTATGAAAGTCCGTCATTTCTCAAGTTATATCGATTAAACTTGGTATACAAGCTACAAATAACTAATAACAACTAATAAATAATAACTAGCTGGTTGAAAATGAAGAAATAAGTGTTTCACAGTTTTTGGAAATTTTACCCCCGAAGGGGTGAAATAGGGGTTGAAAGTTTGTATGAAAGTCCTTCATTTCTCAAGTTATAGCCATGAAACTTGGTATATGAGCTGCGGGTTAAAAATGAAGACATACGTGTTTCACAGTTTTTCAAAATTTCACCCTCAAAGGGGTGAAATAGGGGTTGAAAGTTTGTATAAAAGTCGGTCATTTCTCAAGTTATTTCGATGAAACTTGGTATATCCACGCGGACGAAGTCGCGGGCATCAGCTAGTAAAGAATAAGAATTGATGGTGATAATTAACAACGGTATCTTAAGACTAAAGCTACGAGTTATTATGTGGTACACAACCATTAAACTAAACTTAATTGACTGTTCTAAAACAAGTGTTGTCTCATTTCGCAGTGAGTGCTATGAAAGGGATAGCAATATATATTTGGAGCTGTCATTTTAGTTTAGCAAAACAGAATTAGCCACCAGAAGTATACAATTTGACTCCATTAAATTTTGTATTTTACTAGCTGATGCCCGCGACTTCGTCCGCGTGGATTGAGGTTTTATGTTTCCCGCGGGAACTGTTCAAATTACGGGATAACAAGTAACGTATGTTTTATTCCAAACACTAATCTATCTCTGTGCCAAATTTCATCCAGATCGGTTCAGCCGTTCTGGCGTGATTGGGTAACAAACATCCATCCATCCAAACTTTCCATACAAAAGTGGTAATATCCACGTCCCCTGATAGTTTTATGTTGGACTAGAGGACGCCCGCGACTTCGTTCGCGTGGCTCAAGTTTTTTAATTCTCACAGGCACGCCTTAATTTTCCGGGCTAAAAAGAAGCCTGTATCACTCGCCAAGTACCCAACTATACCCATGCAAAAAATCACGTCGATCCGTTACTCTGTTGCGGCGTGATTGAAGAACAAACTCTCTGTTTGACGTCCTTGGGGATAGAAATTTCAAAAACTTTAAAATCCGTATTTCATCATTATTGGAAGCCCAAATACCAAGTTTCATGGCTATAGCAGTTTGAAAACCGACGGACTTTCATACAAACTTTCAACCCCTATTTAACCCCATTGAGGGTGGAATTTTTAAAAATGTGACACACATCCTTCTGTATTTTTACCAAAAACCAAAATACCAAGTTTCGTAGATTTAACTTGAAAAATATCTTGTTAAATAAAGGACTACCCTATTTCAACCCTTTAGGGGTAAAATTTTGCCAAACTGTGACACACCTATTTCTTTATTTTTTACCGAAAGTCAAAATACCAAGTTTCGTTGATATAACTTGAAAAATATCTTGAGAAAAGAAGGCCTTTCATACCAACTTTCATCCCCTATTTCACCCCTCTGGGGGTTGAATTTTCAAAAACTGTGAAACACGTCTTTCTTCATTTTTAACCCGCAGCTCATATACCAAGTTTCATGGCTATAACTTGAAAAACGACGGACTTTCATACAAACTTCAAACCCCTATTTTACCTCTTTGGGGGTGGAATTTCCAAAAACCCTTTCTTAGTGGATACCTAGTCTTCACAAAGAACACACTCTCCAAATTTCATGTCTCTAGGACCAGCGGTTTAGGCTGTACGTTGATATATAAGTCAGTCAGTCAGTCAGTCAGTCAGGACTTTGAATTTTATAGTTTATGTAGTTTATTAAAGTAAAAAAAAGCGTCGAACTTTAATTACGTCACTTTTCACAATTCATACTACTTAATATTATAAATGCGAAAGTGTGTTTGTTTGTTGGTTTGTTGTTTTATTGGTTTGTTAGTTTGTCCTTCAATCACGCTGTAACGGAGCAATGGATCGACGTGATTTTTGGCATGCGTATAGTCGAGGACCTGGAGAGTGACATAGGCTACTTTTTATCCCGGAAAGTTAAGGAGTTCCCGCGGGTATCACAAAAAGCTTAAACCACGCGGACGAAGTCGCGGCCATCAGCTAGTTTCATATAAATTCCATACAATAGGACGCGTTTTGACGTTTGAAAAAAAGTTGTTGATTTGACTATTTGTCAAATACCCCATTCAAGTAATCAAAATTAGCGGAGGGATTTAGCTGGACGGACGACATCAGACGAGTCGCATGGAGCCGCTGGATCCAGCGCGGCGCAAGATCGCGGCGCGAGGAAGTACATGCAGGAGACCTATGTTTGTTTGTTTTTTTAATCCACTACAAGTTAGCCTTTGACTGCGATCTCACCTGATGGTAAGTGATGATGCAGTCTAAGATGGTAGCGGGCTTACTTGTTAGGGGCATGACAGTGATAGTACCTAAACCCTTGTGTGGTCGATGCCCATACCCCTATTCAGTTTATACGCGGCATCGTACCGGAACGCTAAATCGCTTGGTGGCACGTCTTTGCCGGTGTGGTGGTAACTAACCACAGCCGAAGCCTCCCACCAGGCCAGACTAGGAAAAATTTAGAAATTATAAATTCGCAAATTGACCCTGCCGGGGATCGAACCCGGGTCCTCCGCACGTTAAAACAACAGCACTTCACACTGCGCCACGGAGGTCGTCACCAGTGCATGTCCAGCTGTGGACGTCTATCGGTTGATGATGAGGATGATGATTTAGCTGGTAACACACGAACGTGTTGGTAATATAGCTGTAGTGGGTTACCTGAAGTGGGTTTTCGCTGAAATCTCCATATGGTACATCAAAAAATTGCAGTACACCTTCCTTTACAAATCCTTGCACTGCACCATACGTTGTATTAACAACGTTTAGTGCCGTTGTATTAACAACGTTTAGTTCGCTTTGATCTTGATCTTCTATTGAATCTTCGTCATAAATTAACTCAGAGCTGGCGAAATGGCCGCCAACGGTTAGAACGTAGCTTTAGTCTTAAGATACCGTTGTTAATTATCACCATCAATTCTTATTCTTTACTAGCTGATGCCCGCGACTTCGTCCGCGTGGATATACCAAGTTTCATCGAAATAACTTGAGAAATGACCGACTTTTATACAAACTTTCATCCCCTATTTCACCCCTCTGGGGGTTGAATTTTCAAAAACTGTGAAACACGTCTTTCTTCATTTTTAACCCGCAGCTCATATACCAAGTTTCATGGCTATAACTTGAAAAACGACGGACTTTCATACAAACTTCAAACCCCTATTTTACCTCTTTGGGGGTGGAATTTCCAAAAACCCTTTCTTAGTGGATACCTAGTCTTCACAAAGAACACACTCTCCAAATTTCATGTCTCTAGGACCAGCGGTTTAGGCTGTACGTTGATATATAAGTCAGTCAGTCAGTCAGTCAGTCAGGACTTTGAATTTTATAGTTTATGTAGTTTATTAAAGTAAAAAAAAGCGTCGAACTTTAATTACGTCACTTTTCACAATTCATACTACTTAATATTATAAATGCGAAAGTGTGTTTGTTTGTTGGTTTGTTGTTTTATTGGTTTGTTAGTTTGTCCTTCAATCACGCTGTAACGGAGCAATGGATCGACGTGATTTTTGGCATGCGTATAGTCGAGGACCTGGAGAGTGACATAGGCTACTTTTTATCCCGGAAAGTTAAGGAGTTCCCGCGGGTATCACAAAAAGCTTAAACCACGCGGACGAAGTCGCGGCCATCAGCTAGTTTCATATAAATTCCATACAATAGGACGCGTTTTGACGTTTGAAAAAAAGTTGTTGATTTGACTATTTGTCAAATACCCCATTCAAGTAATCAAAATTAGCGGAGGGATTTAGCTGGACGGACGACATCAGACGAGTCGCATGGAGCCGCTGGATCCAGCGCGGCGCAAGATCGCGGCGCGAGGAAGTACATGCAGGAGACCTATGTTTGTTTGTTTTTTTAATCCACTACAAGTTAGCCTTTGACTGCGATCTCACCTGATGGTAAGTGATGATGCAGTCTAAGATGGTAGCGGGCTTACTTGTTAGGGGCATGACAGTGATAGTACCTAAACCCTTGTGTGGTCGATGCCCATACCCCTATTCAGTTTATACGCGGCATCGTACCGGAACGCTAAATCGCTTGGTGGCACGTCTTTGCCGGTGTGGTGGTAACTAACCACAGCCGAAGCCTCCCACCAGGCCAGACTAGGAAAAATTTAGAAATTATAAATTCCCAAATTGACCCTGCCGGGGATCGAACCCGGGTCCTCCGCACGTTAAAACAACAGCACTTCACACTGCGCCACGGAGGTCGTCACCAGTGCATGTCCAGCTGTGGACGTCTATCGGTTGATGATGAGGATGATGATTTAGCTGGTAACACACGAACGTGTTGGTAATATAGCTGTAGTGGGTTACCTGAAGTGGGTTTTCGCTGAAATCTCCATATGGTACATCAAAAAATTGCAGTACACCTTCCTTTACAAATCCTTGCACTGCACCATACGTTGTATTAACAACGTTTAGTGCCGTTGTATTAACAACGTTTAGTTCGCTTTGATCTTGATCTTCTATTGAATCTTCGTCATAAATTAACTCAGAGCTGGCGAAATGGCCGCCAACGGTTAGAAATATTAACACCCACATTATTGATCTTTCACATTACATAAGTAACTTTAAATATTGAAGTAATAACCGGATGCCTTGTACCAAAGACATCCAGATAGGTGTGCGCCCGGGGGAGTATGGGACGCGCCCGGAATCGAAGCCCGAAATGAAAGCACCTCTCGAAACTGAATCCCTGATAATATCTTTTAGACAGTCGTGCGCAACAATCATACTCGTACTAATATTATAAATGCGAAAGTGTGTTTGTTTGTTGGTTTGTTGGTTTGTCCATAAATCACGCCGCAACGGAGCAACGTATCGACGTGATTTTTGGCATGGGTATAGTTGAGGACCTGGAGAGTAACAATAGGCTTTTTATCAGGAAAATTAAGTAGTTCACGCAGAATCAAAAAAACTTATTCCACGCGGACGAAGTCGCGGGCATCAGCTAGTGTTAAATAATTTTAGTTTTAGTACTAGATCATGCCCGCGACTTCGTACTGGTTTTTAATCCCCTGGGATTTCTTTTCCGCTATAAAAATGTTGGTAATCTTCCTGTAAAAATACTTTTGTATATGTAACTTAACCACAGAGAACTGTTAACTGAGTATCAAATTTCATCAAAATCAGATTAAAAGGTGAGCCGTCAAAGCGTAGTAGACTGGCAGATAGACACACTTTATAATATTAGTATGGATGTTAGTTTGTGTGTCATAATATAGTTGACCGAGCGAAGCGAAGGTCTCCGAGTCTACTTGAGTGAATCTGCACTTGTCCGTCCGTCCGTCCGTCTGTCAGAGCCTTATAACTTCTGAATTACTGAACGTAATTACTTCAAATTTAAATATAATATATAAACCGATGGCCTCCCGCCGAATATGGCTTAAAAAGTTATAAAAATCTTTATTTCAGGGGGCTCTCATAAAAGCGTTCATGCGAAGTAAAATATTTTTTATAGCGTTACATAGGGTTGCGGTATATCATTTTAAAGATAATTAGGAATAGAGTACAAAATTTTTTTTGGACTCTATTAAATAGATACGTACCTGGAAGCAGCGATCTACATAATAAATTACATATAGTTTATGCGTACGTTATACTTAATTGGCTTTATTAACCGACTTCTAAAAAAGAAGGAGGTTCTCAATTCTGCGCGTATTTTTTTTTTTTTAATGTATGTCTGTGCATATCTCAGTGGTTTCTAAACCGATTTGAAAAAAAAATATTTCTGTGTTTAGAGGAAGCTCGCGAGGTGGTCCCATAAAAAATTCTGACTCCAAATCCTCAATCCTGATGCTGTAGGTGTACTACATGAAATCCTCAAAACTAGGGAGTTAGGAAATTTTTAAGGTGAATTCATATAGTAGGTATCATAAACAGCTGTCAAACTACTACCAATATTAGTTTGACAGCTGTTTATGGTTTGTCTAGTGACATGACTAGTGTTTCCTTCTCTTTCTTTCTCATATGTTAGTTTCACAGCGGTCATTATAATCAATATATTTTAAGGACTCTGTATTTTATCTCAGTTCTATGATATTTGACTTTATCGTAGGTCTATAAAATAAAAGAATGCAATATCCCCTTGTGTTCCCGATTATCCAATAAGCTTAGTTTGCTATCAGCAATAAGCAACGATATCATAACTATCTCCCCTTTTTCACCCAAGTGCGATAACAACAGGTTTTCGCCTGTTTACACTTTTAGTGAATTTGCCAAAATACACTTACTAACCAGTGCACCATACTTAATATTGATTGATAATAATATAAATAAAAAAGAAATACCAACCACGGAATATCTCAGGACTCATAAAACCTACAAACTTAAATTTTGACAGGTAGGTTTCTTGCAGAGTGAGAATTTAATCATATCATACTAATATTATAAATGCGAAAGTGTGTTTGTTTGTTGGTTTGTTGGCTTGTCCTTCAATCACGCCGCAACGGAGCAACTGATCGACGTGATTTTTGGCATGGGTATTGGATATAGTTGAGGACCTAGAGAGTGACAGAGGCTACTTTTTATCCCGAAAAATTAAGGAGTTCCTGCGGGAATCAAAAAAATTAAACCACGCGGACGAAGTCGCGGGCATCAGCTAGTGAGATCTATTAATTAAGCGTACCTACCTCATCGTCGACGAAAACACTAGACGAATTTCTTAATGACAAAGTTGTATGGAAGCAATCGACTTTGGGTCCAGAGCCCCACAGGATAGTATAACTAGTGGTTCGCCCCGAACTGAGACCTCGCGGTATCACAGAGCGCCATCTATTGTGTGTAGTTCTGTTAAAAGTACTGAAGCACATTAAAAATTAAATAATTTCGTTTCCTTATTATATTTATCAGCCTTTCAGAAAATTGAGTTCCGAGGTCAACTTTGGACGTTAGAAAATCTCCACTTTGAAAGCCCCCCATTTCGTCAATTTTAGGGGAACAATTTAAAAAAAAAAATTTTTGGACTCTATTCCTAATTATCTTTAAAATGATATATCGCAACCCTATGTAACGCTATAAAAAATATATCAATAATAAATATTATCATGTTAGTGATAATAACCGGGACCGACGGCTTAACGTGCTCTCCGAGGCACGGAGGTGAAACACCGCCAAGCTTAAAGTATACTTGAGTTAAAACAAAAAAAATGAATGTCTCTATCATGTCTCGTTTACACTCTATAGAAGTCCTAGCAATCCTACGTTCTATAAATTTCAGACTAAGATAAACCAAGTCTAAATGTGGAGGTTGAAAGGTTGTATGAAAGTCTAAACGGGGGATATTCAACGGGGACAGTTTTTAATCTTCTTTCTGTTTCTATTACAGGTGGAATTCATTAACTCTCAGCAAGACGATCGCAAGATAGAAAAGGTATGTATCTAACATCTTTATGTAGTCCTCAGTCTTCAGAAAGAAATAAAGGAACAAATAATTATAGAAACTAACCATTTTTATAGACAAGGGTGCGTAACTGGGCGGGTAAAAGCGCCAGTCCTAGCACGAAAGATCAATCTTATAAAAAAAAACCTTTAAATTATAAACTTGCTATGATTGAATAAAACTAGTTTTTTTTTAATCCACTACAAGTTAGCCCTTGACTGTGATCTC
Source organism: Erebia ligea (assembly GCA_917051295.2). Classification (NCBI taxonomy): domain Eukaryota; kingdom Metazoa; phylum Arthropoda; class Insecta; order Lepidoptera; family Nymphalidae; genus Erebia; species Erebia ligea. The sequence goes on along the minus strand of OU785236.1, from coordinate 16,505,432 downwards.
ACCTCATGGTAAGTGATGATGCAGTCTGAGATGGTAGCGGGCTAACCTGTTAGACCTAGGGGCATGGCAGTTATATTAAACCCATATCCCTCTTCGGTTTCTACATGGCATCTTACCGGAACGCTAAATCGCTTGGCGGCACGTCTTTGCCAGTAGGGTGGTAACTAGCCACGGCCGAAGCCTCCCTCCAGGCCAGACCAGGGAAAATTCAGAAAGTATAAATTCCCAAATTGATGACCCTGCCGGGGATCGAACCCGGGACCTCCGCACGTTAAGACCGCAGCGCTCAACACTGCGCCACGGAGGTCGTCAAAATTTGCTAAGCTAATTTTGCAGCACAGCAGTAAGATCCGACGCGCGCTTCAAAAGATTTCATAAAACCTTTATTTTAATCTTCTATACTTATAATAAAACTGTAACAGGTCCAATTCTGTACATTGAAGATATTTTGAAATTTTTTTTTGGAGGGAACTCATTATTCGATACTGAAGCCAAATCTGTAATTTTTTTCATTTTTGTCTGTCTGTCTGTCTGTCTGTCTGTCTGTCTGTATCTTGGCCGCGCATCACGCCGAAACTACTGAATGAATTCAAACGAAACTTGGCACGATTTGAGCCCATACTACGAGGTAGGACATAGGATACTTTTTATCCCGAAATTCTACCTCCGAAGGGGTGAAATAGGGGTTGAAAGTTTGTATGAAAGTCCTTTATTTCTCAAGTTATAGCCATGAAACTTGATACATGAGCTGCGGGTTGAAAATGGAGACAGACGTGTTTCACAGTTTTTGAAAATTCAACCCCCAAAAGGGTGAAATAGGGGAGGAAAGTTGGTATGAAAGTCCTTCGTTTCTCAAAATTTTTTACAAGTTTTATCAACGAAACTTTTTATTTTGGCTAACGGTAAAAAATAAAGAAGTACGTGTGTCACAGTTTTTCAAAATTCCACCCCTAAGGGGGTGAAATAGGGGGTGAAAGTTTGTATGAAAGTCCGTCATTTCTCAAGTTATATCGATTAAACTTGGTATACAAGCTACCGGTTGAAAACGAAGAAATAAGTGTTTCACAGTTTTTGTAAATTTTACACCCGAAGGGGTGAAATAGGGGTTGAAAGTTTGTATGAAAGTCCTTCATTTCTCAAGTTATAGCCATGAAACTTGGTATATGAGCTGCGGGTTAAAAATAAAGACATACGTGTTTAACAGTTTTTCAAAATTTCACCCTCAAAGGGGTGAAATAGGGGTTTAAAATTTGTATGAAAGTCCTTCATTTCTCAAGTCATATCGATGAAACTTGGTATACAAGCTACCGGTTAAAAATGAAGAAATACGTATTTCACAGTTTTTGTAAATTTTACCCCCGAAGGGGTGAAATAGGGGTTGAAAGTACAAACTTTAAAAGTCTTTCATTTCTCAAGTTATATCCATGAAACTTGGTATATCCACGCGAACGAAGTCGCGGGCATCAGCTAGTAAATAAATAAATATCCTAAATATAATCAACTATCATTTTAAACAGTTACTTTAAGAAAACTTGAAGATCAATTTAAATTTTATCTTATTTACTTACTATTGAGGTATATTTTAAAGATAGTTATCGTTAAATAATATGGGTTATCTATCGGTTGCTGGTCCTGAAGGAACTAGGGGGCCCCATCGATCGCGGGGCCCTGGGCACTTGCCCAGAGTGCCCAGTGGGAAAGAGAGGCCTGACAATGAAACTACTATCAACTTTTTTAACTACAAAATATTAAAAAGTTCAGCTTCGTCTCCTGTCAAAGTAGTATTTCTCGTAGATGTCTTCCCATATCTGCGCCTCCTTCCCAAACGGAAACTCTATCATTTCCAGCTGTGTGTTGATATCCAGCACCTTAGCATCATGAGGGTTGAGTGGACTCCAAGTTACATCCGTAGCGTGCGCTGGAGTTGGGTTCCTGAAGACAATAATGTATTTGGTACAAAGTAGTTATTAGGTTAACTAGGCCCTAATCGCCCTAAAATTATATACATGTGTACTCTTAGTAACGATGTGAAAGACATTAAGAATGAGGATCCAAAGTCCGAACTAAGTAACTAAGAAAATTGACAACTTACAAATTTTTAACAAAATTCGTCCAAAGCCGTACCAGATTCCCCTGAACGATGCCGTCGTCTCCTCTCAGATCTCGCCCCTTGTCCGGAAAAAGATACGCTAGCTCGTCAGAATGTGCTGCTCCCGATTTGGGCATTCCCGGTTCTTCCTCCACGCCCATACTGCCAGTGTAAGAGAATTGGTAATAGTATACAGAATGATGCGCCTGCGCATGGAAACGTGCGCTCCTATGTATGTGGCCCACGAAATAGGCATCCCTGAAAAAATAAAAATATAAAACTTCCATCTAACTATCATGTTAACTGGTATCTTAAATATTTGCAATATCTTCTTATTTAACCAAGGTTTGAACTTAGATTATTATCCTATACCTAAGGGCTCCCACACAAAACTGCGACGTCGCATCGCATCGCATCGCAGTTTTGTGTGGGAGCCCTAACGTCGACTATTAATTATTTTTCTCAAACATGCATGGAAATATTGTCATTATTTTTGAAAAAAGAACACGCGAAGTATCGAATTTTCGGACAAAGAAAATCAAATCCATTGCAGGAGCATTTTTTGAATTTGGAACATTACAACGCTCCTGCAATGTTGTATGAAAAGGCGTGCTGGGGTTATTAGATACTATTTGATCGGATCTCTTGTCATTCTTGGCATACCATAGTCTCTTTGCTTAGTACAAATTGCGTTTACGTGGCTGTATAGCCATAAATGCGTTTGCCTGTCGGCACAGATGATAAAAAAAAATTGGCGGCAAAGCTGAAAATTCGTCTTGGTTTACATCTATATACTTATAATAAAACTGTAACATGTCCAATTCTGTACATTGAAGATATTTTGAAAGTTTTTTTTGGAGGGCACTCATTATTCGATACTGAAGCCAAATCTGTAATTTTTTTCATTTTTGTCTGTCTGTCTGTCTGTCTGTCTGTCTGTCTGTCTGTCTGTCTGTCTGTCTGTCTGTCTGTATCTTGGCCGCGCATCACGCCGAAACTACTGAATGAATTCAAACGAAACTTGGCACGATTTGAGCCCATACTACGAGGTAGGACATAGGATACTTTTTATCCTGAAATTCTACCCCCGAAGGGGTGAAATAGGGGTTGAAAGTTTGTATGAAAGTCCTTAATTTCTCAAGTTATAGCCATGAAACTTGATATATGAGCTGCGGGTTGAAAATGGAGACAGACGTGTTTCACAGTTTTTGAAAATTCAACCCCCAAAAGGGTGAAATAGGGGAGGAAAGTTGGTATGAAAGTCCTTCGTTTCTCAAAATTTTTTACAAGTTTTATCAACGAAACTTTTTATTTTGGCTAACGGTAAAAAATAAAGAAGTACGTGTGTCACAGTTTTTCAAAATTCCACCCCTAAGGGGGTGAAATAGGGGGTGAAAGTTTGTATGAAAGTCCGTCATTTCTCAAGTTATATCGATTAAACTTGGTATACAAGCTACCGGTTAAAAATGAAGAAATAAGTGTTTCACAGTTTTTGTAAATTTTATCCCCGAAGGGGTGAAATAGGGGTTGAAAGTTTGTATGAAAGTCCTTCATTTCTCAAGTTATAGCCATGAAACTTGGTATATGAGCTGCGGGTTAAAAATGAAGACATACGTGTTTCACAGTTTTTCAAAATTTCACCCTCAAAGGGGTGAAATAGGGGTTGAAAGTCCGTCATTTCTCAAGTTATTTCGATGAAACTTGGTATATCCACGCGGACGAAGTTGCGGGCATCAGCTAGTACTTAATAAATATAAATTTAATAATAATTAAAATGGTTTCCAACGGTTCAGAGAGTGAAATGGAGATTGATTGTACTCCACCAGATTTAAGATAAGAAGCCAAATTGGCAATGGAAAACCTGCTTCCAGCCAAGTCAAAAAAAAAAATACATGAAAGTATATGAAAATTTTATGATAATATAAAAAGTATGTTTTATATACCTGCATTCTTTTGAGAAAAGCACTATATATGCCTCGGCGGAAATGGCAATAGCCTGTCTCGTATTAGTGAAGTCCTCGCCTACGGCTCGGCCTTCAAACTCATACTCGACCTGCAATTGCCTATTTCCCGGCCCGGCCGGCCTTTGCAATAATGTACTATTAACATTAATTACCGAGTTTTAATGATGCCGTATCTGATGATTTTTACGACTAATAAGAGAGTAACACCTCATAGGCGCAGTTTCCAGTTTTGGACTACCCTAAAAACTAGTTTAATTTCTTATATGTAGAAAACCTCACCTATGGTACGCTAAGACTGCTGCCATGGTATTATCAGAGAAGTACATTTCATGTACCTCTTCCATAATTTTGGAAACATCTCTCTTTCTCGATTGCAGTTCTATCGGCAGCAGAAACGACATATCTTTATTCATTCTCCTGACAACTTTTGCTTCTTTGAGCGCTGACGCAAATATGTACCCTTCGTTATTTGTGAACCCTATTATCATAGGTACGGGTATTATTGTCCCTCTGGATAGCATTTCAAAAGGTGACGAGGCGAGTAATCTTTCTTCATTTTTTACTGAACCTTCTATGCACATACCAAACGGGAAATAAGGGAGGATCAATTGATCAGCTTTAGAAGTGAGTTCCATCGCAGAAGCACGGGTTAACATCTCCCTACTTCCATTAATGTTCATTCTCAGAACCTTGGCTCTGTTCTCGGCATCAAAGTTAAAAGCCCATGGGGCTAAAACAGTCCCACTCTGTAGAATAACCCCGTGGAACAGTCCTTGAGCCATATGCGTTAGAGTTAAGGCTTCCACCATGGCGGCACCGAAGCTCTGCCCCCCTACTACAACTCTATTAGGATTTCCGTTGAAAGCCACGATGTTGTCCCGGATCCATCGTAGGGCTAATACCACATCCTTTACTCCCGCATTGCCCGGGATTTTATCTTCGCTTGAACATAGGAAACCTTGTGGTCCTAATCTGAAAATTATTGATAAGTTTAGCATATTTATGAATAAACCTACCTATCACCTAAGAACAGATAAATAACGTTCTCAAGCATAGAATTACCGATGCTTGAGAACCTCTAGGTTCTTAGCTCGATGTCGGTTCGGGTTTATGCACATATTACGGGCCTAACATTAACTAATAACATCGTTGGTAAATTAGGAAATTACTCTATAGAATCAGAGAAGCAAACCCATCCAGTTTGCTTAGCATGCGCACAACGAGATTATCTCGCGACGAGAGAGAGAGATGTCGTGGCCGGCAAATTTTTCATATATCCTAACATGCACAAAATGCGGTATATTACAAGAAAAAAATAGTCGACATGTAAAGGTTCGCAGAGAAAAATACCACAGATAAGAAATATTACTTTTATCTCTACTTTTGACGTAACGAGACAAGTAACCATGTTAGCTTCGGTAGACAGAGAGAGATAACGGGTAGACATAATTTTACTCGTAGTGCGCATGCTAGCCGTATGGCTAGCACGCGCACCTCACCTGTATAGGTGATGAGTGACACCTTTTACTTAATTCCGTAGATGCATCTCGTAATATTAAGGTGCAGAAAGCGGTTCCAGGAACCATGTCCCTCTTCCTTCCATTTGAGTTTTTCTAAAGCATTAGTTACTTCGTACTTCTTTAAGGCATAGGCGATTAAACCATCGTTATAATCATCAAGATCGTTTTCAAGTTTCACCACTCATCACAAATTATCAATAATAGGGAATCCGCTAAGAAATTCATACTTTGTTCTGTGGAAATAAGCAAACACAAATCTATCAATAGGCATAACATGAAAAGCTTTACCTGTGTCGGACAGTGACTGCAATGATGCCTTCTTTCACCAGTCTCGTCGGGTTGTACTGCCCACTGCCTCCTGTAACCCACGCCAGGACCGGCAGAGCCTTCCCGCTCGGAGCGTTCACATCTAGCTGTAGGCAATCCTCCACGGGCGAACTGGGCGAGCAGTGGGATTCGCGGGACTCTCTGATGTTTGACCATACAGGGGCGATGCTTCCACTCTAAAAATGAAATCCTTAATCCATACCTCCATACTAATATTATAAATGCAAATGTTTCCGTCTGTCTGTCTGTGTGCTACGCTTTCCCGGTCCATCTTTTCAACCGATTTTGACGATGTTTAGTGCTGAGATAAGTTGTATCCCGGAAAGGACATAGGCTTTCCCGAAAAATCAAATATCCGAAAATTCTCAAAAACAAAAATCCACGTGGACAAAGTCGGATCATCTGTTATCTTACGATACTCTACTGTCCCTACAGATAATAAAACGGTCTGGAAGCTGCTCAATGACCGTTTTTTACTGGCCTGTTAATAGACTTAACAGAACTTAACGACCTGAACTGCTGTAGCTTTCTATGAAACTCTACCTTGACAATAGTTTAACGGTAGCTAAGGATTATAGCTTTCATCTAATTCACAGATTATACTAAGAATGGATTGCATCAACGCATTTTAACGGACGCGGAACCTTTAAATATGGCTCTAACGAACGTTGGTTTGCCATTTTTACCATGAAGAAATATTATAGTTAATTAACAAACATTAAAGTTCTTACGTGTGGATTATATCTGTGCGTGTGGTATATTGTAACGACCATAAGTTACGATAACCAATGTTTTGAATCAACCGGCCTTAGAGTTAGAGAATATGTTTTACTATGTTTCTATCATAGTTTTTGATACAAAATGCCAATAAATCTTTCAAAGATGATTACCTTGAACCGTCCTCCATGGCCGGTACTGGCAGACGCGTAGGGTATCCCGCTATAGGCCACATATCCATCCCTCGCTACACCTCTGACTTTCCCCTGAGCTGTACTCACCACATTCTGGTAAGTAACATATATCCTACATACTATTAGAAGCAGGAATAACACTAGCATCTCAAAACTTTCGCAGGCCAAAGTCAAAAATATAAAGTTGATAGTAAGAACGGATTCAAGTGTTATTGCTATTTTATTTGCTAAGAGATTCTCAATTATGTTTCTGCGGGAATTCTTAGTGATGACGGTCTGAGGAAGTGTAAGTTTTTGAGTTAAGCATCACTGAACTTAGCTAATCAATTTAGGCGCTGCGCAAACGTAGACACTTTTGTGTTGGCAAAATGGGATTTTGTTAGCAAAAATTGTCCACGTTTGCGCAGCGCCTTAAGCTTCATGTACAAAGCCTTACTTAAATACACACAATAGGAACGTAAGGGCAGAACATTTCACACAAAGCGCGCATACGTGTGAAAAAATATTCCCACTTAAACACTTGTTTGAAGCTCGTGTCACATCGCAGAACGCATTCTAGCAACCAGGATAGACAAGGTTGTGTCTCACGTTGTATGGAGCCAAAGCTTATGTTCCGTTTTTTTTCCTGGTGAGGAGGAAATCCTCATGGATGCCAGCCAAATTTGGTGTTTTTTTAATCCACTACAAAGCCCTTGACTGCGATGTCACTTGATGGTAAGTGACGATGTAGCCTAAGATGGTAGCGGGCTAACCTGTTAGGGGCATGCAAGTTATATTAAACCCATACCCCTATTCGGTTTCTACACGGCATCGTACCGGAACGCTAAATTGCTTGCCGACACGTCTTTACCGACACGTCTTTTAATGTATGTGGTATGTCCGACGTCACCGTTCTCGGTGCCCTACGGACTAAAACCTCCTTCCTTCACTGGCCGTCCTCCCCGGTACTGCAGACGTGCAAAGCTTCAGGAGGGAGGCTGTCAGCTAGGCTTCGTTAATCTTTTGCCTATCCAGTTCGTCCTTAACTTAGTATTTATGTTCCTTCTTGCATGGATACATCTATACTAATGCATACTAGAAGTTTCGCACAACTTAAACTGGGGTAAAGTTGACCGTCCTCGTTTTCACAGCATACTAGAAGTTCGCGCAACTTAAACTGGGGTAAAGTTGTACAGTTAACAGGAATATAGTTTTAGTTGATTGCTATCTAGTTTGGTGACATGGCCCGATGCCTTTTGGGAAATCGCGTGCTGCCACTTATAGCTTAACGTTGGGACTGTGGTGGATATTCCATGTGGTATTTTTAGCAGCTTATATAAGCGCGCGAGTGCCCACGTCGATTTGAATTTGCAGTATTAGGGCGCAGTGTTATTCAAGTAAAAGCGACAACCTAAGTAGGTATATAAATCATACTAATATTATGAATGCGAAAGTGTGTTTGTTTGTTGGTTTGTTGGTTTGTCCTTCAATCACGCTGTAACGGAGCAACGGATCGGCGTGACTTTTGGCATGAGTATAGTTGAGGACCTGGAGAGTGACATAGGCTACTTTTTATCCCGGAAAATTAAGGAGTTCCCGCGGGAAACACAAAAAACTTAAACCACGCGGACGAAGTCGCGGGCATCAGCTAGTCAGTAATATAAATTCGTCTATCTGTCTGTCCGCTAAGCTTTCACGGCCCATCTGTTAAATCGATTCTAAACTAAAGGTGCAGGTAGAAAGGTTGTATCCCGGGGATTCGTGGAAATGAGCATTCTATTCTATAACAAAATTCCATAAACTATTTAAAGCTTGCCTTTACACAAGTTTAAGAAATTCATTAAAAGTATGCCTCTGAAAAAGCTTATTATACTGTTGAAGATTACGTAAATAATAGAAGACAATGGATTTGATACACTCCAGCAATGCTTAGGACAGCGGTTACTTATGTACCTATCTACACATTGATGAAATTGTAAATTTTTTTTTACAAAAAAAAACCACCTAGTTTCTTGCTGGTTTATCTCGGTAGGAATGTTATTCCGAACCAGTGGTAGATTCACTCGACGATTCAAAAGCACTTGTAAAAGTTTATTTGAATAAAAAACATTTGAATTAGGGAAGGACATAGTAGACGTTTTATCCTGGAATATCAAAGAGTTCTCAGTCGCAGACTAAGGGCGCCTTCAAATTTGCCGCAAAGCGTAGCGCGGCCGCAGCGCGGCTGCAGCGCTGCGGCCGCGCTCCTGTCGCGAGGTTCGAACATCATAGGGTTGTACCTATATTTATTTTCACGATGGACTCTGACGAAGAAACACTGCTCTGTGTTACTATTAATACGAAACAACGAAAATATAAAGTAGTTGTGTTAATAATCAAATAAATATAATAAATGCGAAAGTTTGGATGGATGTATGGATGGATGTTTGTTACTCAATCACGCCCCAACGGCTGAACGGATCTGGATGAAATTTGGCACAGAGATAGATTATAGTCTGGCTGTAGTGGTGGTGGTGGTGGATGTAAGTATTGCAGTGGTAGATAATATCAGTAGGTTCTAACGAAATCAAGATCTACTAATTATGTGTCTGTGGTTAGTCAAATTTATTTGTCGGAGTAAGCGGGTTCAAAGTATTTACAAAATTTTCTTTTTCATTATAGCCCGTATAGTTTATTACTTTTTTTAGGAATTGACACTTAAGTAGTATGACATCCAATTAATACTTACTGGATGTAGAGAATACTTAGGAAGTGGGAGTTGTGTTACCAAATTTGTATATTTTAAGGATTTTATAATTTTATTACAGTGCTTCACACACGAGGAAAGTGTCTAAACTTAGGTACCTACTTAAATAATACATAAAGAGTTCCATCGGATATGGGTCTTTGAAGTAGTTTCGATACTGCAATATATCGCTACAGGATGGCATAAACAGTCGCGTTAAAAGACTGGATTAGGGCGCCTTCAAATTTGCCGCAAAGTGCCGCGCGGAAGCAGCGCGGCTGCAGCGCTGTGGTCGCGCTGCTTTGTAAATCCATATAAATAAAAAACACGCGACTGCAGCGCTGCACCCGCGCTGCGGCCGCGCATCAGTTCATCGATCGACTAGTGACGGGTTGAACGAAAATTAGGTAGAAGAATTTATCGATAAGGTTGAGAGTCGTCCAGCAATAGATATGGGATTCGAAGTCCGACAAGTACAGCAATAAATTCGAAAAGAAAAAGGCTTGGGAAGAAATATGCATTAAATTTATTGACAATTTCACAAACAAGACTCCAAGTGAAAAAAAATGAAGCATGTAAGTATAATATTATGTATTGTTAACACAACTACTTTATATTTTCGTTGTTTCGTATTAATAGTAACACAGAGCAGTGTTTCTTCGTCAGATTCCATCGTGAAAATAAATATAGGTACAACCCTATGACGTTCGAACCTCGCGACAGGAGCGCGGCCGCAGCGCTGCAGCCGCGCTGCGGCCGCGCTACGCTTTGCGGCAAATTTGAAGGCGCCCTAAGTCGTGAGCGATGGGCATCATTTAAATTTTAGATTCTAGTGTATATAATACTAGCGATCCGCCCCGGCTTCGCACGGGCAGCACTAATAATCCTAATAGTCTATACCTATTATAGCCAGTGGGCAGTGGGCAGGTTTTACATTTCAATATTACATTGTAAGAGTGTACGCCCCTTCCTCACCACAGCCGCCAGCCCTCAGATTATTATATTCCATTTTCCCTTGCACGTTACATTATTTCTATGATATCTCATAAGATATTCATCTAAATTAAATGATGTACAGGACAATTTTTATCTTAATTAGATACTTGAGATGAATAACATATTTATTTTGATAAGGATTCATACTATGTCGGTAAAAACACCTTCGCAAGTAAAGCATTGGTAAGTAAAGACCAAATTTGAAAATCACAGAAATGGTTATTGTGAGTCAACCTTAAAAGATAGATACATGCTGTCGCGGACTTTTTTTTAGAACTTTTTGAGAGGAACAATTTCCCCATACATTGTTTTCGTGTAACTTTAACTATTTACGCAGCGCATGCCACGTAAGCTGTCAAAAGAGACGATTTTTTCCGACTTGGTTCACAATATTGCAATTTTCGGAAGGATCTCTAATTTTTTTGAAAATAAAATATAGCCTATGTTACTCAGTGATAATGTAGCTTTCTAATGAAAAAAGAAATATTAAAATCGGTCCAGTACTTTTTGAGTTTATTCGTTACATACAAAAATACAAAAATACAAAAATACAAAAATACAAATCTTTCCTCTTTATAATATTAGTGTAGATAATGTAAAGTATTACATGTAGATTGTAGAACCTTACTCGATTTATCGATATCGCGTTTTAGCGCCGACAATTTTGTAAGTTCCCGCAACAGCTATCAATGTACCTGCTGATATGATATCGATAAGAATTAATGAAATTGGTTGCCATAACAACTATAGAAAGTTTGGAAGCTAAGCTTTTGATATTTAATCCCTGATCGATTAAACCTCAATCTATGAAATATTTAAATGTCTAACTCCACTACTACCACCATTATCTACATCCCATCATCGTCCCACTGCTGGGAACAGGCCTCCACTCTCATAGGACAGAGAGAATTAGAGCTCAGACCCACCACGCTGCTCCAATGCGGGTTGGCGGGCTAATGTCTAACTCTCCAAATACGAATAGCCGTAAATTAAGACGCCAAGCGTTTTACCGTTCCGGTATGATGCCGCGTAGAAAACGATCAGGGTTTCATATAAATGCCGTACAGGGGTACGGCATTTATATGAAACCCTGATCGTTTTAGGGAAACATACTTCTGATTGTGTGAGGAAATCGTAATCGTTTGTCAAACCGATAATTCGACCTGTTTAGGGAGTTCACAGATGCCTGCACATCAAAAAGCATGTGTGAACTCCTTAAACAGTTCGAGCAATACATATTAGGCTGTCAAATGATTACGATGGCCTCAGGTTAGCCCGCTACCATTTAAGACTGCATATATCTCGTAGGTACTAGATGGGCCCTTTCATAGAAAAAAGTGGGACGTCCGACTTGTGGTGCATGCCCCTCACCTGTATTAAGCCTGTCCTTGTCCCCGCCATAGCGCTGTCCCGCTTTTCAGACCTCAATTTACATAGACTAGGACTAGACTACTCAATTTAATAGACACATAGGCGTGACAGGGCCCGTCTATGTAAATTGAGGTCGTTGGGATCATCACTTACAATCAGGTGACATCGTAGTCTAGGGCTAATTTGTAGTGGAATAAAAAAAAAATAGTCCACATTATGCCGACGTTAGCATTTCACAAATAAAGGCACCCGCTCACTTCCGGGAATATCATCACAGTCGCATTGTCCGCCCCACGTTCCCGCAACCGACCGGTCACAATGCGCAATTGAAATCGCAACATTGATTGCGATAATTACATGGACATTTTAATGGCAACCTTTCGCCATTCGATGGGTACATTTATTATTACATTAAGCAAACCACTGACAAATTTTGATGTTTTGGCAGATATTGTATAGGAATCCCGTCAAAATGACAAATTTATTTGTCACTTAAGGTTTATAGTCCCACAAACTTATTGCCAACTCGATTGACTTGAACAACTTGACCCGGTGGCCAAAATTGGAACTAATTTTTACTTATGCCTGTTAAGTTTTTTTTTTTTAATTTTTTCCACTAGCTGATTCCCGCGACTTCGTCCGCGTGGAATATTTTTTTTTTAAATCCCACAGGAACTCCTTAATTTTCCGGGATAAAAAGTAACCCATGTCTCTCTCCAGGTCCTCAACTTTACCCATGCCAAAAATCATGTCGATCTGTTGCTCCATTACGGCGTGATTGAAGGACCTACCTAAGGTTAGGGATTTAACAAACCTACAAACCAATAAACCAACAAACAAACACACTTTCGAATTTATAATATTAGTATGATATCTACTAGCGACGCTGTCACCGTCAGATAAGTTTGTGCGACTATATACTTGACGATCGTGAAACAGGCTGTCAAGAATCCTGACTTTTGCAACCAAAATTGGGTGGTTATTAGGTGGTTAAAAACGATAACCATAACCAGCATGGTGCAATCGATTCTGAATGACATTTTAAAAAACCAAAAAATAAAAACAACAGTTCAATATTTGTTAAAATAAAATACTTTGCAAGTTGGCTTGTATAGTAAATTTATTAAAAAAAAAGTATAAGTACGAAATAATTATAAAAACTGTAAGACAAATCAAACTTATAACTAACTTAATATTATACTTATAAGCAATAGCAATGACTCCTTACAAATTAGTAATACGTTGCGTTTAACATCGAGTCCACAGTAATCACATTTCAACAACAATTTTTCCCTTATATCAAAAACTTCACCCAAAAATGTTTCACGCGTAACATTAAATAAAACAACATGGCTCTTTAAAGCAATCTCTGTTTGAAGATTAGGTATCAAAAACATGGCGTTTCAAAAACATTAGTTCCGAGAGTAGATTATTCGGTCTCAACTTTGCTCTCCTTTGGTCGAAAAACCCTAGCTTTAGACTTCTGCGACTTTTAAAAAAAAAATTATCGACTACAAGTTGGCCCTTGACTGCGATCTCACCTGATGGTAAGTGATGATGTAGTCTAAGATGGTAGCGGGCTAACCTGTTAGTGGCATGGCAGTTATATTTAACCCATACCATAATCGGTTTCTACACGACATCGTACCGGAACGCTACATCGATTGGTGGCACGTCTTTGCCGGTAGGGTGGTAACTATCCACGGCCGAAGCCTCCCACCAGGTCAGACCAGGGAAAATTCAGAAATTGTAAATTCCCAAATTGACCCTGCCAGCAGGGCTAGCATGGGCCGGAGATAAAAATTTTATCCCCCGATTTTATCCACTGACAAGAGATAAAATTAACTTATCCACTTCTCAGAGCACGGCAACAGGGGAGAGGAGAAGTTTATCCCCGTTTAACATTTCACGGGGACTCGGGGGACTATTTATCCACCGTTATTTAGCGTTTTTATTTATTTATTTAGGAATAAAATTTTTATCCTTTCCTCGGGGAGAAAATTATCTCTGCCCATGCTAGGGGGGCTGGGATCGAAACCGGGACCTCCGCACGTTCGCTCCAGCGAAGTCGTCAAAACTCAACGTCAAGACTCAACAACAATAAACGTGAAGACAAGTTAAATTTATTTACTGTGGACGTTGACGATTATCAGGTAGATTCTTAACTAAAATAAATAAACACACAATCACAAACCTTGCACACTATACACGAGGATCCTTAAATAGTTAACTTTACTACAGTTAATTTCCATATCAAATTCAGGCACTTTAATTTAGCGGCTGTACCTTTGTATTCTCCCAAAAATAGAGGATTGATTGGTTGTAAGAACATAACAAGCTGTATATATTTTTTCCCGTACAAAATAATAGAGTGCATCTTGGTACGAAAAAAGTCTGAATGAAGCAGGAGAATCGATCAGTAGATCAGATTTAGATGTCGATACTTAAATATGAACATCCATCAAACGCTGCTGGTTAAAAAAAAACCCTTCCAAACATGGCATTTAGAAAACTTCTTCTGAATGAAAGAAATCAGAGGCCCAATTGTCTAAGAGGCAAATGGTAATCATTTGTCAGAACTGTTTAAGGAGTTCATACATGCTTTTTGACTTGCAGGCATCTATGAACTCCTTAAACAGGTCAAATTATACGTTACGATTTCCTTACACAAGCGGGGATAAGTTTCGATCAAAAGGGTGCCCGCGATGTCATCCAAATAAGTAGCAACAACAATAAGCTTTAACGACATAAGTTATTTCACAAACACGTCAGTCAGTTCAACCGATCTGATTCTGCAGGCTGTCAAAGAACTCCACCATCTCTTGCTGCTCCTTCGGTATCTCGGTGAAACGGTAGAACAGCGGCATCTCTATCTCCTGGTAGTTTACAGGCAGCGCGTCTTTGTCCACGGGCGGCCATTTTGACATAGGGTACTGGCTGCAAGCGGGATCACTGAAATGATACAAACATAATGCTAGGAATTCCTATATCCATAGTTACTAATATTATATGTGAAAGTGTGTATGTCTGTCTGTTACGCTTTCACTGTCCATCTGCTCAACAAACTGCGGATTGGTAGACTTCACACACTACATTATTCATTTATTGTCCAGAACATGGCACATTATAATATGGCTACATAATATGCATGTTCATCCGTAGCCGGTGTACCAGTATTAAAGTTAACTAGTTCCTTTACTTGTAGTAATATACGGTAAAAATCACAAAACATTAATATGAACAAATGAACATGAACTCCACTTAAAGCAATATAACGCTAGAAAGTCATTGCTTTAAACAATATTTCATTACGATAATCGAAATACTTGAGTTATACAATTCTCTCTCTCATCATTTTAATGTACGTATTCCAACCGATCAGAGATCTGTACATCTTAAAGGAAAACTGGCTGACTGACTTATCAACTTATAGCTCGAACTGCTGGGTCAACAATCAAGATTTTTACTAAGAATGTTTTGTTATATATTCCACCTGAGCAAGCTAGTCTTGCAACTGTAATAACATGAACTGAGTATTCTACTTGAATATAAAATAAAAAAATTGAACTTACTTGCAATGCATGAAGTTTTTGACAAATTTGGTCATCCAGTCCACCATAAGTTGATCTTTGTGCGTAGGAGGTGAAAACCCCTTTGTGCCTTCCATTGAGTTTGGCCTGAAGATAAACGTCATATCCTCTACGTGCCCTGCGCCTTTGAACTTCAACCCTTTGGACTCCTTTATAGCGCTGAAATCCGCCGTATACGTGAATTGATACAAGAATACTGGAGCACCATCTTGTAAAGCTCTCTTTTCCGCTAACTTGAGCGCTGGGTATACGTAAAATGTATCAGAACAGCTTTTTAGGTATTTATCCATCGTTGGCTCACCGTCGAAGTACCTATTAATTGTTCTCTTCGCCATATCTAGCGCGATCTTCGGAGGGACTTTGAATAACAGATTTGGTGACAAAATTAACGTTGGATTCTCTCTAATGCGGTTCAGTATGTCGAATTCTTCAAAGTTTGGCCTGAACGATTCACACTCTTTGTTTGTCGAGCCTATTATAAGTGGGATATTTTTTCCGCAACCTTGCGACAGTAGAATTTCTGGATCATTATCTAATATAGTGGTTACACCGGGGAATGGTGACTCAACTACTGGCAGAAAGGCGGTAATACCAAGTGTGTCCTGGACTTGTTTGTTAGCCTCCATGATGTCTTGAAGAGGCATTTTGATCAGTTGCTGGTGGATGTCTTCTGGGTCTGTCGCATTCAGTCCAAGGTTCGAGAGGAACAAATTGGCAACAAATTCTGCGTACACGGGGGACGTGGTGTGGAAGCTGCGTATGCCGGTGCCGCTCATCAGTATCGCCCTGAAATAGAAATACCTACATTAGCGACTAGCATTTATCCTGTAACATTTGTTATGGTATTTAAATTGCTAATGACTTTCACGGTCTCTTATCATGAAATGTTTGCTGATTTGATACGCACATTACCCACCTTGTTTAAACTAGAGGCACGGAATACGGAGCATATTTCGCTAACAAGTAGCAACAGACATTAACATCTCCTTTATTTCAAAATAATTTTCCATTCTTAGTACTTATAATGAGAGCGTATCAAAATGGAGACTCCATACTTCACAAGTACAACAATATCCATCATTTAATCATCCTGTCTCCTTTAGGGCTTTAGGGCCTTTATGGCTAGGATGAGATTTTACATCTGATCCTTATGTACCTACGTGCCTTATGCCTGAGCATGAGTCTCTTCTCAGAATTAGAAGGGTTTGGCCTTGTCCTACTTCACCATGCTGGGCAAGACTTCGTACGCCTTTGAATGAACACTATGAAGAAGAACTCTCGTTCATGCCGGTTTCTTCACGATGTTCTCCTTCACCGTTGAAGCAAGGGATATTTAATTTCTTATGCAGAGGATATAACATCAATTTTAAAATCTTACCTTCGGAAGAGTCGTTCAGAAGCACGAGACATGGTCAGCAGGTGGGCCATGCTAGCGCCCGCGCTCTGCCCAGCCAACGTGACGTCATCGGGGTTCCCACCAAAAGACCTGGCGTTGGCCTGCACCCACTTGAGCAGCGTTACCACGTCGCGTAGTCCGTTGTTGCCGGGGATGCTTGTCGTGTTGAGGGACAGGAAACCGAACACGTTCAGCCTGAAACGAAA